>CM057348.1:1435570-2035570 GCA_030015575.1 Agapanthus africanus
GCTCATGGGCCCAATTCTTTAGGGTTTTTTCAAGTTGCTTTTATCTTCTGTTCTCTTCACGTGGTCTCTTAGAATCTTTTTTACTTTCTTCCAGATTTCCAACAGTGCAGAATTATGTGGACTTTTACCATAAGCTTCGCGTTGAAGTCTTGAATCTTGTACCGCCTTTGTGCATTGAACTGTCTACTGATCTTCATTTGAACCTTCAACTGGTAGGCGGCATCATACGGATTCATCTATTGTTGGTCGTAGTCTTACATTTGTAGCGTATTTTCATGAATTTCACTATTGTTCTGAGAACCTGTAACCTGCAACTATTTAGCAGACATGGATCAAAAGCACCTATTTATTTGTAATATGATTAAGAATGGGCGATATAATAATCCAAAATTCTGATATGAACAAATACCCCAAACTTATCTTTTGCTCGTCCCGAGCAAAGCCATTTTTATTCTCAACAAAATCCTAATCTCACTTTCGCAGGGAATCGCGATTGCACTAAGCTCATCCAACAAGCCGTTAAACCTCTAGGTGTCCCTAGTAGGAGGGGTGTTGTCTCCTGAGGGTTTTCAGCGGATACTACCCACAAAATCCTATCAATTTGGCCTATTGACTTTCATTTTTCAATTCGGTGTTCTAGCAAGAAATTCTATTATCCTTAACTTAGAAATTATCAACCCGTATTTTTCACACTTACTTATCTTTTAACTTAAGATCGTATATTTTCTGAAAATTTACGTAGCTTTCAGTATCTTTTGAATTTTTCTTCTAAGGTTACATCTCAACTTAGGAATTTTTATCATCTCTACTGAAGATATAAGTCATATTCCTATCTCTCATCCAAACCCCAATCATATACCCCTACGTGTGTGAATGTATCACCCCTATACTTGGAAATTCAATTTAAGGTATCATACTCTTGTCCATCGTCCAAAGTACTTTTAGTTGGTGAATTTTAGATGAAATTGCTCACGCATCCTTCATGCGACCGTTAATACTTCTTGAGGTACTAACGACCAATTACAAAATGTGTTTGCACATTAAGGCGTAATTCCTCGTCTTGTAATACCTAAGGCTTTAGCAGTGACTCCCAAACCAGTTGGTCTAAGGCACTAGGTGATAAAGCACCCTCGCTATATATTTTTTTTATTTTACGCAGCCTTAAGTAATTACAAAACCAGTGTTCATTTTTTTATATTTCTTTATTCACACTTATACTTTTATTTAATTTTTTTCTCATACTAAGGATTTTAGACAAGAGCAATTCAAGGTATCCTCTACCATCCCAAGTTTCAAGGTGCGTATATGTGCGAGTTGTAGGGTATATATTTTCAGAATTTAGACTAAAGCTTCGGAATTATTTTTCAGACTTACACTTCAATAAAAATTTCAATACTCTTCCCTTATTTTGACTTAGCCCAAGAACTGAACTCAAAATTTGCCTATTTCTAAATAAACTATAAGGACATATATTTTCTACGATTAAACTTTAAGAAAGGTTATTTTTAGGCTTTTTAATTTACTAAGTTTAGGATATAGTTTTTCCTAACTAGTCAACCGTCATGTTAAACTTAAGTTAAATATGGTCAAACTTGAACTTTTCAATTTTTATAATTTTTTAAACTTTTTCAATTTTTATGGGTTTTAAAATAAGTATGCAAATGCAAAAATATACATATGAATGCGAAGGAAGAAACCTTACCGACCACGCCCCCCAAACTTAAACTTGACAGTGCCCTCACTGTCAGGCTACATCAAGAGGGTCAAAATTGTTGGCACTCCCCCGTTTTTTGGTTTTTTTTATTATTAACGGAAAAAGAAAACAAAATATATATATAAAAAGGTCCCCCCAAATTTAAGTGAAACAGTGTTTCCACTGTTTAAGCGTTAAAGTTCAGAGTTGGGGGGGGACAAAGTATCAAGCTATACAAGGCCTTACACAGGCCAAAGGTTAGCACCAACCAATCAAATTTTTTATCGTTATAATGGTGTGGTTGGTGAAAGAACATGTTGTATGGAGGCAGGAAGAAGTGGGGAAGAGATAAGTGGTGTAAAAGAAAAGGTTTACGTCTCGATTTATAGAGACGAAACAATACTGGTGAATGGAAACGAGAATGTGGATGATTAGGAATGGGAAGAATGGTCATATTCTCGTATGGGATAAGAAGAAATGGTGGTGGTTCGACTTCTTCAGGTGGAGGTTGAATAATCATAAAATCCGTGTCGTTTAGGAATGCGAGTTCGTCGGCGAAAATATCTTCGAAACTTTCATCGATGGCCCGATTGAACGTTTCAATGTCAATAAGTGTCACGCCAGAATTCAACACACTTGATTTTTCAAAAATTACGGAGGTAGGAGACTCGTAATGCTCATCTACCCTATTCTCAAAAGAGTATAAATCAAGTTGTTTTTCTAGAATTATCGAACTCAAAATATCGGATTGTGATTCATTAACACTCGCTATCATTAAAGGAAGATTAGAAGAAGAACCAGAGAAAGCGGAAGAAAGAAGTTGAATACGAACTTGAGGGTGGAAATGGAGTGAATAAATTAGCACAAATTATGATGACCGATGTGTAAAAAGCGATTGTGCTAATCTATCAACCTGTCGAGAAATGGGGTCAAATCCCTCAAGATTTGCGAGAAAACATGGGTACGTCGAACGTGGTAACCCAAACATTGAAAATGGAAGTGTAACAGTTTCTTGCAAATTGGAACGAGAATGGAGGGAAGTGATTGAGGAAGTGTATCGGTTAAAGATTCAGGAGGGTGTACGCAGTCAATGAAAGGGATAGAATGAATTGGAAAATCCGACTCCTCAAGTAAAACTGCTTCATCCTCAATAATTTCCTCAATACTCTCCTCAAAATTTAGCTTATCCATGCAATTCTCATCAAAATCAAGACGCATATGAATTTCGGGAAAAACAGTTAATGACTCAGGATGATGAATTGGAGAGAGAAACTCAGTCAAATCTGCAGGTTCATCATCCAAAATATTCCCAGCGTCAATATCCTCGATCAAGTGAAAATTAATTTTCTCAGACACTTCAACAAAAGCATGGGTATCAATCAATTTAGGCTCTAGAGTGGAGGTATAGAGGTCAAAAGGATTGGTGATGGTTTCACTCAAAAGGGACCCTTCACAATTAGGTAAATCAAACACTACAAAGTCGCACAACTCATTAAACATTTTATTTTCAACCGGTGAATCATTTGGAACACTTGATAGACATTCAAAACCAGAATTGTGGGATTCAATTGGGGATGGGTAGGTTTGATTTGAAAGGGTGCACAGCTCACTCTTTCCACTCAAATTATCAATCTGTCCAACCGCCTTATCATACATTAGAAAATTTGGAGCTAGTTGGAAACTTGCTACCGGATCACTAGGTTGTATAAGGGCGGCCATGCAAGCATTCAAATCCATTATCTGTTGTCTTGACGCTACCATAAAATCTTCCAACGACCGTTCCAAACTAGACATGGGTTGTGAAGGGGTTTCAGTAAAAAATTCAAAGTTGTTTGGATACTGGAAACTCCCAAATGGCTGTGTAGAAGCAATGTCTAGGGAAGGTGCGAAAGTCGGGTAGGACTGGTAGGAATTGAATGGTTAGACAGGAGTAGGATCAATATTTGGATAAGAAGGTGAATGGAATTGTTGATCCAAAGAATTCGCAGTGGTGAAAGGAGTGAAAGATCGGTTACGAGATTGTTCAATATGTTCAGCAATAGACATGGGTTTCGGAGTTACAACAGGACTCGAAAAAGGAGTATCAACGTAAAAAGGTGGTGAAGGTTGAAATGATTGATATAAGGTGGATTGTGGAGTCCATCTGGATGCCCTAGACGCGTCTATTCGATCTTTCAAAGAGATTTTTGGCATGGAGGGGTCGTTCGAAATTCGACCAAAACAAGAAGCGTAGAAAGTAATGTCTGGTTGTGGGTACCAAATTTCGGCAAGAGTTTTGCGAGGTGGGATACCCATGATGTGATGAGAGAAAGGAGAAGAAAAAGAATGTGATATTTTTTTTAAAATTTTTTTTAATTTTTTTTTAAAACTTGTTTGTTTTTGGAGTTTTGAAATTTTTGAAAGTGTTTTTTTTTAGAAAGAGTTTTGCAAAAAATTGTATGGAACTACAACACAATTTCAAATAACCACAGTTTAAACATGCACAATCAAACCTAGAGCTAGAGTCTCCTAAGTCAACTAGACTGCTCCTAACTGGTCCAAAAGGCAAGTTGTGAGATATCCCTCAAATCGCCTCTTCACCGCCAATTGTGGCCAGGTAAGCACAAGTAAAAAAAGAAGGGATCCGTTCACGAATCACCGTGAGACGGGCCTTTTAAAATTACATTTCCCACTTGTCTAGCCTAGGCACTACAAAGTCAGGTTTAGATAAATGACCGATTGCCCACAACCTTCCTCTGTCCTAATGAGCGCGACCGTCCTTATTTGGCTGAGTCTAAATATTTTTTAATTAACTCGAGGGTTGATGCATATGCTTTTTATGATTTTTGGGGTCTTAGGAAGGGTAATGAAATCCCCATCCAATCTGGATTGGTGTTATAGCCCCTTAAAAGTACGTATTAATTATGCAAAGCAGTTAACACACCAAAAACACTTGCAAATTTTTTTTTATTTAGCAGCGCAAAGAATCCTGCACAAAAAAATTTTATTGGAGAGGGCGAAAGATTTTGCGCAAAGAACCCTACAGGAAAATTTTTCAGTGGAGCTCAGGGTAGGAGAGGGGACAAAAATACTTACAGAAAATTTTAGGGTGCTGATGTCAGCAGTTGACCGCGGTTCCGCGGTCAAACGCCTGAATCCGCCGCGGTGGTTAAGTTGGTTTGGATCTCCAAAATTTTTCTGTTGTCTGTTGTGATTCTCCTCTGTCTGTTCAGATCTTCTGTTTGTTAATTTGTTCACTGGCTTTTTCCAGATCTGAATCAGTCCATCTTCTTTTCTTGCGGAATTCACACAATACCTCTCAAAAAGAACAAGATGAATTTTTTTTTTAGTTTTTATATTTTCAATTTTTATAATTTTTTTCAATTTCAATTAACCCGAAATTACACAAAGAAAAAGACTACCGTCTCCCCTGCAACGGCGCCATTTGATTGAGAAGCTTTTTTGCGTGCGTTTTAAAATCAAAGTTAAAAATATACCGCAATCAATAACGGTGTCGCTTGGTAGCTAGCCGGTTGAGTACTGGTCGGTCCACAGGGAGATGGATTCCTTTTCTTAATGTTCTAACGAGTTAATTCGATCAAGTCGGGTTTTGTTTTACGATCTAAGAATGAGATTAAATTGATTAAAAGTCTTGTTAGGGTTAAGATTAGGTTAGTTTGGCAAAGGGATTCTATCCACTGCTTTCAATGCCCTAGTGAAGAATATATATGTTAGGGTAATAGTCAACAAAGGGGATTAACACGACTAGGAAGAAACTTAGTTTCTTCCTTTTGTTCTTTGTCCGTCCTTTCTTAACTCTTAGCCCTAACCTCTATTTAAATCAACCACGACCGGTCTAACTAAGGAATCACCGCTATCTTGTAAGATAGGGTGCCGTAGTGAGCGGTGTGTGGTTAATTTAAATAGAGTCCTATTATAAAAATTATATGGGCAAAGAAAAGAGAGAGAGAGATTTACTTCTCTCAAACCTTCCCAATTCTAACCCTAACAAGTGAGGAATTACTCACTCATTAGGGAAGTTATGATAAGATTCATTTTTATAATTTTAAAAGACTATCTAAGTTGCAGATAATAAAAGACAGATAAAAATTCAGGAATTAAATTCAGATAAAATAATGCACGATAAAAAAATACCTTTATTGATGACCTCTTGACGATTACAAGGAAATTGAAATTTAATTTAGAAATTAAAAAGAGGCACCTAAAAGAGCCACGCCTTATTTGGCTTTGAGCCCTCCTATTTATAGATAGGAAAAACCCTAGGTTTACATTCTGATCCATATATGAAATTACAAAATAACCCCAAAGACTGAGTCAAAGCACCGACACCTGCACCGACAAGTGCATTGCACGGCCGCAGAACCGCGGCAGAATAGCCTGTTTGACCGCGGATCCGCGGCCATTTGGTGGGCTCATGGGCCCAATTTTTTAGGGTTTCTTCAAGTTGCTTTTATCTTCTGTTCTCTTCACGTGGTCTCTCAGAATCTTTTCTACTTTCTTCCAGATTTCCAACAGTGCAGAATTATGTGGACTTTTACCGTAAGCTTCGTGTTGAAGTCTTGAATCTTGTACCGCCTTTGTGCATTGAACTGCCTACTGATCTTCATTTTTTCCTTGAACTGGTAGGCGGCATCATACGGATTCATCTATTGTTGGTCATGGTCTCACATTTGTAGCGTCTTTTTATGAATTTCACTGTATTGTTCTAAGAACCTGTAACCTGCAACTATTTAGCAGACATGGATCAAAAGCACCTATTTATTTGTAATATGATTAAGAATAGGCGATATAATAATGCAAAATTCTGATATGAACAGGACCTTTTTCTCTTTCCACTCCACACTTCGTGTGTCGTGTTTCGCGAACAAAATCGCGCTTTGGGTCGAACTAGTCGTCAAAAGACCAATGATCACCAATCATGAAAAACAGAGGAAATTCAAGCCGAACTATGAAGACCCGTATATCATAGACAAAGTCAACCAAGGTGGAACCTACCTGCTCATGGATATACAAGGCGAAAGACCCTTTCGGCCAATAAACGGCTGAATCCTTAAAAAATACTACGCTTAACGAGTCACGAAATAGATCAATGATAGATGACGACGCTCATGTCCGCTCGCTATCTTCCTGAGTTAGAACCCTGAGAGTAGTATGCAAAGAATCTTCGTCGCCTCAAACATGGCGATGAAGGACCGAGATGTCCTTACACTAGAAATTCGCCTCAAACACGACGACATGGGACAGAGATGTCCTTAAACTAGAAATTTGTCTCAAACTTGGCGATAAAGGACCGAGATATCTTTAAACTAGAAATTCATCTCAAACATGGCGATAACAGACTGAGATGTCCTTAAACTAAAATCTCGCCTCAAACATGGCGACATAGGATCGAAATGTCCTTAAACTAAAAATTCACCTCAAACATGGCGATAACGGACAGAAATTTCCCTAAACTAAAACCTCGCCTCAAACATGGCGACATATGACCGAGATGTTCTTAAACTGGAAAATCACCTCAAACATGGCGATAACGGACTGAGATGTCTTTAAACTAGAAATTCGCCTCAAACATGGCGATAAATGACCGAGATGTCCTTAAACTAGAAATTCGCCTCAAACATGGTGACATAGGACCGAGATGTCCTTAAACTAGAAATTTGCCTCAAACATGGAGATAACGGACTGAGATGTCCCTAAACTAAAACCTCGCCTCAAACATGGCGATATAGGACCAAGATATCCTTAAACTAGAAATTCGCCTCAAACATGGCGATAATGGACCGAGATGTCCCTAAACTAAAACCTCGCCTCAAACATGGCGACATGGGAACGAGATGTCCTTAAACTAGAAATTCGTCTCAAACATGGCGATAACAGACTGAGATGTTCTTAAACTAGAAATTCGTCTTAAACATGGCAATAAAGGACCGAGATGTCCTTAAACTAGAAATTCGCCTCAAACATGGCGATACCAGACAGAGATGTCCCTAAACTAAAATCTCTCCTCAAACATGGTGACATAGGACCGAGATGTCCTTAAACTAGAAATTCGCTTCAAACATGGCGATAACAGACTGAGATGTCCTTAAACTAAAATCTCGCCTCAAATATGGCGACATAGGACCGAGATGTCCTTAAACTAGAAATTCGCCTCAAACATGGCGATAACGGACTGAGATGTCCCTAAACTAGAACCTCGCCTCAAACATGGCGAAATTGGACCGAGATGTCCTTAAACTAGAAATTTTGCCTCAAACATGGCGATAATGGACCGGAATGTTCCTAAACTACCGCGTCGCCTTAAACATGGAAACAGCGGACCGATATGTCCCTAAACTAACAAAGGACCGAGATGTTCCTAAACTAACAATGGACCGAAACGTCCCTAAACTAAATTTTGCCTCAAACATGGCGATAATAGAACAGAATGTCCCTAAACTACCGCGTCGCCTCAAACATGGCAACAACGGACCAAGATGTCCCTAAACTAACAACGGACCGAGATGTCCCTAAAGTAACAATGGACCGGAACGTCCCTAAACTAAAATTTTGCCTCAAATATAGCGATAATGGACCGGAATGTCCCTAAACCAGCGCATCTCCCCTAAATACGGTGACATGCTCTCTTGAGATCTATATTGCAATCGAAGTCCTAACGGTGAAGGTTGCAACCCAAGTCTCACTGGCTACATAGCTACTCCAGCGATGAAGCCACCCCCAAAACCCACTGGCAAAAAGGTGGGTCACCTGCAACAAAGCTACTTTCAAGAGTTTCGCCAATAAAAAAGGGTATGTCCACAAGAGAAATTGGCACAGATGAAAACCCGAAAGGGCGCCGCGAGTAAAAACAGCAGGACAGCCGGCGAGTTTATGAAAACCTGAATAGGGCGCAAACTCGTAAAATAAAAAAATTCATGTGCACTTGCAAGGTCTTCTCGACCTTGTGAGGAGAAAATATCTGCGTGAGATCCTTACGACTCCAAAGGAGAAACACACTTAGGAGTCCTCATGATTCTTAAGGAGAAATTACACTTACGGGATCCTTATGACTCATAAGGAGAATTCCCCTTATGAGACCCTCACGGCTCATAAGATTCAAAAGCCTTAAGCTACAGGGATCTAAACCTGTTCTTAAGCCGCTACATGCCCCAAGTTTCCCTACAAGCGGTCCAATATTGACCCCTGTATACAATCCACGGGTACGAATAAATATTCCCTCACCAAGTTCTACCAATGGCAAGAAATATCCCCATATGGTGAACGCCACTTGTAAGTCCTCTCGACTTATAAAGAGAAAACACTCTTAGAAGATCCTTACGACTTACAAGAGAAAATATCATTTAGGAATCCCTATGATTCCTAAGGAGAGAATACACTTACGAGATCTTCTCGACTCGTAGGGAGAAATACTTTTGTGAGATCCTTACGGCTCATAAAGTCAAAGGTCTTAGTCGACAGGATCCTAACCCTATCTACTAAGCCATCTTTGTTCAAATCGACAAAAGCAAATGATGATTCGCTTCTGGCAACATTCCAGTTGTAGCGATGCTGAAGCCTAAACAGGTGTCAAACTCTAAGACCTCTTACGGCAAATGATGATTCGCTCCTGGCAACATTCCAGTTGTAGCGATATTGATGCCTAAACAGGTGTCAAACTCCAAGTCCTCTTATGGCAAATGATGATTCGCTCCTGGCAATATTCCAGTTGTAGCGATACTGATGCCAAGATTGGTATTAGATCTTAGGTCCCTAACTCGTAAAAAAAAGCAGCGAGTAGCGAAAAAATGCATATGAGATAACCGAAATGATGGGGTAACTCACAAAAAAATCAGCGAGCAAAAAAAATATGCAAATAAAAACAACCGAAATGATTGGGTAACTCGCAATAAAAAAACAGCGAGTAAAAATAAAAAAATACATAGCCGAAATGATTGGGCACCATGATAAATAGCCGAAATGATTGGGCAATGGCGACTTTCGCGACATAAAAGTTGAAAAGATAGAGCATCATGAAAGAAATAAAAAAATGGAAGTGAAATCTTTTTGCCCTGCAGGTGAGTCCACACTGACCCCTGTATACAATTCATGGGCACAAATGAAAAGGGACCATATTTTCCACCAGGCTCCGACAAAGGGAGAGCCAGATCTTGACGACAACATATACAGCCTGGAGCTAATCTCGACATTCTTTTCATTCCGACAGGATGCAGATGCAACGTCAACAAAGCTCCAAGGAGCCAAAACAAAAAGGAGTGATGGCAAAATCCCTACTCCAGCTCGACGTGCTTCTCATGCCAGCAGGGTCCAGATGCAACGTCAATAAGGACCCAAGGGCCAAATCAAAGTGGAGCGATGGCATATTCCTAGCTCCAGATCTTGACGGCGACATCTACAGCCTAGAGATCGATTCGACGTGCTTCTCATGCCAGCAGGGTGCAGACGCAACATCATCAAAGACCTAAGGGTCAAACAAAAAAAAGGAGTGATGGAAAAATCCTAACTCCAGCTCAACGTGCTTCTCATGCCAGCAGGATGCAGACGCAACGTCAACAAAGGCTCCAAAGAGCCAAATAAAGAAGGAGTGATGGCAAAATCCTAACTCTAGCTCAATATGCTTCTCATGCCAGCAAGATGTAGACGCAACGTCATCAAAGACCCAAGGGTCAAACAAAAAAGGAGTAATGGCAAAATCCAAACTCCAGCTCGACGTTCCTTCCCGGTGCAGATGCGATGTCAGCAAAGGCTCTAAGGAGCCAAATAAAAAAGAAGTGACGGAAAAATCCTAACTCCAGCTTGACGTGCTTCTCATCCCAGCAGGATTCAAATGCAACGTCAACAAATGACCCAAGGGTAAAAGCAAAAATGGAGTCACAACAAAATCCTAGCTCCATGTCTTGACGGTTCATATACAACCCAGAGACTATTTCGACATTCCCCATCATTTCAGCAGGATGCGGACGCGACTATCAAATGAAATTGGAGAAATGACATATTCCTAGCTCTAAGTCCTACAGATGTCTACCCTACTTCAGCAAAAGAACGGTGCGATATTGTCAAAACAAAAAAATGAAGCAACAGCATATTCCCAGCTTCTGGTCTCGACGGAAACTCATATAAAGCCTAAAAGACTATCGGGGATCATCCCACACCAGAGCAGAGTGGTTATGATTCATTGGGGCTCCAAACTGAGCCTAATCTCAAGTAAAAAGTGTCATGGAAAATTCCTAACGTTTACTCTTCCGACGGTAATATGACCTTAGGAGATTACTTGAAGACGTCTTTTTCAGCCCCCGAAGAAATCAGAGACACGACAGTCACGGGGCTACTCGAAAAACGACTTATAGAATGCATATCAAGGAATACATCAGCCAACACAACGGTACCACGGAATAAAACCCTAGTATCATAAACCTAACGGACCTTTGTCGTAAAGAATGGGGGTTATCTGTATATAACGTTAGGACAAGTTTGCTTGTAAACCCAAGGAAGGTAAACTAAAAAAAATTCCGAGACGAGTATATAAACTAGAACTCCGAAATGAGTGAATAAACTAGAAACTCCGAAACGAGTACACAAACTAGAAACTCCGAAACGAGTGAATAAACTACAAACTCCGAAATGAGTACATAAACTAGAAACTTCGAAACGAGTAAATATATTAGAAACTCCGAAATGAGTACATAAACTACTTCGCGCCAGATTAAAATATAAAGAAACAGAAAGGTGCAGCTCATGGGCCTCAGGGTTTAGAACTATATCCTTTAAGAGTTGAGATTTGAGTTAATGATGGATGATGAAGCTTGTGTCCGCTCGCTACTCAGATCGAGATTCTAAAAGTTTTGTACGATACACCAGCCCAAAATCTGTTGTATGTCATGTATTATTCTACACTACTTCACTCATGTGTGTACCTTCATGAGTAAACTTGTGGGGGGGCATTTGTTTACACCGGTTTAAATTTCGTTTACGGATTTTTGTGAAAGCAGGCCCATTCATATACGCGTGTGGAGGGTTAGTGCATGACACAAGCACATCAGTCGTGTTTGCGCTTAGCAAAAATCCTAAGGGTAAAATGCACATGCGCACATGTATGTTGCACGTATATTTAAACAATACGATCAGAGGAAGAAAATGTGTTAGAAATGAAGCACTCGGTGGTCAACGATAAAAGGAAAGCATTTAAATAAACATTTTATGCTATAGGAAATAGATCACCAAACACGGGTTCAAAAGTATAAGGGTTTACAAAACTATAAATAAAGTTTTCTAAAGCCCTCTCAGCCTTCTCCACCATGTCGAAGCGGCGATTTTCGTGAGGAGTTGCTCCTCATCGGTTAGCGCCATGCCCATCTGCGAAGGGAGACATGATGGCCCGCTGAGCCCGTATCTGGCTCAGCAGCTGAACAAAACGATCCCTCAGAGGCTTGGTAATCAAAAGTGCCTCATGAAAGCACTCGATCTTGTCCTCTGCTGCGTTGAGCATTGCCAGAGTCATCTCCGCTGGATGAGGGGGAATGTCATCGACAAAGAACAGGAAGATCATCCGGAGCCAAATGGAGCCGATGGGGAGAGGAGATCCTCTATGAGTCAAGAGCTCGTGCAGCGTCGTATCACATTGTTCATCCGTGAGAGCGGGATTCACCAAGAGTGCAACAAAGCGAGGAACAATTTTCTCAATAGGCACCTCCCATGGCTTCCGATTAGATGCGGACGATTGCAAGCCATAACTCTTCTTTGTTAAAATGATTCTCTGAAAGTGAGAGAGAAGATGAGCATTGCTTAGATTATAAAGAGAGGCATTTATGACTCGGCACAGAAAATGTTGTGCATGGTAAAACTATTTCCAAACTCTGAAAAAGAAGGCATTGGAAAAGAAAGTGACTCAGGAAAAGCAAAGAAAGAAGGTGAAAAGAAACCTTCATTAATGAGGCAACGCCTCACGTGCTCCTCACGTGGGCGCCAATGTGCAAAGTACAGAAGAATTCATTACATAAGAGTTAAACTCATAGATGAAGCCGCATGTGCTCTTCACGCGGACGCTAATGTGAAAAGCATAGAAGAATTCATTACATAAGATTTAAACTCTTAGATGGCGCCGCACGTACTCCTCACACGGGCGCCAATATGCAAAGCATGGAAGAATTTATTAGATAAGTGTTAAACTCTTAGATGGCGCCACACGTGCTCCTCACGCGGGTGCCAATGTGCGAAACACATAAATATCTATCATAAGAATTAAATTCTTAAGTGGCGTCCACGTGCATAACACATGAGCGGCAGTGCCCAAGTTCATATCAGTAGAATTAAATTCTACATTTCCCTAACAAAAGTTGGGATATTCTTTGTTAAACAGAGCCGTTGGATCAAAAATCCAATAGAGATGATAAATCATCAAAATACAGAATTAAATTCTGTTCGGAAAAAACATTTCCCAAATCTTTCTAAAATAAGAAAGATACTCTCGGTTAGATCAAAAATCCAATTATAAAATAAAATTCTATATTTCCTCAATCGTTCTAAACAAGAAAGATTGCTCTCTGTAAATAGAGAACCAATGGATTAAAAAATCCAATGGTGATTAAAAATCACCATTTTACAGAATAAATTATGTATATGGGAAAATATTTCTCCAATCTTGTTAAAGACAAGAGAACATATTCTGTAAAAGCAGAAGTTCTTAGATCAAAGATCCAACGGTGGGTAAAATTCCCCAACTTAATTTTGAGTTCAATTAAATCAATTGGAATCTTTCAATGAGAGATTTTCTCAGAATTAAGTAACAAACTTGCTTCCGCTGTATAAAAGACCTGAGACTTCTCATATAGAAAAGAACCCCCAAAAGTTTCTGAAAAATACAGAATGTAAGGCACACTAAGGAGGTCTCACATGGCATCAACCATGCCAATTTGAAAAATTACGGTGCCGAGAAACCCTAGACTACGGATCGTTAACTAGATATCTAGGCGAAAGATGCAACTAGTAAACTACTTTACTAAGAGAACGGAAATACAACCTTTGTAGATCCGGTTCTCCACCTCCATAGCTCCGCAATGAAGTCTCCTCGCTGTCCAAATGGAAACCCGGGCTCTAGCGTCGGCTTCATCGGAGAAATGGGCGGGCAAGATCGTTGGCTTCGTGCCGAAGATGATCTACGTCGAGGCATCGCTAGATCAAGCTCCAACTTCACCAAGTCAAGAAAACTTGTGAAGGAAATACACTCTACTACTTGGCAAGAGGTAGAGGATGAAGAAATAGGAAGTGGGTTCACTTTAGAATTGGATTTCTCACTCATTTCATCAATTCACCATTGATGAAGTCAAGCTTTCTTCATTGAAGAAGATGAAGAAGAAGAAGCTTATATTATAATAAGTTATTTAAAATGAAAAGAAAATGAATACTTATCATAATGTAAACCATGGTCAAGTGTAGAGATTAAACTAGGGTTAGTGGGAATGGTTAGGGTTAAGCATGAGACAAAAATGGTCACTTAGGTCAAAGCTTCATGAAGCTTCAACTAGAATACAAATCAAGCCACCATTTTCTTTTCATGCCATTTATTTTCCAAAAATAATAAACAAATAAATAAATGAATAAATCAAAACCCTAACCATTAACATGTAACCATGGTTTGATCTTTACACAAAAACCCTAGCATACATGTATCATCAAACATGATACAATCATTTGCACAAATAGTATATCACATATACAACTTATACATCCAAGTGAGAAAATCCATTTAAAGTGAACCAATACTAGTTAATGCAAAATAATATATTAAATATATAATTATACATTAAATCATTAAATCAACACTTGATTTAACGATCCGGTCATATCGTATATAACCGACTAGTATCCTATGTATCGGCTTACCGAATCAATCCTTGATTCGATAACTAGGTTATATCGCATACAACTATATCGATACATTCATCGCGAGAATAGAATACGGTATCACATACACGCATTATTCTTGGTCCCGCACATATCTCATATGCGCTCCTATTTCGTTTCGCTTGAGCCAGGAAACCTCTGTGTAGGACTCTAAAGACTCGTCAATACGCCGGCAGCAGGTGATGATCATATCAAACACCCACAAGCCGCAAGCAGTCTGCTAAACGTAACGGCCACCCGGGTATTGAGCGATCAGAAGATCGACGAGCAAGCCCGCTCACACTCCTGTGAATCCAACCAGTAACACTTACCGTACAGTCCGGTCTGTTCGTCTGATATGTCGCATATCTTGCCTAGGGGTGGTAAACGTCAGACCCCAATAGCTCGATAAGTCGTGTCGATATGAGGTCTATAACAATTCGAGAAACTACTGGTAACACTTACCAGTAAATCTCAGCAACCCTGGCCAGGGATTTCCGGTTATAGCCAATCGAACACAGCGCAACATCAACTCCCTATACCGGGAGAGACGAATCCCCTCCTATCGCTCATTGCCTCCATGTGATTCGGGACTGTACCCAAAAGCCACCATTTTGCACGCCCTCTTGGACGTGGTAAGGTGGAAATCAAAGCACAGTGGGAACCACACAAGACTCTATGACGATCTCGGGTCAACAGACTACTCTGTACCAGTGTCACCAGAGAACTGCCATCTGACGTAAGGTATAATACCATCTGGGAGTTCTCGGCGAGTCCGTCCAGTGTACCCAGTCTCCACTGAGCACCCGTATATCATCTCTGATGTCAAACACCAATGGATATGGGATCATCCATCGCCCATCTGTATGGGTCGAGAAGGTATACGCTAGTCTACTCTGGTATATCGATGCCCCGTCTCGATACACCCACGACTAGGGACTTTGAAGGATGTACTTATGGACTACCATGTCCCCACTAGTATGATCCGCATCACAGTCCAGATAGTCAAGTACACATCCTAAGGGCTTTACCAACATGTAACAGAGAGACAAACAGTATACACGTTAAGGTAAAGAGCAACCAGATAGCATACTATCATGTCGAGCAAGAAAGTCCTCCCTATATATATCCCAGCATCCACTACAATATACATCCTATGTATAGTAATGGCCTCTAGGGCATACATATAACTAACAATCTCCCACTTGCACTAGGGCCATCTGATAGCAGTGGTTGTAGTATCTCATACTCAACCATCCCATAAAAGTCTCTCTCTGGGAAAAGGCCTTTGTGAGTGGATCCGCCGTGTTGTCCTCTGAGTCTACTCTCCTAACCTCGATCACCCTGGAGATCAACCATCTCCATGATCAGGTGACACTGCCTTAGATTATGTCTGGATCACTGATGGGACCGGCGTTCCTTGGCATAGGCCACAACTCCATTGTCTCACAATGGTAGGAACGTAGTTCATCTCATGAACCAATATACATCCAGACTACCTCTTTGGTAGCATCTTAAGTAGCGATGTATCGAGCCTTTATCGTCTAGTATTCCACGGTATCTAGCTTGGAACTCTTCCAACATACCGTCCCTTTACTGAGGGTAAATACAATGCCTGTGACTGACTTTCAGTCGTCCTTATCACCCTGGAACCCTTCCAGTGATTCTCCTCAGGATCGGTTGATACCATCTCACTACAACTAGTGAGAATCCTAACATCCAATTAGATCTATCTCATAGATCCAAAATCCAGGATTTAGGAGGTATCATTTTGATCCTATATGGAGAATCATTGTGATAAGAGGAGATTGACCGAGCGTAGCATAGGAAACTTCTTCCCTATCAAGAGTATGTCATCCACGTACTCTCCGAGGATCATCACCATACTCCCTACTACCTTTTTGTTTATACAAGGTTCATCTACCATTTTGATGATATCAAACTCTTTGACTAACACATCAAAACAGATGTTCCAACTCCGCGATACCTGCTTTATCCTATAAAGCATCTTGTACACGTTTCCGCTGCTCCCACTGTCTACGAAGCCCTCTGGCTGTGTACTTATAGACGTCCTCTTCTAAAACATCATTTAGAAAAGCAGTCATGGCACCCAATCGCCAGATATCGTAGTCATGGTATGTAGCCGTGGCAAGTAGGATCTGGATGGACTTAAGCATAGCTCTTTAGAAAAAGTTTCATCATGATCCAAACTTGGTCAATGATGCAAACCTTTAACAAGTCTAGCTTTGAAAGTCTCAACTTTTCCATCTACACCAAGTAATCTTCTCAAGATATACTTGCTCCTGATGGGGATTTAACCCTTCAGATATAGCAACCAAAGTCCATACTCTGTTGGTGTATAAGGATTCCATCTCAGATCACTAAGCATCCAGCCATTCTTACAGAGTCTTACTCCTGATGGCCAGCTCGAAGCTATTTGGGTCATCATCTCATGATGCAATCCTCGCTCCCACTGTCATCGAGAAACCGAAGTATCTCTCAGGTGGGTGAGGAACCCTACTAGATCGGCGGAGAGGCTGAGGTTCGTTGGTAACTATTGAATCCTTCGGTTTTATCAAATCATGTGCTGTAGTTTGTATAGCTGGAACATTTCCAGTTCTACATAACAGATCTTGCCTCGAGCTTGTCCGGATTTTGCTTCTAGACATAGGCCGGTCAACCCCAAATCTTAACTAACTTAAGACATGGGCTCTTCCTTTTCCATATCACATATGAAGTGGTAGGCACTGATTTGATTCGAACCTAATTCAATAGGTATGCAGCTTCTCAAGTGAATAACCCCCAAAAGGAAATAGGCAACTCAGTAGTACTCATCATAGAGCACACCATATCAAATAGGGTGTATCTGCTCCGCCCCGATATACCATCGTGCTATGGTGTATACGGAGGAGTAATGCTGAGAGAGAATCTCATTCTCCTTTAGAAAAGTCCAAGAATTCCGTGCTCAAGTATTCTCCTCCTTGATTTCATCAAAGGACATAATACTTTTACCCGTATTTTGGTTCTCTACTTCTAACTTATATTCTGTGAATATCTCAAAAGGTTCGGACTTTTGTTTCAACAGGAACATAGGTCTGAATCTCGAAAGATCATCAGAGAATGTAATGAAGTACAAAGAACCAGTCTTGGCATGTGTAGACAGGGGACCTTACATACATCAACATGTATCATCACAAGAGTTTACTAACTCTTTCTCTGTTTCCAGTAAACAGAGCTATGGTCATCGTATCTTTGTGACATGACTGGCAAGTTTCATAAGATGTAAATTCAAACAGATTTGAATATGCATCTAAATGTAACTTCATCTGGTCGGGTCGCATTGATATGACCTAGTCTACAATGCCTCAAGAAGGATTCGTTCATTTCTGAACTCTTCCTCTTGTGTGTGTTCCGTATACTAAAGAACTGTAGTTTGATATAGAACATCAATGCTTTTAGATAACGTGCCTGAACCGATCAACTTTTGATATAGGAAATGTTCAAAACATTATCCATCAATACAAAATTTTATCATTTCTTTACTAATAAAGAGACTGATATGATTTTGTATATCAGGTTCGGTATCTAATAACATTCATTCAGAATCAATGTATTGGTAATACAGGGTGACAGTGACCAACAGACTTGGCTGCAACACTTGCCCCGTTTTCTGCCTCATGAAACTTATCACCCGTTCTCAGTTCTCTACCTTTCTGTAGCCCTATGTAACAGATTACATATCTGGGATCCTGATCTGGTATCACATACCCAGGACGTAAAGAATACTGAGAAACAGTTCTGTATAATGAACACACCCGAAGATGATGCATCATATGCACTTTCTTCGTTTGGGCGGCACGGGAATTCTGGTAATCCCCTATTTCCTGCTCTGTCTTATAACAATTATAAGTTGGAGCGGGACCAACGTTCCGCAGCTCAGTATAACAAGCGGGTTCGGTCAAATATCTGTATTATTATCTTGATTAAGGCGTGATATGGTCGCTACCTGGAGAGAGAGAGAAGAAAACACTCAGCGTGCGCTCTTGCAAGAATAGATTAGTTATTTATTTTATCCAATCAGGATGGCTCCCACTGCTTTTTATCAAATCTTCCTTCAAACCCTAAAAGGAAAGACTAGCCGGGATTAATTACACACTACAAGTTCGCCAATCTTTCAGCCAGGCCAGTGTCGGTACTTTGAGAGAGGTCCCCCGTGCTTTCGCACGAACCTAATTAGTGTAAACCTCGTTTTCCCAGAGGCGTAACCCCGTTGACACCTTTCTAGACACCTACTTGATCGGCTAATTGTAATGTATAAAACTTTCCCAGGAGTAACTTTTACTCGCAGCGGGTATCGGGATCCAACTATCTCATAGAAGGTATGCAATCTCATTGCAAATTTCAACACTTGAAATTCCCGATAATGTTTTACCCCTAGTGTTCTATGACCTTGACGAATGCCAAACAACCCATAGTCCACTAGTCAAGTTCAACCCGTACATTTCTTGATCGAATTAAACCCACCCGCACGACCCTTGACGAATGCCAAACAACGCCGTACGAATACCCTAATCCAATCTGCATCATATGCATAAGCAGATAAATACTAGTTAGCTACCGTACACTACGCCTTGACGAATGCCAAACTACCGCAGCACGAATACTAACTAGTACTTATCTGAAATGACGGAGGGCTACGACAGGTTTTTTTTCTGAAAACCTATTGCGTAATGAACTTGATATCGTTGTAGAATCGAATGATTTTAAAATGGAGTGCTTTTGAGGCTTTTCTAGTATTGCTAAAGGAGTCACTCCCGGTGAAGGGATCGTCGGTCCTTTCCTCGTCGAATGAGGTGCGGGATATATCATATATATCGCCGTGCAAAGCAAAAACTCTTAAAAGCAATCAAAAAACAAACCGAGGGTTGTAGCATCTGCCAGTTATTGCTAAAGGAGTCACTCCCTGTGAAGGGATCTCGGTCCTTTCCTCATCGAATAAGGTGCAGGATATATCATATATACCGCTGTGCAAAGCAAGAACTGTAGCTACCTGTTTTATTTTGAAATTCGATTCTACAACATTTTAGGTTTCTTTTACTTTCATTAATCACATTAATGAAGTCCCATCAATTATGTACCTAAACATCATAGATAAATACGACGTACACTTATGCCATCCGCATTCGCCTCGATGTCCCCTCGTGCACCGTTAGGTTAGGTAACTAACGGCAGAGCGGGGAAGGGCTAGCGCAGGTGTAAAACATAAGTAACGTCTATATAATATATCATATATACTATATACAGTATCTATCACAGAACATCACATGATCACATCACAGATATCGCAGCAGAAGAATCATATGAAATATTGGATATACTAGGACGTCCGTGTTTTCAATACGAGCCAGTATAAAACACGGATTCCACGGTCGCGATGAATAGCCAAACCCACACCCCTAGACCCCTACGAGAGCGGCAAGCAACCCTGCCAATTCTAGAGTTAGGAGACCCGGACTCGACTCCTCGAGTTGGTCTCCCACTGGACTCCAGAACCCGGTTACTTGTGCTCCCCTCCTTGGGTCTATCCTAGTGCAGAAAAGTAAATAATATACAAACGGTGACAACTTCCGCAACCTGGAAGTGCCCCAATAAAAGAATATTACATACAAGTTTTTACATGAATGAAAAAGAAAAACACTCATCTCACATAAAAACCCCCGGCTATTCAAACACGACGATCCAATATAACATATCTAGCAACACATAACATCACATGTCATCAACGTAAGTAAATATGCGCATCCCAATTGTCATTGACATATAGCAACGAAACCGGCGATATCACATATTACACTTACGGTCACAGAAAAGAAAGTGTAAAACTACAACAGTTGGAATCCGCAATCTGCATAGACATCACATGCCTAATCAAATGAATACCTTAGACATCACATGCCTAACAATTATAAACCCCGCATTTTAGTCTCATTATCGAAAACTCTTTTCAATATCAAGTCGGGTAATTCAACAAGATTCTCGACATCCTGATCGAATGCTCGTCGCAAACTTCAGTAAGCGGCCGCACCCCCGACGCCATCGACGAAGTGCACCAAGGTGGAACACCGCTACCGCGAGCACCCGAACGGATGCTTTCGGCGACGGGGTTCTCCTACAGTCACTTGGTCGGGGCTATGGAGTGAGGCTGTCTATTAAGTTTACCCGGCGAGTATCCGCGTACGCTACGTGATTGCGACGGACTTTTGATCACATCAAAATTCCGTGGCAACCGATCAAGTGAGACTAAACTGCTATGTTTATAACATTCATTCAGTCATCTCATAACTTTTTGCGAATTCCAAGTATTGTATCACATTCCAGATAATTAGAAAATGTTAAACTTTCCGATCGAACATTCAAACACCCAAGTTTTCCGATACAGATCAACACATGAAACAAGTCTAAAAACATTCAGTTCGTGCCTCAGTACCAACGGTCCAGCCGTAGAAGGGTCAAGCTAACGCCTCACATGTGGCACGCCGTACTGCCCCAAACCCGAAGGTTCAAAGGGCAGTTCAAGACGGTCACATAATCGAGTTAAGGTTTGTTGTCTTCTAGAGGGACCATCGCGTTACTTGCACTACTTAGAACGTCTTTAAACCTCGGAAAAATCCAACACTTGGAAATTTTCCGGCAGGGGAAAAGTTGGGTATTTATATCCGGTCGAACCTTTTAACATATTCTATAATTATCCGGAAAAAAATATAGACAAAGTTTGATAATCCGATCGAATAATCGAATCCCCAAAACAACCCCAGAAAATTCAACTCTTGAATAAATATTAAAAATTCCCAGAAAATCCAGCATAATAAAATAGGAATTACTGTGCAACAAAGGGAAGGTGACGTCATCACCTCGCCGCGGAACCGCCGCATAAGGTAGGCTTATGCCGCGGTTCCGCCGCTCATTAGAGGGATCATGAGAAAATTTTTGCGCCGTAATTCTTAGAATTCCCTGCTGAATTTTTTAAGCATTTTTAATCTGGAAAAAACCCAGTTTTTAGAAAAAGTCCAGAGAGCGGGTCGGATTAGGGTTTCGTGGTTTGTTCGGATTTGAAACTTCGTCTACGCTTCGCCTAAGGCTCTAGCTAGGCTCTGATACCACTGTAGGGTTCCTAGGCACACTAAGGAGGTCTCACATGGCATCAACCATGCCAATTTGAAAAATTACGGTGCCGAGAAACCCTAGACTACGGATCGTTAACTAGATATCTAGGCGAAAGATGCAACTAGTAAACTACTTTACTAAGAGAACGGAAATACAACCTTTGTAGATCCGGTTCTCCACCTCCATAGCTCCGCAATGAAGTCTCCTCGCTGTCCAAATGGAAACCCGGGCTCTAGCGTCGGCTTCATCGGAGAAATGGGCGGGCAAGATCGTCGGCTTTGTGCCGAAGATGATCTACGTCGAGGCATCGCTAGATCAAGCTCCAACTTCACCAAGTCAAGAAAACTTGTGAAGGAAACACACTCTACTACTTGGCAAGAGGTAGAGGATGAAGAAATAGGAAGTGGGTTCACTTTAGAATTGGATTTCTCACTCATTTCATCAATTCACCATTGATGAAGTCAAGCTTTCTTCATTGAAGAAGATGAAGAAGAAGAAGCTTATATTATAATAAGTTATTTAAAATGAAAAGAAAATGAATACTTATCATAATGTAAACCATGGTCAAGTGTAGAGATTAAACTAGGGTTAGTGGGAATGGTTAGGGTTAAGCATGAGACAAAAATGGTCACTTAGGTCAAAGCTTCATGAAGCTTCAACTAGAATACAAATCAAGCCACCATTTTCTTTTCATGCCATTTATTTTCCAAAAATAATAAACAAATAAATAAATGAATAAATCAAAACCCTAACCATTAACATGTAACCATGGTTTGATCTTTACACAAAAACCCTAGCATACATGTATCATCAAACATGATACAATCATTTGCACAAATAGTATATCACATATACAACTTGTACATCCAAGTGAGAAAATCCATTTAAAGTGAACCAATACTAGTTAATGCAAAGTAATATATTAAATATATAATTATACATTAAATCATTAAATCAACACTTGATTTAACGATCCGGTCATATCGCATATAACCGACTAGTATCCTATGTATCGGCTTACCGAATCAATCCTTGATTCGATAACTAGGTTATATCGCATACAACTATATCGATACATTCATCGCGAGAATAGAATACGGTATCACATACACGCATTATTCTCGGTCCCGCACATATCTCATATGCGCTCCTATTTCATTTCGTTTGAGCCAGGAAACCTCTGTGTAGGACTCTAAAGACTCGTCAATACGCCGGCAGCAGGTGATGATCATATCAAACACCCACAAGCCGCAAGCGGTTTGCTAAACGTAACGGCCACCCGGGTATTGAGCGATCAGAAGATCGACGAGCAAGCTCGCTCACACTCCTGTGAATCCAACCAGTAACACTTACCGTACAGTCCGGTTTGTTCGTCTGATATGTCGCATATCTCGCCTAGGGGTGGTAAACGTCAGACCCCAATAGCTCGATAAGTCGTGTCGATATGAGGTCTATAACAATTCGAGAAACTACTGGTAACACTTACCAGTAAATCTCAGCAACCCTGGCCAGGGATTTCCGGTTATAGCCAATCGAACACAGCGCAACATCAACTCCCTATACCGGGAGAGACGAATCCCCTCCTATCGCTCATTGCCTCCATGTGATTCGGGACTGTACCCAAAAGCCACCGTTTTGCACGCCCTCTTGGACGTGGTAAGGTGGAAATCAAAGCACAGTGGGAACCACACAAGACTCTATGACGATCTCGGGTCAACAGACTACTCTGTACCAGTATCACCAGAGAACTGCCATCTGACGTAAGGTATAATACCATCTGGGAGTTCTCAGCGAGTCTGTCCAGTGTACCCAGTCTCCACTGAGCACCCGTATATCATCTCTGATGTCAAACACCAATGGATATGGGATCATCCATCGTCCATCTGTATGGGTCGAGAAGGTATACGCTAGTCTACTCTGGTATATCGATGCCCCGTCTCGATACACCCACGACTAGGGACTTTGAAGGATGTACTTATGGACTACCATGTCCCCACTAGTATGATCCGCATCACAGTCCAGATAGTCAAGTACACATCCTAAGGGCTTTACCAACATGTAACAGAGAGACAAACAGTATACACGTTAAGGTAAAGAGCAACCAGATAGCATACTATCATGTCGAGCAAGAAAGTCCTCCCTATATATATCCCAGCATCCACTACAATATACATCCTATGTATAGTAATGGCCTCTAGGGCATACATATAACTAACACAGAAAGCTTTCAAAAACAATAGAGAATTCAATCCTCAGAGAAGAAGACTTCCCTTTCAAAAGAAACCTAGGTAAAAGAAATTCAGAGATCAAAATATCTATTTTTACCTATTTTAAGGGTTTAACCCTTCTCAAAGAACTTAGTTCTTTCTCTGGATCAGAAATCTACAAGACAAGTCTTGCACAAGTTGAGAATTTAATTCTTATCGGAAGGATCTTGTTCTTGAAAATCAAAGATTCAGAAAAGAATTAGGTCCAAAAGAAAAACAAAAGGAAAAAAACTTATAAAAGAACTTATTTCTTAAAAAAAACTTGATCCTATATCTTCAAAACCAAAGATCTTGGTGATCATTAATGGTCAAAATGCCATCAACAGAGATTTAATCTCTAAAAAAGGAAAAAAGACTAGAGCCTCACGTGCTCCTCACGTGGACGCCCCCTTTTAATAGCGCCTAGCGCCTCACATGAAAAACACGCGGACGTCCAAAACAAAAGGCCAGTGCCTTACGTAAAACACACGTGGGTGCTGAATAAAAATGCTCAGCACTCCATATGCAGCCGAAAACAGCTAAGTGTTTAGCACTGATTGGGCAGCGCCCAGTGCCGAACGTGCTACTTACGTGGGCGCCATACAAAAAGTGCTGAGCACTTCATATGTAGCCAAAACGGCTGAGTGCTTAGCACTGATTGGGCAGCGCCTAGTTCCGCACGTGCACCTCACGTGGACGCCATATAAAAATTGCTTAGCACTT
Source organism: Agapanthus africanus (assembly GCA_030015575.1). Classification (NCBI taxonomy): domain Eukaryota; kingdom Viridiplantae; phylum Streptophyta; class Magnoliopsida; order Asparagales; family Amaryllidaceae; genus Agapanthus; species Agapanthus africanus. The sequence goes on from CM057348.1 coordinate 1,460,273, forward strand.
CACATTTAGTCAAAATGACTAAAAGTGTTCAGCGCCCTTGACTGAAGTCTTCACATGACATACATGTGAGCGTCAGAGCTTAAATAAGCGCTCAACACTTTTACATGAAAAGAAAAGGGTTGAACAAACAGAGCCCAAATAAATGCTTAGCACTTTTGAATTAAAAAAAAACTAAGTAGACTAAGCCCAAATTGGTTAAGTCTCTGAAATTTTCTTGCAGCTGAGCCCAAATGCTCTTTTGCTGGATCTTAAGCAAAAATGATCCAAGAATGTTGTTAAGTTGATCTGAGTCTCAAATAAAACTAACGCATCCTTAGCAAGAACAAACTGAGCCCAAATGCTCACCTATAGATTTAAGTTGATCTTAATCTCAAACTAGATTAACGGTCCTTAAATAACACAAAAATATTTCTGAACTGAAGGAGTATAAAACCTAAGTTCAAAACCCCGTCAAGAAAATCCTTAAACCGAACCTAAATCTAAAATATACGGATTTAGACTGATCCGCGCCCTACGAGCGACGACATAAACTAGTCTCCGTATACAATCCATAGGCAACCAAAACAAAAAAAAACACACACATGACACGAAGTGAACTGCCGGAGCAGGAGAAAGTGGTTATCGCAATGCGGTAACGTAATTAACTACAGGGTCTTGCGTCTGTAAGGAAGAGTGTCCCCACAATAAAAAAAAACCTCATAAAATGAAGGGGAATCCAATGAAGTCTGCTACAACGGCCGTGTCTGTCCAAACCTCCGATATATGGTGCCATAAATCAACTTGGTATCTTCAGAGAGGTGGACGGATAAATCTAAATATTATCTACCCCCAGATTCAGGCAAGACGACCCATCCTGGTTCGTCTCTGTTTCCGGCGTTAAAAAATCCCACCCCCAAACTTACTCGCAGCAGTGCTCTCACTGCTGCCTACTATGTCTCCTAGAACCTGACGTAGTACCACTCCTGCCATCTCCACTGGTGTCAGTACCATGACCCCTAGACCTTACCCTATCACCTCGTGCTAATAGAGTATACACCCCTTACTCCAAACTCGTAATACGCTGATCAAAAGTCGTCGGCATTCCTAACACTCTCTCAACCCTCATACTAGTGCGCCGCAGCAAACGTGCTTGCTCGGCGGGGGTCTGCTCCTCATCGCTCGCTGTGGAACTCAAGCTAGAGATCTCTGCCATCACATCCTTGGTCGGCTCGATACGCAACCATAATTCATGAAGCCTAGTATATGACGTGGACACACCCTCAACTAAGGGCAGAATGGAAACTCCCATCTCATATAAGCATCAAACTCTTCCACATGAAGAAAATAGAGACACAATTGTATTACTAATATCGGGCACGAATAATTGGCTGCCCCTTTGCCGGCGCCAATTGAATGTAACAACACTGTGCACATGTCATAACTTGGATTTTTCATCATTAGTGTGTGCACAATTTGTAGAGATGGAGTAAAAAAGGTAGTGTTATGCGAATTACTGAAGATATTATTTTGTGCCCAAAGGCACACGATCAACACGTTCGCATACAGCGTGCGTCCAAGAATTCCTTTTTTTGGCTCCCTAGCATAATTTTCTCCCATTAATGGCATGTAATCCTCAAATCGGAGGGGTTAGTCATGAGCGGGAATGCGGGGGATCAAGGTTAATTCGTGAAACATGTCCCGATCTATAACAATTTTCTGATCCCCCTAAAATAAGCATTTATACCCAAAATTTCCTAAACAACCCTCCTCCATGCTCTCATAGAAGCATTCAACAAGATCCGGAAGCGTGAATATGTTTGGATGGTTTTACAACAAATAATTCCACCCGTGTTTTCAGATTTTGTCGCCAAAATAACTACCGTAAAAGTTATGAGCGAATATGGATGAAAAATCTCATTCGGGTTGAAAATTGGGAGCCATTGAAAATAAAACAATGTTTTAACAGTTCTGGAGAAAAGAGATCGAGAAACCAAACCTCCCCTGAAATTTTGAGAGGGCGAAGAAGCGATCGGGCGGTGGATGCGCAGTCTATGGCACCTTCAGGAGGCGGTTGCGCGGTCAAATCAGCGGATCTCTGGTGGAATTTTTTTGGGCCGCTAGGGTTTCGTGAGTTGGGGAAGACAGAGTCTCAGGTTGGGAAAAAACAGAAGATCGGATGTGTTTTAAAGGGGGTAGTCAAAAGGTGGTCAAAAAGTTACCTATTTTGCACTAAAACCCCTCTAAATTTGGTATTTTTTCAAAAATATTCCTCTTCTTATTTCCTTTTGAATATTTACAAAAATAACCCTTTATTTACAAAAGGGAATTTCACCGGGCAAGAAATATCCAGACATATAAAACCGAGCATTTACAAGATATGGATGCTCGTCAGATGAACAAAAAATGGATACGCACTGAGCAAGAACATCCACACACACATACACGAGATGGTATATACATACATACAAACTTATTTGAAACAGTATTTCCACTATTTATGGCTGGATAACCGAAGTTTGGGGGTAAACGGAGGAATATTAGGTAAGGTAAACCGGCTCCTGCAACATCAGGAACTCTTTCGATGGTTCTGCGGTAAAGAACGGTTTTAATGTGTGTCCATTCAGTTTGAATAGTGAATCATCTTTTGGATTCTCCAAATCCACCGCACTATGCGGGTACACACACCGCACCAAGAAAGGTCCCGTCCAACAAGATCGTAACTTACTCGGATGAAAATGCAGTCAGGTATCGTAAAGAAGGACTTGTTGTCCCAGCATGAACGTTTTGTGCACAAGGTGTTTATCATGAAACACCTTCATCATGTTTTTCATGATAACCGTGTTATCGTACGCTTCATCCCGAAGCTCGTTCAACTCGTTTATCTGTAGCTTCTGAAAGCTACCAGCTTGAGAAATATCGACATTATGTTCCTTGATTGCCCAAATAGCTCTGTGCTCTATCTCGACCAGGAGATGGCAAGCCTTATCAAAAACAAGCTAATACGGAGACATGCCAAGATCGGTCTTATATGCAGTTCGAAATGCCCAAAGGACATCAGTCAATTTCGAAGACCAATCCTTACGGTTTGTGGAAACTGTTTTCTCCAGAATCTGGTTGATTTGACGATTGGAGACCTTGGTTTGCCCGTAAGTTTGGGGATGATAGGGCATGGAGAGTTTGTGGTTAATTCCATACTTCCGCATTAAAGCCTTGAAAGACCGATTGCAGAGGTGCGATCCGTTATCACTGATAATAGCTCGAAGGTGCCCAAACCGAGATAAGATGTTTTCTTTTAGAAACCTAATGACAACCATGTTGTCGTTGGTTCGGCTTGGGACGGCCTCAACCCATTTTGTAACATAATCAACCGCAAGTAGAATGTACAGGTTTTTACATGAGTTAAGGAATGGACCTATGAAGTTAATACCCCAGACTTCGAAAATCTCAACAATCAAGATTGGTTGGAGCGGCATTTGATTTCTTCCTAAAATTCGGCCAATGTGCTGGCATTTACAGCAGGTCTTATAGTATACATTTGAATCCTTGAACAGCGTCAACTAGTAAAAACTGCATTGCAAGGTCTTGTCCGCAATCTTTTTGGAGCCGAAATGACCGCCACATGCTTGATCGTGGCAGAAAAATAGAACACTCTGAAATTCAGTGTTGGGCACACACCGGCGAACGATCTGATCAGGAAAATACTTGAACAGGTAGGGTTTTTCTCAGTAAAAGTGTTTTACTTGGGATAGAAAACGATATTTGCCCTTACTTGACCATTCGTTTGGTACAAGTCCGGTAGCAAGGTAAATTACAATATCCATGAACCAAGCTTCACATGATATTGTCAAGATTTTTTCATCAGGAAACGAATCATTGATTGGCATAACAGGCGATGGAGCAGAAATGAGTCAAGAAAGATGGTCGGCAACAACGTTTTCACATCCACTTTTGTTCTTGATGACAAGATCGAATTCCTGGAGCAAGAGGATCGAACGTATTAACCGAGACTTAGCATCCTTTTTAGCGAAAAGATGCCTCAGAGATGAATGGTCTGTGTAACAGACGAATGGGGAGCCGATAATGTCACGCCCTGTTTCCCAATATACGGGTAAGAAAACACGGCAGGGACACGACATATTAACTCAGAAGTAAACACGTTAAGCGTAAATAAGCAATATAAAAGTAAAGCACAAGAATGACAAGAAATGTAATGAAACAACAACTTTTTATCTATATTCATTCTTTACATACACTGGAAAGTAAAATACAATAATACCTAAACAATGGCATATGAACTGAAAGTAAGATAAGTACAAGTAAATCTAGAACTCTGGATCCTCAGTGAACTGCTCCAAATCTTCCTGGCTGGGCTCGATCTCCTGAGAGTCGGGTTCTCCTGCCAACATTCCAAAGAAAGAAGAAATAGGAATGTCGTCGGCGTACAATCGCTCGGTAAGTCCCAAGTGAGAGATAAGAATCGATCAAGTAATGAAATATATCTGTTAATTTATCTGTTTTTATTATATTAACGCAGTTGTTTGTAGCTTGATACATAATGCATCAGTGTATATGAGAGGAGTCTAACTATTCCATGGACTAAGGTATACGGAGCCCTGTTAGTTGTATGTATGCCCTAGAGGCCATTATTGTACATGATTGTATATTATAATGGATGCTTGGACATATATAGGGAGGAATTTCTTGCTCTACATGATAATATGCTATATGGTTACTCTTTATCTTAATATGTAGACTAGTTTCGTGATACTGTCTTGCTCTCACATGTGGTTAAAGCCCTTAGGATGTATACTTGATTACCAGGATTATGATGTAGATCATATTAGTAGGGCCAGGGTAGTCCAAAAGTTCATTCTTTAATTGTTCCTAGTCGTGGGTATATCGAGACGGGGAATCGATATTCCAAAGTAGACCAGTGTATACGTTTCTTGACCCATTTGATGGGCGATAGATGATCCCACATCCATTGGTGTTTGACATCAAAGATTATATACGGGTGATCAGTGGAGACTGGGTATGCTGAACATGAATCGCCGAAAACTCCTAGATGGTATTATACCTAACGTCAGATAGCAGTTCTCTGGTGACACTGGTACAACTTAGTCTGTAGACCCGAGATCGTCATAGAGTCTTGTGTGATTCCCACTATGCTTTTATTTCCACCCGACCATGTTCAAGAGAGCATGAAAATAGGTGGTTTTTAGGTACAGTCCCGAGTCACATGGAAGCAATGAGCGATATGAGGAGTTTCGTCTCTCCCGGCATTGGGGGTTGATATTGCGCTGTGCTCGATTGGCCATAACAGAAAGTCCCTAGCCAGGGATGATACTGAGATTTACCGGTAGGTGTTATCAGTAGTTTCTCGACCCGTTATGAGCCTCACATCAGCATGACTTATCAAGTTATTGGGGTCTGCGTTTACCACCCCCAGACTCGATATGCGACATATCAGACGAAGAGACCGGACTGTACGGTAGTGTTACTTACTGGATTCACGGGAGTATGAACAAGCTTTCTTGTTGATTTTTTGATCGCTCAATACCTGGGTAGCCGTTACGTCCAGCTAGTACCGCTGACAGCTTGTGGGTGACTGATATGATCATCACCTACTGCTGACGTATTGACGAGTCTTTAGAGTCCTACACAGAGGTTTCCTGGCTCAAGCAAAACAAAGTAGGGCACATATGTGATATGTGCAGCACCGAGATTGATACTTGTATGTGATATAGTATTCTAATCTAGTGATATAGGTTATATGTGATATAACCGGATTATTGAATCAAGTGTTGATTCAATAATTTATTATAAGATATTAGTCGGTTGTATGTGATATAGCCAGATTATTAAATCAAGTTTTGATTTAATAATTTAATATATAATTATATATTTGATATATTAATATATATTAACTAATATTAGCTCACTTAAGAATTTATTTTCTACTTATACATTTAATATATATGTGATATATATTAATGTATTTATTTTGTGTCATGCTTGATGATACATTGCACATGGGTGTATGAGACTCATACCATATTTAAGATAATTATGGTGATTATTTATTTAGGGAATAAACAAAATTAGGTGGAAAATGGCTTGGTTTGGATGCTTGTGAAAGCATGTAGAAATCTTGACTTAGTCCACTAATTTTGTTTTACTCTACATATTTATTAACCTAACATTATCTTTAGCCATGGTTAAGTCTCTACAAGTGAGAATATATGAGATATATTTTCTCACCCATGGTTGATTACTTGATGACTTGATCTTCTTCTTCATCCATTGGAGCTCTCTAGGTTTTCATGAGTGAAGAAAAGAAAAAGGGAAAATTAATTCTAAAGTGAGCAAAATTCCTACTTCATCAATCTATACCAAACTAGCCATTTAGTATAGGTTGTTTGCATCACTAATCCATCAATTAGTGAAGAGGTAGCTTGAGTTAAAGATTCTTCGACATAGATCATCTTCGGCCTCGAAAATCCTTGGGCAAGCTCGTTCCTTTCGCCTAGTGGAGCCTAAGGAGAGTCTGGGAGACCACTACTTGGAGCTAAGGGACTACTACACGGAGCTTTAGAAATGAAGGACCGGTCTACAAAGGTTGTATTCCTTGTTCACTTAGAGTAAAGTTGTTTACTTGCTTAGTTAAACCCTAATTCTCTAGTTAGATCCTTGGTCGAGCTCGATCGGCACCTTAAATTTTTTTAAATACCATACTTGATGCTTGCCGAAACCTGTCGGGGGTGATAAGCGAACCCAGCAAGCCCAAGGACCCATCAAGCCATGGGACAATGGCACGGATATTCATGTTAGGTGTATTATGGTGACCGTCACGTGCCACTTCTAATACAATCCATACCAATCAACCCCGTTAAAACCCCATAATACATATTGTATTGATTGTAATGATTTGTTGTATAAGACTTACCGAAACCATGGAATAAGTTGTTCATGTAAACGGATCGGATGTAAACAGATAGTCATGTAGTCAAGTTCAAAATATATCAGTTCGGTCCAGTCGAGTCATGTTGCATGTTCATGTTCAAGTGTTTATGTTGATACATTGGGTTCATATTGAAATGGAATTATAGTTGGATTTATATTTGGATTGTATTCCAATTAGACTGAGACTCAGATTGAGTCAGACACTTTAGACAGATTTGAGTTCTGAATTAGGTTTAGGAGTTATCGGTAACTGCTGCACATGGACGGCAGGATTTGTGACTTTTTCTAAGCCAATTACCATTGATAACCCCGTTTCAGTTTTCTACCTTAAATAGGCAAGCACCCACTTTCTCCGACTCCCTGAGGCTTAAGAGAATTGGTCCCCCTTAAACCTATGTTTACTAGGGTCCTTATTGTAATTTAATATAACTTAAGGGGGTTTTATGAAAAATATTTTTAGTATAATTTCAAAATAATTCTTAAGTATTTATTTAATGTATTTATGGTTTTCATGGATGTAAATTTTAAAAGTGAGGTATTCTAGTGAATAAAGACCTAGTTGAATAGTCCATGGTATTTTTGTGTAAATTTGACTTGTATGGATTCTTGATGGTATTTTCTTGAAACTTGTGATTCTTTTCTTTTGTTTAGAAAACATGGAATTTATTATATATTTAAAATAGATGGTTTGATAATATATATATATATATATATTAAAAATAAAATTTATTTATTAAATAGAAAATCACGTTTTTCTTAAAAATTGCATTAAAAATTCCATCGAGATCGGATGCTCCGTGAGGAGGTCTATATCTCGCTCTATCCTACACCATCCCGATCGGGTTCCCCAAAATAGGTTGTAAATGCTTAATAGCAAGGAATGTAAATAACAAAATTCAAAGAATACGATTTTTAATAGGTTATGGTATTTTGATGTAAAAGTCGTATTTGTCCCGAAAATATTGCAAAAAAAAATCGTGCTATGTCATGATGCGTGTTGTGACAGGTAGGTCATTACCTTGTGAGATTTTCTTAAAGGTAGTATAAGCAAAAGTATTAAAATATTTCATATGTAAGTTTGTGGTATTTAAACGAAAAGTTCAAATAGAAGGTACGTAACATAGTATTTTGAGGTGAAACTTGTTCTCAAAGGTTGTTTCATGATTACTAAGCAAGTTGTAATAACATGGATGAATGGTTATTAAGAAAAGTTGTGTTTTTAACGAGTTTAGAAACGGATATAGGAATAACTCCACTTCCGACGATTTTTGAAAAGAGGACTTTTTAATTTAGGAAGAGATGAGAAGAGAAGGCACTTACATTCTTAGAGAAGAGAGGGGAGGTTGAGTGAATGTTTGATGGCTGCGTGGAGTCATGGGGTCGCCAGAATTATCTCGAATTGTCGCCAGAACTTGACCTAGTGCTAACTCCACTTGTACTCCTCTTTGCCTTAGAAAATTTTAAGAATTTTTGCCAATAGATTTCAGAATGAAGAGGGCCAGGGGTGGGGTTGTATTTATAGGGTAGAATAAGGATTTTGAGGATTGAAAAGAGAATTAAAAATGCATTAAAATAGGATTAAAGAGATGAATTTAATCTCTTTATTAATTTACAGATAAATAAAACAGAAGAGAAGTAGTGGGGGTAGGCCAAACGACTAGGGTTCAGAAAATGGGGAGCATTCCTTACGGGGGGACCGTCGGCACCGGGTATATTCCCGATCTCGCCGGCCACGTGTTTGAGATGAGGGCTTGGATTTGTGCCACGTGTCCTAGTCGTAGTTAATAGCATTTTGCACATGTTTGATTTTATCAGACTTTTCATTTTACGTGTATTGCACGTGTAAACTTTTGGGCTTCCAAAAAGTTTAAAAGAAAAATCAGTAAAAATATATGTGGCTAATGGGATTCGAACACAGAGGTTATGTCACAACAGTGCAAGGCTTTACCAATGAGCTACAAGTTATTTTTTGCTATTCTTAAACAATTTTAATTTATTACTTGTGCTCAGGCTTGAAACTCTACTCTGTACATTAACTTAAAAAATTTTATACAATGAAATTAGAGTCGTTACATTCTACCCTCCTTATAATAATTTCGTCCTCGAAATTTACAAATATATAAGGACTAATTTATAAATAAGAAAGGGTATCTTGTACGCATATCGTCCTCACGTTCCTACGTTGATTCTCCTGGTGAATCCTTTCTCCACATCACTCGGACCAAGTTTACTTCCTTGTTCCTAACTGATTTTACTTTTCTGTCCAGAATTTCAACGGGTTGCTGCTCACAAGATAAGTCTGTCTGTACAGTGAGCTCGGAGTGATCAAGGATGTGGCTGGGGTCGCTCACATATCTTCGAACCTGGAATATGTGGAATACGTTGTGCACTCCTTCCAATAAGGGTGGAAGTGTTAAACGATAAGTCACTTCTCCGACTCGTTCGAGTATGTCGAACGGTCCAATAAATCTCGGACTGAGCTTACCCCTCTTGCCAAAGCAAATTACTCTACGATTTGGAGAGATCTTCAAGAACATAAGATCTCCCGGCTGGATCTCCAGGTGTCGACGCTTTGCATCAGCCCAGTGCTTCTGTCTGTCTTGGGCTATGTGCATTCTTTCCCTGATCGTGCGAACTACATCCACAGTTGCTACGATCATCTCTAGTCCAAAGAGTTCTCTATCTCCGATGTCGTCCCAACTTAATGGTGAATGACACTTCCTTCCATAAAGAGCTGCAAATGGTGCCATTCCAATACTCGCTTGGTAGCTATTGTTGTATGAAAACTCCACAAGATGTAGGTGATCTTCCCACGATCCTCCGAAGTCTAACATACATGATCTTAGCATATCTTCAAGGATCTGAATCGTTCGATCAGACTGACCATCTATTTTTGCATGATAGGCTGTGCTGAAGTTCAGACTCGTTCCCAAGCTAGCTTGCAGGCTCTGCCAAAACTGCGATCGAAATCTGGTGTCACGATCGGAGACAATGCAAACTGGTATTCTATGTAATCTCACGATCTCCTGCATGAGTTCATGGGTATCAGAAATAGTACACTATGAAGAGTTAAATTTTACTTAAATTCAGACTTACTTCCATGTACTTCTTTGCTAGTGTCTCAGTAGATTGGCTAACTCGAAATAGGATGAAGTGAGCCGATTTTACGAGTAGATCCACAATAACACATACCGCATCGTTACCTTTCATGCTGCGAGGAAGTGCAGTCATGAAGTCCATGGTGATGTATTTCCATTTCCATTCTAGAATAGGTAACGGTTGAAGTAAACCAGCAGTCCTGTGATATTCAGCTTTTACTTTCTCACACACCAAGCATTTGGCTACGCTTCTGGCTACTTCATGCTTCATTCCATGCCACCAGTAATGTTGTCGCATATCTTTATACATCTTTGTACCACCAAGGTGTACTGAGTATGGAGAGCTGTGAGCTTCTTTCATCAATTCTTCTCGAACAGGACCTTGTGGTACACATAATCTGCTTCTATATCTCAAACATCCGTCTTAGTGGATGATGAAGTCTGTTCGAAGTCCACTTTCTACTTATTCTCTGATCTTTTGCAACTTAGCATCACTTGCTTGAGCTGCTTTGATCTGGTTGACAATAGTAGATTGAACTTGTAAATTCATCAACTCTGAAGTATTACGTGGCATAACCACTTCAATCTCCATCTTGTGCAAATTTTGTTGTAGCTTCCACTGTGCGGTGAGATTCATTAATAACGGCTGGCGATTAAGTGCATCAGGAACTACATTCACCTTCCCTGGATGATATTGTAGGTTGATGTCGAAGTCCGCCATAAGTTCTAGCCATCTTCTCTGCCTCATATTCAGTTCTTTCTAAGTAAACACATACTTCAGACTTTTGTGGTCTATGTATATATCTACCCGTTCTCTAAGAAGGTAATGAGGCCAAATCTTCAGTGCAAATATAATGGCCGCCAACTCCAAATCATGCGTTGGATAATTGTGCTCATGAATCTTCAACTGTCTTGAACCATAAGCTACAACTTTTCCATGCCGGTGTAGAACACATCCTAATCCCGTACCGAATGCATCACAATGCATAAAAAAACCTCCAGATCGGTCCGGTATTACGAGAATAGGCGCTGATGTCAATCTTGACTTGAGTTCTACAGAAGCATGTTCGCATGTTTCTGACCACACGAATGCTTTATCTTTACGTGTGAGCTTAGTCAGGGGTGTTTCAATCTTCGAAAAGCCTTCTATGAATCTGTAACACCTTAGAATGCGATTGGTGTTAATTAAGCGATAATGCGGGTTTTTAGTAAAAAGTTGACCAAAATAGTTTTCATATATTTTATAAAACTTAATGAATATTTTATTATTATTTGTTTGGGCTTGCACACACATGTGCATGTTAACTTGGGGATTAGGGAAGTTTTAACCATGTTTAAGTAGCCATAGCACCTTAACCCTCATGCCTTTAGGTTATATGTATTTATCTAATTATTTGGTTTTTAAAAATAAAGGGTTTGAATTAGGGTTGGCTTGAGAGAGAGGGGGTTGAAAAATGATGAATTATGAGGCATGGAAAGCATGGGGAGTATTTAATGAGGAGAGAGAAAGGGGCATGGCTCATCCTAACCTCACACCCCCATTTTTCTTCACTACTCTCACACCCCCATTCTCCTCATCACTCACACTCTCCCATTGTCTTCATCTTCTCATTTTCCTCTCCCCTTAACTGAAACCCTACCTAAATCATCACTAAACCAAGCAAAATCCTCACTAATCCTCACTAAAACCCTTCACAAGCCTAGTTAAGCCACTAAAGATGACCCGGAGCATGGAAATCTAGGGTTTTTGAGCAAGTGTGGTAAGGTAGTGATCCCTAACTGTTAATTAGGTCTTTATAATATTGTGTTGCCTAATAGTTGCTGTTTAGAATACTAAAGTTATAGTTTATGTGTAATATCGTATTTTTAGTGTTATATTGGACTCCATGTGATCTGCTGTGACCATGATATGTTATTGTAAAATCTATCAATGTAATAGTATTGTGTTAGAGGCCCTGAGTGTTCACCTGAAGCCCGAACCCCACCCGACCTAGTCGAACCGGCGAGATGAAGATGAATTCCGGCGTCGCTGGATTTTTAGGGGACTGGGGAGTTGTGGTTTGGAGGGTAGCAGTCTGTAGGTATTTTGGGGTGTCTGGTACTGCTTGATTTTTCTGTGTTGACTGTAGTCAAAATCTGGGAACACTTTGCTAGTTTTTAGTGTTTCGACAACGTGCGTTATGGTATCCGACACGGTTTGTGTTCTTGGTGTAGCTTGCTGCACTTTGGTTTGATTTAGAATGTCGCTACACACGTTAGCCACTAAGCGAACACTTGAGAATCGTAGGAGTCGGTGCGTTGATCTAAACGTCGTTTGTATGCATTATTGAAAGGTTTCTAAGTTGCACATGTTATGTTTTGTGTGATATTAGGAGCGAGTGTGGGGACTTAAGACACTACAAAGAAGGGAAAGCAGGTGGTTCGATTTACCTAGCTCGAGATCATCGGTGAGTGGATTTAACATCTACGGAGAAATCGCCCGTTTGGCGTTAAGCGTCGACGGCTAGATATGATGTTATAGCCACATGTTATATGCATATGAGTTGATTATGCATGAGCAACATTGCATACCATTACTTGATGTACCTTGACTTAGTACCTATTGGACACTGCACCATTACTGACGGTTCATGTTGCACGAGCACTAAATTGTATACTACACACACACCATTGGTAATTGCCATGACACACACAACATGTACACATATGTGGTACTGCATTCGTTATTGATATTGAGACGTTGATTCTTGTTCTATTGCGCATATGAAATGCATTATGCGTACATACCTACATGCATACACACAAACCTTGCTATAGCTACATATACACCTTTATATGATGTTCCGTTTGACTTTGGGGAATGTGGGAACCACATGATATTCTTAAAAACTCGATTCATTTAAAAGAGCGGTTTTCCCTTGATATGCTCATATTACTGTTCTATGTTGCATACATCATATTTCATGGATTTACGCATTGAGATACGGATTTCATGTGATTTATGGATTTGAGAACCGTGGTTATATTTCAAGAAGGTATGCATTATTTTGAAAACCTGATTTCTCTTGATATGATATTTCGATGCGTCCACCATGAGTTTTCTCGGTTCTGACATTTGTGTTAGAAACCCGATTCGAGGAGATGGATGATCCGTTTGCGGGTTCATGGTGGACCCGGTATGGTACACAGGGGCAAGTATGTTGTGCAGTAGACGATGAGCCTGGCAGAGGGACCACTACCTACCGGTGATAGTTTGGACCCGGCGGTTATCCGGAGGATACTGACCGGAGTCGTGTGATGGATATGGGCCGATCCAGACTGACGGAGCCCGTGGGCCGATCCGGACCGACGAAGCCCGAGTTATGTGGATTTTGTTAGTTATATGTATGCCCTAGAGGCCATTACTATACATAGGATGTATATTATAGTGGATTCTTGGACATATATAGGGAGGACTTTCTTGCTCGACATGATAGTATGCTATCTGGTTGCTCTTTACCTTAACGTGTACACTGATTGTCTCTCTGTTACATGTTGGTAAAGCCTTTAGGATGTGTACTTGACTGCCTGGACTATGATGCGGATCATACTAGTGGGGACATGGTAGTCCATAAGTACATCCTTCAAGGTCCCTAGTCGTGGGTGTATCGAGATGGGGCATCGATATACCAGAGTAGACTAGCGTATACCTTCTCGACCCATATAGATGGGCGATGGATGATCCCATATCCATTGGTGTTTGACATCAGAGATGATATACGGGTGCTCAGTGGAGACTGGGTACACTGGACGGACTCGCCGAGAACTTCCAGATGGTATTATACCTTACGTCAGATGGCAGTTCTCAGGTGACACTGGTACAGGTTAGTCTGTAGACCCGAGATCGTCATAGAGTCTTGTGTGATTCCCACTGTGCTTTGATTTCCACCTTACCACGTCCAAGAGGGCGTGCAAAATGGTGGTTTTTGGGTACAGTCCAGAGTCACATGGAGGCAATGAGCGATAGGAGGGGTTTTGTCTCTCCCGGTATTGGGGGTTGATGTTGCGCTATGCTCGATTGGCCATAACAGGGAAGTCCCTGGCCAGGGCTGGTTTAGAGATTTATTGGTAAGTGTTACCAGTAGTTTCTCGACCCATTATGAGCCTCATATCGGCATGACTTATCAGTTATTGGGGTCTGACGTTTACCGCCCCTAGACTTGATATGCGACATATCAGACGAGGAGACCGGACTGTACGGTAGTGTCACTGTCAGGCTTTTTGCAGGAGTTAGAGCGGGCTTGCTTGCTGATCTTCTGATCGCTCAATACCCGGGTAGCCGTTACGTCCAGCTAGTACCGCTGACGGCTTATGGGTGCTTGATATGATCATCACCTACTGCCGGCGTATTGACGAGTCTTTAGAGTCCTACAAAGAGGTTTTACTGGCTCAGGAGAAACGAAATAGGAGCGCATATGTGATATGTGCGGGACCGAGAATAATGCGTGTATGTGATACCGTATTCTATTCTCGCGATGTTTGTGTCGATCGGTTATATGCGATATAACCAAGTTATCGAATCAAGGGTTGATTCGACAAATCGATACATTGAATGTTAGTCGGTTGTATGTAATATAACCGGATTATTAAGTCAAGTGTTGATTTAATAATTTAGTGTATAATTGTATATATGATATACTAATTTACATTAACTAACATTGGTTCACTTTAAGCATTTGTTTTTCTCACTTGTGCACAACTTGATATATATGTGATATATATTTATTTGTGTTTACAAAATGTATCATGGTTGTTGATACACTTGTCATGGGTGTATGAGACATACACCATTATATATATATATATTGGTATGGTTTTTAATATTCAAAGTAAATACAAAATTAGTGAATATTTGTTAAATGCATGATGCTTGTAGAAGCTTGTGAGTGCTTTGACAAATTCAACCCTTTTTGTTTTGCTTTGGATATTATTTAACCTAACCAATCTATTTAGCCATGGTTATGTCTCTACATGAGTTAAGTATATGATACCCACTCACCATGGTTAGATTATTCTCTCTCTTGATAAGTTTCATTCTTATTTGAGCTCATCTTCTTCCTCCTTCATTTTTCTTTCTAGGGTTTGAAATAGAGAGAGAATCAAAGTGAGAAAAGAAATTCTAAAGTGTACCCATTTCCTATCTCACCATCCTCTACTAGACTAGCACTTTAGTTTAGGGTGTTTACTTCACTAATTCTTTGGTTAGTGAAGTAGAAGCTTCAGTCCGTATTCCCTCGACGTAAATCATCTTCGGCCTCGAAGACTTCAAGCAATACCGTTGCAATTTTCTCATGGAGCCGTCCGAGAGTCCGAGTGTCCGATGATCGCAGCGAAGGGACTATATCAAGGAGCTTAAGAAGTGAAGGACCGATATACAAAGGTTGTATTTCGCATCCCCTTAGCGTAAATGTGATTTACTTTCATATGTTCGCCTAATCTCTAGTTAACGATCTTGTTTAGAGTTATTCGGCACGGCTAAAAATTTTATCCGGCATGGTTGATGCCTTGTAGAACCTCATTAGAGTGCCTAGTAACCCTACAATGGTATCAAAGCCTAGCTAGAGCATTTGGCGATGTGTTTAGGATGTTAAAATTCTGATCGAACCCCGACATGTCAAAGTTAACTCCCTCTCTGGAAAAATTTTTAAAATCTGGGATTTTTCTGAGTTAAAAATGCTTAAAAAAATCAGCAGGTAATTATAAGGGAAACTGTGGAAAACGACACCGTTTGGCTCCCAAGGCGCCACGGAACCGCGTCACGAGCATGGCTCGTGCGGCGGTTCCGCGGCCATAAGGTGACGTCACCCTTGTCATTTTGCACAGTAATGTTCCTATTCAATTTCCTGATATTTTTCTGGGTATTTTTATCTGACTCAAGTGTTGAGTATTTTAGGGTTTATTTTGTAGTCGTTGTTTCGATCGGAATTTTTAATTTCGTTGGGTTTTCCAGATATTTAGAAACTGTTAAAAAGTTCGATCCGACATCAATAACTCACTTTTTCCCGACCCGGAAAATTTCCAAGTGTTGGATTTTTCCGTTGTTTGAGAACGTCTAAATCGTGCAAGTTACGTAATGGACCCTCTAGAAGACAACAAACCTTAACTCGATTATGTGACCGTCTTGAACTACCCTTTGAACCTTAGGGTTTGGGGCAGTACGGCATGCCACATGTGAGGCGTTGGCTTGACCCTTCTACGGCTGGACCATTGGTACTGTGGCATGTGATGGATGTTTTTAAACCCCCCTCAAGTGTTGAGAACCATTTGGGAAAACTTGGGTGTTTGATCATTCGATAGGAAAGTTTAACGTTGTCTATTTATCTGGAATGTGATACAATATTTGGAATCCACATGTAGTTATGTGATAACTAATTTGAATGTTATAAACATAGCAGTTTAGTCTCAATTGATCGGTTGCCACGGAATTTTGATGCGATCAAAAGTCCGTCGCAATCACGTAGCGTACGCGGATACTCGCCGGGTAAACTTAATAGACAGCCATGCCCCATAGCCCCGACCAAGTGACTGTAGAAGAACCCCGTCGCCAAAAGCATCCGTTCAGGTGCTCGCGGCAGCGGTGTTCCGCCTTAGTGCACTTCGTCGACGGCGTCTGGGGGTGCGGCCGTCTACTAAAGTTTGCGACGAGCATTCGATCATTATATCGGGAATCTTGTTGAATTGCCCGACTAGATATTGAAAAGTGTTTTCGATATAGAGACTAAAATGCGGGGTTTATAACTGTTAGGCATGCGATGTCTAAGGATGGTTGCGGATTCCAACTGTTATAGTTTTACACTTTCTTTTCTGTGACCGTAAGTGTAGTATGTAGTTGTATTGCCGGTTTTCGTTGCTATACGTCCATGACAATCGGTGTATGCATACTTACTTACATTGATGACATGTGATGTTTTGTGTTGCTGGATATGTTATATTGGATCGTCGCGTTTTGAATAGCCGGGGGTTTTATGTGAGATGAGAGTTTTTATTTTCATTCATGTAAATTTAATTGTATGTAATATTCTTTTATTGGGGCACTTCCGGGTTGAGATTGATGTCACCATTTGTATATTATTTACTTTTCCGCACTAGGAAAGACCCAAGGAGGAGAGCACAAGTAACCGGGTTCTGGAGTCCAGTGGGAGACCAACTCGAGGAGTCGAGTCCGGGTCTCCTAACTCTTGAATTGGTAGGGTTGCTTGCCGCTCTCGTAGGGTTCTAGGGGTGTGGGTTTGGTTATTCATCGTGACCATGGAATCCGTGTTTTATAAAGGCTCAAAATAAAACATGGACGTCCTAGTATGTCCAATATTTCATATGTTTCTTCTGCTGCGATATCTGTGATGTGATCATTTGATATGCTGTGATAGATACTGTATATACTATATATGATATATTATATAGACGTTACTTATGTTTTACACCCGCGCTAGCCCTGCCCCGCTCTGCCGTTAGTTACCTAACCTAACGGTGCACGAGGGGACATCGAGGCGAATGCGGATGGCATAAGTGTACGTCGTATTTATCTGTGATGTTTAGGTGATTTAAATGATGGGACTTCATTAATATGATTAATGAAAGAAAAGAAACCTAAAAGATGTTGCGGAATCGAATTTTCAAAAACAGGTAGCTACAATTCTTGCTTTGCATCGCGGTGTTCCTTGTAGAACATCCTGCACCTTATTCGATAAGAAAATGGCCGAGATCCCTTCACCTGGAGTGACCCCTTTAGCAATGACTGGCAGATGCTACACCCCTCGGTTTGTCTTTTGATTGCTTTTCTAGTTCTTGCTTTGCACAGTGATATATATGATATACCCTGCACCTCATTCGACGAGGAAAGAGCCGACAATCCCTTCACCGGGAGTGACCTTTTTAGCGAAACTAACAAAAGCTCCATTTTAAAATCATTTGATTCTACAACGATATCAAGTTCATTACGCAATAGGTTTTCAGAAAAACCCATCGTAGCCCTCCGTCATTTCAGATAAGTACTACTTAGTATTCGTGCTGTGGTAGTTTGGCATGCGTCAAGGCGTAGTGTACGGTAGCTAACTAGTGCTTATCTGCAAGCATACGATGCGATTGGATTAGGGTATTCATACGGCGTTGTTTGGCATGCATCAAGGGTCGTACGAGTGGGTTTAATTCAATCACGAAATGTACGGGTTGAACTTGACTAGCGGACTATGGGTTGTTTTGCATGCGTCAAGGTCATAGCACGCTAGGGGTAAAAGAATTACTGGGAATTTCAAGTGTTGAAATTTGCATTGAGATTGCATACCTTCTATGAGATAGTTGGATCCCGATACCCACTGCGAGTAAGAGTTACTCCTGGGAGAGTTTTACACATTACAATTAGCCGATCAAGTAGGTGTCTAGAAATGTGTTAACGGGGTTACGCCCCTGGGAAAATGAGGTTTACATTAATTAGGTTCGTGCGAAAGCACGGGGGACCTCCCTCAAAGTACCGACACTGGCCTGGCTGAAAGATTAGCAAACTTCTAGCGTGTAATTAATCCCGGCTAGTCTTTCCTTTTAGGGTTTGAAGGAAGATTTGATAAAAACAGTGGGAGCCATCCTGATTAGATAAAATAATAACCAATATGATCGTGCAAGAGCACACGCAGAGTGTTTTCTTCTCTCTCTCTCCAGGTAGCGACCATGTCACGCCTTAATCAAGATAATAATACGGATGTATTGACCGAACCCGCTTGTTATACTGCGGTGGGGAACGTTGGTCCCGCTCCAACTTATAATTGTTATAAGACAGAGCAGGAATTTGGGGATTACCAGAATTCCCGTGCCGCCCTAACGAAGAAAGTGCATACTGATGCATCTTATTCGGGTGTGTTCATTTCAGAGAACTGTTTCTCAGTATCATTTATGTCCTGGGTATGAGATACCGGATCAGGATCCCGCATATGTAATCTGTTACATGGGCTACAGATAGGTAGAGAACTGAGAACGAGTGATAAGTTTCATGAGATAGAAAACGGTGCAAGCGTTGCAGCCAAGTCTGTTGGTCACTATCACCCTGTATTACCAGAATACATTGATTCTGAACAAATATTATTAGATACCGAACCTGATATACAACATCATATCAGTCTCTTTATTAGTAAAGAAAGGATATAATTTTGTATTGATGGATAATGTTTTGAACATTTCCTATATCAAAAGTTGATCGGTTCAGGCACGTTATCTAAAAGCATTAACGTTCTAAATCAAACTACAGTTCTTAGTATACAGAACACACACAAGAGGAAGAGTTCAGAAATGAATGAATCCTTCTTGAGGTATTGTAGACTAGGTCATATCAATGCGACCCGACTAGCTGAAGTTACATATAGATGTATATTTAAATTAGTTTTGAATTTACATCTTGTGAAACTTGCCGGTCATGTCACAGAGATAAGATGACCATAGCTCTGTTTATTGGAAACAGAGAAAGAGTTAGTGAACTCTTGGGATAATACATGTTGATGTATGAAGGTCCCCTGTCTACACATGCCAAGACCGGTTCTTTGTACTTCATTACATTCTCTGATGATCTCTCTAGATTCAGACATATGTTCCTGTTGAAACACAAGTCCGAACCTTTTGAGATATTCACAGAATATAAGTTAGAAGTAGGGAACTAAAAATGGGTATAAGTATTATGTCCTTTGATGCGATCAAGGAGGAGAATACTTGAGCATGGGATTCCTGGACTATTCTAAGAATGAGATTTTCTCTCAGCATTATTCCTCCGCATACACCAGAGCACGTCGGTGTATCGGGGCGGAGCTATCACACCCTATATGATATGGTGCACTCTATGATGAGTACTGCTGAGTTTCCTATTTCCTTTTAAGGAGTTATGCACTTATGAAGTTGCATACCTATTGAATAGGGTTCCGATCAAATCAGTTTCCTACCACTTCATATGAGATATGGAAAGGGAAGAGCCCATATCTTAAGTTTGTTAAGATTTGGGTTGTCCAGCCTATGTCTAAAAGCATAATCCGGACAAGCTCGAGGCAAAGTCAGTTCTGTTGAAGTTTGTTGGATATCCCAAGCATACGCAAGGGAATATCTTCTACCTAACCAAGGAAAAAAATGTTTTGTTTCTCAACATGCCACCTTTGTGAAAGAGAATTTCTTGTGAAGAAATTAGTGGACATGAGGTAGAACTGGAAAGAGTTCCAGCTATACAAACTGCAGCTGATGATTTGGTAGAACCAAAGGATTCAATAGTTTCCAACGAACCTCAGCCTCTCCGCCGATTTAGAAGGGTTCCTCACCCACCTGAGAGATATTTTGGTTTCTCCATGACTGTGGGAGCGAGGATTGCATCATGTGATGATGACCCAACTAGTTTCGAGCTGGCCATCAAGAGTAGGACTCTGTAAGAATGGCTGGATGCTTAAGATCTAAGATGAAATCCTTATACACCAACAAAGTATGGACTTTGGTTGCTTTATCTGAAGGGTTAAATTCCCATCAGGAGCAAGTATATCTTGAGAAGATTACTTGGTGTACATGGAAAAGTTGAGACTTTCAAAGCTAGACTTGTTAAAGGTTTGCATCATTGACCAGGTATGGATTATGATGAAACCTTTTCTAAGTAGCTATGCTTAAGTCCATCCAGATCCTACTTGCCACGGCTACATACTATGACTACGATATCTGGCGGCTGGGTGTCATGACTGCTTTTCTAAATGATGTTTTAGAAGAGAAAGTCTATAAGTACACAGTCAGAGGGCTTCGTAGACAGTGGGAGCAGCGGAAGCGTGTACAAGTTGTTTTATGTGATAAAGCAGGCATCGCGGAGTTGGAACATCTGTTTCGATGAGTTAGTTAAAAAGTTTGACATCATCAAAATGGTAGATGAACCTTGTATATACAAAAAGGTAGTAGGGAGTATGGTGGTGATCTTCATAGAGTACGTGGATGACATACTCTTGATAGGGAAGGAGTTTCCTATGCTACGCTTGGTCAATCTCCGCTTATCACAAGGATTCTCCAAATAGGATCAAAGTGATACCTCCTAAATCCTGGGTTTTGGATCTATGAGATAGATCTAATTAGAAGTTAGGATACTCACTAGTTGTAGTAAGATGGTATCAATCGATCCTGGAGAGAATCACTGGAAAGGTTCCAGGGTGATAAGGACGACTGAATGTCAGTCGCAGGCATTGTCTTTACCCTCAGTGGAGGGACGGTATGTTGGAAGAGTTCCAAACTAGATACCGTGACATACTAGACAATTAAAGGCAAGATACATCGTTACCAAGGATGCTACCAAAGAGGCAGTTTGGATATATATAAGTTCATGAGATGAACTTCGTTCCTACCATTGTGTGACAATGGAGTTGTGGCTTTTGCCAAGGAACCCCCCACCCATCAGAAATCCAGATATAATTCTTAGGCAGTATCACCTGATCATGGAGATGGTTGATCTCCAGGGGATCGAGGTTAGGAGAGTAGACTCAGAGGACAACATGACGGATCCACCCACGAAGGCCTTTTCCTAGAGAGAGACTAGTTATGGGATGGTTGAGTATGAGATAATACAACCACTGTTATCAGATGGCCTTAGTGCAAGTGGGAAATTGTTAGTTATATGTATGTCCTAGAGGCCATTCCTATACTTAGGATGTATATTGTAGTGGATTCTTGGACATATATAGGGAGGACTTTCTTGCTCGACATGATAGTATGCTATCTGGTTCCTATTTACCTTAACGTGTACACCGATTGTCTCTCTGTTACATGTTGGTAAATCCCTTAGGATGTGTACTTGACTGCCTGGACTATGATGCGGATCATACTAGTGGGGACATGGTAGTCCATAAGTACATCCTTCAAGGTCCCTAGTCGTGGGTGTATCGAGATGGGGCATCGATATACCAGAGTAGACTAGCGTATACCTTCTCGACCCATATAGATGGGCGATGGATGATCCCATATCCATTGGTGTTTGACATCAGAGATGATATACGGGTGCTCAGTGGAGACTGGGTACACTGGACGGACTCGCCGAGAACTCCCAGATGGTATTATACCTTACGTCAGATGGCAGTTCTCAGGTGACACTGGTACAGGTTAGTCTGTAGACCCGAGATCATCATAGAGTCTTGTGTGATTCCCACTGTGCTTTGATTTCCACCTTACCACGTCCAAGAGGGCGTGCAAAACGGTGTTTTTTGGGTACAGTCCCGAGTCACATGGAGGCAATGAGCGATAGGAGGGGTTTCGTCTCTCCCGGTATTGGGGGTTGATGTTGCGCTATGCTCGATTGGCCATAACAGGGAAGTCCCTGGCCAGGGCTGGTTTAGAGATTTATTGGTAAGTGTTACCAGTAGTTTCTCGACCCGTTATGAGCCTCATATCGGCATGACTTATCGGTTATTGGGGTCTGACGTTTACCGCCCCTAGACTTGATATGCGACATATCAGACGAGGAGACCGGACTGTACGGTAGTGTCACTGTCAGGATTTTTGCAGGAGTTGGAGCGGGCTTGCTTGCTGATCTTCTGATCGCTCAATACCCGGGTAGCCGTTACGTCCAGCTAGTACCGCTGACGGCTTATGGGTGCTTGATATGATCATCACCTACTGCCGGCGTATTGACGAGTCTTTAGAGTCCTACATAGAGGTTTTACTGGCTCAGGCGAAACGAAATAGGAGCGCATATGTGATATGTGCGGGACCGAGAATAATGCGTGTATGTGATACCGTATTCTATTCTCGCGATGTTTGTGTCGATCGGTTATATGCGATATAACCAAGTTATCGAATCAAGGGTTGATTCGATAAATTGATACATTGAATGTTAGTCGGTTGTATGTAATATAACCGGATTATTAAATCAAGTGTTGATTAATAATTTAGTGTATAATTGTATATATGATATACTAATTTACATTAACTAACATTGGTTCACTTTAAGCATTTGTTTTTCTCACTTGTGCACAACTTGATATATATGTGATATATATTTATTTGTGTTCACAAAATGTATCATGGTTGTTGATACACTTGTCATGGGTGTATGAGACATACACCATTATATATATATTGGTATGGTTTTTAATATTCAAAGTAAATACAAAATTAGTGAATATTTGTTAAATGCATGAAGCTTGTAGAAGCTTGTGAGTGCTTTGACAAATTCAACCCTTTTTGTTTTGCTTTGGATATTATTTAACCTAACCAATCTATTTAGCCATGGTTATGTCTCTACATGAGTTAAGTATATGATACCCACTCACCATGGTTAGATTATTCTCTCTCTTGATAAATTTCATTCTCATTTGAGCTCATCTTCTTCCTCCTTCATTTTTCTTTCTAGGGTTTGAAATAGAGAGAGAATCAAAGTGAGAAAAGAAATTCTAAAGTGTACCCATTTCCTATCTCACCATCCTCTACTAGACTAGCACTTTAGTTTAGGGTGTTTACTTCACTAATTCTTTGGTTAGTGAAGTAGAAGCTTCAGTCCGTATTCCCTCGACGTAGATCATATTCGGCCTCGAAGACTTCAAGCAATACCGCTGCAATTTTCTCATGGAGCCGTCCGAGAGTCCGGGTGTCCGATGATCGCAGCGAAGGGACTACATCAAAGAGCTTAAGAAGTGAAGGACCGATCTACAAAGGTTGTATTTCGCATTCCCTTAGCGTAAATGTGATTTACTTTCATATGTTCGCCTAATCTCTAGTTAACGATCTTGTTTAGAGTTATTCGGCACGACTAAAATTTTTATCCGGCATGGTTGATGCCTTGTAGAACCTCATTAGAGTGCCTAGTAATCCTACAGATTGATGTGTCGATGTTGGACATGGGTTTTCATGATGTTTCGAGTGTCGATGTTGGGCACTCAGATTTCATGAAATTTACGGATATGAGGGCCGATCCGAGTGACGGCGCCTGAGGTGTTGGGATTTGGGGTGTCGTTGATGGACACCGGGTTTTTCCACGATGATGATTCATTGATGATGATATGTTTTATCCCACACTCAGTATTTATTTGATATGCATTTTTTCATTTAGTAGTAGTAGTACTCTGATGGTGTACCTTGATCATGATTGTAT
Organism: Agapanthus africanus; assembly: GCA_030015575.1. Classification (NCBI taxonomy): domain Eukaryota; kingdom Viridiplantae; phylum Streptophyta; class Magnoliopsida; order Asparagales; family Amaryllidaceae; genus Agapanthus; species Agapanthus africanus. The sequence goes on from CM057348.1 coordinate 1,484,426, forward strand.
GATGTTACTTACTATTCACGAGTTGGAAACTCACCCCCGTTGAGCCGCAATGTTTTGCAGGCTTGACCCTCAGAGTAGTTGCGGAAGGGCTCCTTATTGTATCTATTTCAGCGGATACCGCTACGGTTGGCTGTGAGGCCTTTTTGCTTTAGGTGGGTTTGCGGTTATCCGATTATATCCATTGTATATCTCATTGTATCTAGTACTCTTCATCTACCACTTTCATGTATTGACTTAGAGACGAGTTTGTGAGGACCGATATTATATATTTTGTAACTCTGGTGTTGTGCTCATATGAGCCGGTCTTTCTTATGTAGTTTTATCTCTTTATGCTGTTTTCATTTTTATTGTCTATTTCTTCGCTACGGCGTCGTATATATGCTGGTGGTGGTTGTTTCCGCCTTTGGGAGTGATTTGCTCCCGTTTGGGGATGCTTTATTTATATCCTGTGTTTGTACCCGTTTCGGGGCTATTTTTTACAAAGGAGGTGCTGCCGAAATTTTTAAGAAAATAAACTTAAGCTTTAAGATTTTTACTTGAGATTTCCAAATGTTTTTAACAATGTTTTTATCACTTACTTCTTTTGATGGTTTAGATTTCTGGGTTTTCGGCTTACTTAAATTGCGTTATGCCTGTTGACGTCACGTGGTTTAAGTGCCGGTCACGTTCCTAATTTTGGTCATGAAAAAGTTGGTATCGGAGCGCTAGGTTTTACCTTTCGAAGTGTAAGATGACCTTAGTATGATGGAGTAGGTAGCTTAAGCAGAGTGACGTAGCGTGTATATGTTCCACGGCATACTTACGACACGGTACTCCGCCTAAATGACCTTAGGACATATTGCTTGTAATTCCTTCCTTGATTCTATGTATCCTTATGATTTCATTTCCATGTTCTTATCGAATCCTGTTTTTATTTCCAACCATTATGCCGCCGAAGACTACGAGGGCACAGAGAGTGGCCGCGAGAGCCGAGGTCAGGGTAGGCTCATCAAAGACAAAGACTGACCAGGGAGGTACACCTATTTCACATGAGCGGATTGATCCACCTTCGATAGATCGTATTACTAGGTTAGAGGTCGGTATGCAGGATTTGCGCCAGATGATAGGGTCGTTGGTTGAGGCCAGTCGAGTGCAAAGACAGGAGGTTGTCCCATCTGTCACGGGGACCGAGATGGTGCCTACGGTAAGGCAGTCGTATCTACAGCTACGGAGGTTATCACCGTATCATTATCTGAGTTCATGAAGCTGAAGCCTCCGGTTTTCACCGGCACCGATACAACTGAGGATCCCCAGTCATTTATCGATCGGATGGCCAGGATCTGTCGTTCGATGAGATGCTCCGACACGAAATGGGTAGAGTTCACGAGTTTTCGTCTGGAGGGTCTTGCCCAGACATGGTGCGAGTCTTTAGAGAGGGGCCGAGCTGCAGGTCTTTCCCCTATGACTTGGTCTGAGTTCGTGACAGTTTTTCTTGCACGTTTTCTTCCGCAGAGCATCAGGCATGCTCTAGCTCGCCTTTTTGAGTCGTTACGCCAGACTCCGGGTATGAAGGTGGCAGAGTACGATGTTCAGTTTACCCAGCTATCTATGTATGCTCCATATTTTGTGGACACTGAGGAGATGCGGATCAAGAGATTTGTGCGAGGCCTGATTACCCAGTTGTTCCTCGCTATCAGCACCCAGCATTTTGATACATATGCAGCCGTGGTGGATGCAGCCTTACTGGTTGAGGAGAGTCTTTCCGAGACTTCGGTCGTTCCGGAATCGAAGAGGGTTCGTACTGGTGTATCAGCCTACAGACAGATGTATAGACACCGTGACAGATTTTGTTCAGGTCAAAGGAGTAGCAGAGTCTTGGGACGAGGCCAGTTATTTAGCTCTTATCCCCAGGAGGGTCAGCAGTCATCGTCTGGATGTTTCCGGTGCGGGAGTTTTTATCATCGCGTCAGAGATTGTACTGAGCCACGTGAGGAAGAGGAAGCCATACCACATGTTACCCTACCACCTTCTCCACCTCAGAGAGCGTTGCCTCTTATGATTATTATTGCTCTACATCAGACCTATGCACAGAGAGGTCGTGGTCGCGGAAGTTTCGTTCAGAGAGGACGAGGTGGCGGAGGCGGAGGACAGCCAGTCGCCGGTAGAGGGCAGGCTCGAGTATTTTCTTTGACACATCAGGATGCACAGGCGTCCAATGCAGTGGTTTCAGGTACTCTTTCAGTATGTTCCTTCGATGCACACATTTTGTTTGATCCGGTATCTACCCACTCGTATGTTTCTACACACTTCGTGCCAAAGTTGAGCCGAGAGTCGTGTTTGCTAGATCATCCGCTTGTCGTGACTACTCCTGTTGGCGAGTCTTTTGTTGCGCGACATGTGTTTCGGTCGTGTACTGTTCGTATTGGAGATAGAGATTCGTCCGTCGACTTGATCCTTCTTGAGATGTTGGACTTCGATGTCCTGGGCATGGACTGGTTAGCTACTTGCTACGCGTCTGTGGATTGCCGTAAAAAGACAGTCAGGTTTTGTTTTCTGGGCGAGTCAGTTCTTGCTGTGCAGGGAGACCGTGTTGCCGCCCCTCAAAATTTGATTTTAGTCGGCTCTTGAGGAGAGGATGTCAGGGATTCTTAGCTTTCATTCGTGATACCGGAGCCATGGTAGATTTGTTGGACCAGGTTCCTATTGTGAGAGAGTTTCCCAACGTATTTCCTGATGAGTTACCTGGATTGCCGCCAGAGCCTGAGATTGAGTTGTGCATTGATTTGATCCCCGGCATGGGGCCTATTTCTATACCGCCTTACCGGATGGCCCCGGCGGAGCTTAGGGATCAGCTGCAAGAGTTGCTTGATAGGAGACCTGTGCATCCGAGTGTTTCACCTTGAGGAACTCCTGTTTTGTTCGTCAAGAAGAAGGACGGCAGTTTGAGATTGTGCATTGATTATCGTCAATTGAACTGAGTTACGTTGCAGAATAGGTATCCTTTACCTCGCATTGACGATTTGTTTGATCAGCTCCAGGGTGCAGGACATTTTTCCAAGATTGATTTGAGATCGGGTTATCATTAGTTGCGGGTTCGGAATGATGACATTCCGAAGACTGTTTTTGTACGTGCTACGGGCATTAAGAGTTTTTGGTGATGTCGTTCGGACTCACCAATGCCCCAGCAGCGTTCATGGATTTGATGAACCGGATTTTCAGGCCGTTCCTCGACCGGTTTATTATTGTGTTTATTGATGACATTCTGATTTATTCCAAGAGTCGAGAGGAGCATGAGCAGCACTTGAGAATTGCTTTGGAGACATTGAGAGAGCACCAGCTGTTTGCTAAATTCTCGAAGTGTGCCTTCTGGCTTGATAGTGTTGACTTCCTGGGTCATGTGGTTACGGGAGACGGTATTCGTACGGACCTGAGGAAGATCGAGGCCGTACAGTTTTGGCCCAGATCTGTATCAGTGACTGAAGTCCGCAGAATTTTGGGCTTAGCCGGTTATTACCGCCATTTCGTGCAGGACTTCTCGAGTATCGCTGCACCGTTGACTGGACTGACCAGGAAGGGAGTTCATTTCCTTTGGTCTGAGGCATGTGAGCTGAGTTTTCAGCAGTTGAAGACTCGGTTGACGAATGCACCAGTTTTATCTTTGCCTTCTGGATCGGGCGGCTTTGTCGTTTACTGTGATGCTTCTCGAGTGGGGGCTAGGTTGTGTATTGATGCAGCATGATATAGTTATCGCTTATGCTTCCCGGCAGTTGAAGAAGCACGAGCAGAATTATCCCACTCATGATCTTGAGATGGCCGCGGTGGTCTTTGCACTTAAGATTTGGAGACACTACTTGTACGGGGAGTCGTGTTAGATTTTCACAGACCACCAGAGCTTAAAGTACATCTTCCAACAGTAGGATCTGAATTTGAGACAACGCCGTTGGATGGAGCTTGTGAAGGATTATGATTATGAGATCCTTTATCACCCGAGCAAGATGAATGTAGTAGCTGATGCTTTAAGTCGTAGGCCCGGGGGTAGCTTGTCCCAGTTGAGCGCAGTTCAGAGACAGCCTTCTGCATATTGGAAGATCTTGTACGATGGTAGAGTATAGTTTGAGTTCACTTCCACTGGGGGACAGCTTGCTCACGTCCGTGCTCATCCACTTCTACTTGATCGTATTCGTGAGGTACAGCCCGACGATGCCCGTTTGTCTGAGATTCTTGAGCATGTTCGGCAGGGTGGAGATTCGGAGTTCTTGATTGATGACCGGGGTGTGCTAGGTTTTGGGACTTGTTTGTATGTACCTGATACCGGTGGGTTAAAACGCGAGATCCTAGAGCAGGTACATCAGTCAGCTTATAGTGTTCACCCAGGTTCCACCAAGATGTATCGTGACTTAAGAGATGTCTACTGGAGGGCAGGGATGAAGAGTGATGTTTCGGATTTCATTTCGAGGTGCCTGACTTATCAGCAAGTCAAGGCTGAGCATCTAAGACCGGCAGGAGAGTTGCAGCCTTTACCCGTTCCAGAGTGGAAATGGGAACAGATCTTCATGGATTTCGTTGTGGGTCTACCAAGGTCCAGTCGAGGGTATGACTCCATTTGGGTGATTATTGACCAGTTGACGAAAGCTGCTCACTTCCTTCCAGTGAAGACCACTTTCGGTTATGCTCAGTTATACATTTATGAGATTGTGCATTTGCACGGCATTCCCACATGCATCGTATCCGACAGGGGCACCCAGTTTACCAGCCGTCTTTGGCAGAAGCTTCAGGAAGTTTTGGGTACCCGATTGAGTTTTAGCACCGCTTTCCATTCGCAGACCGATGGTCAGTCAAAGCAGACTATACGGACTCTGGAGGATATGCTTCGTGCACGCGTGCTTGATTTTGGTGGCAGTTGGGATCGTCACTTGCCGTTGATAGAGTTCTCCTACAATAATAATTATCAGGAGACGATTCAAATGGAGCCTTTTGAGGCTTTGTATGGAAGAAAGTGTCGATCGCCAATCTGTTGGACCGAACTCAGCAAGAGCAGGATTTTTGGACCCCATCTAGTTCAAAAGACTACGGAGAAGATCCAGTTGATTCAGGATAGGATGAGAGCAGCCCACTGCAGACATAAGTCTTATGCCAACCGTCGTCTTCGCAGGTTCGAGTTCGTAGTGGGGGATCATGTATTCCTACGGATTTCTCCGATGAAGGGCGCAATGAGATTTGGGGAAAAAGGGAAGCTTAGTCCCAGGTTTGTAGGTCCTTTTGAGATCCTTGAGCGAGTTGGTACTGTTGCCTATCGTTTGGCACTTCCGCCCAGTTTTTCGGATGTTCATCATGTATTCCATGTATCGATACTTCGCAAGTACCTTCATGACCCTTCTCACATGATTCAGCCCCAGACCGTTCAGCTAGAGCGCGGTCTTTCGTTCACCGAGCAACCGGTAATTATATCGGATCGGCAGGTGATGAAAGTTCGGTCAAAGGTCTTGTCATCTGTGAAGCTTCTTTGGCGTTTCCCGAATAGTGAAGAGGTCACTTGGGAGGCCGAGAGCGAGATGCGGAAGAAATTCCCTCATCTCTTTGAAGGTACGCATAGTAAGATTTTTAAATTCGGGGACCGAATTTCTTTAAGGGGGAAGATTGTAACACCTTAGAATGCGATTAGTGTTAATTATGCGATAATGCGGGTTTTTAGTAAAGAGTTAGCCAAAATAGTTTTTACATATTTTATAAAAATTAATTAATATTTTATTATTATTTGTTTGGGCTTGCACACACATGTGCATGTTAACTTGGGGATTAGGGAAGTGTTAACCATGCTTAAGTAGTCATGGCACCTTAACCCACATGCCTTTAGGTTATATGTATTTATCTAATTATTTGGTTTTTAAAAATAAAGGGCTTGAATTAGGGTTGACTTGAGAGAGGGGGGGTTGATAAATGATGAATTATGAGGCATGGCAAGCATGGAGAGCATTTAATGAGGAGAGAGAAAGGGGCATGGCCCATCCTAACCTCACACCTCTATTTTTCTTCACCACTCTCACACTCTTATTCTCCTCATCACTCACACTCTGTAACAACTCCAATTTTTGTATACATAAAATTGATTTAAATTATACTTGGGGTATTTAATGTTGCTGTTACCACTTTAAGTATTTATTTTCCCACAATAATTACAAGAAGAAGCTTGTAGCTCATTAGTAATACCTTGCACTGCTGAACCAAGCCACCAGAGTTCAAATCCCCTGCCCCACATTATTTTTAGATTATTTTTATTTTAAATTCCTTGGAAGCCCAACAGTCCACAGACCATAACTCCCAAACTTTGAACTGAACCCAGAAAACTAAATATACCAGTGTTTACCCCACGAGAGCCCCCACCTACTCGACCCCCGAGTCGGCCGGGATTGGCCGAGTCGGCCGGTGGACCGGCCGACTCGGTCCGGTGCCGCCGGCCGGACTCGGCAGGAAGGCCGAGTTGGCAATTGAAAAGTTATGACTTTTCAGTTGCCCAACTCCCCTGCACACACCATTTACTTGGATCGGTTCCCGAGAATTTAATATACCCTAATTACTATGATTTTTAATGTTTTTCCCATATTTTTTACAATTTTTTTTAATTAAAAACCTTTCACCTACCCTACCCTAGCCTATCCTATAAATACACCCCCTACCCTCCATCCTCTCATCCCAAAATCCTAGGCTCACTCTCTCAAAAATTTTCCAAGAATGGTGTACTTTGAGAACAAGTTCACGGCGAAGCTCCGACGAAATTCCGGCGACGTTTTTAGGAACAACCGACGACGAAGCAACGCCTCGGCAACCCCTCTGGCCCCCCCTTCATTCCCTTGCTTAATCGAAACCTATAACTCCCATTCTATCCCCCTTTCTATTTCTCTAAAATACGAAACTACGAAACCCGACGGAATCGGAACAAATTTGATTTTCGATTCGGTTTTCTATAAAATTTCACTTCTCATCAATACATTCATGTTTAAACATCTTTATGTTGACTATTAAACTTTTAAAAATCAATTTGAATAAATTTCATCACATGAAATGATAGCCTTTCCAATTTATCGTATTTTTTTCACATTAATACCATCATATTTCGATTTCATATTTAACCCTTTAACCTTACTATACATTTAAAGTAGAGCACGAGATAATGACCTACCTCCACACACACGCAAATACAACCCTAAACGATATTATCAAAACTTAGAATACGATAAAACAAAACCTTCATTTAAATACCATATTCTTAATAAAATCAATTCTAAAAGTTTTAGTTTTGATACACTTTTAAATAAATACCTCTTATTAGGAAAACACGATAAGTTGTGGACATCGATCGTTTATCTAAACCTGACTTTGTGGTGTTTAGGCTAAGCAATTGAGCAAAGGTAACTTTAAAAGGCCCGTCTCACGATTCGTGAGCGGATCCCTCATTTCCTCATTTGTACTTACCTGGCCACAATTGGCGGTGAAGAGGCGATTTGAGACTTCTAACGACTTGTCGTTTAGACCATTTAGAAATAGGCTAGTTGGTTTAGGAAATCCTAAAATCTAAAATACGGAAAATTACACTTTGCAAATAAATACCTTTTACTTTATAAAACCGTTTTCTAAAGGATTAGTATTTTACAATCTTTGCAAAGCGCCGCTACAAACCATTTTTGGGGAACCCGTTCGGATTTTGCGGTTTATCGCGCACCCTCGGGCTGGTAGTGCGAGATTCAGACATCCACAAGGAGCATTCGGTCTCGAAAGGTTTAAAATACGACATCTTAAGAAAATAAGATTTTTGAATATAAAATATTTATTAAAATTATTTTTTGTATAAACATATGTATATTTATCATTTAAATATCTATTTTATTATAATATAAATATTCCACCTTTTTCTAAAAATCACAAGAATAAATTTTACATTAAAATACCATGAACTTCAAATAAATCAATTTTACAGATAAATACCCTTATTTATAAAACTAGGAAATTTTCAGTAGAAATGTCAAAACATAATATCCACCCTAATTACAACTCTAAAGACGAGTAATAAATACTTGAGGTGTAGTTTGAAAAGTATATAAAAGTATTTTTACATAAAACCCCCTTAAGCTTTATAAATTACCCTAAGGACCCTAGCAATTATAAGACTTCAATTCACATTTCTGATTGTCTGACTCGGGTTTGAGTCTGATTAATCTGACTTGAATATGATTCAAGTCAATCCATAATCTACAAGATTCCAACTCAATATGAACACATGAATCCATGAATACAATTATCAATTTATACAACTTGACTGATCCGAACCATGGATATATATTCCTTTTACATGATTCTCAGTATTCCATTTACATGACTCTATGGTTATAACTGTTTCCTGATATCATGGTTTCGGTCAGTCAGTCAATCAATCATACAATCAATACAATTTTACAAGATAACAATACAAATAAGACATCGCGGGGTTTAAGGGGTAGATTGGTATGGAAGGTGTTAAAGGTGGCACGAGGTTGTCAGATTAATACACCTAACATGAATCCAATTGCTGTTGTACCGTGGCATAAACGGTTCCTTGTACTATACGTGCCTCTAGTCTCTGGCATATAGAGACTCCTCTCGTATACACTGGTATTCTTCTGTACCAAGCTACAAACAACAGCGTTAATACGACATTACTACAAGATAATACAACTTTAAAAGATACATTCTTATTCTGTCTATTCTATTTTCCTCTTACCTTTGGGACTTACCGAGCGACCTGTTCGCTGACGACATTCTGTTTCTTTCTTCTTTGAATATCGTCAGGTGATTTGGACCCGGCGGAGATCGAGCCATCTCAAGAAGACTTGGAGCAGTTTGCCGAAGACCCTGCACTTTAGTTTCATTGTACACTTTTCCTTTCTGTACTTTTCATTTCCTGTTATGCCACTGTTTAGGCATCTTTTTATTTCAGTTGTATTTCCTTTCATGTATTGTACAAAGAATGTTAATAAATAAAAGTTGATGTTCTTTTTATTTCTTATCTCTTTTGTATTTATTTTATATTGCTTAGATACGCTTAGCGTATGTACTTCTGAGTATATATATAGCGGACCTCGTCGCGTCTCCTTCGCCGTACCCTGGGAAGCGGGGCGTGACAGGTTTTGTTGGTGGCCCATGCAGGTCAGAGCTATATGAAACCCTATCATGCAGTTCTATTCTGCATGAACAACATAAGCACTATAACACAAGAACCAGCAACTAAAAAATTCTTTACAATTCATGTTCCTTGAATCTTCCAATTTCATATTCCTCAAATCTTATCATTTCATGTACTTGAATCTGTCCTAACCCAAATTTTTCTTTAGGGTTATGGATTCTCCGAACAACACCAGCACCAACGTCAAAAACACACCTCCAGCACTACCTCTCACACCAGCTGTTCCTGCGCCACCCACCGAGCAAACAGTGTTACTTGAGGCGATCCGCAGCCTTCTCGAGGGACAGCAACAACTCCTGAACCGTCCTAAGACTGATGCTCCTAGGGTAAAGCAATTCAGGGCTTTACATCCGAAGCAGTTCTCCGGAAAAGGAAGCCCTCTTGAAGCTGAAGAATGGGCAGAAAGCATAGAAGATGATCTGACAGCAGTACAAGTGCCAGACATAGCTTGGATCCGTGTGGCGAAACTCCAGCTCACGGACAATGCTCGCAACTGGTGGAAGGCGGAAGAAAGCCGCCTTGTACAGCCTATTGAATGGAAGACTTTTCATAAGAAGTTCGACGCGGAATACTTCCCTGTGACTGCCAGGTTTGCCATGAAGCAGCAGTTCATTCATCTACAACAAGGATAGATGTGGGACAAATCAGTAGATGAATACGACGCTGAATTCACCATGTTAAGCCGGTAAGATATATCGCAATAGTTCAATTTTTAAATATCACATACTACACTGCTAACACAATCCTTAAACAGATTCGCGGCACACTTGATACCGACGGACGAGATCAGAGCCCGTCGCTTTCAACAAGGACTGGCACGGAGATTCAGGCTGCTCTAGCCACAGGAAAAATTTTGACTCATGAGCATGCTCTGGAAGCTGCCCGCAGTTATGAGGCAGTGATAAAAGCAAGGGGCAGATCTCAGTCTGCAGGAGTCAACCGCCCTGCCAACCAGATGGCAGGTGGAGCCTCGTCCAGGCCACCTTTTGTGCCAAGACGTCCTGGAGCACCAATCAACAGGCCCAGCCCAGCCTTTTGTAACTACTGCAAGAGAAATGGGCATCTGGCGAGAGATTGCCGGCGTGCGAACAACCTTTGCTTGATCTGCGGCTCAGCTGCTCATGGTATTGGGGCTTGTCCCTAAAGGCAAAACCTAGTTGCTGCACCCATGCCAGCAAACAATTATCCACAACGTCCAGCCATCCAAGCCCCTGCTCCAAGACTTGCACTACCTGCACCACCCAGAGGACCACAAGCTTCACCATCTCCTCGTCAGTTCCATCAAGCTCAAAGGAACATTCCGAGGAATGCTCCTCAGGCCAGGAGGAATGTACCAAAGCGCCAGGCTTTCACGATGTCTGTGGAAGAAGCTGAGGCCACTGGCCAAATCATCACTGGTAAACTTTACTTCTCAAACTTATCTTTTAGTCTTGGTTATCTACACCCTTTCCCTATACCTAAAACATATCCCATATACCTTAGGTACAATCCTAGTAGCCCCACTACCTGCACTTGCACTGTTTGATACTGGAGCATCCCACTGCTTTATGTCGCAACGGTTCGTCCGAACCCATGCGATTCCAGTCTCACCGCTTGTATCCAGCTAGAATGTCAGTTCAGGAAATGGCGTTCTAAAGGCAACTATGGGATACAGCTTGTGTCCAGTCGTCGTCTGCAGCAGAGAGTTTTATGCTGACTTCAAAGTAATGGACATACCGAATTTCGATGTGGTTCTAGGAATGGATTGGATTGGAACTTTTTATGCTACTATCGACTGTCGTCAAAGGATGGTAGTATTCGAGATTCCAGACCATCCGGTCTTCTATTTCAAAAGTGGAGACCGTACCCTGGAGCCAAGTACCTACAAGCGAAGCCAAGGGAAGCAGTAGTTGCAGCAGCTCAAGCAGAAGAAGAATTAAGACCAGTGGTTGTTCGAGAGTTCGACGATGTATTTCCTGACGATATATCAGGTTTGCCTCCCGATCAAGCTCTTGAATTCAGTATTGATTTAGTACCAGGAGCCCAACCGGTAATCAAAGCACCTTATAGACTGAGTCCGGAAGGTTTGAAGGAAGTCCGAACACAGTTGGACGAATTATTGGCGAAATGATGGATTCGTCCCAGCATTTCAAGTTGGGGAGCACCTGTACTCATGGTGAAGAAGAAGGAAGGTTCATACAAAATGTGCATTGATTATAGGGCCTTGAACGAAGTCACTATAAAGAACAAGTATTCACTCCCATGCATCGATGACTTATTCGATCAGCTAGGTGGATCTTGTGTGTTCTCTAAATTGGATCTTCGTTCAGGTTATCATCAAGTGAAGGTCAAGGAAGGTGATATTCACAAAACAGCTTTCAGAACTCGCTATGGACATTACGAATTTCTAGTGATGCCATTTGGAGTGACCAATGCACCAGCAATATTCATGAACCTAATGAATCAAGTTTTCCGGGAGTATTTAGACAGGTTTGTTGTCATCTTCATCGACGACATCCGGGTATATTCTAAGAGTCGGAAAGAGCATCGGAGCATTTACGAATTGTCCTGGAAACTCTTTGACAACATAAGCTTTATGCCAAGTACAGCAAGTGCGAGTTTTGGCTAAATCAAGTTGGGTTTCTTGGACATATCGTATCAAGAGAAGGAATTTCTGTGGATCCAGCCAAAGTTTCAGCAGTTAGCGAATGGCCTACACCAAAGTCAATGAAGGACATTCGGAGTTTCTTGGGTTTAGCTGGATATTACAGAAGATTCATTGAAGGATTCTCAAAGATAGCAACACCCCTGACCAAGCTCATACGAAAAGATGAAGAATTTGTGTGGTCAGAAGCATGCGAACAAGCTTTCGTAGAACTCAAGTTAAGATTGACATCTGCACCTATTCTCGTAATACTGGATCAATCTGGAGGATTCGAAGTGCATTGTGATGCATCCGGTAAGGGATTATGATGTGTTCTACATCAGTACGGTAAGGTTATGGCTTATGCTTCAAGACAACTGAAGACTCATGAGCGTAATTATCCGACGCATGATCTGGAGTTGGCAACCGTCATCTTTGCTCTCAAGATTTGGCGCCACTATTTACTTGGTGAAAGAGTGAACATCTACACAGATCATAAAAGTCTGAAGTACGTGTTTACTCAGAAGGAGTTGAATATGTGGCAGAAAAGATGGTTAGAACTCATGGTGGACTTTGACATCAACTTGCAATATCACCCAGGAAAGGTGAACGTAGTACCTGATGCTCTTAGTCGCCAACCATTATCGATGAATCTCACCACTCAGTGGAAGCTTCAGCAAGACTTGCATCAGATGGAGATTGAGGTAGTCATGCCAGGTAATACTTCAAGTTTGATGAATATACAAGTTCAATCAACCATTGTCAATCAGATCAAAGCAGCTCAAGCAAGTGATGCTAAGTTGCAAAGGATCAGAGAACAAGTGGAGAATGGACTCAGAACAGACTTTATCATCCATGAAGATGGATCTTTGAGATACGGCAGCAGATTGTGTGTACCAAAAGGTCCTGTTCGGGAAGAGTTAATGAAAGAAGCTCACAGCTCTCCCTACTCAGTACATCCTGGAGGTACCAAAATGTACAAAGATCTACGTCAGAATTATTGGTGGCATGGAATGAAGCGTGAAGTATCCAGAAACCTCGCAAAATGTTTGGTGTGTCGGTAAGTAAAGGCTGAACATCACAGGACAGATGGACTATTTCAACCATTACCAATCCCAGAATGGAAGTGGCAGCACATCACGATGGACTTTGTGACTGCTCTTCCTCGCAGCACAAAGGGTAACGATGCTATATGGGTCATTATGGATCGACTCACAAAGTCGGGTCACTTCATCCCATTTCGAGTTGGCCAATCAACCGAGACACTAGCAAAGAAGTACATGGAGGTAATAATCTATTTAAGATTTAAACTCTTCATAATGTACTATCTCTGATACCCATGAACTCATACAGGAAATTGTGAGACTTCATGGAGTACCGGTCTGCATTGTCTCCGATCGTGACACCAGGTTCCGATCGCAATTTTGGCAGAGTCTGCAAACAAGCTTGGGAACAAGTCTGAATTTCAGCATGGCTTATTATCCACAAACAGATGGTCAGTCGGAACGAACTATTCAGATCTTGGAGGATATGCTCAGAGCGTGTATGCTAGACTTCAAAGGATCGTAGGAAGATCACCTGCATCTTGTGGAGTTCACGTACAATAACAGCTACCAAGAAAGCATAGGAATGACACTTTTTGCAGCATTGTATGGAAGGAAGTGTCGATCACTATTAAGTTGGGATGACATCGGAGATAGGGAACTTCATGGACTAGAGATGATAGTAGCGACCGTTGATGTGGTTCGTACTATCAGGGAAAGAATGCACATAGCCCAAGATCGACAGAAACACTGCGCTGATGCAAAGAGACGACACTTGGAGTTCCAGCCAGGAGACCATGTATTCTTGAAGATATCTCCGAACCGCGGAGTGATCCGATTTGGAAGACGAGGTAAATTAAGTTCGAGATACATTAGACCGTTCGACATACTCGAACGAGTCGGTGAAGTGGCATACCACTTAGCGCTTCCACCCTCATTGGAAGGAGTGCATAACGTGTTCCACATATCCCAACTCAGAAAGTATATGAGTGACCCCAGCAATGTTCTTGATCATTCCGAGCTCACTATACAGCCCAACTTGTCTTGTGAGCAACAGCCTGTGGAGATCCTGGACAGGAAAGTGAAGACACTTCGGAACAAGGAAGTTAACTTGGTCCGGGTAATGTGGAGGAAAGACACTCTAGGAGAATCCACTTGGGAAAGGGAAGATGAAATGCGTGCAAAATATCCTCACCTCTTTGTAAACTAGTCCTCAAATAAAAGTTGTAAATTTCGAGAACGAAATTTTTGTAAGGAGGGTAGATTGTAACAACTCCAATTTTTGTATACATAAAATTGATATAAATTATACTTGGGGTATTTAATGTTGCTGTTACCACTTTAAGTATTTATTTTCCCACAATAATTACAAGAAGGAGCTTGTAGCTCATTGGTAATACTTTGCACTGCTGAACCAAGCCACCAGAGTTCAAATCCCCTGCCCCACATTATTTTTAGAATATTTTTGTTTTAAATTCCTTGGAAGCCCAACAGTCCACAGACCATAACTCCCAAACTTTGAACTGAACCCAGAAAACTAAATATACCAATGTTTACCCCATAAGACCCCCCACCTACTCGACCCCCGACTCGGCCGGGATCGACCGGGGTCGGCCGGCGGACCGGCCGACTCGGTCCGGTGCCGCCGGCCGGACTCCGCCGGACGGCCGAGTCGGCAACTGAAAAGTTATGACTTTTCAGTTGCCCAACTCCCCTGCACACACCATTTACTTGGATCGGTTACCGAGAATTTAATATACCCTAATTACTATGATTTTTAATGTTTTTCCCACATTTTTTACAATTTTTTTAATTAAAAACCTTTCACCTACCCTACCCTAGCCTACCCTATAAATACACCCCCTACCCTCTACCCTCTCATCCCGAAACCCTAGGCTCACTCTCTCAAAAAAATTCCAAGAAATGTGTACTATGAAAACAAGTTCACGGCGAAGCTCCGATGAAATTCCGGCGGAAATTCCGGCGACGTTTTTATGAACAATTGACGACAAAACAACGCCTCGACAACCCCTCTAGTCCCCCCTTCATTCCCTTGTTTAATCGAAACCCGTGAGTCCCATTCTATCCCCCTTTCTATTTCTCTAAAATACGAAACTACGAAACCCGACGGAATCGGAACAAATCCGATTTCCGATTCGGTTTTCTATAAAATTTTACTTCTCATCAATACATTCATGTTTAAACATCTTTATGTTGACTATTAAACTTTTAAAAATCTATTTGAATAAGTTTCATCATATGAAATGATAGCCTTTCCAATTTATCGTATTTTTTTCACTTTAATACCAACATTTTTCGATTTCACATTTAACCCTTTAACCTTACTATACATTTAAAGTAGAGCACGAGATAATGACCTACCTCCACACACACGCAAATACAACCCTAAACGATATCATCAAAATTTAGAATACGATAAAACAAAACTTTCATTTAAATACTATATTCTTAATAAAATCAATTCTAAAAGTTTTAGCTTTTATACACTTTTAAATAAATACCTCTTATTAGGAAAACACGATAAGTTGTGGACATCGATCGTTTATCTAAACTTGACTTTGTGGTGTCTAGGCTAGGCAATTGAGCAAAGGTAACTTTAAAAGTCCCGTCTCACGATTCATGAGCGGATCCCTCCTTTCCTCATTTGTACTTACCTGGCCACAATTGGCGGTGAAGAGGCGATTTGAGGCTTCTAACGACTTATTGTTTAGACCATTTAGAAATAGGCTAGTTGGTTTAGGAAACCCTAGAATCTAAAATACGGAAAATTACACTTTGCAAATAAATACCTTTTACTTTATAAAACCGTTTTCTAAAGGATTAGTATTTTACAATCTTTGCAAAGCGCCGCTACAACCCATTTTTGGGAAACCCGTTCGGATTATGCGGTTTATCGCGCACCCTCGGGCTAGTAGTGCGAGATTCAGACCTCCGCAAGGAGCATTCGGTCTCGAAAGGTTTAAAATACGACATTTTAAGAAAATGAGATTTTTGAATATAAAATATTTATTAAAATTATTTTTTTTATAAACATATGTATATTTATCATTTAAATATCTATTTTATTATAATATAAATATTCCACCTTTTTCTAAAAATCACAAGAATAAATTTTACATTAAAATACCATGAACTTCAAATAAATCAATTTTACAGATAAATACCCTTATTTATAAAACTAGGAAATTTTCACTAGAAATGTCTTAACATAATATCCACCCTCATTACAACTCTAAAGACGAGTAATAAATACTTGAGGTGTATTTTGAAAAGTATATAAAAGTATTTTTACATAAAACCCCCTCAAGCTTTATAAACTACCCTAAGGACCCTATCAATTATAAGACTTCGATTCACATTTCTGATTGTCTGACTCGGGTTTGAGTCTGAGTAATCTGACTTGAATATAATTCAAGTCAATCCATAATCTACAAGATTCCAATTCAATATGAACACATGAATCCATGAATACAATTATCAATTTATACAACTTGACTGATCCGAACCATGGATATATATTCTTTTTACATGATTCTCAGTATTCCATTTACATGACTCTACGGTTATAACCATTTCCTGATATCATGGTTTCGGTCAGTCAGTCAATCAATCATACAATCAATACAATTTTACAAGATAACAATACAAACAAGACATCGCGGGGTTTAAGGGGTAGATTGGTACGGAAGGTGTTAAAGGTGGCACGGGGTGGTCAGATTAATACACCTAACATGAATCCAGTTGCTGTTGTACCGTGGCATAAACGGTTCCTTGTACTATACGTGCCTCTAGTCTCTGGCATATAGAGACTCCTCTCGTATACACTGGTATTCTTCTGTACCAAGCTACAAACAACAGCGTTAATACGACATTACTACAAGATAATACAAATTTAAAAGATACATTCTTATTCTGTCTATTCTACTTTCCTCTTACCTTTGGGACTTACCGAGCGACCTGTTCGCTGACGACATTCTGTTTCTTTCTTCTTTGAATGTCGTCAGGTGATTTGGACCCGGCGGAGATCGAGCCATCTCAAGAAGACTTGGAGCAGTTTGCCGAAGACCCTGCACTTTAGTTTCATTGTACACTTTTCCTTTCTGTACTTTTCATTTCCTGTTATGCAACTGTTTAGGCATCTTTTTATTTCAGTTGTATTTCTTTTCATGTATTATACAAAGAATGTTAATAAATAAAATTTGTTGTTCTTTTTATTTCTTATCTCTTGTGTATTTATTTTATATTGCTTAGATACGCTTAGCGTATGTACTTCTGAGTATATACGTAGCGGACCTCATCGCGTCTCCTTCGCCGTACCCTGGGAAGCGGGGCGTGACACACTCTCCCATTGTGTTCATCTTCTCATTTTCCTCTCCCCTCAACTGAAACCTTACCTAAATCATCACTAAACCAAGCAAAATCCTTACTAAAACCCTTCACAAACCTAGTTAAGCCACTAAAAATGACTTGGAGCATGGAAAGCTGGGGTTTTTGAGCAAGTGTGGTAAGGTAGTGATCCCTAACTGTTAATTAGGTCTTTATAATGTTGTGTTGCCTAGCAGTTGCTGTTTAGAACACTAAAGTTATATTTTTTGTGTAATATTGTATTTTTAGTGTTATATTGGAGTCCCTGTGATCTGCTATGACCACGATATGTTACTGTAAAATCTAGCAATATAGTTGTGTTGTGTTAGAGGCCCTGAGTGTTCACCTGAAGCTCAAAACCCACCCGACCTAGTCGAACCGGCGAGATGAAGAGGAATTCCGGCGTCGCCGGATTTTTAAGGGACTAGGGAGTTATGGTTTGGAGGGTAGCTATCTGTAGGTATTTTAGAGTGTTTGGTACTGCTTGATTTTTCTGTGTTGACTGTAGTCAAAATCTGGGAACACTTTACTAGTTTCTAGTATTTCGACAACACGCGTTACGGTATCCGACACGGTTCGCGTTCTTGGTGTAGCTTGCGATTATCTGTATGGTGTTACTTACTATTCATAAGTTGGCAACTCACTCCCATTGTGCCACGGTGTTTTGCAGGTTTGACCCTCAAAGTAGTCACGGCAGGGCTCCTTATTGTATCTATTTCAGCGGATACTGCTACGGTTGGCTGTGACGCCTTTTTGCTGTAGGTAGGTTTGCGGTTATCCGATTATATCCATTGTTTATCTCATTATATCTAGTACTCTCCATCTACCACTTTCATGTATTGACTTAGAGACGAGTTTGTGAGGACCAATATTATATATTTTGTAACTCTAGTGTCGTGCTTGTGTGAGCCGGCCTTTCTTATGTAGTTTTATCTCTTTATGCTGTTTTCATTTTTATTGTCTATTTCTTCGCTACGGCGTCGTATATTTGCTGGTGGTGGTTATTTCCGCCTTTGGGCGTGATTTGCTCCCATTTGGGGATGCTTTATTTATATCTGTTTGTACCCGTTTCGGGGCTAGTTTTTACAAAGAAGGTACTGCCGAAATTTTTAAGAAAATAAACTTAAGCTTTAATATTTTTACTTGAGATTTACAGATGTTTTTAACAATTTTTTTATCACTTACTTCTTTTGATGGTTTAGATTTCTGGGTTTTCGGCTTACTTAAATTGCGTTACGCCTGTTGACGTCATGTCGTTTAAGTGTCGGTCACGTTCCTAATTTGGGTCGTGACAGAATCTTTGTTAGTATCCCGCTAATCCCAAGAAACTTCGAATGTCCTTCACTGTCTTTGGTGTCGGCCATTCTCTTACTGCTGATACTTTAGCTGGATCCACAGAGATTCTTTTGCATGAAACGATATGTCCGAGAAATCCGACTTGATCTAGACAAAATTCGCACTTGCTGTACTTGGCATAGAGTTGATGTTGTCGCAAAGTCTCTAGGACAATCCTCAAATGTTCAGCGTGCTTTTTCCGATTATTTGAATATACCAGGATTTCGTCGATGAAAATGACAACGAACCTTTCTAGGCACTCTCGAAAAACTTGGTTCATTTGATTCATTAATATGGCTAGTCCATTGGTCACTCCAAATGGCATCACGAGAAACTCATAATAACCATAGCGAGTCCTGAATGCCGTCTTCGGAATATCACACTCTTTGACCTTCACCTGATGATAACCCGAACGAAGATCTAACTTTGAGAAAATGCAAGACCCACTTGTTGATCGAACAGATCGTCGATTCGCGGTAGTGGATACTTGTTCTTTATCGTGACTTCGTTCAGAGCTCGGTAGTCAATACACATTCTGTATGAACCTTCCTTCTTTTTCACAAGCAAAACTGGAGATCCCCAATTTGAAGTACTGGGGCGAATCCATCCTTTCTGCAGAAGTTCGTCCAATTGAGTACGGATCTCCTTCAATCCTTCTGTACTTAACCGGTACGGTGTTTTTATCACCTGTTGTGCACCAGGTACTAAGTCAATACTGAATTAAAGAGCTCGATCGGGAGGCAAACCTGAGATGTCTTTAGGAAATACGTATTCGAACTTTTGAACTACCTCTGGCTTGTCTTCTTCAGCCTGTATTGTGGCAATCACCGCCTTCCTTGGTTTAGCCTTGTAGGTGCTAGGTTCCAAGGTTCGGTCTCCACTTTTGAAATAAAAGACTGGATGGTCTGGAATCTCGAACACTACTCTCTTTTGACGACAGTCAATGGTAGCATAGAAATTTCCTAGCCAATCCATACCCAAGACTACGTCGAAGTTCGGTATGTCCAGCACCTTGAAGTCAGCATAAAATTCTCTGCTGCAGACGATCACTGGACACAGCTCGTATCCCAAAGTTTCCTTTAGAAATCTATTCCTTGAACTGACATTCTAACTGGATACGAGCAGTTTAACTGGAATCGCATGAGTTCGGACGAACCGTTGCGACATAAAACAATGTGATGCTCCAGTATCAAAGAGTGATAATGCAGGAAGTGAGGCTATTAAAATTGTAACTAAGTTGTGTGGAATATGTTTAGGTATAGAAAAAGATATATAGATGTAAACAATTATTGAACAGATTTGAAAGACGGAAAGTTACCGTGATGACTTGGCCATTGGCTTCAGCTTCTTCCACAGTCATTGTGAAATCCTGACGCCTAGGTACATTCTTCCTTGCTGGGGGGGCAATCCTCTGTCTATTCATGTGTCCTTGAAGTAGGTTCCTTTGTGCATGATGGAACTGACGAGGAGGAGGTGCAGTAGATCCACGGGGAGGTGGAGCTGGGAGAGCAAGTCGAGGAGAAGGTGCCTGAATAGCTGGCCGCTGTGGATAAGTGATGGCTGGTCTGGAGGCTAGATTTGGATTGAGTCTACGAGGACATGCACCAATGTCGTGAGTGGATGAGTCGCAGACTAAGCACAGGCCGTTTGCATGCCTGCAGTCTTTCACCAAGTGTCCATTCCTCCTGCAGTAGGTGAAAAAGTGTGGACTGGGCCAGTTAATAGTTACTCCCGGTCTCCTTGGTACAAACGATGGCCTGGGAGAGGCTGCTTCTGCCATCTGAGTAGCAGGGCGCTTCATACCGGCAGATTGAGATCTGCCCTTCTTCTTCACCACTGCCTCATATCTTCGGGAAACCTTCAAAGCAAGGTCATGGATTGGGAAAT
This sequence comes from Agapanthus africanus, assembly GCA_030015575.1. Classification (NCBI taxonomy): domain Eukaryota; kingdom Viridiplantae; phylum Streptophyta; class Magnoliopsida; order Asparagales; family Amaryllidaceae; genus Agapanthus; species Agapanthus africanus. The sequence goes on from CM057348.1 coordinate 1,504,893, forward strand.
CCCCTATAGCTAGAGAAGCTTGGATCTCCGGGTCAAACCCTTGCTGAAATCGTCGTGCTCTGATCTCCGCACTCGGTATGAGATGGGCCGCAAACCTATTACGATCTTGTGTTAGCGGTGTAGTATGTGATATTAGGAAATCGAATATTTGAGATGTATCTTACCTGCTCAGCATGGTGAATTCAGCGTCATACTCATCCACAGATTTGGTCCACATCAAATCCTATTGCAGGTGGATGAATTGCTGCTCCATGTCAAATCGGGCAGTCTCAGGAAAATATTTCGTGTTGTACGTCTCGCGAAAAATCCTCCATTCGATCGGCTGGGCAAGACGGATTTCTTCCGCCTTCCACCATACCCTGTCATTGTCAGTTAGTTGCAGCTTCACAACTCTTACCCAAGCAATCTCTGGCACTTGTGCTGCTGCCAGATCGTCCTCAATCGACTGAGCCCATTCCTCTTCTTCCAAAGGGCTCTCTTTCCCAGAAAAGTTCTTAGGGTGTAATGCCTAGAATTGCTTCACTCCGAGGGCCTCGGATTCTAGACGGTGCAAGAGAATAGCAGTCTGCTGCTGCTGTCCTTCCAAGAGGCTTTTGATTGCCTCAAGCAAAACTGTCTGCTCGTTGATCGGAGCATCTACGGTAGGTGTAAGTGGTAGAGGTGGTAGTGGGGTGTTTCCGTTGACGTTCGTGCTCTTATTGTTTAGTGAATTCATAACCTTGAAAGAAAAATAGGGTTAGAATAGATTTAAGAAATATGAAATGTAAAGAATGTTTAGTTGCCAATTCTTATAATTCTTATGATATATTGCTTATGATTCCATGCAGAATTGACCCTGCATAGTTATGTAGGTTTCCATGCAGAACGGACCTGCATGGGCCGCTAACAAAACCTGTCACGTCCCGCTTCCCAATGTACGGGTAAGAAGACGTGGCAGGGACGTGACGTATTAACTCAGAAGTAAACACGTTAAGCGTAAATAAGCAATATAAAAGTAAAGCATAAGAATGACAAGAAATGTAATGAAACAACAACTTTTTATTTATATTCATTCTTTACATACACTGGAAAGTAAATTACAATAATGCCTAAACAATGGCATATAAACTGAAAGTAAGATAAGTACAACTAAATCTAGAACTCTTGATCCTCAGTGAACTGCTTCAAATCTTCCTAGCTGGGCTCGATCTCCTGAGAGTCGGGTCCTCCTAACAACATTCCAAAAAAAGTAGAAATAGGAATATCGTCAGCGAACAATCGCTCAGTAAGTCCAAAGTGAGAGATAAGAATCGATCAAGTAATGAAATATATCTGGTAATTTATCTGTTTTTGTTATACTAACGCAGTTGTTTGTAGTTTGGTACATAATGCATCAGAGTATACGAGAGGAGTCCAACTATTCCGTGGACTAAGGTATACGGAGTACAAGGACCCGTCAAGCCACGGGACAACGGCACGGATATTCAGGTTAGGTGTATTATGGTGACCGTCTCGTGCCACGTCTAATACATTCCGTACCAATCTATCCCGTTAAAACCCCCTAATGCATATTGTATTGATTGTAATGATTTGTTGTATAAGACTTTCCGAAACCATGGTATAAGTTGTTCATGTAAACGGATCGGATGTAAACAGATAGTCGGGTAGTCAAGTTCAAAATATATCAATGGTTTGCTCTAGTCGAGTCATGTTGCAAGTTCATGTTCAAGTATTTATGTTGATACATTGGGTTCATGTTGAAATGGAATTATAGTTGGATTAATGTTTGGATTGTATTCCGATTAGACTGAGACTCAGATTGAGTCAGACACTTTAGATAGATTTGAATCCTGAATTAGGTTTAGGAGTTATCGGTAACTGCTGCACATGGACGGCATGATTTGTGATTTTTTCCAGGCCAATTATCATTGATAACCCCGTTTTAGTTTTCTACCTAAAATAGGCAAGCACCCACTTTCTTCGGCTCCCTAAGACTCAAGAGAATTGGTCCCGCTTAAACCTATGTTTAATAGGATCCTTATTGTAATTTAATATACCTTGAGGGGGTTTTATGAAAAATATTTTTAGTATAATTTCAAAATAATCTTCAAGTATTTATTTATCGTATTTATGGTTGTCATGGATATAAATTTTAAAAGTGAGGTATTCTAGTAAAGTGAGGTATTCTAGTGAATAAATACCTGGTTGAATAGTTCATGATATTTTTGTGTACATTTGACTTGTATGGATTCTTGATAGTATTTTCTTGAAACATGCGATTCTTTTCTTTTGTTTAGAAAACATGGAATTTATTATATATTTAAAATAGATGGTTTGATAATATTTATATATAGTTATTTAAAATAAAATTTATTTATTAAATAGAAAATCACGTTTTCTTAAAAATTGCATTAAAAATCCCATCGAGATCGGATCTCTGTAAGGAGGTCTGCATCTCGCTCTACTAGTCCCGAGGATGTACGATAACCCGCATCATCCCGATCGGGTTCCCCAAAATGGGTTTTAGAGGTTTAATAGCAAGGAATATAAATAACATAATTCAAAGAATACGATTTTTAATATTTTATGGTATTTTGATATAAAAATTGTATTTGTCCCGAAAATATTGCTAAAAGGAAATCGTGCTATGTCCCGAAAATACGGTTTTTAATAGTAGGTCATTACCTCATGAGATTTTCCTAAAGGTAGTATAAGAAAAAGTATTAAAATATGTCATATGTAAGTTTGTGCTATTTAAACGAAAATTTCAAATAGAAAGTACGCAACATAGTATTTTGAGGTGAAACTTGTTCTCAAAGGTTGTTTCATGATTACTAAACAAGTTATAATAACATGTATGAATGGTTATTAAGAAAAGTTATATTTTTAACGAGTTTAGAAACGGATGTCGGAATAACTCCACTTCCGACGATTTTTGAAAAAAGGACTTTTTAATTTAGGAAGAGAGGAGAAGAGATGGTACTTACAAGCTTAGAGAAGAGAAGGGCGGTTGAGGGGACATTTGATGGCTTTGTGGAGCCGCGGGGTCGCTGGAATCGTCTCGAATTATCGCCGGAACTTGACCTAGTGCTAACTCCACTTGTACTCTTTTTTGCCTTGGAAAATTTTGAGGATTTTTGCCAATACATTTCAGAATGAATAAGGCTAGGGTGTGGGGTTGTATTTATAGGGTAGAATTAGGGTTTTAAGAATTGAAAAGAGAATTAAAAATGCATTAAAATATGATTAAAAAGGTGAATTTAATCTCTCTGTTAATTTACTCAGAAATCGAACAGAAGAGGAGTAGTAGGGTAGGCCAAACGACTAGGGTGCAGAAAATGGGGAGCATTACCGTCGGCGCCGAGTATATTCCCGATCTCGTCGGCCACGTATGTGAGATGAGGACTTGGATTTGTGCCACGTGTCCTAGTCGCAGTTAATAGCATTTTGCACATGTTTGATTTTATCAGACTTTTCATTTTACGTGTATTGCACGTGTAAACTTTTAGGCTTCCAAAAAGTTTAAAGAAAAAACAGTAAAAATATATGTGGCTGATGGAATTTGAACACAAAGGTTATGTTACAGCAGTGTAAGGCTTTACCAATGAGCTACAAGTTATTTCTTACTATTCTTAAACAATTTTAATTTATAACTTGTGCTCAAGCTTAAAACTCTATTCTGTACATTAACTTGAAAAATTTTTTACCGTGAAATTAGAGTCGTTACAGATAAAGTATGGCCTAAATTTCCCTGAAGCAAATACAATAGCAAAGAATTCTTTCTCAGTTTTCGTATAGTTCAATTGGGCGTCATTCAGGGTACGGCTCGCGTAATAAATTACGTGCGGCTTCTTATCAATATGATGTCTTAAAATTACACCGATGGAAAAGTCGGAAGCATAATACATAATTTTGAACGGGAGATTCCAGTCGAGGATGACAAGACAGGAACAGTAGTGAGTGACTGTTTCAGCGGGGTGAAGGCGACAAAACATTCCGAGTTGAAATGGAACGTCGAGTCCTTGTCCAGTAAAAGAGTCAAGGGTCTAGAAACATTACTAAAGTCCTTGATGAACCTTCTATAAAAACCGGCATGGCCAAGAAAAGAACGAATGTCTTTGATGCAGTTGGGAGCACGCAGATTTGAAATGACGTCGATTTTAGCCTTATCGAATTTAATGCCACTTTGTGAAATAATATGTCCTAAAACAATACCTTCACAAACCATAAAGTGGCATTTCTTCGAGTTTAAAATAAAGTTCTTTTCCTTACATCGGGTAAGGACAGCGTCAAGATGTTATAAACACTCGTCAAACGAATTTCCAAAGATGGAGAAATCGTCCATGAATATCTCCAGAAACTTCTTGACCATGTTGGAGAATATTCCCATCATATATCGCTGAAATGTAGCTGGAGTATTGCACAACCTAAAAAGCATGCGACGATATGCGAATGTGCCGAAAGGATAAGTGAAAGTGGTTTTGTCCTATCTTTTTCGACGATGGGAATCTAGTTGTAACCTGAGTAACCGTCTAGAAAATACTAAAACTCATGTCCAGCTAATCTTTCGAGCATTTGGTCAATGAATGGAAGCGGGAAGTGATCCTTCTGCGTTGTGGCATTGATTTTTCGATAATCAACGCATATTCGCCACCTGGTTAGGACGTGAGTGGGGATTAACTCGTTCGCCTCGTTTGTGATGACCGTAATTCCCAACTTCTTCTGGACAACGTGTACTGGACTGACCCATTGACTGTCGGATATCAGTTAAATGATACCACTATCCAGAAATTTGACGATTTCCTTCTTCATAGCCTCCTTCATGACTGGATTTAATCGCCTCTGTAGATCCCTAGCTAGCTTGGCATCATTCATCATGTGAATATGATGTTCAACAATCAGAGGACTAATCCTCTTGATGTCCGCCATAGTCTAGCCATAAACATACCGATTTGATTGCAAGTCCGAAAGCAGGGCTTTCTCTTTCTCTAAAGCTAGAGAAGCCGAAATGATCACTGAGAGAGTCTCATTTTCACCTAAGTAAGCATAATTAAGGTGAGACGAAAGAGGCTTGAGTTCAAGCATCAGTAAAGAAACAACAGAAGGTAAGATCGGAGAATGTGTCTTAAACTCAAAGGATTCCAAGAGGGGGTCAAAGTGAGTGTAGGTAATAGAGTCGGATGGTTCAATTAACTCATCCGCAAATTCGAAGGATTCCAACTCGGGTGGTAACATGTCAGGAGTATCCGAAAAAGTGAAACAGTCGTATTCCCTCACTATCCCAAAAGCAATCGAATCGAAAAGATACGCACTAGTGGCATACAGATAATCCGGATCGACAAGAAATTTCTTAAACTCGTAAGATTCCAGATCGATTTCTTGGATGGAACAGATATCCAGAATATGAGCACTCTGGTCAGATGACTGATTTTCCAACCTAAAAATGTTGAGGTCAATTGTCATTTTTCTGAATGATGGGTTCAAAGAACCATTGAGACAGTTGATTAAAGAATTTAAGGTGGCCAGAAATGGACGACCGAGGATCACCGGAATTTGATTCCGGGGGTTAGCCATAAGCTGTGTGTCTAAGACTATGAAGTCCAAAAGGAATATGAAGTCCCCGACTTTAATCAACACATCCTCTAACTCACCCCTAGGATGGGTGATGGATTGGTCAACCATTTGTAGCCTACAATGTGTGGGTTTCAGTTCCCCTACACCGAGTTGCTTGTAAACTTAATATAGGAGCAAGTTAACACTACCGACGAGATCCTGAAGAGCGTGATTGATATTCTTATCTCCGATGGTAATTGAGATTGTAGCACAACCAGGGTCCTTCCTTTTTTTGGAAAATCAAGGGTAAGAACATTGCTTACATTACTAGCCAAGAAAACCTTCTTCGGTACCTAAGACTTCCTCTTTTTAGTGCATAAATCCTTAAGAATTTTCGCGTACGAAAGAACTTTTTGGATTGCATCTAAAAGAGAGATGATGATGTTAACTTGTTTGAACTGCTCCACAATTTTCTCCATCCATGGACTGGGCTTATTAGGTCTCAACCGGTTTAGAAAAAGAGCTTTGTTTAAATTGGTTGAATCCAATACCCGTGTGAAAGGTTGTGGAGATGGAACGGAACCCAAAACTGGAGTTTTAGTTGAGTGAGATATGGTCCCGTTCAAAGCAGCAGGTTTGTGAGAAAAACCTGGTGAATTATAGATAACGGGTTCAGACGAAGAAGAAGAAAGTGGGATGGAAGAAGAAGAAGCCGGGGTGTCATCATCAGCAATTGGGGCATCAACGTGGTTGTTTAGTAGCCTCCCTGATCTCAATGTAGTAACAGCACGCACATTATGGTTCTGTTGTTCAAGAACAACATGCGTATTTTGTGGGTGACCAGGATTGGGTAAGGGTTGAGATTGGATCTTTTCTTTTTCCTTTATTGCTCATCACAGCGTTTAGTTGTGCAATCTGGGTCTGGATGGATTTTATACTCTGTCCATAAGAAATTGTGTGTTGCACAAGCGTTTGGATCGAAGATTGGATGTTTGCGGTGGATTATGTGGATAGCTTAACAAAAGATTTCATATTTCGTTCGAGAGCGGTAACCTTATCAATATCGGACGCAGCAATGTTATTGTTCGGAGGGAACAAATTGTTGTACGGAGCAGCATGGTTCGTCGGGTGTTGAAAAGGTTGTGGTTAGAAAGGTTGCTGAAATTATTGTTGCTGTGGTTGTTTTTGTGGAGGGGCCTTCTGAAAGTTATTTTGGCCTTGGAACTGGTTTTGGTTCCGGTTCCAGGCAAAATTAGGGTGATTTCTCCAACCGGGATTATATGTGAAAGAGTATGGATCGTTTCTTGGTTTTTGTTGAAATACAGCATTAACCCGATCCTGTTCTTGAGATGGTGGATTGTAAGGACACTCTTCTGTCAAGTGTGACGGATCCGAACAATAAGCACAAATGGTGCGGAGTGGAGCAACAGGGCTATGGGCAGGGGATGAAAATTTGCTTTCAATCGCTTCAAGTTTCTGCATGACTGAGGCCGGTTTGCTTTTTATCGTAATTGGGACATCCAGATGGTAAACTCTTGCCCTAGGTTGACTGGAAGAAGATGTAGAAGATGAAGCGGTCAGTCGGGTGCTTTCCTATTGCAGAGTTTGCTCAGCAAGATCTTCCAAGAATGGTTAGGCTTCCTCGTCGGATTTAGTGTAAGTGTGTTGTGTTCACGCCGCGGCTAAGGCGGAAGCGAAAACAATGATTTTTAAGTAAGTACAAAACACATATTCCCAATGAATCAAACCATACACCGAAAATAGCAACTAGCAACTAATGGTTAGAAATACTACCTTTGACGTGTGTCCACCTAATTGTGGAAGACCCCTACAAGCTCCGTATATGCTGTCTGGATTGAGCTTGAGTGGCGACCACCCTTGCCGAAGAAGATCCACCTAAGAGAAACCGATCTAAGCTCCGGTTTCACCTAGTGAAGCGATCGACGCTCCAAGCTCGCTATGAATGGAGAGTGGGAATGTAGAAATATTTTCACTATTTTTTTCTCTCTTTTCTAAGCTCAAGAGAGCAATCTATAAGAAGGAGGAGGAGGTGAAGAAGAAAAAGAAGCCATAGAAAATGGCTAAGTCCTTTTTGTGAAAAGCTAGTAGCAAAACTAGAAAAGAAAATGGCTCATTATCTTTTCAGCAACCATGCCACAATAGTAAATCCAATTGATTATACAATATAATAACCAAGGCCATCCCTCTCTACCATGCTTTTTAACACTTCATCCTCCACCTCATTCTTGATTTTCTTTTAAAGGAAAATCAAGAAATGAAGTGTCCATCTTCTAGAACAAATTCCGTTTAAATACGGAATATAACCCGGTATACGTATCGAAATACATATATGTGTATTCGTACAAAAAATACGAATATCCAAGAGAGAATGAATAGTTAACAATAATACTAGAATATACATATTAAAAAATATATAAAAATTATTAAATCAAAACCCGATTTAATAATCCGGCTTAATCCTAAGCCGCTAGTATTATCAACCGTCCGATTAAAATCTGTGTAGCCTGTACACGTTTTTAATTAGACACCTTGTATGCACCAACATACGTCATCTACATCATATCGCCTGAACCGGGAAAACCCTCTGTGTGGAACTCTAAAGACTCGACAATACGCTGACAGTGATTTGCTGGACAAATCCAAAACCACATGCACGTCAGAGGCACTAGCTGTACGTAACGGTTGCCCCGGTATTTGTCGAAAGGAAGGTCGACAATCAAGTCCGTCCATACCCTATTTAGCCTGAATGTGACAATCTCCGTGCAGTCCGGTCTCTTCGTCTGAGTGTATCGCATACCGGGTCTAGAGGGTGGAAACGTTAGACCCCTAATAACCCGTAAGTCATGTCGGAGTCAAACTAATCACCAACTGAGAAACTACTGAACTCATATCAATAAATCTCATCTACCATGGCCACGAATTTAAGGTGATAGCCTATCGAACACAGCACGATATCGACTCCTAATAATAGGAGAGACGAATCCCCGACAATTGCTCACTGCCTCCATGTAGCTCGGGACTTTACCTAACTAAAACCTGTTTGCATGACTCCTTTGAGCTGTGGTAGGGTAGTAATCAAAGTACAATAGGAACTCACACAGGAAAAATGACGATCTCAGGTCAAAAAACTAACCTGTACTCATGCCACTGGAGAACTTCCATCTAACGATAAATATAATACCATCTAGATGTTCTCGGCGAGTCCGTCCAGTGTACTCACCTTCAGTGAGCACATGTATACTATCTTAGGTGCCAATGGCTTGTGAGACTGGCCACCGCCCTTCATCGGGGTCTCAAAATGTATACACCAGTCTACTCCGGAATATCGATGCCCAGTCTCGATACTCCCACGACTAGGGACATTTAAGGATGTGCTTACGGACTACCCATCTCTCACTTATTTGATCGCCATCATAATTCTGGTAGTCAAGCAAGAATCCTACAGACTTTATCTTTATGTATTAACGACACGTAATAATAAGTAAAACATGTACACATCAATGATAAAAACAAACCAGATAGCATACTATCATTTCAAGTAAGATTGTTCTACCTGTATAGTTCCTCCCTCAATTATCATAATCGTGTGTCTGCAATTACAATAATTTCCATGAGAGCACTATATCCAAAATTTAGATAAGAAGTGGGCTTGACAAATGGTTTTCAGTAACTGTCTAGTTTTTAGAAGCAGCTTCTCATATAAAGTATGGCAAAGTTGCCATTTTTCAAAACCATGATGAGGACACTGCACAAGGAGATCCTTGTACTGTTTGAAACACTTCCAAAATGGTTCATTAGGAAGCTGAGTGAATTGATTGATTTCAGTTCTGATGGGAGCAGTCTAATAATTTGGGTAAAACTTCTTTAAAAAGGCTTTTACAAACTCATCCCAACTGGATATGGAATGAGATGCGGTGGAATAAAGCCATTTTTCCGCTAAATCGCAAAGGGTGAAAAGGATTATCCTTAAGCGGATCGCATCATCAGAAAGCTGAGTCATTTTTATCATCTAGCAAACTTGCTGGAATTTGTTGATGAAGACGTATGGGTCATCAGAATCAAGCCCGTGAAATTTTGGCAGAACGCTGAGAAAATATGGCTTAATCTCAAAATTATCACATTGGCTGGTGGTACGGAAAGGCAGGTGGGAAGAGCTGTACGGATAGAATAGAATTGGTTTTGTAACGCAATGCTTGACAGTGCTCCTACGGGAGGTGGTAGATTAATCTCACCAAGAGGAGTTGGAAACATTCCCGGAGGAGGTGGATTATTCGCGCCAAGAGGTGGTGGAATCAAGTTGGGAAATGCAGGATTGGTTTAGTCGAGAAAAGGTGGAGGTCCCGACATTTCACGAGAAGAGGTACGGGATAAAGAAGGTGAATATGTGTGAACAGAATCTTGGTCAACCTCGTTGTTGAATGGTAAAGATAAGGTGTGCGTAAGGGAAGATGAATCGACTTCGGAGTTAATCGTGTAATCGATAGGTACCAGCGTAACATGGACTAATCGGGCACTAGTGTCCCGAATCCAAGCGGACATACACCAAACACGTTTATTGTTTATCAAAGCGTGTTGGTAGAATGTGAGGGTAGAAAAACGATTATGAGAAATGTAGGTAAAAGGTAGGTGGAATGAAAATTTAGTGACAAATGGCAAGTTTTTATGAAAGTTTTTGGGTTTTTTTAAATATTTTTTTTATTTATAGAGCTCTGGAAAAAATGTACGAAATTAAGGACACAATTTCAAATAATCACATTCACAATATGCATAATCACACCTAGAGCTATGGTCCTCAAAGTTCAACTAGACTGCTACTAATTGTTCCAAAGCGACAAGTTGTAAGATAACTTTCGAATCGGCTCTTCACTGTCAATTGTGGCCAGGTAAGCACAAGTGAGGTAAGAAGGGTTCTGCTCACGAATTATCTTGAGACGGGTCTTTTAAAGTTACCTCCTCACTTGTCTAGCCTAGGCATCATAAAATCAAGTTTAGATAAACGATCGAATGCCTACAACCTTTCTCTGCCTATTGAACGCGACAAGTCCTTAATTGGATGAGTCTAGATATTTTTTTTAATTAAGCTCAATGGTAATGCATGTGCTTTTTGTGATTTTTGGAGTCTCAGGAAGGGTGATGAAATCCCCATCCAATCTGAATTGGTGTTATAGCCCCTTAAAGTCTGTATTATTTATGCAAAACAATAACAAACAAGTTCTAAAACACTTGCAAAAAATTTTATTTGGCGGCAGAGCAAAAAATCCTGCATAAAAACAGTTTATTAGAAAGAGGGGAAGAGTTTGCACAAAGAATACTACAGAAAAAGAAATTCAGTGGAATTAAGAGGGGGTTTCTGGAAGAAAAAAATACTCAAAAAAAATTTTGGGCCCTGAAGCAATATTTTGACCGCGGATCCGCGGTCAAACCCCTTTATTGGCCGCGGAAGCGTGGTGGAGTTGGAAACTTAGACCTCCAAATTTCTTCTGTGCTCTATAATTTATCTCATCTTCTGGTCTTTAGCCTCTGGATCTTATTTGGTCAATGAATTTGCTCCAAATTTTGGTACGGTTAGCCGTGGTTTCGCCTTGATCCGCCGCGATGTAGCCGCGAGATGTGGGTCTATCTTCCCACGACTTTGGCACTGAACTTGCTCTTCTCCCTATTCTGCACACTCGCATAAAAAGAATCTAAGAATAACAAGATGATTTTTATGGTTTTGTTGTTTTTTTATATTGACAAATTAACCCGAAACTACAAAAAGAAATAAACTACCATCTCCCTGGAAACGACGGCATTTGATTGAAAGGGTTTCACACCCTTTTTTTAAATTCCTATTCCGTAATCAAGACGGGTTCACTTGGCAGCTAACCGGTTGAGTATGGGTCGATCCACGGAGAGACGGGAGTCTTTTTCTTAATGTTTTAACGAGTTAAGTCAAATTTATCCAAGTTTGTTCGATGCTAACTGTGTGTATTGATATGTATATTAATGGAAGTTTGTTAGGGTTAGGATTAGGTTAGTTTGAGTTAGGAGCTCGCTCACTTTTTTCATTTGCCTCTCTTGATATTGACGTTACGATAATCGGCAACAATGAGAATTAGCACGATTAGGAAGCATACTTGTAAGTATAAACTAGGCTTTCCAACGCTTGGTTCCTTTCTTTTGGTCCTTGTCCGTTCGTTCTTGGCTCTTAGCCATAACCTCCGGTCAATCTAACCACAACCGGTCTCACTAGGGTGTCACCGCTATCATAGAGAATAGGATGTCGTAGAGAGCGGACTGTGGATGCTTTGACGGGAGTTCAACTCAAGCAGTTGGGCAAACAAAAGAGTGAGGGAGATTTTCTTTTCTTAAACTTCTCTTATCCTGCCCTAACAAGTGAGAAAACTACCCACTCGTTATATATATAAAAAAAGGAAAATAAAAACAAGTAGAGAAGATAGAAAAAAGAGTGGTAGAAGACGGCAACTAACTACTTAGGATCTCAGTTAAGCAAGAATCACACTTAAGTATCATGGTTGCAATGATAAAAAAAAATAGAAAAAGAAGAGATGAATTTCTTCTAAAAAGATTAAATATCTAAGAACAAGATCAAGATCTTCAATAAAAAGAAAAGGATCATAAAGATCTAATCACAAAAAATTAAAAGAAGTAATTTACTTCATTCCTAGATCTTTTGATCTATATAAAGGCACAGCCTTTTGATGAACCATTGGTTCTTGAATCTTGAGGTAGAACATCTTTTGAGAAAACAAAGAACCTGTTTCTTTGATCTTAATTTGATCAAGATGCGCTCTGCACTATTGGACAGTGCCTTGCACTTTTGAAATGCGCCTATGCGCTTATTGGATGGGCGCACTGCGCCAGAACGCGCCACATGTCAACCACAGACACAATCTGCGCTTTGCGCTTCTAAAACAGCGCACTGCGCTCTTGGAATGGCGCACTGCACCAGAGCGCGCCATGTGTCATTCACTGGCGCAGCGCACAGCGCTAACAGACTTGCGCTTAGTACAGAGCGTGACGCGTGTCACCTCCATATGCGCTAGCGACTTGCGCTCTTTAATTGGCGCAAAGCGCCTGACAAGCCACGTGGCGCACTATCAGACAATTATAAATGCTATGCATTATTTAAAAGGGCGAAGCCCAAGTAAAGGCCTAACAGGCCAAATATAAATGCTATGCATTATTTAAAAGGGCAGAGCCTAAGTAAAGGGCTAACAGGAAAATATAAATGCTATGCATTATTTAAAAGGGCAGAACCCAAGTAAAGGCCTAGCAGGCCAAATATAGATGCCATGCATTTAATTATAGAGCCCAATGCTATGGATTATTAAAAGGGCCGAGCCCAAATAAAGGCTCAATAGCCAGAACAATAAAATGTTCAACTGAGCCCATATGCTCATAAACCTTACTTTAGTCCCAAATTGGACTATAGATCTCCTAACCAACATTGGTTCAAGGGTACATCTCTGAACTCCTCTGATATTTATCGTTGTAATCCTTCAACGTCTTCAGAGAGGTGACTGGTCCCGACGGCCATACATTCCATGGACCACCATGTCCTTAAACTGGTAATCGACCGCAATGTCACTAAACTAAATAATAGAGCCCCAAATTGCTCTCTTGTCGGATCTAAACGATCCCGTTAAGTCGAACTTAGTCTAAAATTAGACTAACGTGTTCTCAACGAACGTTTAAGTCGATCTTAGCCTCAAATAAGGCTAACGTATCCTTAAACACACACCCCCCTAAAACCAAATCTAAGAAAGATACGGATTTGGACTAATCCACGTCCTACGGGCGACAACACAAATTAGTCTCCGTATACAATCCACGGGCAACCGAACAGAAAACAAACACACACGATACGAAGTGACCATATGGAGAAGGAGAAAGTTGTTACCGCGATGCGGTAGCGTAATTAACTGCAAGGGCTTGCGCCTGCAGGGAAGAGCATCCCCACTATCAAAAACCCCTCGAACGAGGGGGAATCTGACGAAGTCTGCTACATCGACCGCATCCATTTAAACCTTCGATACATGGTGCCATAAATCAACTTGGCATCTTCGGAGAGGTGGACGGATAGCATCAATTAGCATCTGCCCCGAATTTCAGGCAGAGACGTTCGCCACGTCTCTGCCGCATCTTTCGGAGGGGAACACGGCCGAAGTCTCTGAAATGCGTGCCTCCATCCGTAATGCCGTGTCCATAACAGCTGCATAAGTGTCAAAGTGCTGGGTGCCGATGGCATGAAATAACTGTGTGTCGAGTCCCTGCACAAACCTCTTTACCCTCTTCTATTCAGTATCAACCAAGTACGGAGCATATCGGGACAACTGAGTAAACTGGATATCATACTCGGACACTGTCATCCCTAGAGTCATGATCAAAGCCTCAAAACTACGAGCTCTAGCATCACGAATGCTCTCTGGAAGGAAACGGGTTAGAAATACTGCTGTGAACTTGGCCCAAGTCATAGGAGGTAGACCTGCAACTCGACCTCTCTCGACTGACTCCCACCATGTCTGCGCAAGGCCCTCCAGACGGAAACTCGTAAGCTCTACCCATCTATCATCGGAACATATGAGCGAACGGAAAATCCTAGCTAAATTGTCAAGGAATGTCTGCGTATCCTCCGCTGTATCGGTGCCGGTGAAGACTGGGGGTCTCAGCCTCATGAAATCCTGTAGTGATACTGGAACAGCCACTATAGTGGTAGGAGCGACTATTTGGGCAGCAGGTACTATCGTATTCTGTGCTGTGGTAGGTGCGTCCTCCGATCTCGGTGCACGATGGCCTCTACTAAGGATCCCACCATCTGTCGTAACTCCTGCATACCTCCTATCATCTGTCGTAACTCCTCCATACCGGACTCTAGCCTATCCATGCGGCCTGGGGAAGGCGGATCAGTCTGTCCCTGAGGCGTAGGTACGCCACCCTACTCGGTCCTCGTCTCGGATGAGCCTGCTCGGATCTCATCTCGGGCGGCAGCCCTCTGTGCCCTCGTAGCCTTCGGCGGCATAGTGGCTAGTACAGAAAACAGGATAATAATAACAGTGCAATAGAATCATAGGATACACGGAATTGAAGAAGGAATTTTCAAGCAAGTATATCCTAAAGTCACCTAGGCCGAGTATCGTATCGCTAGTATGCCGCGAACATACACACGCCACGTTACCCTACTTAAGTCACTTACTCCATCTACCAAGGGTCATCCTAAACTCAGAAAGGTAGAACCTATCGTTTTGATACCAACTTTGTCACGACCCGAAAGGTACGGAACGTGACTGGTAATTAAATTACGAACGTCTCAAGGCGGACGTAATTTAAGTAAGCCAAAGCCCAGAAATCAAAACCAAATAAACAGTAGAGTGAAGGAAAACAAATTTATTGAAAACGATTTTAATCAAATAAGTCACATCAAACCTTTTTAAAAGCAACATCCATTTTTCCGAAAATTTCGGCAGAGTCTCATTTGTAAATACTGGCCCCCAAACGGGTAAAAAACAGGAATATATCAATAACATGAAATAAGGCATCCCCAAGAGGGAGGTAGCTCTTCGCCCCAAGGCGGACACAAATCCCACGCAATATAAGTCAGCAATGTGCAAAATAAGCATAAAAAAGCACAAGTAATAAGCAACATGTCGGCTCAAGTGAGCGCGACCCAAAGAAACAATATACATGCCCACAAATCTCACTGTCTCGCCTCTAAGTCAATATACATCAGTACTGGTAGATGATACAGTAGATGGAGTACACTAGATACAATGAATATACAAGGTGGAAAACAAAATAAACACATAACCCACCTAGGCACAAAAATCCTCAAATCCACGCAAAAGGAGGAAGTGAGTCCGCCGCAACAGACACAACGGGGGTGAGTTGCCAACTCATGAGTAATATGTATCATCTATAAAGAATGTCGTAAGCATGTACGCAAAGTGTATCAATTCTACAATATTGATATGGTATGAAATACTAGCATGTATGCGACATGAATGCAATGTAACACGTGATCTGAATATGCTGATATGAGGAAATCATTATTTTCATTTTAGGAAAATTTCTGTGAAATATCTGAGGAAATATCATGTGAAATCAACAGAAATCTGTGCCCAGCATCGACACCTCAAACAAATATCTCAATGCCCCAAAGTATCTGTATCCAATATCCCGGCCCCAGCCATCCGGCTGGTCCATCTCAAAATATCAATATCTCCACATCTCACGGCCACGGTCAGTATTTGTTCCCCTCCGAAAGGCGACGCACAGGACCGCGATGGCCTGACGCTGAGATTCGGGGCAGATACTATTTGGTTTTATCCGTCCACCTCTCCGAAGATGCCAAGTTGATTTATGGCACCGTGTATCGAAGGTTTAGACGGATGCGGCCGATGTAGCAGACTTTGTCAGATTCCCCCTCGCTAGAGGGGTTTTTGATTGTGGGGACGCTCTTCCCTGCAGGCGCAAGCCCCTGCAGTTAATTACGCTACCGCTTCGCGGTAACAACTTTCTCCTTCTCCAAAATTTCACTTCGTGTCGTGGGTGTTTGTTTTGTTTGTGGTTGCCCGTGGATTGTATACGGAGACTGAGTAATCCCGTCGCCCGTAGGACGTGGATTAGTCCAAATCCGTATTTACTTAGATTTGGGTTTGGTGTTTTTAGTTTAAGGATACGTTAGTCGCGTTGCGGCTAAGATCAACTTAAACGTTCGTTAAGGATACGTTAGTCCTGTTTGAGACTAAGATCAACTTAACGTGATCGTTTAGATCCGACAAAAGAGCGTTTGGGCCCTATTGTTCCAGTTTGGGAGATTCATAGTCCAATTTGGGACTAAAGTCTGTTTGGAGGATACGTTAGCCATTTTTGAGGCTAAGATCGACTCAAACGTTTGTTAAGGATACGTTAGTCCAGTTTGAGACTAAGATCAACTTAACGGGACCATTTAAGTACGACAAAAGAGCATTTGGGCTCTATTGTGCCAGTTTAGGGACGTGGTGGTCCATATTCCAGTTTAGGGACGTGGTGGTCCAATATTAGTTTAGGGACGTTTCGGTCCGATATTAGTTTAGGGACGTTTCGGTCCACGAATTTAAGGACCCCGCAGTCCATATTGATGTATGGTCGTTGGGACCCGTCACCTCTTTGACGTCGTTGAGGAATTACAACGATGGATATCAAAGGAGTTCGGAGATGTACCCTTGAACCGGATGTGGATTGGTTTAGGAGAGCCGTTTTGCTCAGTTAATTTAGTTTAAGAACTTATGGCCACGATTGGGCTAAGTCCAGTTAAAAATGTCCAATATTTTATTTGCATTTGTTTTTTTTATTTTTATTTAGGCTTTACCCAGAAAAGATGCAGGGCATCAATTTGTTTTGGGGCTCTGCCCTTTATAAATGATGCAGAGCATCAATTTCATTTGGGCTCTGCCCTTGTATAAAGGATGCAAATCATCAATTTATTTGGGCTCTGCCCATTTATTGCCTTGCAATTTATTTTGGCCTGTCAGGTCATTTTGATTTGGGCCTGGCCCTTTAAGTAATGCATTACATTTGTGCAAAGCACTGTTAATTCGAGAATCTTTTAGATTCAAGAACCGATGGTTCATAAAAGAAGTGCAAAGCACTATTTGATTTAGATCTAAGAAAAAACAAGTTTTTTCTTGTTTTTCTTATCTCAGAGAACCAAAGGTTCATGAAAGTGCAAAGCACTATTAATTTAAGAACCTTTTAGGTTCAAGAACCGATGGTTCATAAAACAAGTGCAAGGCACTATTTGATTTAGATATAAGAAAAAACAAGTTTTTTCTTGTTTTTCTTATGTCAGAGAACCAAAGGTTCATGAAAGTGCAAAGCACTATTAATTTAAGAACCTTTTAGGTTCAAGAACCGATGGTTCATAAAACAAGTGCAAGGCACTATTTAATTTAGATATAAGAAAAAACAAGTTTTTTCTTGTTTTTCTTATGTCAGAGAACCAAAGGTTCATGAAAGTGCAAAGCACTATTAATTTAAGAACCTTTTAGGTTCAAGAACCGATGGTTCATAAAACAAGTGCAAGGCACTATTTTATTTATTTATTTATTTATTGTTGAAGATCTATAATCTTGTTCATAAGAGAATTTTCTCTTGTTTTAAAGGTTTTTACCTTTTTTTTTATTCTTCAAGAGTTCTCAAGAGTTCTCTTCTCCTTTTTTTTTGGCCAGATCTTTCTTTCTTTTGAAATGAGGTCTAGGTTCCTTTTTATAGTGCCCATAAATTAGTTAAAGTTTGTTAAAGAGATTATTCTCTGAGTGATTTGGGGAATTTTCCCCACCGTTGGATCTTTAATCCAAAGGGCTCTATTTTACAGAAGAAAATTTTCTTATTTTATCAAGAACAGAAAAGATTTATTCTGTTTTGCGCAACTCCCCCAGCGCGTGACACGTGTCGCGCAGCTGAATTTTTTTTTTTTTTTGCCACTGCGCGCCCTGACACGTGTCGCGCAGCGCACTGCGCAGCTGCGCTGACACGTGTCGCGCAGCGCACTGCGCACTTTTTTTTTTTGCTTGCTTGCGCAACTGAGCGCGCTGACACGTGTCGCGCAGCGCACTGCGCAGCTGCGCCGACACGTGTCGCGCAGCGCACTGCGCAGTTGCGCACTTTTTTTTTCTTCTTGTTTACTTGCGCAACTGCGCGCGCTGACACGTGTCGCGCAGCGCACTGCGCACTTGCGCTTTTTTTTTTCTTGCTTGCGCAACTGCGCGCGCTAACACATGTCGCGCAGCGCACTGCGCTGTTGCGCACTTGCGCTTTTTTTTTTCCTCTTGCTTGCGCAACTGCGCGTGCTGACACGTGTCGCGCAGCGCACTGCGCAGCTGCGTTGACACGTGTCGCGCAGCGCACTGCGCACTTGTGCTTTTATTTTATTTTTTTTTTTTGCTTGCTTGCTTGACTGCGCGCGCTGACACGTGTCGCGCAGCGCACTGCGCAGCTGCGCTGACACGTGTCGCGCAGCGCACTGCGCAGTTGCGCACTGCGCACTTGCGCACCTTTTTTTTTTTTAACTTTGCTCTGATTTGGGTAAACAGATGCCCCCCACCGTTGCGCTTACGTGGCCTCCTAATGTGAGCGCAGCGGTGGCAGACTCCGAACCGTCGCGCCATCTTTTGAAGCTGAAAGGGCACTTGATGCCTATAAATAGGACCTTTGGTCTCTTAGATGATTCTCATTTCTAAAATTTTACTTTCAGAACTCAGAGCCCTGCTCTTTATTTTCAAGAACTTTAAGAGTTAAATTCTTAAAACTTTTAGGTGAAAATTTTAATTAGGATTAAATTAAATTAAATTAATTTTCATTGATAGAGCCTCGCTCTCAATACATCCCTGATCTAAAGGAAACCTATTTAGGGTTTCACTTAGCAGAGGTTTGCTCTACAGGTCTTAAAGAGATCTAAAGAGAACTAAAGGAGACCCTACTAGGGTTCCATAGAGCTCTGCTCTCTGAAAGATTTTCCTTAGATTTTCTTAATTCATTAATGGAGCTTTGCTCCTTCTAAATCATATAGAAGAACTCTTAAGAATTCTTCATGGATCTTGGAACTTAAATATGGTATTTTATTCCTCAGTGCATTATATCGTTTTGCTTAATCAGTCTTCCTGATAATTCTGTTGATCCTCTTTCACAGGAACAATGAACGCCCACATGTACGCTCTTAACGAGATCATCTCTCATGAGGACATCCGCCGACTTGGCCGCTCTCAAAATCAGGAGTTCACAAACGAGGAGTGTGCTGAAATAATGAGTCGCTTCGACGCATACAATGGTCCACTGCTTCCCCGCCTTTCCTCTCTTCTTAAACTTATCGTGGGAGCTATCTGGGAAGCGCTTCCCCTATTCTGTTCTGGCGTGCCGCTTAGGGCGTTGGATGCCGCTGAGGACAAGGTGCACTCTGTGTACCTATTGAACTTTATCTCGAAGAGACGGCGAGACAGTCTTATCGACCTCTTGCACAAGGTCTTTCAACAGTCTGCCATACTCGCTGCTTATCGGAGGGTGGAAGACATCGGAAGGGACCCTGACGCTTGTGCTCGCGAAAGGAAGCACACTAGGATGGTCCGCAAGGCTTGGAAAGTCATAGATAGGGTCGCTTTTGAATTCCTCAATCCATGCCCTGGATCTGAGGTTATTCCATTATAACTTTCATTTATTGTTTTTATGACTGTAAGAACTTCGGGCAATATTAATGAAAAAAAAAAATTATCCCAGCTTGTCTTTATTATATATTTTTTGTCCTGAGTCTTTTTGCCCATGCATGAATGAATGTGTCTTGAACGCTTGATCAAATGTAAATCGGATGCTCTTTCTGTTGCTTTTCCTCTTTCTCAGCATGTCGTCACAATTAGCAGATAATAGAGTAAGCTTCTTGATTTCTTCACGAGATAGCGAGGGCATAGGCCGCAGGTTCAGATCTGCTGCCTAAGACTTTTCAACTCTATGAGCCGTGAGGGTCTCATAGAGACTTTTCTCCCTACGGATCGAGAGGATCTCGTAGGCGGGTTTTTCTCCTTAGGAATCGTGAGGATTCCTAAGTGTGGTTTTCTCTTGTAAGTCGTAAGGATCCTACAAGAGAATTTTTCCCTCTTACGAGTCGAGAGGACTTGTAAGCGGTTGCTTCCCTCCTTGTCGAAGTTCGACGATGGAGAGTGAGACCCGTGGATGGTATGCAAGAGACCGTTTTGGGCCAACTCGCAGGGTCCCAATGCTTAGGAAACAGGCTTCTTTTATGCCCACTGCCTAAGGCTTTATCTCACGAGTCGAGCCGCCTCGACAATTTTTCACAAGTCGAGACGAATCGAACGTTTCTCGCAAGAACATCTTAACGTCGTATTTAACCTCTGCTCTTTACGCCAGAAGCCCGTTAAGGTTGGTGGTACTTAGGGTTTTGGCTATCGTACCGTCGCATAAGCTGATATAGTCCTTGATAAGCAATCGTGCTGTTCGAGTAGCCCTGCGACTGCCGTGTCTCTGATCCCTTCGGGGGCTGGACAAGACGTCTTCAAGCAATCCTCCTTGGCAGTTTGACCGTCGGAAGAGCAAGCGCTAGGAATTTGCCATGCCGCTTTTTACTTGAGGTTAGGCTCATTTTGGAGAGCCCCGATGAGTCATAACCACTCCGCGCTGGTGTGGGATGATCTCCGATAGTCTTTCGGGTTTTATATGAGTTGCCGTCAAGACCCTGAAGCTAGGAATTTGGCCTTTGCTTCGTTTGCTGGCATTGCGTCTGCTGTATCGAGATGAATGTTGCGGTGGGAACTAGGGATTTTGCCGTGGCTCCGTTTGTTTGATGACGTTGCATCTGCTGTGTCGAGACGAACGTTGGGGTGACATCTCGTCTGCTGTATCGAGACGGACGTCGAGGT
The DNA here is from genome assembly GCA_030015575.1 of Agapanthus africanus. Lineage (NCBI taxonomy): Eukaryota > Viridiplantae > Streptophyta > Magnoliopsida > Asparagales > Amaryllidaceae > Agapanthus > Agapanthus africanus. Next base: position 1,525,850 of record CM057348.1, read on the forward strand.
TGTCTCTAGGTTGCTGGTGAACCGCCGAGGTTTGGAACTAGGGATTTTGCTGTGGCTCCATTCGTTTAATGACGTTGTGCCTGCTGTGTCGAGACGAACATTGGGGTGACATCTCGTCTGCTATATCGAGACGAACGTCAAGGTGGTGACCACTCTGTGCTGATGCGAGATGATCTCCGATTGTCTTTCCGGTTTTATGTGAGTTACCGTAAAGACGTTGAAGCTAGGAATGTGGCCTTCGCTTCATTTGCTTTGTCATGTCTGAATCCCTGCTGGAGGAAGAACGCTGAGGTTGACATTTCGTCTACTGTATCGAGACGAACGTCATGGAGGTGACCGCTTCATGTGAGATGGTCTCCGATTGTCTTTCCGGTTTTATGTGAGTTACCGTCAAGACGTCGAAGTTAGGAATGTGGCCTTCGCTTCGTTTGCTTTGGTGTGTCCAAATCCTGTTGGAGGAAGAACGCTGGGGTTGACATTTTGTCTGCTGTATCGAGACGAACGTCAAGGTGGTGACCACTCTGTGCTGATGCGAGATGATCTCCGATTGTCTTTCCGGTTTTATGTGAGTTACCGTCAAGACGTCGAAGTTAGGAATGTGGCCTTCACTTCGTTTTCTTTGGTGTGTCCAAATCCTGTTGGAGGAAGAACGCTGGGGTTGACATTTTGTCTGCTGTATCGAGACGAACGTCATGGAGGTGACCGCTTCATGTGAGATGGTCTCCGATTGTCTTTCCGGTTTTATGTGAGTTACCGTCAAGACGTCGAAGTTAGGAATGTGGCCTTCGCTTCGTTTGCTTTGGTGTGTCCAAATCCTGTTGGAGGAAGAACGCTGGGGTTGACATTTTGTCTGCTGTATCGAGACGAACGTCAAGGTGGTGACCACTCGGTGCTGATGCGAGATGATCTCCGATTGTCTTTCCGGTTTTATGTGAGTTACCGTAAAGACGTTGAAGCTAGGAATGTGGCCTTCGCTTCATTTGCTTTGTCATGTCTGAATCCCTGCTGGAGGAAGAACGCTGAGGTTGACATTTCGTCTATTATATCGAGACGAACGTCAAGGAGGTGACCACTTTATGTGAGATGGTCTCCGATTGTCTTTCCGGTTTTATGTGAGTTACCGTAAAGACGTTGAATCTAGGAATGTGGCCTTCGCTTCGTTTGCTTACACTGCGTCTGGTGTATTGAGACGAATGCTAAGGTGGAGCTGGGATTTTGCCATCACTCCGCTTTGTTTCGACCATGGGGTCTTTTGTTAACTTTGCATATACACCCCGCTGGGCTGCGAAGGAACGCCGTTGTTGACATTGCGTCTGTTGTAACGAGACGAATGCTAAGGTAGAGTTGGGATTTTGCCGTTACTCCGCTTTGTTTCGACCGTGAGGTCTTTTGTTGACGTTGCATCTGCCTCCAGCTGGACTGCGGAGGAACGCTGTTGTTGACATTGCGTCTACTGTATCGAGACGAATGCTGAGGTGAAGCTGGGATTTTGCCATCGCTCCGCTTGATGGTGTAACATCTGTGTCCTGTTGGAATGAGGAGGCACACCGTTGTTGGTCTCCAGGCTGTAGACGTGGCCATTGAGATTTGGAACTAGGGACTTTGTCATAGTTCCGTTTCGTTGCGATTCTGAGGTCAGTTGTTGACGTCATGTCTGCATCTAGTTGGAGTGAGGAGAAACGCCGTTGGTGATCTTTAAGTTGTCGATATTGACGTCGAGACCCTGAAGTTAGGGACCTTCCTTTGCTTCATTTGTTGACATCGTGTCTGTAATATTGCGACAAATGTCGAGATGGTCTCTAGGTTATCTATAAACCGTCGAGATTTGGCTTCGCTTTCTGGTGGAGCCTGTTTGGAAGGTATTGTTCCCTTTTTATCTGTGCCCCTGGATTGTATACAGGGATCGATGTGATTTCACCTGTATGGCAAAAAGTTTCATTTTTTTATTTTTTTTTATTCTTTCCGCGATGCTCTATCATTTCAGCTTTTTATATCGCGAAAATCGCGATTGCCCAATCATTTCGGATATTTTTCGCGGTGCCCAATCATTTCGGCTATTTTTCTTTTTACTCGCTGCTTTTTATTGTGAGTTGCCCAACCATTTCGGCTATTTTGCATGCATACATTTTTACTTGCTGATTTTGTTTGCAAGCTGCCCCATCATTTCGTCTATTTCGTATGCATATATATATATATATATTTTTTTTGGCTCGCTGATTTTTTTTATTTTTTATTTTTTGCGAGTAAGGGATTTGGGATCTGATACCAATCTTGGCATCAGCATCGCTGCGACTGGGATATTGCCAGGAGCGAATCAGCATCTGCCGTGAAAGGACTTGGAATTTGATACCGGTCTAGGCATCAGCATCGCTGCGACTGGGATATTGCCAGGAGCGAATCATCATCTGCCGTGAAAGGACTTGGAATTTGATACCGGTCTAGGCATCAGCATCGCTGCAACTGGAATATTGCCAGGAGCGAATCATCATTTTCCTCTGTCGATCCCGAACAAAGGTGGCTTAGTAAACAGGATTAAGGGTCCTGTCGGCTAAGGCTTTTGACTTCATGAGCCGTAAGGGTCTCACAAAGGTATTTCTCCCTACAAGTCGTGAGGATCTTGTAGGTGTGTTTTCTCCTTGGGAATCGTGAGGATTCCTAAGTGCATGTTCTCTTGTAAGTCGTAAGGATCTTACAAAAGGGTTTTCTCCTTATAAGTCGAGAGGACTTACAAGTGTTGTTTGCTGTACAAGCATATCCCTAGTCACGGATGGGACTTTGTTAGGGAAATATTTATTCGTGCCCGTAGATTGTATACAAGGGTCATTATGAGCCGCTTGTAGGGCAATATCGAAGGTTGTGGGGGCTGCTTAAGAACAGGTTAAGGTTTCTGCAACTTAAGACTTTCAAATCTTATGAGCCGTAAGGATCCCACAAGAGAGTTCTCCTTACGAGTCGTGAGGATCTCGCAAGTGTATTTTCTCCTTCGGAATCGTGGGGATCCCTAAGTGTGTTGTTCCTTTGTGAGTCGTAAGGATCTCACGCAGGTGGTTTCTCCTTACAGGGTCGAGAGGACCCTATAAGTGTTTCTTAACGAGGTTGCGCCCTTTCAGGTTTTCACAAACACTCGCCGGTAGCCCTGCTGTTTTTACTCACGGAGCCCTTTCGGGTTTTCATCCGTGCCCATTTTGCTTATGGACATACCGTTTTTTTATTCTTTTTATTTTTTTTATTTTTTTATTTTTTTTTTACAAGGTCGCGCCCTTTCGGGTTTTCACGAACACTCGCCGGTAGCCCTGCTGTTTTTACTCACGGAGCCCTTTCGGGTTTTCCTCCATGCCCGTTTTGCTTATGGACATACCGTTTTTTTTTCTTTATTTTCTTCTTCTCTTTTTTTTTTTTTATTAACGAGGTCGCGCCCTTTCGGGTTTTCATGAATACTCGCCGGTAGTCCTGCTGTTTTTACTCACGGAGCCCTTTCGGGTTTTCATCCGTGCCCATTTTGCTTATGGACATACCGTTTTTTTTTTGTTTTTTTTTATATTCTCGTCAGCCTGAAAATGCTGCGGTAGTAGTTTAAAAACATTTCGGTCATTTGCAAGTTTTAGGACATTGCGGTCCATCATTAGTTTAAGGACATCTCGGTCCGTTGTTAGTTTAAGGACGTTTCGGTCCGTTGTCGCCGTATTTGAGGCGAATATCTAGTTTATTGACTTTTCGGTCTATGAGTCTTTCTCCATGAATGAACATGATGCCCCCGGCGTATCCATCTTCTTCGGAGCGTGCGGTTGTGGCGGACTCACCTTCCAGTTCTCAAACAGCGCAAACTTGCCCTCTTGGTATTGGTCTTCAGCCCAGTTTTTGAAGACGTAGCAGTCCTCGATCAGGTGACCTACTGTTTGGTGGTAAGGGCAATAGTTAGGATTATTAACATCGCCTGGCCGCAACGGACGTTTTGGAGCCGGCAGATTGATGAGTCTGTTGCACACTGCCAGCTCGAACAGTCCCCTTGTTTTATCTTGCGGAAACGAGTAAGGACGTTTCAACTTTTCTTGGAGGGATTGCCGCTTGTTGCTTTGGCGAGCAACCGGTCTAGGGTCACCTGATTGTTGTTGAGCGCCGGCGACGAGGGCCGTTTTTCCTTTTCCTTTGTTCTTCTTGTTCGGTCCCTTGCTTACGGGGTCGGGATTTTTTCCGAGTAGCATGCGATTGCATGGCTGAACGTTCTCGCAGCTTCTCAATTCCTTTATTTTTGAAATAGATTCCCCGAGGGAAGAGTTGGGGATAGCTTCTTCGTCAGAGTCGCTTCCAAAGGTGATAATTTGTGATCCCTTGAAGTCGGCTATATGACAGTTTGCGGCGGCTCCTTTGCCCTCATATATCGCATTTTTCCGATGTCCACAAGCTTCACACTTTGTCCTGTCGAAGTGTTGCTTTTGAGCGACATACCCTTGCCACCAACAGTTAAAGGACTCGCAGTCTTCGGTAGGATGTATGATCTTCTGATGATATAAACAGAAGTTAGGGTGCATCTCTACCTCAGAGAAAGAATTTTCTTCAGAGGGCGGCGGCTTCATTCCTACTGATAGAGCTTTGGCGAACCGTTTCCTCGTCTTGAATTTGTTTTTACCCGCAGTGTATGGCTTTTGATTTGACGGGAATACCTTGGTTCTTTCTAGTATGGCCATTTCACGTTCTTGATTGGCTTTTGCTTTCAGACGAATTTCACTTAGGAAGACATCGATCAACTCGTCTAATGGCTGTAGAATCTCCGGCTCAGGATTCGCCATTGGTTTCTCAGCGTAAGGAGCCTCTTTATCATCCGTCAGTGAATGAGAAATCATATGACAAGTCGCTGCGTAGTCTTCGGATTCATCCGATGAGTTTTCTCCATTGTTTTCATCCTTGACTAAAGAACAAGCTGCCCCCGGCGTGTCCGTTTTCTTTGGAGAGTGCGGCTGTGGTGGGTTTACCTTCCAGCTTTCAGACAGCGCGAACTTTCCTTGCAGGTATTGATCCTCGATCCATCCCTTAAAGACGAAACAATCCTCAATCGGGTGACTTGCCGTTTGGTGGTAAGGGCAATAATTGGGATTATTAAGATCGCCTGGCTGCGACAGACACTTTGGACTCGGCAGATTGATGAGTCTGTTACGCACTGCCAGCTCAAACAGTCTTCTCGTTTTATTCTGAGGAAACGAGTAAGGACGTCCTAGCCTCTCTTCGAGAGATGGGCGTGGACGCACGTTGTTTTGGCGAACGACCGGCTTTGAGTTGCTCGACTGTTGTTGAGCATTGGCGACGATGATCGCTTTTCCTTTCTCATTTCGGGGTTCGGGTCTTGGAGGAGACGGCTTATGGCCCATCTGGTCCATTTGGGCTAATTTGTCGATCAAGGCCTGGAAGGTGGTCGGCCTGAAGAACATCATGAATTGCGAGATGGTCGCCTGCGGATCGAGAGTTCCCACAAACATGCCTACCGCAGGTGCCTCTTCTATGCGTTGTTCGCATTTCGACCATAGGTTCCACCATCGTGTTGCGTATTGAACCCACGTTTCGCTTGGCCTTATCCTGGCATTTATTAGTGCTGTTATCGGGGTGCGTTCACTAGCACTCGCGAATCTTTGTGTAAACAGCAGTTCCATTTCTGCAAATGTTTTGACAGAGTCGTTAGGTAGCTCCGAATACCATTCAAAGGCTGTTTCTGCTAAGCTGCCGACGAATTGACGTAGCAACAATTTGTCATCTCCTCCAGTATTGCCGCATAAGGCCCTGAATTGAGCGACATGCTGATGCGGATTCCCTGTCCCTTTATATACGTGGAATTTAGGGATCGTATATCCTGGTGGGTAACTGATTTGGTCATACCAGCCCGGATACGGTCGTCCGGTTCTAACAATTTGCCCAGCCGCTTCATTCGCCTGATGAACCCGGATCTGCTGAGCTATATATTCGTCTAGGTCAACTTTGGAGATTGCCTCCTCCTTGGCTGTTGACAGAGCCGGCGGAAGATTTGACGTTTCTCCCGTGTCGTCTTCAAGGACGATCGGAGGATCTTCAGCAGGAGGGTCCGGCTGTAACATCATCCCTACCATATCTCGGAAGAGGAGCGCCATCTGTTTTATGTTAGCCGCTTGCTCTGCAGCTTCTTTGTCCCTCTTTTCGAGGACTCTGCGTAAAAAATCAGCGTCGGTTTCTTGTTCTTGACGCTCATCCGAAGACGTTTCAGAGCTTTCTTTTGGCTCAGTGAGTGCAGCCATTGTAGTCATCATTTCCTGAAGCTTTTGTTGTTGCTCCTGGGCTTTCGTCACGGATCGGGTGAGCGGTCGGTGGCCCGTAGAAGTGCGGCTTTCCTCCTTTCCAGAAGCCATATAAACAGTGTGCACCACCATGCCCCCAGACTTGGGGCGTTTGTGTTCGGTGTCTTTGCGATTTGCCGAAGACACAGGGGCTTCTTGCGGCCTCCTTTTTTGAGTTATTGGAGTTAAGGGAGCCGTTGTAGTGGGCACCCAAGTAGCTTTTGCTTTTTGTGGTTTGACAGAGTAATCCTTCCCCTGCCGAACCTTCATCTTTTTCTGTCGTCGGAGGCAGTCTTGATCGATCACCGACTCTTGAACCTGTCGCCAGACTTTGTAAATTTTAGAGGACAGCCGTTGAAGGGGCTGCTCTAGCTTCTTCTCTGGAATATTCTTCACAAATGAATGAGTTCGCTTTAGCACCGCAGTAGGAGAGTTTCTGCGCACCGAGTTCAACAACTCAAAGCTGTTCCTGGTTGGAACAGCAGTATCGATCTCCACCATTAGAGTTGGAGGAGTAAGTCCAGAGGGGGAGTTGCCCCCAGCCTTCTTCACTCGGCGCCAGTAGCGACGTCGGGCATGTCGTGCTGATGGAGTTGTTTCAGCTATAGGGGTGACCTCCTCATGCCCCCTGTGTTGGTCAGAATATACCGGTACCAGCTTTTTAAAGATCGACGTCCGTTGAACGGGGACGGCCAACTTGTCAGAAGCGGACTTCTGAACATGGGAAGCAACCTTGGTGATTTTGCCAGGAATGGGAGTTGGAATGGCTATCCGCTTCGGGATAATGGTTTCTGGTATGGCAGGCTTCTTCATGAGCCTGTTAGAGCTCTGGCCTAGTCCGTTAAAAACCGAAGCAGTGGAGTTGGATGACCCGTTGAGAGGGGTCGCGGCAGTGGTAAGTACTTCTTTGGAGCTTCTTGCAATGTCATTGGGGCGTTGAAGCTCATTGGTGGGAGCATGGTCCCAAAAAATAGTCCAGTGGTGGCTCGAGCCACCTGCTCCACCGGCATTTTGAAAAGGGAGGCCGCTTGGGGTCCATAAGTCATTCCTCCAGCAATGACGGAGCGAGAGTTGTTGCTGCAGGCGGTGCAGTTCGAAGCCATCGATCTTCTGTTTTCTGCACGGAGCAAGACACCAAATCTTAGTACCTTGAATCCACAGGCAACCACAGCAAACCGCGATTTGTTCGCGAACACGACACACGAAGTGTGGAGTGGAAAGAGGAAAAGGTCCCACCGGGCGTGCCAGAATCTGTTCCCCTCCGAAAGGCGGCGCACAGGACCGCGATGGCCTGACGCTGAGATTCGGGGCAGATGCTATTTGGTTTTATCCGTCCACCTCTCCGAAGATGCCAAGTTGATTTATGGCACCGTGTATCGAAGGTTTAGACGGATGCGGCCGATGTAGCAGACTTTGTCAGATTCCCCCTCGCTAGAGGGGTTTTTGATTGTGGGGACGCTCTTCCCTGCAGGCGCAAGCCCCTGCAGTTAATTACGCTACCGCTTCGCGGTAACAACTTTCTCCTTCTCCAGAATTTCACTTCGTGTCGTGGGTGTTTGTTTTGTTTGTGGTTGCCCGTGGATTGTATACGGAGACTGAGTAATGCCGTCGCCCGTAGGACGTGGATTAGTCCAAATCCGTATTTACTTAGATTTGGGTTTGGTGTTTTTAGTTTAAGGATACGTTAGTCGCGTTGCGGCTAAGATCAACTTAAACATTCGTTAAGGATACGTTAGTCCTGTTTGAGACTAAGATCAACTTAACGTGATCGTTTAGATCCGACAAAAGAGCGTTTGGGCCCTATTGTTCCAGTTTGGGAGATTCATAGTCCAATTTGGGACTAAAGTCTGTTTGGAGGATACGTTAGCCATTTTTGAGGCTAAGATCGACTCAAACGTTTGTTAAGGATACGTTAGTCCAGTTTGAGACTAAGATCAACTTAACGGGACCATTTAGGTACGACAAAAGAGCATTTGGGCTCTATTGTGCCAGTTTAGGGACGTGGTGGTCCATATTCCAGTTTAGGGACGTGGTGGTCCAATATTAGTTTAGGGACGTTTCGGTCCGATATTAGTTTAGGGACGTTTCGGTCCACGAGTTTAAAGACCCCGCAGTCCATATTGATGTATGGTCGTTGGGACCCGTCACCTCTTTGACGTCGTTGAGGAATTACAACGATAGATAACAAAGGAGTTCGGAGATGTACCCTTGAACCGGATGTGGATTGGTTTAGGAGAGCCGTTTTGCTCAGTTAATTTAGTTTAAGGACTTATGGCCACGATTGGGCTAAGTCCAGTTAAAAATGTCCAATATTTTATTTGTATTTGTTTTTTGTTTTTTTTATTTGGGCTTTACCCAGAAAAGATGCAGGGCATCAATTTGTTTTGGGGCTCTGCCCTTTATAAATGATGCAGAGCATCAATTTCATTTGGGCTCTGCCCTTGTATAAAGGATGCAAATCATCAATTTATTTGGGCTCTGCCCATTTATTGCCTTGCAATTTATTTTGGCCTGTCAGGTCATTTTGATTTGGGCCTGGCCCTTTAAGTAATGCATTGCATTTGTGCAAAGCACTGTTAATTCGAGAATCTTTTAGATTCAAGAACCGATGGTTCATAAAAGAAGTACAAAGCACTATTTGATTTAGATCTAAGAAAAAACAAGTTTTTTCTTGTTTTTCTTATCTCAGAGAACCAAAGGTTCATGAAAGTGCAAAGCACTATTAATTTAAGAACTTTTTAGGTTCAAGAACCGATGGTTCATAAAACAAGTGCAAGGCACTATTTAATTTAGATATAAGAAAAAACAAGTTTTTTCTTGTTTTTCTTATGTCAGAGAGCCAAAGGTTCATGAAAGTGCAAAGCACTATTAATTTAAGAACCTTTTAGGTTCAAGAACCGATGGTTCATAAAACAAGTGCAAGGCACTATTTTATTTATTTATTTATTTATTGTTGAAGATCTATGATCTTGTTCATAAGAGAATTTTCTCTTGTTTTAAAGGTTTTTACCTTTTTTTTTATTCTTCAAGAGTTCTCAAGAGTTCTTTTCTCCTTTTTTTTTTGGCCAGATCTTTCTTTCTTTTGAAATGAGGTCTAGGGTCCTTTTTATAGTGCCCATAAATTAGTTAAAGTTTGTTAAAGAGATTATTCTCTGAGTGATTTGGAGAATTTTCCCCACCGTTGGATCTTTAATCCAAAGGGCTCTGTTTTACAGAAGAAAATTTTCTTGTTTTATCAAGAACAGAAAAGATTTATTCTGTTTTGCGCAACTCCCCCAGCGCGTGACACGTGTCGCGCAGCTGAAATTTTTTTTTTTTTTCTTTTGCAACCGCGCGCGCTGACACGTGTCGCACAGCGCACTGCGCAGCTGCGCTGACACGTGTCGCGCAGCGCACTGCGCACTTTTTTTCTTTTTTTTTCTTTTTTTTTTTTTTGCTTTCTTGCGCAACTGAGCGCGCTGACACGTGTCGTGCAGCGCACTGCGCAGCTGCGCCGACACGTGTCGCGCAGCGCACTGCGCACTTGCGCACTTTTTTTTTTCTTCTTGCTTGCTTGCGCAACTGCGCGCGCTGATACGTGTCGCGCAGCTCACTGCGCAGCTGCGCTGACACGTGTCGCGCAGCGCACTGCGCAGCTGCGCTGTTGCGCACTGCGCACTTGCGCCTTTTTATTTTTTTCTTGCTTGCGCAACTGCGCGCGCTGACTCGTATCGCGCAGCGCACTGCGCAGCTGCGCTGACACGTGTCGCGCAGCGCACTGCGCAGCTGCGCAATTGCGCACTGCGCTTTTTTTTTTTTGCTTGCGGAACTGCGCGCGCTGACTGCGCACTTGCGCACCTTTTTTTTTTTTAATTTTGCTCTGATTTGGGTAAACAGTATCCTCTGGATATCCGCCGCGCCAACAATCACCGGTAGGTAGTCCGCCCCTGCCAGGCTCAACGTCTACTACTCGAACTTCTTGCCCCGAGATACCTTACCGGGCCCACTATGTACCCGAGATGGTTCATCCAACTCCTCGAAACAGGACTCGAAAACCAACAGAAAACTCATGGTGGACGACACAAATATCATGTCACAAGAAAACCGCAACTTGCCACATTTAAAATGATATCAGTTTTATTAAATCCTTGCGGTTTCTCCAAAATCTCATAAATCACAAATACTGAAATCCTCCAGAAGAAAGTACCATAAGTATGCATGCCAATGATGATGAATGCCTATGGTATCAACAGTGTGAACTGCAATATATGACATAAAGACTATGTATGATCGAATGATGTAATGAAGTACATGCATATGACTAGCAATTCTACTTGTTCAGCTTGCGGAATTTAATATATTAGTACTTGTTTATACATCTTATATGGTGAAATTATTCTAAATTCCATTTTAAACAAGTTATCTAGTGTTTGTGGCATAGCAATTAACAAGGCGTGTGTGTTCGCATGAATAGTGCTCGTGCAGCATAAAACCCTGGTAATGGTGCAAGTATCCTATGAGATGAAGTTGCATAATTATAAATATAATGAATTAAGCAAGCCAATTATTTCCTGTGTCGCATATTTCATTTAATGGTTTCAATGGTTTTTATACGATGAATCTAACATAAATATGGATATACAGGTCATGCAGTGCCGTAAAATAGGTAACTAGGGACTACATACAACAAACTGGTATTACTAGAAATTCTAAATTTATCGGGCGCCTCGCGCCATCCAAATGATTCTCCCCGTAGATGTATACATCTACTCACCGGAAATCCCCAGCTAGCTAGGTCCAATCACCGCTTTCCCTTTTCGTGCCGCATCCGAAGTTTCCGCGACCGATCCTGAAATTTGCCCAACACAAAACATAAGGTTACCCATCATGAAACGACGCATGTCACAAAATGAAAGGGTCAACATCAACGAGTTAGGCACAAGGTGCGCGGAACACACACGAAAAACACTACAACCTTAAGTAAAATTGTCGTTTCGGACCAACCGCCAAAAAAAAAGCCGATCAAACCAAATTCCGCATTCACACATCCTAAATGTCGTAGGAGATACCAACAATATAATCAAAATCTCAAAATTAGTTCACCACTTAATTTTTATAAAAAACTTAGTAAGCACGAAAACTAGAAAATTGACGCAAATATCGCGGATTTGCGACAAAAAGACTACAATCTAGCATGAACAACCAATCCACACTACAAGCAATCTACAAAGCTCAAATAACCCACTTGCAATGCTTCAAATTCCCATTTTCCATAAACAAATTCTTTCTAGAATTTTATAAACTATCAATTCCAAACAAAATTTCACACTAGAAAAACCTAGGTTAACACTAATTTGAAGCCCAAATAGAAAGTTAACCTCTTAGATTTAGGTTAGCAAAACACTAGATAGCAAAATAGAATTAATTAACTTAGCAATGGTTTTCTAAAACCCTAGTTTAAAACAAACTACTCTCTTTAAAAACCTAGAATGAGATTAGCAACAAAATAACACTTCAAAGTTCTAATTTAGCAATATTTAAACTACTAATTAACCAAAGATTGAAATTATACCTCATAAGTCCAAACCCTAGGTTGCTCTATCCTCCCAAGACACCATTTTTCTCCTTCTTTTAAACTAATAGGGGTGTGAGAAGAGGTAGAATAGGGATTTGGGTTGAATTTGTGAAGGATTTGTGGATTTTTCTTGGATTTTGAGATGAAATTAAAGCAAAAGAGATGGAGAAATGGGGGAAAATTTGGGGATGTTGCTGCAGGTGGGTTTCGGCAGAGGAGGGAGGGATGGGGGAGAGTGAGGGAAGTGTGGAAATTTGTCCAGTCAACCCCTCCAATATCAAGTACACCATACCTCCAAATTAGTATATATAAAACCTTATTAAAACCTTCCATTTTTCAAGATTTGAAGTCAAACAAGAGGGGAAAAAAATGTGTGCTGCAGTTGAAGGTAGGGCCGGCCAAGTGGAGGTAAGGATGTGTGAGAGAGTGTAAAATAAAATTTCATGCAAAAAGAACCCCTCAAGTTACCAAAATGCAAGTTTTAGTTTAATTATTTAAAATTTTAATTTCCTTTGATTATAACTAATTAGAACTTGGAAAAATAACATACTAAAAATTATATTACAAACTAGATTTTAGTTGTCATGGTTCTAAAGCAAGTAATTAGCCCATTCAAATTTGTATTTATCGCTAATTTAATGTATTTTTTTAACAGCTTAAAATAATATTAAAAATAGTAAAATAGGGAAAAAATTTAAAAGAAAAGAAATTTATAAGTAACTCATTAGCTACTAAAAACTAGCAATTATCTATCCAAATTAGGTATAAATAGTCCTATATTGAAAAATAATTATAGCGATGATTTACGGAAAAATACCAAATATTTACCGATTTTCGGGAAAATACCAAAACGACTTTTCAAGGCGTTACAAGCATATCGACGACTATATTTATGACTTGTGATTTAGTGCTTTGGATTTACATTTCCGTTATTTTGGATTCTGGCATTTGAGGGTTTCGTGTTATGATTGATATTCTTATATATAAGTGCACGGCGGCGCCCCGGCCGTCAATCCGACGCCGGAATGCGGAAACGATGATTTACTTTAACTTTTTAAACCGACACCACCGCGCACTAAAATCCCGGATCGTGCCATTAATCTAGTCCTAGCTAACTAGAGAAGGGGTAGAGAGATATACCGAGCGATCCGTGTCCTTCGGTCTTCTCGTCGTCGTCCCGATCTCCCCGCGGAATCTCCGGTCTCCACCTCGTCGGAAGTGCACTACGTCGCCGGCTTCTTTTACGGGCTCCCATCTCTGGACCGAGGCAACTCGGGCACGAAGTTGGCGAGTCGACGTGCCCAAGAGTTGCTGTAGAATACGTGTAGTGCTCTATATCTCATTTGGGGTTACTAGAAGTTGCCTTTGGTGGAGGATTGATATGATAACATTTTGGAGATGAAGTTGGGTATTTTTGCAAGCACAAGAGATCAAAAAATCCCTACCAAAAAATTGGGCAGCCCCCTCCTTCTATGTGGCCGGCCAAACTTGGTGAAGGGGGTAATGAGAGGAGAGTATGAATGAGGTAGCCACAAGCATAATCCAAGAGAGAGAAAGGGTCATGATAATAAGCAATGATCACAATCAAAGAACCACACTCCAAAACCCAATCATGAACAACCATGATTGCTCCAAAACCAACACTCCAACAAGCTAATCATCAACGACCATGATGACTCCAAAAGTCAAGCCATGATGAAAAGAAGAAGAAGTCAAATGAAGTCAAATGAGGGTGCAACCATCATGAAGCAACAATACGCAAAGACCACCCTCCAAAATTCTTATTTGCACAATTGCAAATAAGCCCTCCTCCACCAATCTTCAGCCAATGAAAGATACAAAGAAATATGGCCGAAACGAAAAACAAACTGGCAACTCCAAAAAACTGATCCTGTAACAACTCCATTTTTTAATGTACAAAGAATTGATTTAAATTCAATGTATACTTGGAGTATTTATTACAGCTGATATCTCTTTAAGTATTTATTTCACTCCATAATTACAAGAAGGAGCTTGTAGCTCATTGGTAATACCTTGCACTGCTGAACCAAGCCACCAGAGTTCGAATCCCATGCCCCACATAATTTTTATATTGTTTTGTTTTAATTTTTTTGGAAAGTCAAAAGTCAAACAGCCATAACTCACAAAATTTATACTGAACCCAAAAAGTTAGATGCACCAAATTTCCCCCCAGAATATCCCCCACTCGACGAGACCTTGACTCGGCCCGACTCGGCCGAGTCAGCCGGCGGACAGGCCGACTCGGGCCGGCGCCGCCGGCCGGACTCGGCCGGACGGCCGAGTCGTCAACACGGAATTTCTCCGTGTTGACCTGGTCTTCTCACCTGACTACTTTATTTCTCTTGATCGGTTATCAAATTCCCAATAACTCACTTTTATTCCAAAATTTAATGATTTTTAATGTTTATTTTATATATTTTTTTATTTTTTTAATTAAAACCCTAACCCTAGCCTAGCCCTATATAAACACCCCTACTCTCTACCCTTTCACCCTACATTCCTAAGTCCACTCTCTAAAAAATTCAAGAGAACTCGGTACGTTAGGAAAAGAGCGAAAGGCGAAGCGCTGCCGAAATCGACGACGAATTCCGGCGATCGTACTAGGACCCTTCACGACGTTTCGACGCCCGACAACCCACTACCTCCCTAGCACTCTCTAGCTTGTCCAAACCCGTAAGTCCCCCTCTTTCTATCTTTCTTTTCTTTTAATAAAAATACGACTTTCTAAAACCCGACGGAAATCGGAACAAACCGATTTCCGATTCGGTTTTCTATCAACACTCACTTGTCACAAATTACATAATGCTTAAACATATTCATGTTGACTATTAATCACTTAAAAAATCAATTTGGATAAAGTTTTTCACATGAAATGATAACATTTCCATTTATCGTATTTCTTTCATTTTAATACCACAATGTTTAGTTATTACATTTAAACCTTAACAATTGCTATACCTTAACGTAGATCACGAGGTAATGACCTATCTCCACACACACGCAAATACAACCTTAATTAATATCATCAAAACTTAGAATACGAAAATACAAGACCTTAAATTAAAATACCATTTTTTTTATAAACCTTTTCTAAAAGTTCTAAGTTGTTTACAATTTTAAAACAAAATCTTTTAATAGGAAAATACGATATGTCATGGACATCGATCGTTTATCTAAACTGACTTTGTGGTGTCTAGGCTAGGCAAGTGAGCTTGGGTAACTTTAAAAGGCCCACCTCACGATTCGTGAGCGGATCCCTCCCTCCTCACTTGTACTTACCTGGCCGCAATTGACGGTGAATAGGCGATTTGAGGCTTCTAATGACTTATCATTTAGACTCTTTAGAAATAGATTAGTTGGCTTAGGAAACCCTAGAATCTAAAATACGGAAATTTACACCATTTTACAAATAAATACCTTATCTTTATAAAACTATTTTTTCTAAATGACTAGTATTTATTAAATCTTTGCAAAGCGCCACTACAACCCATCTTTGGGAAACTCATTAGGGATGGTACGGTTTATCGTGCACCCTCGAGCTTAGTAGTGCGAGATTCAGAACTCCGCAAGGAGCATTCGGTCTCGAAATGTTTAAAATACGACATTTAAGAAAAAATGAGATTTTTGAAAACAAAATTTAAAATTATTCTTGTATTAATATATATATAATTATCATTTAAACGCCTATTTTGTTATAAGATAAAGTTTCCACCTTTTCCTAAAAAAAATTACAAGATTAAAAGTTACATTAAAATACCATGAATTTTCAAATAAATCAATATTATAACTTAATACTTTTATTAGGATATATTCACTAGAATAACACAAATAAAATTTACCCTCATTATAACAATAAAGACGAATAATAAATACTTGGGGTGTATCTTGAAAACTATACAAAAGTATTTTTATATAAAACCCCCTCAAGTTTTATAAATTACAATAAGGACCCTAACAATTATAGAACTTCAAATTACTTTTCTTTTAGTCTGACTCGGGTTTGAGTCTGACTATTTCTGACTTGAATATGATTCAAGTCAATCTATATTCTTTAACATTCCAACTCAATATGAACACATGAATCCCAGAATCCAGTTAACAATCTATACAACTTGACTGAATCAAACCATGGATATACATCCATTATTCCGTTATCCCATTTACTTGATTATGCGGTTTCAATCTGTTTACTAATATCATGGTTTTGATCAGTCATCCAACTTACACAATACAATACAACAATACTGTCAAAACACTACGGGGTTTAAGGGGTAGATTGGTACGGAAGGTGTTAAAGGTGGAACGAGGTGGTCAGATTAAGACACCTAACCTATATTCCGTTACTGTTGTACCGTGGCTTAACGGTTCCTTATATATTCCGTTTGCCCTGGTCTCTAGCATATAGAGACCCCTCTCGTATACACTGGCATCTTTCTGTACCAAGCTACAAACAACAGCGTTAACACAATATTCCATAATATTCGGCAACATAATACTTTAAAAATTTCTCTTATTCTGTCTTTCTAATTCTTCCTTATCTTTGGGACTTACCGAGCGACCTGTTCGCTGACGACATTCTATTTCTTTCTTCTTTGGATGTCGTCGGGTGCTTTGGACCCAGCAGAGATCGAGCCCACCGGTGAAGACTTGGAGCAGTTTCACGAAGACCCCGAGCTCTAGATATTGTACCTTGTTCTTTTTCAGTATTTTCATATCCTGTTATGCCACTGTTTAGGCATTGCTTTTCATTTCAGTTGTATTTACTTTTCATGCATTGTACAAAAGAATGTTTTTAATAAAGTTGCTGTTATTTCTATATCTCTTGTCTCTTGTGATTTACTTTTATATTGCTTAGATACGCTTAGCGTATTTACTTCACAGTAAATACGTAGCGGACCTCGTCGCGTCCACTTCGCCGTACACCGGGAAGCGGGGCGTGACAGGTTTTGTTGGTGGCCCATGCAGGTCAGAGCTGTATGAATCCCTATCATGCAGTTCTGGTCTGCGTGAACAACCTAAGCAATATAACACAAGAACCAGCAACTAAAACATTCTTTACAATTCATGTTTCTTGAATCTTACAAATTTCTATTCCTTGAATCTTATCATTTTATGTATTTGAATCTGTCCTAACCCAAATTTTTCTTCAAGGTTATGGATTCCCCGAACAACACCAGCACCAACGTCAACAACACACCTCCAGCACTACCTCTTGCACCAGCTGTTCCTGCACCACCCACCGAGCAAACAATGCTATTTGAGGCGATCCGCAGCCTTCTCGAGGGACAGCAACAACTTTTGAACCGTCCCGAGACTGACGCACCGGGAGTAAAGCAATTCAGGGCTTTACATCCCAAGCAGTTCTCTGGTAAAGGAAGCCCTCTTGAAGCGGAAGAATGGGCACAAAGCATCGAAGACGATCTGGCAGCAGCTCAAGTGCCAGAAAACGCTTGGGTCCGTGTAGCAAAACTACAGCTCACGGATAATGCTCGCAACTGGTGGAAGGCGAAAGAAAGCCGTCTGGTACAGCCGATTGAATGGAAGACCTTTCGCGAGAAGTTCGACGCGAAATACTTCCCTATGACTGCCAGGTTTGCAATGGAGCAGCAGTTTATTCATCTACAACAGGGTTCAATGTGGGACAAATCAGTAGATGAATACGATGCTGAATTCACCATGTTAAGCTGGTAAGATATGTTACAATAGTTCAATTTTTTAAATATCACATACTACACAGCTAACACAATCTTTAAATAGGTTTGCGGCACACTTGATACCGACGGACGATATCAGAGCCCGTCGCTTTCAACAAGGACTGGACACGGAGATTCAGGCTGCTCTAGCCACGGTAAAGTTTTTGACTCATGAGGATGCTCTAGAAGATGCTCGCAGCTATGAGGCAGTAATAAAAGCAAGGGGCAGACCTCAGTCTGCTGGGGTCAAACGCCCTGCCAACCAGATAGCAGGTGGAGCCTCGTCCAGGCTACCTTTCATACCAAGGCAACCCGGAGTACCAACCCATCGTCCCAGCCCAGCCTTTTGCACCTATTGCAAGAGAACTGGACATATGATGAAGGACTATCGTCGACCCAACCGCCTTTGCTTAGTCTGCGGCTCAGCTACTCACGATATTGGGTCTTGTCCCCAAAGACAGAACCCAGTTACTGCACCCAGGCCAGCAATTACTTATCCGCAGCGACTAGCTCTTCAGGCACCTGCTCCCAGACCTACACTACCTGCACCACCCAGAGGACCACAAGCTGCACCACCTCCTCGTCAGTTCCATCAAGCTCAAAGGAACGTTCCGAGGAATGCTCCTCAGACCAAGAGGAATGTACCATGGCGCCAGGCTTTCATGATGTCCGTGGAAGAAACTGAGGCCACTGGCCAAGTCATCACTGGTAAATTTTTCTTTTCAAACTTTGCTTTCTTACTACTTAGTTACATATTTCCTATACCTAAAACAAATCCCACATACCTTAGGTACAATCTTAGTATCCACAATCCCTGCACTTGCACTGTTTGATACTGGAGCATCACATTGCTTTATGTCGCAACGGTTTGTCCGAACACATGCGATTCCAGTTTCACCGCTTGTATCCAGCTGGAATGTCAGTTCCGGAAATGACGTTCTAAAGGCAACTATGGGATACAGCATGTGTCCATTCGTCATCTGCAGTCGAGAGTTTTGTGCTGACTTCAAAGTGCTGGACATACCAAACTTCGATGTGGTTCTAGGAATGGATTGGCTTGGAACTTTTTATGCTACCATCGACTGTCGTCAAAGGAGGGTAGTATTCGAGATTCCAGACCATCCGGTCTTCTATTTCAAAAGCGGAGACCGAACACTGGAGCCAAGTACTTACAAAGCGAAGCCAAGAGAAGCAGTAGTTACAGCAGCTCAAACAGAGGAAGAATCAAGACCAGATGTGGTTCGAGAGTTCGACGATGTATTTCCTGACGATATATCAGGTTTGCCTCCCGACCGAGCTCTTGAATTCAGTATTGATTTAGTACCAGGAGCACAACCGGTGATCAAAGCCCCCTATCGTTTAAGTCCGGAAGGTTTGAAGGAAGTCCGAACACAGTTGGATGAATTACTGGAGAAAGGATGGATTCGTCCCAACACTTCAAGTTGGGGATCATCTGTACTACTTGTGAAGAAGAAGGAAGGTTCATACAGAATGCGCATCGATTACAGAGCCTTGAACGAAGTCACTATAAAGAACAAGTATCCACTCCCGCGCATCGACGATTTATTCGATCAGCTAAGTGAATCTTGTGTTTTCTCTAAACTAGATCTTCGTTCAGGTTACCATCAAGTGAAGGTCAAGGAAGCTGATATTCACAAAACAGCTTTCAGAACTCGCTGTGGACATTACGAATTTCTAGTGATGCCATTTGGAGTGACCAACGCACCTGCAATATTTTATGAACCTTATGAATCAAGTTTTCCGGGAGTATCTAGACAGGTTTGTTGTCATCTTCATCGACGACATCCTGGTGTATTCTAAGAGTCGGAAAGAGCATGCAAAACATCTACGAATTGTCCTAGAAACTCTTCGACAACATCAGCTTTATGCCAAGTACAGCAAGTGCGAGTTTTGGCTAAATCAAGTTGGTTTTCTTGGACATATCGTATCAGGAGAAGGAATCTGTGTAGATCCAGCAAAAGTTTTGGCAGTTAGCGAATGGCCTACACTAAAGTCAGTGAAGGATATTCGAAGTTTCTTGGGTTTAGCTGGATATTACAGAAGGTTTATTGAAGGCTTTTCAAAGATAACAACGCCCCTGACCAAGCTCACACGTAAAGATGAAGAATTTGTGTGGTCAGAAGCATGCGAACAAGCTTTCGTAGAACTCAAGTCAAGGTTGACATCAGCACCTATTCTCGTCATACCGGATCAATCTGGAGGATTCAAAGTGCATTGCGATGCATCCGGAAAGGGATTAGGATGTGTTCTACACCAGCACGGTAAGGTTGTGGCTTATGCTTCAAGACAACTGAAGATCCATGAGCGCAATTATCCGACGCATGATTTGGAATTGGCAGCAGTCATCTTTGCTCTCAAGATTTGGCGTCATTATCTACTTGGTGAACGAGTAAACATCTACACAGATCATAAGAGCTTAAAGTATGTGTTTACTCAGAAGGATTTGAATATGCGGCAGAGAAGATGGTTAGAACTCATGGCGGAATTTGACATCAACTTGCAATATCACCCAGGAAAGGTGAATGTAGTACCTGATACTCTTAGTCGCCAACCATTAGCAATGAATCTCACCGCTCAGTGGAAGCTTCAACAAGACTTGCATCAGATGGAGATTGAAGTAGTCATGCCAGGTAATGCTTCAAGTTTGATGAATTTACAAGTTCAATCAACCATTGTCAATCAGATCAAAGTAGCTCAAGCCAGCGATGCTAAGTGTCAAAAGATCAGAGAACAAGTGGAGAATGGACTCAGAACAGACTTCATCATCAATGAAGACGGATCTTTGAGATACGGCAGCAGATTGTGTGTACCAAAAGGTCCTGTACGAGAAGAGTTAATGAAAGAAGCTCACAGCTCTCCCTAATCAGTACACCCTGGAGGTACCAAAATGTACAAAGATCTACGTCAGAATTATTAGTGGCATGGAATGAAGCGTGAAGTAGCCAGAAGCGTCGCAAAATGCTTGGTGTGTTAGCAAGTAAAGGCTGAACATCACAGGACTGCTGGATTACTTCAACCGTTACCAATCCCAGAATGGAAGTGGAAACACATCACGATGGACTTTGTGACTGCTCTTCCTCGCAGCACAAAGGGTAACGATGCCGTATGGGTCATTGTGGACCGACTCACAAAGTCGGCTCACTTCATTCCATTTCGAGTTGGCCAATCAACTGAGACACTAGCAAAGAAGTACATGGAGGTAATAATCTAATTAAGATTTAAACCCTTCATAATGTACTATCTCTGATACCCATGAACTTATACAGGAAATTGTGAGACTCCATGGAGAACCGGTCTGCATCGTCTCCGATCGTGACACCAGGTTCCGATCGCAGTTTTGGCAGAGTCTGCAAGCAAGCTTGGGAACAAGTCTGAACTTCAGCACGGCTTATCATCCACAAACAGATGGTCAGTCGGAACGAACTATTCAGATCTTGGAGGATATGCTCAGAGCATGTATGCTAGACTTCAAAGGATCGTGGGAAGATCACCTACATCTTGTGGAGTTTTTGTACAACAACAGCTACCAAGCAAGTATAGGAATGGCACCTTTTGCAGCACTGTATGGAAGGAAGTGTCGATCGCCATTAAGTTGGGACGACATCGGAGATAGGGAACTTCTTGGACCGGAGATGATAGTAACGACTGTTGATGTGGTCCGTACTATCAGAGAAAGGATGCGCATAGCCCAAGCTCGACAGAAACACTGGGCTGATGCAAAGAGACGACACTTGGAGTTCCAGCCCGGAGATCACGTATTCCTGAAGATATCTCCGAACCGCGGAGTGATCCGATTTGGAAGACGGGATAAGTTGAGTCCGAGATACATTGGACCGTTCGACATACTCGAACGAGTCGGCGAAGTGGCATACTGCTTAGCGCTTCCATCCTCATTGGAAGGAGTGCATAATGTGTTCCACATATCTCAACTCAGAAAGTATGTGGGTGACCCCAGCCATGTTCTCGATCATTCCGAGCTCACTATACACCCCAATTTGTCTTGTGAGCAACAGCCCGTGGAGATCCTAGACAGGAAAGTGAAGACACTTCGGAACAAGGAAGTTAACTTGGTTCGAATGATGTGGAGGAAAGACACTCCAGGAGAGTCCACTTGGGAAAGGGAGGATGAAATGCGTACTAGATATTCGCACCTCTTTGTAAACTAGTCCTCAAATAAAAGTTGTAAATTTCGAGGACGAAATTTTTGTAAGGAGGGTAGACTGTAACAACTCCATTTTTTAATGTATAAAGAATTGATTTAAATTCAATGTATACTTGGAGTATTTATTAAAGCTGATATCTCTTTAAGTATTTATTTCACTCCATAATTACAAGAAGGGGCTTGTAGCTCATTGGTAATACCTTGCACTGCTGAACCAAGCCACCAGAGTTCGAATCCCATGCCCCACATTATTTTTATATTGTTTTGTTTTAATTTTTTTGGAAAATCAACAGTCAAACAGCCATAACTCACAAAATTTATACTGAACCCAAAAAGTTAGATGCACCAAATTTCCCCCCAGAAGATCCCCCACCCGACGAGACCTTGACTCGGCCCGACTCGGCCGGCGGACCGGTCGGCTCGGGCCGGCGCCGCCGGCCGGACGGCCGAGTCGTCAACACAGAATTTCTC
This sequence comes from Agapanthus africanus, assembly GCA_030015575.1. Classification (NCBI taxonomy): domain Eukaryota; kingdom Viridiplantae; phylum Streptophyta; class Magnoliopsida; order Asparagales; family Amaryllidaceae; genus Agapanthus; species Agapanthus africanus. Next base: position 1,548,068 of record CM057348.1, read on the forward strand.
CGTGTTTACCTGGTCTTCTCACCTGACTACTTTATTTCTCTTGATCGGTTATCAAATTCCCAATAACTCACTTTTATTCCAAAATATAAAGATTTTTAATGTTTTTTTTAATATATTTTTATACTTTTTTTAATTAAAACCCTAACCCTAGCCTAGCCCTATATAAACACCCCTACCCTCTACCCTTTCACCCTACATTCCTAAGTCCACTCTCTAAAAAATTCAAGAGAACTCGGTACGTTAGGAAAAGAGCGAAAGGCAAAGCGCTGCCGAAATCGACGACGAATTCTGGCGATCGTACTAGGACCCTTCACGACGTTTCGACGCCCGACAACCCACTACCTCCCTAGCACTCTCTAGCTTGTCCAAACCCGTAAGTCCCCCTCTTTCTATCTTTCTTTTCTTTTAATAAAAATACGACTTTCTAAAACCCGACGGAAATCGGAACAAACCGATTTCCGATTCGGTTTTCTATCAACACTCACTTGTCACAAATTACATAATGCTTAAACATATTCATGTTGACTATTAATCACTTAAAAAAATCAAATTGGATAAAGTTTTTCACATGAAATGATAACATTTCCATTTATCGTATTTCTTTCATTTTAATACCACAATGTTTAGTTATCACATTTAAACCTTAACAATTGCTATACCTTAACGTAGATCACGAGGTAATGACCTACCTCCACACACACGCAAATACAATCTTAATTGATATCATCAAAACTTAGAATACGAAAATACAAGACCTTACATTAAAATACCATTTTTTTTATAAACCTTTTCTAAAAGTTCTAAGTTGTTTACAATTTTAAAACAAAATCTTTTAATAGGAAAATACGATATGTCATGGACATCGATCGTTTATCTAAACTGACTTTGTGGTGACTAGGCTAGGCAAGTGAGCTTGGGTAACTTTAAAAGACCCGCCTCACGATTCGTGAGCGGATCCCTCCCTCCTCACTTGTACTTACCTGGCCGCAATTGACGGTGAAGAGGCGATCTGAGGCTTCTAATAATCATTTAGACCCTTTAGAAATAGGTTAGTTGGCTTAGGAAACCCTAGAATCTAAAATACGGAAATTTACACCCTTTTACAAATAAATACCTTATCTTTATAAAACCATTTTTTTCTAAATGACTAGTATTTATTAAATCTTTGCAAAGCGCCACTACAACCCACCTTTGGGTAACTCGTTAGGGATAATACGGTTTATCGTGCACCCTCGAGCTTAGTAGTGCGAGATTCAGACCTCCGCAAGGAGCATTCGGTCTCGAAAGGTTTAAAATACGACATTTAAGAAAAAATGATATTTTTGAAAATAAAATTTAAAATTATTCTTGTATTAATATATATATAATTATCATTTAAACGCCTATTTTGTTATAAGATAAAGTTTCCACATTTTCCTAAAAAAAATTACAAGATTAAAAGTTACATTAAAATACCATGAATTTTCAAATAAATCAATATTATAAATTAATACTTTTATTAGGATATATTCACTAGAATAACACAAATAAAATTTACCCTCATTATAACAATAAAGACGAATAATAAATACTTGGGGTGTATCTTGAAAACTATACAAAAGTATTTTTATATAAAACCCCCTCAAGTTTTATAAATTACAATAAGGACCCTAACAATTATAGAACTTCAAATTACTTTTCTTTTAGTCTGACTCGGGTTTGAGTCTGACTATTTCTGACTTGAATATGATTCAAGTCAATCTATATTCTTTAACATTCTAACTCAATATGAACACATGAATTCCAGAATCCAGTTAACAATCTATACAACTTGACTGAATCAAACCATGGATATACATCCATTATTCCGTTATCCCATTTACCTGATTATGCGGTTTCAATCTGTTTACTAATATCATGGTTTTGATCAGTCATCCAACTTACACAATACAATACAACAATACTGTCAAAACACTACGGGGTTTAAGGGGTAGATTGGTACGGAAGGTGTTAAAGGTGGCACGAGGTGGTCAGATTAAGACACCTAACCTATATTCTGTTGCTGTTGTACCGTGGCTTAACGGTTCCTTATACATTCCGTTTGCCCTGGTCTCTAGCATATAGAGACCGCTCTCGTATACACTGGCATCCTTCTGTACCAAGGTACAAACAACAGTGTTAACACAATATTCCATAATATTCGGCAACATAATACTTTAAAAATTGCTCTTATTCTGTCTTTCTAATTCTTCCTTATCTTTGGGACTTACCGAGCGACTTGTTCGCTGACGACATTCTATTTCTTTCTTCTTTGGATGTCGTCAGGTGCTTTGGACCCAGCAGAGATCGAGCCCACCGGTGAAGACTTGGAGCAGTTTCACGAAGACCCCGAGCTCTAGATATTGTACCTTGTTCTTTTTCAGTATTTTCATATCCTGTTATGCCACTGTTTAGGCATTGCTTTTCATTTCAGTTGTATTTACTTTTCATGCATTGTACAAAAGAATGTTTTTAATAAAGTTATTGTTATTTCTATATCTCTTGTCTCTTGTGATTTACTTTTATATTGCTTAGATATGCTTAGCGTATTTACTTCACAGTAAATACGTAGCGGAGCTCGTCGCGTCCACTTCGCCGTACACCGGGAAGCGGGGCGTGACAGATCCCGTAATAAATTACAGGAAAACCCCGCTACTGTATATACATACCCGCATTTATATTCCGACCGAAATACAAATGCAATGAGACAAAATCTACACTGTACTATACTAGGATCCGGCTTAAACCAAAGCCCGCTAGTATTAACCATCCGATTGTGATCCGTGCAATACCGCACGTATCTGATCGAACCCTGCCATATCTCCATACGGCCTCTACAGCGTTTCGCCCGAAACTTGAGCAACTATCTGTAGGGGACTCTAAAGACTCGTCAATACTATGGCTGTAAATTTAACCACTAGCACGTCAGAGGTATTAGCCATACGTGACGGGCTACCAGCTATTGACCAAAAGGGACGTTGATGAGCGAACTCATCCTGACACCCTACTGAGCCTGTCAGTGACAATATCCATACAGTCCGGTCCGTTCGTCTATGAGCATCGCATGGCAGGCCTAGGGGGTTGGTAAAAGTCAGACCCCCAAAAGCGGTACAAGTCGTGTCAGAGTGTAGCCCAGAACACCCTGAGATACTACTGGAATACCTACCAGTAAATCTCCTGCCTTGGCCAAGGACTTCGTGTAATGTCTCTCTTAGACACAGCGCGACCTCACCCCCAATACCGGGAGAGACGAACCCCTGCAGATCTGCTCACTGCCTCCATGTGGCTCGGGACTGTACCCAACTAAAACCTGTTTGCACGTCTCCTTTGAGCGTGGTAGGGTAGTAATCAAAGAACAGTGGGAACTCACACGAGACAAATGACGATCCTCAGGTCGATGAACTAACCTGTACACATGTTGTAAGTCCACGTTGCCCATCCCGGTGCTTGCGGGGAGGCCGAAAACGGAATAAAAATCGGATTTTTATGAGCTTAGGCAACATGGACTAGAGCTAGAAGGATCTTTGCTAAACAAAAACTTGCTAAAGCTAACTAGTAACTAGCTAAGTGCTAGAAAAGTTATACCTTGGGCTTTAAGTCCTTCTCTCCTTGCTCCTTGGAGTGGTGGAAGGAGGTCACCTTGGTCGTCTTCTCACGTCGAAGAAAGATCCACCCGAAAGCCTCAACCTTTGGCTTCAACTCCAAGCTAGAAGTAACTAGGGTGCAAGAAGTGCTAGTCCTTGAACCCTAGATGAGAGTAAAGATGATCAATAGAGGGTTTTTCTCAAGCTCAAGTGTTTCTCAACACATGAGAGGGAGAGAGCTTGAGGGAGAGGAAGAACAAGAGAGAGAAAGGATATGATAGAATGAGAGAATAATATGAAGCATTCTCTCATATATGTGAATTATTGTAATTAGATAATTAGTGAGATAATTTTCATAGCTAAATCAAGACATGACCATTATCATTTCATTTTTAATGCAAATTGCAAGGATCAAAGAGCATCTTCCAAATGAAATGATGATGGTCAAAGTGTCAATAAGGTCAACAAGTCAAGGTGGGTCAAATGGTCAACAACCATAACCATGCACAATTATTAAACTAATATCAATTAACAATAATACACACAAAAGCATTAGGGTTAATAAAATGACAATAGTCATTAACCCTAATCAAAGTCCTCTCCCTCAATCTCAAGCAACCGTGCATACGCACCCGCATTCGTGATCTGAGGAACACGAATACAATGAGAAAAACCAATCCCAAATCATATACTAGGATCCGGCTTAAACCAAAGCCCGCTAGTATAAACTGTCCGGACAGCAAACGTGCACAAGTGCGCGAATGTGAACGAACCCTGTCGCAAAACCATGCGACCTCTACTCATTTTGCCTAAAGGCGAATAGCTCTCTGTGTGGGACTCTAAAGACTCGACACTACGCTGGCAGTGGGTTTAACCACAGACCGCAAGCGGCACTAGCTGTACGTAACGGTCCCCAGGTAGATGTCGATAAGAAGACTGACGAGGTGAACCCCATCCGAACTCCTACTGAGCCTGTATGTGACAATCTCCGTACAGTCCGGTCTGTTCGTATGATACATCGCATGGCGGGCCTAGGGGGCGGTGAACGTCAGTCCCCTAATAGCGGTACAAGTCGTGTCGGAGTGTAGCCCAGAACACCCTGAGATAACACTGGAAACCTACCAGTATATCTCGCTTGCCCTGGCCAGGGACTACTCGTGTAATGGCTCTCCTAGACACAGCGTGATGTCAACCCCCAATACCGGGAGAGACGAATCCTGTCTAACCGTTACTGCCTCCAAGTGCTTCGGGACTGCACCCAAAAACTACCTGTTTGCACGACTCCTTTGAGCTGTGGTAGGGTAGTAATCAAAGTGCAATGGGAACACACTCGAGGCGAAGTGACAGTGTCAAGTCAGCGGACTAAGCTGTACTCATGTCATCTGGGAACTGATAACTGACGATAGGTATAATACCAACCAACAGTTCCCGACGAGTCCTGTCCAGCGTACTCGTAACCTAACGAGCACCCGCATACTATCTCAAGTACGACGTACTGACGGCTGTGGGACAGACCGTCTCCCACGCTGGGATGAGAAGCGCATACGCTAGTCTACTCCGGAGTATCGATGCCCTGTCTCGATAGTCCAACGACTAGGGACCTGTATAAGGATGTGCTTATAGATCACCCAGCTCCCACGACTGTGAGCGCCATCACAACGCTGGTAATCAAGCAAAGATCCTAAGGGCTCTACTAATATGTATATCAGCGATATGCTAAAAGAAACACATGCACATATTAAAGCAGAGACAAACCAAGTAGCATACTACCATTTCGAGCAAGATTGTATATACAACTGTGAATATCCTAAGCTTCCATCAAGTAATATACAAACTAGTATGATACAGTAATGGCCTCTAGGGCATATACACTAACAATCTCCCACTTGCACTAAGGCCATGTACTGGCGTATCGAAGACCTATCATCTCGATCAGCTGCTCGAACTAAGTCTGGGGTAAGGCCTTGGTGAATGGATCTGCAGTGTTATCCTCTGATGCAACTCTCCGGACCTCGATCTCCTGGCGATCTACGATCTCCCTGATCAGGTGATACCGCCTTAAGATGTGTCTGGATTTCTGATGGGACCTGGGTTCCTTCGCTAAAGCTATAGCCCCGTTGTTGTCGCAATACAGAGGTATTGGGTCAACAATGGACGGAACCACCTGAAGTTCTCTCAAGAACTTCCTCATCCAGACAGCTTCTTTTGCGGCATCAGATGCAGCGATGTATTCCGCTTCCATAGTCGAGTCAGCAACGGTTTCCTGTTTGGAGCTCTTCCAACACACCGCCCCTCCATTGAGGGTAAAGACAAAACCCGACATGGACTTGGAATCATCCTTGTCACTCTGGAAGCTGGAGTCAGCAAAGGCCTCAATCTGCAGGTCTTTTCCGCCATACACCAAGAACATCTCCTTAGTCCTTCTCAGGTACTTGAGAATGTTCTTTACTGCTATCCAATGTTTCTCCCCAGGGTTTGACTGATACCTGCTTACCACACTCAGTGCATAAGCCACATCCGGTCTGGTACACAACATCGCATACATTATAGAGCCTACCGCAGATGCGTAGGGTATAATAGACATGCGATCCCTCTCCAAATCAGTCTTGGGAGACATCTCTTTGGAGAGGGTGATCCCGTGACAAGCCGGTAGATTACCGCGCTTGGAATCTTCCATACTAAATCTCTTCAGTATGGTGTCGATGTACCTGGACTGCGAAAGTCCTAATATCCTCTTGGATCTGTCACGGTAGATCCGGATACCCAGAATGTATGAGGCATCACCCAGGTCTTTCATGGAGAACCTGTGTGACAAGAACCCCTTGACAGATTGTAGCATAGGAATGTCATTTCCTATTAAGAGAATTTCATCCACGTATAAAACGAGGAATACAACAGTTCTCGCTACAAATCTACAATAGATGCATGGTTCATCTGGATTTTTGATAAAGCCAAATTCCTTGACCGTCTCATCAAAACAGATGTTCCAACTCTGCGATGCCTGCTTTAGTCCATAAATGGACTTAAGCAACTTGCACACCTTTCCGCTGCTCCCACTCTGAATGAAACCCTCTGGCTGATCCATATAGACACACTCCTCTAAATGTCCATTTAGAAAAGTTGTCTTTACGTCCATCTGCCAAATCTCATAATCGTGGAAGGCAGCAATGGCAAGAAGGATCCGAATGGATTTCAGCATAGCTACTGGAGAAAATGTTTCGTCATAGTCCAAACCAGGTCGCTGACGAAAACCCTTTGCTACCAGTCTAGCTTTATAGGTCTCAACCTGTCCATCTACACCAATCTTCCTTTTGAAGATCCACTTGCATCCTACGGGTTTTACCCCATCTGGAGCAATGTCCAACGTCCATACTTTGTTGGTGTACATGGACTCCATTTCGGTCCGCATTGCATCCAGCCATTTTACCGAGTCGACGCTCTGAATGGCTTGCTGGAAGCTAGTAGGCTCATCAAAGTCTATGATGCAATCCTCTCTATCCCCGTCAATGAGAAAACCGTAGTATCTCTCGGGCGGATGAGACTGCCTACTACTCCTGCGGAGTGGCGTGGGAATGTCCTGATCTTTCGAACCCTCTGGTTCAACCAAGCTTTCAGTAATAGCTCGTGGTTCTGGAATTTCTTCCAGTTCTATTGCGCTCCCACTTAATTCTTTTTCTATGAACTGGTGTTCTAGAAAGTGGGTATGGCGAGAAACAAGGACTTTTTGTTCCTCTTCGCAATAGAAGTAATATCCCTTGGAGCTCTTTGGATATCCCAGAAACTTGCACTGTACTGAGCGTGCCTCGAGCTTGTCCGCATGCCGCTTTTTTACAAAAGCTGGACATCCCCATGTCTTAATGTGATTAAGATAGGGTCTCTTCCCACACCACATCTGATATGGTGTAGCAGGCACAGTCTTAGTTGAAACTCGGTTCAAAAGGTATGCAGCTGATTCTAGCGCATATCCCCAGAACGATCGCGGCAACTCAGCATTACTCATCATGGACCGTACCATATCCAATAGGGTTCGGTTCCGTCTCTCCGATACACCGTTATGTTGCGGAGTGTATGGAGGAGTAAGCTGAGAGAGAATTCTATTCTCTTTTAAGTAACCCAGGAACTCGGCACTCAAGTATTCACCACTTCGATCAGATCTCAGTGCCTTGATACTTTTGCCTGTTTGTTTTTCTACTTCATTCTTATATTCCTGGAATTTTTCAAAAGCCACGGATTTATGTTTCATTAAGAAGACATAACCGTACCTTGAAAAGTCATCCGTAAAAGTAATGAAGTAAGAATAACCGCTTCGTGCATGTGTAGACATTGGACCGCACACGTCGCTGTGTACGAGTCCCAAGAGCTCGCTCGCTCTTATTCCGTGTCCAGTGAACGGAGTCTTTGTCATCTTTCCTTTGAGACAGGATTGACAAGTTGCATACGATTGATATTCGAACGAATCCAAATATCCTTCTGCATGTAACTTAGTCAACCTTCTCTCATTGATGTGACCCAGTCTACAATGCCATAAGAAAGTTTTATTAATTTCTGGAGACTTTCTTTTGTGTGTATTCTGGACATTGAAAATCTGTGGCTGGTTTAATACGTATATACCGTTGTTCAATGTACCTGACCCAATCAAAACTTGATTAAGGTGAATGTTCACTACATTACTTACAAATGCAAATTCATAATCTTCTTTAGATAATAAAGATACAGAAATGATATTACAGGTTGCATTTGGTACATAATAACAACTACGCAAAACCAAAAAATGTCCATCCGACAATCCCAGGTGATAGTCCCCCACGGCCTCAGCATCCATGCTAGCACCGTTTGCAACTCTGAGGGTCATGTCACCTGCCTTCAAAACTCTACGTTTTCTCAACGCCTGCAAAGAATTACAGATATGAGATCCTGATCCGGTATCCAATACCCAGGATGTAGAGTTTATTGATAGACAGTTTTCAATAACATACACACCTGAAGCTGAAGCTGCAACTCGCTTCAAATCCTGTGTTCTGGCTTTCCAAGCCTTGCAATCCTGTTTCCAGTGACCACTTTTGTAACAATAGAAGCATTCTTCCTTCCCCACCAGCTTTCCCGCTACCTTTGTTGCTTTTCCTTTTCCCTTCGTATCCACTTTACCGACACCGCCTCTTGGTTTGGCGGGGGCTTTCTTCTTCTTGCCCTTGGCTTTCGTCCTGGACCTAGAAGAGGAAGATCCTCCTACAAACAAAGTGGATATCTCCCTACCCTTCTGTAGGGTGCCCTCAGCACTCCTCAACATGTTCAGAAGCTCGGAAAGTTCAACCTCCTTTCCTTGCATGTTGAAGTTAAGAATAAACTGGGCGTAAGTGAAAGGAAGGGACTGGAGAATCAAATCAGTATAGAGTTCATTCTCCAACGTGGTCCCAAGGTCCGCGAGCTCCTCAATGTAGCCAATCATCTTAAGCACGTGTTCCGCTACCGATGATCCGACGGCCAACCTTGCCGAAAACAACTTCTTCGACACTTCGTATCTTGCGATACGAGACTGCTCTCTATACAGTTCTTTTGTATGAAGAAATATGGACTCAAGGTCCATATTCTCGTGCCTCCTCTGATGTTCGTTGTCCATCGAGGCAAGTACGAGGCATCTGGCCTTCGCGCAATCTATTTCCCAGGTCTTGTAGATTTCCCTTTCTACGACACTAGTTTTGGGACCTGGGACAGGGGGAGCTTTGGTGGTAAGGACATACCCCAACTTGTCGTAAGTGATTGCCATCTTGAAATTCCTGAGCTAATCTTTATAGTTTGGCCCTGTCAATATGTTTTTATCTAGTAATAACTTAAGTCCGGTCATGTCGAATGGTCGCTGCAATTAGGAGAGAGAAAAGAAACACTTTAGCATGATGCTCTTGCAAGTTTAGAGTGGTTTTTAATTTGTCTAAACTGGATGGCTCCCACTGTCTCTCGAATCCCTTCTCAAACCGTAAAGAAAGGATTAGTCAGGATCAATCTCACCGTACAATACTTGCTTAACCGTTCAGCCAGGCCAGTGTCGGTACTTCGAGGGAGGTTTTCCAACACTTTCGCGAAATTCCTTAATTAAGTAACCTCTTTTCCTTGTGGGAGTAGCCCCGCTAACACCTTTCTAGACACCTACTAAGTTTATAGCATTGATCGTTAAGTGAGAGTTTTCCTGAGGAGTAGCATATACTCACAGTAGGATCGGGATCCAAATATCATCGCGTGATAAAACCGAAGGAATCCTACCAGAATCATCACACTCCAAATGGTATGCAACGCTAGCAAGTTTCAGTACTTGTGAAACTCCCGATGTGGATTTTTGCCCCATGCTCTTATGACCTTGACTTTGGCCAAAATATCATAAGTCACATGTCAAGTTCTACCCGTCATTCTCCTGGTTAATTTGGACCCACCCGTACCTACCCTTGACTTTGGCCAAAATGGCAGCACGACTGTCCCAAACCAACGCATCTATCTATGCTGCACATGAATACCCAATAGCTACCAATCACTATGCCTTGACTTTGGCCAAAATACATAGCTTGAATACTTTTTGACCATTCATGTGGAATGACGGAGGGCTACGAATGGTTTTGGCGAAACCGTGAACGTAGTGAACTTGATCTAATCGATGGAACGAGATAGCTTTAAAAGGAGTGGTTCAAGCTCCGCGTTTAAAAGTTTAGTTTTGAAAAGAACCGAGTGGTTTTCAAAGTGTTCCAATCGACTTTTACTTGGTTTATTTTCTTGCATTAGTTCTTTTAATGTGTCCCATCATTTAATCCTACCATTGCAGAAAACAACCAAAATATGACGTACGCTTATGCCATTCGCATTCGCCACGGGGCCCCGTCATCACCCGTTAGGTTACTTAACTAACGACAGAGCGGAGGCTGGGCTAGCGCGGCTGTAAAACATAAGCAACGCCTAAATAGTTATCATATATAAATATATAGCAATGATAGACATTACAGATCACAGATGAATACATTGGATATACTAGGAATCCGCAATCCGTTCGAGCCTGCAACGAAAAGCGGATTACACGGTCGCGGTGAATAGCCAATACCCCACCCAAGACCCCTACGGGTGCGGCAAACTACCCTCCAAGTACCCGAAGCGAAGCAACCTCCCTCACCACTGTGAGTAGGCCACTCGGCACTTCGAGATACCCGGTAGTTTGTGCACCCCCTCCATGGGTCTATCCTAGGAGCAAAAACAGTAAAAAGAATTATACAATGACGGCTACAACCCCGATCCGGTTGTGCGGCCAAACAAATAATAATATTACATCAATTTACATATTACAATGAATGAAAGAAAAAGCAACACTCATCTCACATCCACCCCGGCTATTCATCCGCAACAATCCAACCCATTCATATACACATACCAGTATCAATCACAGATCACAGATATGTATAACCCCGACTAATAGACATATAGCGATTAGCCGACGTTCAATACATTCAAACATCACAGATATAACCTATTAGTCAAAGTGTATTGAAGTTTGGAAAAAATACGGATTTATAGGCCCCCAAAAACAAATTTCTATTCTGGAAAATCTGGGCACATATAAACCATCTTAAAAATCCTAAAACTAAGCCAGAGATACACTGCACCAAACTCGACCAAGTGAAGAGCCAAGACGGCCGTGGTTGCGCGGCAATAGCTTGCTATTGCCGCGGAACCGCGGAACGTTGGTCGATTCACATGATCATTTTTGGTGGCTATCTTTACAAAACCCTGAGATGATTTTTGGAGTATAACAAATTTTGTTTTGACCAGAAAAAATTTTAACAGAAAACTAGGGTTTTGATATTTTGGTTTTACGATTTTTCCGTTTCGAACTTCGACACACTTCACTACCTAGCTAGTTTAGGTTTAGTTAGGCTCTGATACCACTGTAAGTCCACGTTGCCCATCCCGGTGCTTGCGGGAAGGCCGAAAACGGAATAAAAATCGGATTTTTATGAGCTTAGGCAACATGGACTAGAGCTAGAAGGATCTTTGCTAAACAAAAACTTGCTAAAGCTAACTAGTAACTAGCTAAGTGCTAGAAAAGTTATACCTTGGGCTTTAAGTCCTTCTCTCCTTGCTCCTTGGAGTGGTGGAAGGAGGTCACCTTGGTCGTCTTCTCACGTCGAAGAAAGATCCACCCGAAAGCCTCAACCTTTGGCTTCAACTCCAAGCTAGAAGTAACTAGGGTGCAAGAAGTGCTAGTCCTTGAACCCTAGATGAGAGTAAAGATGATCAAGAGAGGGTTTTTCTCAAGCTCAAGTGTTTCTCAACACATGAGAGGGAGAGAGCTTGAGGGAGAGGAAGAACAAGAGAGAGAAAGGACATGATAGAATGAGAGAATAATATGAAGCATTCTCTCATATATGTGAATTATTGTAATTAGATAATTAGTGAGATAATTGTCATGGCTAAATCAAGACATGACCATTATCATTTCATTTTTAATGCAAATTGCAAGGATCAAAGAGCATCTTCCAAATGAAATGATGATGGTCAAAGTGTCAACAAGGTCAACAAGTCAAGGTGGGTCAAATGGTCAACAACCATAACCATGCACAATTATTAAACTAATATCAATTAACAATAATACACACAAAAGCATTAGGGTTAATAAAATGACAATAGTCATTAACCCTAATTAAAGTCCTCTCCCTCAATCTCAAGCAACCGTGCATACGCACCCGCATTCATGATCCGAGGAACACGAATACAATGAGAAAAACCAATCCCAAATCATATACTAGGATCCGGCTTAAACCAAAGCCCGCTAGTATAAACTGTCCGTACAGCAAACGTGCACAAGTGCGCGAATGTGAACGAACCCTGTCGCAAAACTATGCGACCTCTACTCATTTTGCCTAAAGGAGAATAGCTCTCTGTGTGGGACTCTAAAGACTCGACACTACGCTGGCAGTGGGTTTAACCACAGACCGCAAGCGGCACTAGCTGTACGTAACGGTCCCCAGGTAGATGTCGATAAGAAGACTGACGAGGTGAACCCCATCCGAACTCCTACTGAGCCTGTATGTGACAATCTCCGTACAGTCCGGTCTGTTCGTCTGATACATCGCATGGCGGGCCTAGGGGGGCGGTGAACGTCAGTCCCCTAATAGCGGTACAAGTCGTGTCGGAGTGTAGCCCAGAACACCCTGAGATAACACTGGAAACCTACCAGTATATCTCGCTTTCCCTGGCCAGGGACTACTCGTGTAATGGCTCTCCTAGACACAGCGCGATGTCAACCCCCAATACCGGGAGAGACGAATCCTGTCTAACCGTCACTGCCTCCAAGTGCTTCGGGACTGCACCCAAAAACTACCTGTTTGCACGACTCCTTTGAGCCGTGGGAGGGTAGTAATCAAAGTGCAGTGGGAACACACTCGAGGCGAAGTGACAGTGTCAAGTCAGCGGACTAAGCTGTACTCATGTCACCTGGGAACTGATAACTGACGATAGGTATAATACCGACCAACAGTTCCCGACGAGTCCTGTCCAGCGTACTCGTAACCTAACGAGCACCCGCATACTATCTTAAGTATGACGTACTGACGGCTGTGGGACAGACCGTCTCCCCCGCTAGGATGAGAAGCGCATACGCTAGTCTACTCCGGAGTATCGATGCCCTGTCTCGATAGTCCAACGACTAGGGACCTGTATAAGGATGTGCTTATAGATCACCCAGCTCCTACGAGTGTGAGCGCCATCACAACGCTGGTAATCAAGCAAATATCCTAAGGGCTCTACTAATATGTATATCAGCGATATGCTAAAAGAAACACATGCACATATTAAAACAGAGACAAACCAAGTAGCATACTACCATTTCGAGAAAGATTGTATATACAACTGTGAATATCCCAAGCTTCCATCAAGTAATATACAAACTAGTATGATACAGTAATGGCCTCTAGGGCATATACACTAACATATGTCACCAGGGAACTGCTATCTGATGTCAGGTATAAGACCAACTAGCATATTCCCGGCGAGTCCTGTCCGGTATACTCATAACCCAATGAGCACCTGTATACATCTTAGGTGAACCAACTGACACCAGTGGCTTGTGAGACCGGCCACCGCCCTTCGTCGGGGTCTCGACTGTATACACTAGTCTACTCTGGAGTATCGATGCCCTGTCTCGAAACTCCCACGACTAGGGACCTTATAAGGATGTGCTTATAAACTACCAGCTCCCACGTATATGATCGCCCTCATACTGCTGGCAGTCAAGCATGAATCCTAGAGGCTCTATCAACGTGCAATAGTGACCTGTAAGGTCACCTAAAGCAGTACACGATGATAAAGGTAAACCAAATAGCATACTATCATCTTGAGTAAAACTGTCCTACCGGAATAGGTCCTCCCTCAATCATTGCAATCACGTACCTGTGATCCAATAATTGAATCTGAGGGCACTATCTCCAACAATCTCCCACTTGCACTCAAGGCTAATTATTGCGATGTCGCATACTCACAGCCCGTGTGATACCGAACACCCAACTCCTCTACTAGTCAGTCTCACAAAGCTCGTTTGCGAAACTATTGCATTCGAGAAATAGCCTCAGTAAGTGGATCCGCTTTGATGTTTCTTTCTATGTCTCTCTATATCTCAAGTTCGCGGAGAAACCCATCTCCCGAAATGAGCAATACCTGTCTTAGAATGTGTCTGGATGTCTGATGGGACCTAGCTCATAAATGAACTCCAAATCCAAACTTTTTAGACTGTATCGTCAACTGAACTTAATCAGTATCCTGCGCCATGCCTCCCTCAGTATCCCTTTGGACCACCTGTCCATAATACCGTCCCTCGTTAGAGGGAAAACTATAACTCTGACAACCTCTCTGTCATCCAGGTCATCTTGGAAGCCTGGAATGATAACTGTCTCCCGAATGAGGCTGTCGTTATCATATCCCTAGAACATCCACTTATGTTCTAAAACTGCTTCCGACTGTTTCTCCAGGATTGGATCAATGTCAACTTATTGCATCCACTACAAAAACAACATCTGGTGTGGTACTTGACATCTCATGATTGACTCAATTGCCTAAGCAAGTGATCTGCCAATCATGCGCATCCCTCTCCCCTTTAGTCTGTAAGACACCTTTAGAGAGGGTAACTCCATCACCTGCAGGTACACTGCCGTGCCAGGAGTCGTCCATTCTAAATACTCTAAGAATGTTTTCTAAGTACCCTGATTGGGAAACCACCCAAATCTAGATCTAAAACCATAGATCTAGTAACCAGTATGTCTGATATAATGTCCAAGTCCCATGTGGAGAAACCACTGTGTGACGACCAAAGTATAACCGATCGTAGTGTAGGAATATCACTTCCTACTCTGTGTATGTCATCTAAATACCAGGACATCACACCCTACTACCTTCTTAACAGATCCATCCCCTATTCTGATGAAGTTAAACCTATGACTGTCACATCAGAAATAGATGATCTATCTCCGCTACATCTGCTTTAGTCTATAAATAGACATAAGCCACTTGTCCACCAATGCTTCCGCTGCTCCCACTGACTACGACAACCCTCTGGCAGAGTCATATAGACGTACACTTCTAAAGCCAGTTTAGAACGACGCTATACTCATCCTCCCACCGGGTCTCACAGCCTGGAACAACAGCAATGGCAAGTGTGGGTAAACAAGAACCTCCCTGTCACCGTCCTTGAGGCTACCGGAGTACCTCTCGGGTGCCTGAGGTTACCCACCTTATCTGCGGAGTGGCCAATGGAATGTCAAACCGGATTGAATCATTAGGTTCTTTATCAAAACTTCAGTAATCGTTTGCGGTTCTGGAATCACTTCCAGTTCTACCATACTCCCACGACTGTTTTTCTAGAAAAAATCCATTTTTATTAAAACTGTGGCGAGTCTAGAACAATATCACTATTGATCTTCCAGATGGTAAAAAGTCAACCCTCGTCATAGCCTGGGTCAACCCACAAACAGCCATTACAGAAACGTGCCTTGAGTTGTCCGGTGTCTGGTTTTAATCATAAGCCGGACAACTCCCCGTACCTTAACAATGTTAAGATATGAACTGTACTATATCCAATATAGAACCAGAGGCACTGATTTAATCGAACCAGATTCAAATCATGCAGCTGTCTCCAGTGCATGTCAACTAAATGGAAAGAGGCCGATCAGCGTTACTCAACTTAGGAATGCTTCCAATTATGAGTAACCTGAAAGAGAATCAAATTCTCTTAATCATTACTATCAACTGAATACCCTACACAAGTATCTACATCTTCGATCACCTTGAAGAATCCTGATACTTGCAACACCTGGTTCTCTACTTTATTCATATACCTATAACTTCTCAAAATTCGGACCCTGTGTTTGCACGAAACACGTGTCTAAAAACTAGAGAAGTCATAAGTAAACCGAATATACTACAAGGACCAACCCCTCTGTCCTAATGGACACTGGACAACATACAATACTCTGTATAAGTCCCTTGAGTCTGATAACTCAATCCCTGTGTGTCGTAAGTTGAAAACTGTACTTTGGTTATGAAGAATTACACCGCTGTTTAATGCTCCTTATCTAACCATCCACTGATATAAGTAAATATCATAGACATAATTTCATAAAGGTATATCTCACTCTATGAAAATAGACGTACAGATATATCAATTTGAAATTGGTGCATAACAGCGGATATTCAAAACCAAATATTTGCCGTCCGGCAAACAACCCAGGTGACTTCCTCAAATATCACCGATTACAACGAATCCCGATATAATGAGGATGATCACCCAATTCCCAAAAACTTACTCCCACTCATCATCTGTAAAACCATACAGATGTGAGAATCATACCTGGTAAATACATACCCTGGAGTAAGTATCTAATCGGGAAATCAGTTTTCCTTTAACAGTACACAGTGAAACTGAAATATTGAAATGTTTCGATAGGGTATCCGGGTATTCCCAGTAATGCCTCTTCCATTATCCAGATTCACAACTGTAACCGTGTAATTCCTTGCCATCTCTCTAAATCCCTTTATATGTCTTTAGTCATTACCTTCTGTATACCCTTTTAGGCCAAATGGTTTTCTTCCTTCCCTACCGTTCGGCACCAGCCTATGGTTTGGAAGAAAACTATCCAATAAGCATAATGGGTATACTGTCCTAATCCCAGGATCACTCGCAATGCGAGAGAAGGTGAAGATAAAAGACAACCGAATAAACCTTATTCCTATTTCTCCTGGACCAGAATCCATCCCCGAACTGGAACAAGTTCCTTTCGAGTTCGTATATAACCATACGATGGAGTATCCAATAAACTGTGGATCTTCGTAGTGATACGGAGTGTCCTGGAGAAATACAAAGGTGATTTTAGCATTGGCGAAGAAATACTTGGTTTGGTCGTGAATAGCAGTCGCAATTTACTTTGCCCTCTTACTAATCCCTTGATATTTCTTTACTTAATACCTTCTGCACACCATCGTTATGCTAATTGGTTTTCTTCATTCCCTACCATTCGGCACCGGCCTAAGGTTTGGAAGAAGACTATCCAATTTGCGTAATAGGTGTACTATCTCCTAAACTAAGGAGTACTCGCAACCTGAGAGAAGGTAAAAGGAAAAGACAACTGAATAGTCATATCCGTTTTCTCCAGAACCGGAAACCATCCTCGAATAAATTCCTTCGAGTCCGTATATAACCATACGATGGTTTTGTCCAATGGAAGTGGACGTTCGTAGTAATACGGGGTGTCCTGGAGAAAAGGGTAAAAGTAGGAGTGGCAATGAGGTTTGCAACTCTGACAATCCAAAAGCCAGTGTTAAGAAGGTTCGGTTAATTTTGGTCTCTGAGTCATAGTCTTAGGGTCGGGTCAATGGTCGCTGCCAAAGAGAGAGAGAGAAAAGAAACACTCAGCGTGCACTCTAACCTAGATCAGAATGGTTACCAATTTATCTAATCTGGAAACCTCCCAGTGTAACCTCAAATTCTCCTCCAAACCTGAAAGAAGAATTAGTCGGGATCACCCGAGGAGTAAACCAACTCATCAGTGGGAATCGGGATCCAACTATCATCGCATGATAACGTGACGGAATTCGCTCACGTTATCACACTCCAGAAGGTATGCGCATATCTGGCAAGTTTCAGTTTCTTTAGAAACTCCCGATGTGATTTTTTCCCCATGCTCTTATGACCTTGGCGTGAGGTCAAAATATCATAAGTCACATATCAAGTTCTGCCCATCATTATCCAGGTTAATTTGAACTCACCCGTACATACCCTTGACGTAGGCCAAAATAGTAGTACGACTGTCCCAAACCAACGCATCTATCTATGCAACAGATAAATATCCGGCAGCTACCAATCACTATGCCTTGGCGTGAGGTCAAAATACATAGCTTGAATACTACCGAATATTTAACCGAAATGATAGAGGGCTACGAATGTTTTCTGGCGAAAACCTTTAACGTAATGAACTTGATATCGTTGAAGGAACCGGATAGCTTTTAAAAATATAGTGACGAAAATCTTTGCTAAAGAGGTCACTCCCGGTGAAGGGATCTCGGCTCTTTCCCCGTAGAATGAGGTGCAGGATATTCCAACTGAATACCACGATGCAAAGAAAAAGTAATCGGTTATAGTGAAGTTATTACCCTGACGCAAACTTCTGTCCAAGGGGTCACTCCCGGTGAAGGGATCTCGGCCATTGCCTCGTCGACTGAGGAGCAGGATATTCCAACTGAATACCACTGTACAAAACAAAAGTGAACGTCCTTGCAATAACAGCTTTTTGAAAAATGTTCCAACAACATCAGAATAGGTTTGTTTTTAACTTGCATTGATCTGAATCAACGCAGTCCCATCAATTGATCACACCAATAAAGAACGAAAATAATGATGTACGTATATGCCATCCGCATTCGCCACTGGGTCCCGTCATTACCCGTTAGGTTACTTAACTAACGACAGAGCGGGGACTGGACTAGCGCGGATGCAAAACATATACAACATTTACTAGTATATATATCAATATATAATATTTCGCTCAAGGCGTGATAAAATGCAACATCACAGAAATGTAATAAGCATCACAGAATAATACAGATATCTGGGATCCCCGGGTTTCACAGAGCCGCTACTGAAACCCGACGTTCCCCTGGTCGTATGGATAGCCTGTGCAATGAAATCCTAGACCCCTACGGGCGCGGCAAGTTACTCGCCAAAACCTGAAGCGAGGCAGCCCCCTTCAGCAACATGAATGGACCACCCAGTACTTCACGGAATCCGGTAACTTGGGCACCCCTCCTGGGTCAACCTGTACCCCCTACGAGTGCGGCGAATATCCTGCCAATTCTAGAGTGAAGCCCCCTCCGTCTCAATGCCATGAGATGCGGGCCCGTTGCCCTCTAGAACCCGGCTATCCGTGCACCCCACCTTGGGGTAATCCTAGTACAGAAAGTAAAATATACATACAACGGATACATCGACCTCAACCTGGTCGTGCCCCAAAAGAATAATATACAAACAGGCAGTGACGGCAGTCCACATGTCGGACGCTTGCCCCGTAATATCAAATATACATAATACAACCAAAACTGTACTAGCATTGCATCCAGGCTATCCCCCACGACCAATCCGCAACATCACAGCACAATCACAAAACATCAACGTGAATGTCACGTTCGCAAATCCGTCTAACCGGGCTATAGCAGTTAGACAGGGTTTACCGATCAAGTGACATTCACGGTCGCAGATATAATGTAAATACTGTGAACTAATGTGTTTAAAATTCTTGATCGATCAAATTTATCGAAGTGGGCCCCAAGCACTACTGTAGCACTCACAGAAAATCTGGGCCCAAAAAGAATGTTCCAAAACCCCTATTTTCAACACAGAGACACTCTGTAGAAATTTGATGCACTGAACAATAAAGACTGCGGCGGAACCGCGGCACAAGCATGGGTTTGGCCGCGGTTCCGCGGTCGTATAGTGTGCTCACGTGATCAAATTTCTACAGAAGTCTTAGAATTCCCTGCACATCATTCTGCAACAACCTGAAAAAATTTTGGAGCCAAAAACAATTCGACAGAAACTTATGCACATGAAAACGCGGTTTTTGGAATTTTGTTCGATCGGAAATGTAAACACATTAGACAAAGCTAGACTAGATTAATGGCGAGGCTCTGATACCACTGTAAGTGCACGGCGGCGCCCCGGCCGTCAATTCGACGCCGGAATGCAGAAACGATGATTTACTTTAACTTTTTAAACCGGCACCACCGCGCACTAAAATCCCGGATCGTGCCATTAATCTAATCCTAGCTAACTAGAGAAGGGGTAGAGAGATATACCGAGCGATCCGTGTCCTTCGGTCTTCTCGTCGTCGTCCCGATCTCCCCGTGGAATCTCCGGTCTCCACCTCGTCGGAAGTGCACCACGTCGCTGGCTTCTTTTACGGGCTCCCACCTCTGGACCGAGGCAACTCGGGCACGAAGTTGGCGAGTCGACGTGCCCAAGAGTTGCTGTAGAATACGTGTAGTGCTCTATGTCTCATTTGGGGTTACTAGAAGTTGCCTTTGGTGGAGGATTGATATGATAACATTTTGGAGATGAAGTTGGGGATTTTTGCAAGAACAAGAGATCAAAAAATCCCTACCAAAAAATTGGGCAGCCCCCTCCTTCTATGTGGCCGGCCAAACTTGGTGAAGGGGGTAATGAGAGGAGAGTATGAATGAGGTAGCCACAAGCATAGTCCAAGAGAGAGAAAGGATAATGATAATAGGCAATGATCACAATCAAAGAACCTCACTCCAAAACCCAATCATGAACAACCATGATTGCTCCAAAACCAACACTCCAACAACCTAATCATCAACAACCATGATGACTCCAAAAGTCAAGCCATGATGAAAAGAAGAAGAAGTCAAATGAAGTCAAATGAGGGTGCAACCATCATGAAGCAATAATATGCAAAGACCACCCTCCAAAATACTTATTTGCAC
Organism: Agapanthus africanus; assembly: GCA_030015575.1. Classification (NCBI taxonomy): domain Eukaryota; kingdom Viridiplantae; phylum Streptophyta; class Magnoliopsida; order Asparagales; family Amaryllidaceae; genus Agapanthus; species Agapanthus africanus. Next base: position 1,568,686 of record CM057348.1, read on the forward strand.
AATTGCAAATAAGCCCTCCTCCACCAATCTTCAGCCAATGAAAGATACAAAGAAATATGGCCGAAACGGAAAACAAACTGGCAACTCCAAAAAACTGATCCCGTAATAAATTACAGGAAAACCCCGCTACTGTATATACATACCCGCATTTGTATTCCGACCGAAATACAAATGCAATATGACAAAATCTACATTGTACTATACTAGGATCCGGCTTAAACCAAAGCCCGCTAGTATTAACCGTCCGATTGTGATCCGTGCAATACCGCACGTATCTGATCGAACCCTGCCATATCTCCATACGGCCTCAACAGCGTTTCGCCCGAAACTTGAGCAACTGTCTGTGGGGGACTCTAAAGACTCATCAATACTATGGCTGTGGATTTAACCACTAGCACGTCAGAGGTATTAGCCATACGTGACGGGCTACCAGCTATTGACCAAAAGGGACGTCGATGAGCGAACTCATCCTGACACCCTACTGAGCCTGTCAGTGACAATATCCATACAGTCCGGTCCGTTCGTCTATGAGCATCGCATGGCGGGCCTAGGGGTTGGTAAAAGTCAGACCCCCAAAAGCGGTACAAGTCGTGTCGGAGTGTAGCCCAGAACACCCTGAGATACTACTGAAATACCTACCAGTAAATCTCCTGCCTTGGCCAAGGACTTCGTATAATGGCTCTCCTAGACACAGTGCGACCTCACCCCCAATACCGGGAGAGACGAACCCCTGCAGATCCGCTCACTGCCTCCATGTGGCTCGGGACTGTACCCAACTAAAACCTGTTTGCATGTCTCCTTTGAGCGTGGTAGGGTAGTAATCAAAGTACAGTGGGAACTCACACGAGACAAATGACGATCCTCAGGTCGATGAACTAACCTGTACACATGTCACCAGGGAACTGCTATCTGACGTCAGGTATAAGACCAACTAGCATGTTCCCAGCGAGTCCTGTCCGGTGTACTCATAACCCAATGAGCACCTGTATACATCTTAGGTGAACCAACTGACACCAGTGGCTTGTGAGACCGGCCACCGCCCCTCATCGGGGTCTCGACTGTATACACTAGTCTACTCTGGAGTATCGATGCCCTGTCTCGAAACTCCCATGACTAGGGACCTTTTAAGGATGTGCTTATAGACTACCAGCTCCCACGTATATGATCGCCCTCATACTGCTGGCAGTCAAACATGAATCCTAGGGGCTCTATCAACGTGCAATAGTGACCTGTAAGGTCACCTAAAGCAGTACACGATGATAAAGGTAAACCAGATAGCATACTATCATCTTGAGTAAGACTGTCTTACCGGAATAGGTCCTCCCTCAATCATTGCAATCACGTGCATGTGATCCAATAATTGACTCTGAGGGCACTATCTCCAACATTATATGCACCACAGTTGAACCCGACACGTAGTTTCGTTTGGTGCGTACCCATTGCAATGATTTGATTCTTATATATATTATGAGGTATTTGATTTTGATTTTGTACACCTTGATTTAATTGATTTGATTTTGTACATATGGTATGCACATAATTAGACTTATGCATTCAGGCAGTTTACATGAGCTTTCAACACTTTGATTTGGTTTTTGGTGCACGTAGATGCACGGGTTTATGATTATTCATGCCACGGTATACTTGAGTTTGGATTGATGTATGTTGTATACCGTCGACTTCGATTGTAATGTTCGATATTTGTTTTCGTGCACCATGTGCACTTGACTGGGGTTTTTGCGCACGCTTGGCATGCTTGATGCGATTTTGTGTACACCAGATGCATTTTCATGCATATCAGATGCACCTGATATTATTGTAGTGCACACCCGTTGCACTTGACAGATTTTTTGGTGCACACCCGTTGTACTCGGTTTTGTTTCGGTGCACTTTCGAGGCATCAGTGCTTGGTTTTGATTTCCGTGCGCACCAGACGCGCGTGACACTTTCGTATATGCTATTTGAGTTGGATTTCTTTTGAGCATCATGTTTTCATGACTTACATGCTATATGATTTAGTAAACCAGCAGGACAATTCAGAGGGCAGTACCTGAATATGTTTTCGCATGTATCAATAGTTACCGAAGGGATTTCCAAAAGGAGCTATAGTCTCAATATTTTCTTATGTGTCTAAGATGACACGAAAATTTTACAAAGGAAACCCTTCTAACTTATTTTCAAAAAAAGAGGCGGAACGTGTATGTTAAATAAAAGATAAATATGTATAGCTATTTTCCTTAAAAGGAACGTCCGCTACTTGTGTCGTGATACGCGCATCGCACGGCGATTTGAAAAGAGGTTTTGCATGCATTTCTATTTAGATGTTTTCACGATTTCACGAGATGCGTACTATATATATGTCATGATCTTAATTATATCATACGTGATTTTCGTAAATGGTTTAGACACTAGTGTTTTCAGATTAACTCCCAGAATGGTGTGACGCTTGACGGAGTTTTGCTTTTGAGTTTTACCCTCATTTTCATGCGCATGTATTGCGTTAAGAGATGTTTTAAGTATTTATGATTTCGGAGCCCCGACAACCTGATCATTTTACTGAAATATTTTAGTTTTGGGAGAAATTTCAATTTAAATATTATTTTTGGAATTTAAATATTTAAAATAATAAATATTATGAATATTTTACAATATAGAGATTGGTGGCAAATGAAAAGGGTATAATTATATACCAATAAATTGGAAAATATATGGAAAAATTAATTTGAATTATTGATTTCGTAAAGAAATTATGTGAATTGAGCATTTTGTAGACTTTAAATAATTATTGTATTCTGTGAAAATACTAAACTTGATTAATATTTATTAATTATGCATGATTATATACATGTCATGCTACATGGCATGTTGCAAATAATTTGTTACATTTTATTTAACCATGGCTTCTTTTTTTCTTTTAAATGATGTGGTGTTTTGTTTTCTTAAATAAAAAAGAAAAGAAAAGAAAAATGAGAGAGTGGGAGAGAAATGGAGAAGTTTCTACACACTATGGACCCCTTCATTTATTTTCTTCTCATCTCCTCATTTCCTCCCATTCATTTATTTTCTTCTCCTCATTCATCCTTCACCATCTCCTCTACCACCCCAAATCATCTCTAAATCCGCACTAAAAACCCATGCTCCCTTCACAAAAATCATTCTAAACCACACTACAAACCCCATGGTGGAATCAAAAATGGGACTTTGAGTATTTGGGCAACCCTAGAATTTTCTCTAGTTGCTTCCATGAGGTAATCTCTACACCATTAGTTAGTAATTGAGTTTCTTTAGCTTCTATATTAGTTTAGAATTAGTTAAGTGAGGATTTGTGAGCTTTGAAAATTCCAAGTTGAGATTGGAGGGATATTATGTGTTGTGAATGTGCAATTAAGGATTAGTAGAGACCATAAATCCTTTTAGTGATAGCATATTGGACTAAAACCAGAGATTTAAACCCAAAGACTTGAACTTAGAAACCCCAATATCGCATTTTGTGGATTTTGGTGATGACATACAGAAATCTGCTATGACCCAGGAACCCCAAAAATTATTTTGCAATTTCAGAGATACAAGCAAGTGACCTAGAAGCTACTCTTGAAACCCGAGACCCCTATTCCCTATCTTGGCCGCCAATTCCTTGATTTTGGCCGCAAATTGCGGCCTTGGTGTGAGCAAATGGGTTCGTGCTTGGTCCATAGCTTCTATACCCTCTAATTAGACCTCCTATATATGCAAAATTGGTTAATTTCACCTGGATTAAAATATGGAAGTGTTTTCTTGAGTTGATGTTTTGGTTTTGTGACTTTTAATGACTTGAACTTGGGTGTTTAAGTTTTGTCTCGATCGATTGGCATTCGTACGTTGATGTCGAGGGTTATTTGGTTCTTCTTGCATACGTAGGCCGTAGGTTCTAACCTATGTGTATCTTGTATGTCGTATTGGGTTTTCTTGCATCTTGATTCTTGCTTTACGATATAACGTTTTGAAACTATAGATATCCGTGTGGACGTCGTACGAAAAGGGAAGAGCATAGTGGCATCGACTTCGACAAGTAAGGATCGAGGTGAGTAGATGTATATCTTTGGGGGAAGTCGGGTGGATGGGATATAGCACCCCCGTAAATATAGAATAGTGTTATTATCATGTTAATTATGAGCTTGGAGGTGATATTGGATACTGAGCGAGTATGATATTTTAGCAAACCTTAAGTTAGATTAGGTTGATCTAGGAAGACTACCCAGAGGATGATTACCTTGGAGGCGAGTCACAGGATACATATAGACACACATACACACGCATACTTGACTTGGTGTATAGGAGTATATATGTACATTCATACATATACACGTGATATGAGGATGGTATATGATACTTGAAGATGAGTCGGTATGATCGGGCATGATGCCGTGAGATATTTGATATGTGATTGAGTCATGATATGATTTATGACGTGATATTATTGTGGAATTGTTGGGCGATGTGTACCCATATACTGTAATATGTGTTGATGACATTGGAATGTACGAGACCCTAGAACAATACCCCTAATTATGGTATTGTTCGATGATGATACCATATGAATGATGATGTATATATGATAGTTGACCCGTACCTCGATTTTTGGGATGCCGTATGATGGATTTTACCGTACGAGGTATAGATATGACGATTGATCCGCACTCTTGACTCGAGGATGTCGTACTATGTATTATACAGTACGTGACGATATGGGGCTGGATCGCCGACTACTAGATATATCGACTCGGAAATTTAGGTGGATTTTCTTACCCCTTCGACTAGTTCTTAGTTTAGTCTTGTTGTTGATTAGGTAGATGTTAGACTAGGCTCGAGTCATACCTATTTTCAAAACTAACGAATCGTGAGTATTTTTAAAGACAGCCGAGGGATACTACGAATTTTTCAAAGAACGTATCTTTTCTCAAAAACCCCGTAGCCCCTACTTTTTTAAAAACCACGATTCATGCTATTTCAAATACCAAACTGTATGACTCGTATTTAGATAGGTATATTCTAAATGTTGCATTTACTACACATTCTCCATTATATTCATGTTGTTCTCATCGCATTCATGTTTATACATGTGTTTTCTTTGGTAATTATAAACCCAGTCTGTTAGGACACCAGCACCATTACCGATGATGCGTATGCTCCACGTACACTTGCTTGCCGGCTCACGCACATCATCATCGGTAATTGCTATGTCACATACACTTTAGAAAACATTACTTTAGTGGTATAATTTGCTAGCTGGTAGTTTTAACATATTATTAATATGCTTTCCCTCTTATGCTAAGTTTAGACATTGCATTCTGTACTTAAATACTTCACGCATTCATATATTCATTCTGTTATGCAATATTGTGGGGCTTTATGTCGATATTCACTGTTCACTGACTCGTGATTTTTAGATTTCGGATCTTTCATGAGATTTCTGGATTTGGGAAACCGCATGTGAATTTTTATAAACTTACGATTATTTTAAAAGTGAAAGATGTGGTTTTCCTTGATATGATGAGTAGCGTCCACCATGATGTTTTCTCGGTTCTGAGTTGGTTTTCGAGACCCGATTCGAGGAGTGGAGGAACCGTTTACAGGTACATGGTGGACCCGGTATGGTACCCCAGGGCGAGATAGTTTTCATGGGGATGACGATGAGCGCGGCAGGGGAGCACTACCTACTGGTGATTGTATGGAAACTCGGCGGATATCCGAAGGATACCGACCGTAGTCGTGAGATTGATGATATGGGCCGATCCGGACTGACGGAGCCTAAGATATTGAGACATTGGGACATTTAGACTTTAGATATTGAGATATTGTGTCAATGCTTGATACTGATTTTCTGTCGATTTCACTTATGATGTTTCAGTTTTATTATACAAGTTTCACTGATGATTTTCTTATATCAGATTATCCAGATTTCGTGGTGGATTATTTCATTCATGATGCATTCATACATCAGATATATGACTCAATGCTGTTTAGTGACACTGACACGAGCACTGAGTATTACGCTTCTGCATAGATTATTACCCTGTCACTACTAGATGTCCAGTGTTATATTGGGTACATTATTATATGACTTAGGAGATCGTTTTTCATACGATTTCTACCTGGTGATGTCTTCTACTCATGAGTTGGTAACTCGCCCCCGTTGTGCCACAGTTTCTTGCAGGTTTAGCCGTACAGGGTTCCATGGCGGCTTTGCTGGCACACACTCCCTTTCGGGTGATTGCTTTGGTAGGTGGGTTCACTTTCATCGTGACCACTGTTGTACTTGTATTTATTTCAGTTGTATCTAGTAAGCTCTATCAACCAGACATTGTATATTTGATAGCCTTAGAAAACCAGTTGTATATTCTTTCGACCCTAGAGTCGCGCTCTTGTATTATTATGGTTTTTCTCTAGTTTTTTTAAGGATGTTGGTTTCTTTCTGAGTTTTTGATTCTCGCCCTTCGGCGTTGTATATTATATTGCTTGCGTGGTTGTTTCCGCCAGTTGGCGAAGAGCTAGCTCTCGCTTGGGGATGCCTTATTCATTACTTATGTATATTCTTGTTTTGTACCCGTTTGGGGCCAGTATTTACAAAAGAAACTCTGCCGAAAATTTTACAAGCTTGAGCTTATTATAAAGACTTTCAAAGCGAGTTTATATGTTAACTTTTAAATAAGTTTTCCTTCACTCTATTTTCTTAAATGGTTTAGATTTCTGGGCTTTGGCTTACTTAGATTACATTACGCCTTTAGACGTTTCGTAATTTAAGTGCCAGTCACGTTCCGTACCTTCGGGTCATGACAACATCCTCTAGATCGCGTAAATGAGCAGTTGGAGAAGGGGAGATCGCCGGGGAACAAGGCGTCCAAAGTGCCCCTCCATGCGGTCTATCACCACCTCGTACGTCTGCTAGGATCGGTTGAGGCTGTAATGATACACATCGTCACGAGAAATGATCTCCCTGATTAGCACACACGGATGCCCGGCCATCTTCAGAAACACAAGGCTATAGAGAAACCAACATGCCTTCGCTATTTATAGCCTCAACAAAAATCTCTAAATGCCGTAATTTACGTGCACAGCGATGCGAATCGTGGGATATTTTCAATTTCTCGATACAGAACTGCCACGTGGAGACCATTCCGGTCTTCACGAGCTCCCAAGCGGTCAACGGAAGGTTGAACGACGCAAATCTTCAGAATATCGAGCATTTCCGATATAATTCCGCCACATGTCATCCATAACGATCACTCTTCCTGATTTTACAAGTTAGGGAAGATCGAACAAATTCCACACGAAGGCGCATGGGAGTCTCTAAAGCCCTCCTGACGAGGCCACTGAGCAGCTTCCCTTCCCGGTCCATCCCTAGCGGGTAGATTCCTACCCATCGATGCTAAGGATCTAAAGCCCTCCTCACGAAACCACCGAGCAGCTTCCCTGCCCGGTCCATCCCTAGCGGGTAGATTCCTATCCATCCACACTAAGGATCTAAAGCCCTCCTCATGAGGCCACCGAGCAGCTTCCCTGCCCGGTCCATCCCTAGCGGGAAGATTCCTATCCATCCACACTATGGATCTAAAGCCCTTCTCACGAGGCCACCGAGCAGTTTCCCTTCCCAGTCCATCCTTACCGGGTAGATTTCTACCTACCTACGCTAAGGATCAAAGCTCTCCTCAGGAGGCCACCGAGCAGCTTCCTTGCCCGGTCCATCCCTAGAGGGTATATTCCTACCCATCTACGCTAAGGATCAAAGCCCTCCTCACGAGACCACCGAGCATCTTCCTTGTCCGGTCTATCTCTAGTGGGTAGATTCCTGCCTATCTACGCTAAAGATCAAATCCCTCCTCGCGAGGCCACCGAGAAGTGTCCCTGCCTGGTCCATCCCTAGCGGATAGATTCCTATCCATCCATGCTAAGGATTTAGAGCCCTCCTCACGAGGCCAGCGAGCAACTTCACTGCCCGGTCCATCCCGAGCGCGTAGATTCCTACTCATCTACGCTATGGATCAAAGCCCTCCTCACGAGGCCACCGAGCAGCTTCCCTGCCCAGTCCATCCCTAGCAGGTCGATTCCTACCCATCTGCGCTATGGATCAAAGCCCTCCTCACAAGCCCACCGAGCAGCTTTTTTTCCCGGTCCATCCCTAGCGGGTAGATTCCTACCTATCCACGCTAAGGATCAGAGACCTCCTCATGAGGCCACCGAGCAGCTTCCCTGCCCGTTCCATCCCGAGCGGGTAGCTTCCTACCCATCAACGCTTAGGAACCAAAGCTCACCTAAAGAGGCCACCGTGTAGATTCCTGCTCGGCTAGTCTCCGAGGGGTAGGTTACTATGAAGACACGAGTCTAGGAACCACATCAGGAGAAATCAGTCGATGCCAACCTATTCTACATTTTTCAACTCATGCTAAGAGACGTGGTTGTCAACTCGACTCTGAGGAATAGACTGATACCGACCTTCCTACATTTAGATATCTTTCGGTTCATCGTAAATGAACGATCGCCACCTCGACTCCAGGGAGCGAGAGGACACCGACCTTCCTACACTTGGCAATTAATCGACTTACACTTGACGCGCGATCGTCATCTAAAAAGCCGGGTATTGACCTACGGCCTACCACGAGTCGAGTGTAAAAAGACCGACGAATTGAAGTACTCACGCAGGAAGCACACAGTCATGCAGAGGAAAATAAGCTCAGCATTATTTATATTCCAGAAATTTTTACAAGGTATTCTGGGCTCCTCAGCCTTACAAAACGCCCGGAGGCTTACAAAACATAAAAGAAAAAAGAAAAAAAAAGGGGAAAGGCAGGAAAGCTCAGGCCATAGGCCCGGGGAGGATCTCGCCCTGCTCGACGCCAACGTCGGGAACCAAAACGATGACCTCTGGGTTGGTGCTTCCACCGGCAACCTCACCACCGGCGCTTCTACCGACAGCCTCACCCCCAGCGGCATCCCCGGCAGCTTCCACCTGCGGCACATTCTCGGAGAGAGGGTACTGGACCCGGAGCTCGCTGTCGGTGAACCTCAGCATCAACGCCTTGATGGCGTCAAGAGCCTGGTGCAAAACAATGGCCGAGGCGTTAGCGAGGTCGGCATAGAACTGGTCCGACACCTTGTACCTCTCCACAGACTTCGAAGCTCAGAGATCGGCAAGCTTTACCGCATCGAGCGCTGCCTGGGTGTCCCTCCTGCTGGAATCCCTTGACTTCTTCATTGTGGCATAGAGCTTGTTAACCCCTCCAACTTAGCGTGGATGGACTTGTTGGATTCACTCAGAAGTCGGTGAGACTCCTTACACTTAGAGTTCGTCAACTCCTCAGCGGCCACCCGGGTTTCGAGGATGGCTATCCTCTCATTTGCCTGCTGCAGCTCCATGCGCAGATCCTCCTCCCGCGAGGAAGATTTGTCCGCCTTCCTCATGGCCGGGGCAATCTCCTCGGATTCCATATTAATGATGAGGGTACAGTGTTGGAGGACCTGAGGAAAACAGCAAAAGGAGTTAGAAATGTTCAAACTGAGGAAAAATACTTAACTAAATTCTTAAAGGAAAACGGATACCGATCTGAACTGCCTCCTGAGCGATTGCGACCACTTGGGCCTTTAGGGCCCCCCGAGGAATTTTGCTCCCGGCCGATCTCTCCATGTCAGAGAGCAGGCTGTCGGCGACGGAAAGCCTTGAGGGCACCTCAAAACAGACGTCCCCCTCCTGCATGGGGATCCGGAGGGTGGCGAGCGAGAGACCGTACTTTTATGCCTCTTGAGGAGGACTTTGGTGAGGTCGGCTTCATCCTCCACCCCCTCGCCCGGGGCTCCGGTCCCCATGCATGCTTCTGGCTCTCACCACGGCGAACTGCCGGGGCTCGGGGCCCAGCGGAAGGCTTCGCCGTTGCAGTTGGTTTTAGGGCCGAGCTCGAACCGGGACGGGACGAGCTAGCCCCCCGGTCTTCTTTCCTGCCTTCGCAGCCATGGCAGCTAAGAATTTGGATCGGTCCATTTGCTCTGCAGAAAGGAGAAAACACGAAATAGAATTATCGATGCTGGAAAGGGAAAGAAAAACCTATTAACGTTTAAATAGATCGTCCAAAGACCTAACTTACCCAGGAAGCGCACGGGGCTGAGCCTGGCCCAGCTAAGAGCGTGCTCGGAAAGAAGAACGTCAACCCGCTGGATCGGCTCTCATATGGATACCGCCCTCGCCTCCGGTGAGGAAAACTGCCTCACCCTCGGGCAGTCGGCCCTGTGCCACTGTGTAGGCACAGGCCAATCCTCGCCCTCGGGTAGCCCGACAAATATGAACTTCTCCTTCCATTCGTGAAAAGAAGAAGGGACGACTACTACCCCTGACCCGGCCACCCCACCCTTGCGTTTTTTGAAAGAAAAATACACCCAACTCGGATCATCCTTGTTGTTGCCGGGGTGATTCTTATAACAAAGAAAGGAGACTATGAGGGTCAAACTAAAGGGGTTATTTTCAAGTTTCAACCGGACCAGAGACCCGAGGAGGATTCTCCACAAGTCCGGTGCTAGATGGCCCGGGGCAAGATGGAAGCAACGAAGCACCCCACATATCTCGATTGGGAAGGGCAGACGCATTCCCGCCTGGAATGCTTCCAAATACAGGGCAATCTTCTTGCCCTGCATCTGGTCCGCCCGCTCACCCTCTCTGGCTAAACGAAAAGAATAGTTAGAAGGGATATGGAATCGACCGGATCTCGGCAAGCTCGTCCACATTCCTCAAGAAGGAGGGCGCATCACGGGCATTCTCGACACGCACCTTGGGAGCCCTTGTTGACGCCCGACGGCGGGTGATGGGGGCGGCCCTGACTCTCGGATGCGAACCTGACACAGAGGACGAAGAAGAAGACGAAGCCTTTTGGCTATCTGAAGCCGAAAGGGAGGAAGACCCTCTGGACTCAGCTCCAACAACTGGAGCCTTATCGTCCAACTCTATCCTAACTATCTCTACAGACTCCTCAGATGAAGACATCTAATCCGACTCAAAGGAATGGGCTGGCCGAGGAAAAAGCATGGGTGATCCGATCTAAAAGGAAGGATCGATGGGCAATCTTTGACGAGGATGAATTATGGTGGAAGTTTTGGCCCTAAGGGGGTCCCCTCCTATTTATACACCCCTAAGAAGAACATCCAACGGCCCAAATTTATTCCCACTAAAACGAAACGCCGCGCCCGATGTCCGGTGTGGCGCCACGTGGCGATCAGCTATTGGGGACGTCCTTTCGGTTGCAGGTGGTAGCGACAGCCTGTCGCTTCCGCCAACCCATGTCGGACACGTGGCCTGCAACTAACCAGACGTATGAGCGAAATGGCGCACCTTCTTTAAAGTGCAATCATTTCATCGATCCGCTGACGTCTACAGGGATACACGTGAAGATTCAGGTGACACGTGGGCCGAAGGATCGAAACGACGTAACCACCAAACGTCAGGCCGTTCCCGAGCGATCCACATTACGATTCCTTGGCGTCAAATTGAGCAGAAGAAAGTCCGAGCAGACCGCTCTCGACCCGACCCTTGGATAGGTCGGAACAAGAGTGGGGGGCTAATGATGATGCTCACAAGTGTTGTCTCCTCATATTAAGACACGTGGCAAATGACGTGTCCCGGACTCTACGGGGGTAGAATAAATGAGCCGCATCGGGAACATTCCCCAGGGCCCTTTTTAGGTGAACGTACCCGATCTTTCGGGAGACCCCCGTGAAGATATTCCACCTTCACCTAGGAGACTACCAACAGCTTGTCTCCGAGCTTCCTCAGTCTTCATGCTCACCTCCGAGCTATCTGACATGCCGAGCTTTCTCGGCCTCCCGCTCGTCTCCGAGCTCCGAGCATGCCGAGCTTCCTCGGCCTCCCGCTCGTCTCCGAGCTCCGAGCATGCCGAGCTTCCTCGGCCTCCCGCTCGTCTCCGAGCTCCGAGCACGCAAAGCTTCCTCGGCCTCCCGCTCATCTCCAAGCCCCTGATGTGCTGAGCTTCCTCGGCCTCCCCAGATCAACTGAGATTGCAGAGCCCTAACACCTCCACAACGGCTCCACGTATCTCTCCAAAGTGAGATAACCGTCACCCCACGTCCCGCATCCCACAATGGCGCGTCCCCCATTAATGAGCATATCCCGTCATTAATGAAGGGATCCCGTCATTCACGCACGTGTAACGTCAGGGGTGTAACCGAAGGCGAAGATCTCGCGCCTGCTCGCTCCATGAGACCACTATAAAACCTCTCTCTTAGACGACTCAGGTAAGGCAACTTGAATCCAATAAGCCACTACTCTGCTCAAATTCCTTGGCTAAATCGTCGAAGAGTCCTACGGTGGTCACCCACCCCGAGACTTCTTTACAGGTAGCTTGGCTTCCACCTCAAACCCAACCCATTGAGACCCACACGCTCAAGGAGACAACCTCTAAATCCAAACTCAACCATCCAGCAACGCTCGCAACAGATCGACGGAGGACAGTATCTGAAGGAGATCTAGGCCTCCATCACGTATCTTTTGTTTGGATCATTTTGAGACTTAATGTTTCCGTTATTCCGGAAATTTCTTTTATTATCATTATTTATTGTGGCAATGAACATGTACTAGATTTACTATTATTCTTGTGTCGCTTGATATACTGCAAGAAACTTTAATGTGATTATGAAAGGATGATTCTTTACTGTAGGTAGCATGGCTGACCGAATTATGTTCCCTTATTTATGTATTTTGGGAAGCGGAGCATGACAATAATGGATGGTGTCATGACTAAGTTAGCTCGAAGGCTGGCTCAGCAGAGTTGCTCGGGTGTCAGATCTTTCTCGTTGTAAGTATTGCAAACTATTATAGAGATTATACTATATTTGTACGCAAAATATAAATTACATATATTAATATTATTGGTAGATGTGTTTTGATCATTTAATATTAATAATGCGAATGTGATGTATATTTGTTTGCAGCTATAATTTTATACTAATTTTAAATCCCTAACGGTCACGTTTGATGGTGTTAGCCTAAAAAATAACCAGATGGGTTTTTTAAGTTGAGTTAGCAGTTTTGGGGGGCTTTTTTTTACAATTACATTGAAATGGGGGGCTTTTTTACAATCAGCTAAGTTTTGGGGGGTGTATATCTAAAAAAACCTAAAATAAAATGGAGTAATTAATTTTAATTCTATCTTCATTAAGAGTGAATAAAATTAAAAAAGGTTAGAGAGAAAAGAGAAATTTAAGGCTAATCAAACTTCTTGTAATCCTCTCTCATAGACCTATGGCACCTTCTCTCTCTACCAGACCGAATCCTGACCTTTCCCAGCCATTACATGCCTTTTTATTAAAAAGTAATTGTAGTAATTTAAAAATGATAAACACAAGCAATGGTATTATTATCATAGTAATAATATTTTGTATCTTGACATAGAAGAGAAAGAGAGAAGAGATTAAACCACATCATCATCATCATTTTCTTCTTCTTCTTCTTCTTTTATTACTACCATTTATGTAGTTACCATTATTACCGTATATATTCAAAAGTTCAGACTCTGTGCGCTGTCCAACATTTTCTTTTTATTATTATTATCATTATTTGTAAAGAGCCAGTCCTAATCTATTTTGAGGTCCATTTGATAAAATTTATTTGTTCCAGGTGTGTTCCTGTTAGTTGTATGTATGCCCTAGAGGCCAGTATTGTACAGATGATGTATATTATATTGGATGCTTGGACATATATAGAGATGACTTTCTTGCTCGATATGATAGTATGCTATCTGGTTACTCTTTATCTTAACATGTACACTAGTCTCTTTAAACTGTCTTATAGTTACATGTTGATAAAGCCCTTAGGATGTGTACTTGACGACCTGGACTATGATGCAGATCATACTAGTGGGGACATGGTAGTCCATACGTACATCCTTCAAGGTCCCTAGTCGTGGGTGTATCGAGACAGGGCATCGATATACCAGTGTAGACTAGCGTATACGCTTCTCGACCCATGAGATGGGCGATGGATGATCCCATATCCATTGGTGTTTGACATCAGAGATGGTGTACGGGTGCTCAGTGGAGACTGGATACACTGGACGGACTCGCCGAGAACTCCCAGATGGTATTATACCTCACGTCAGATGGCAGTTCTCAGGTGACACTTGTACAAGTTAGTCTGTAGACCCGAGATCGTCATAGAGTCTTGTGTGATTCCCACTGTGCTTTGATCTCCACCTTACCACGTCCATGAGGGCATGCAAAACGGTGGTCTTTGGGTACAGTCCCGAGTCACATGGAGGCAATGAGCGATAGGAGGGGTTTCGTCTCTCCCGGTATTGGGGGTTGATGTTGTGTTGTGCTCGATTGGCCGTAACAGGGAAGTCCCTGGCCAGGGCTGATCAGAGATTTGCTGGTAAGTGTTACCAGTAGTTTCTCGACCCGTTATGAGCCTCACATCGGCATGACTTATCGGTTATTGGGGTCTGACGTTTACCACCCCTAGATTTGATATGCGACATATCAGACGAACAGACCGGACTGTACGGTAAGTGTTACTGGTTGGATTCACAGGAGTGTGAGCGGGCTAGCTCGTCGATCTTCTGATCACTCAATACCCGGATGGCCGTTACGTTTAGCAGACCGCTTGCGGCTTGTGGATGCTTGATATGATCATCATCTGCTACCGGCGTATTGACGAGTCTTTAGAGTCCTACACAGAGGTTTCCTGGCTCAAGCGAAACGAAATAGGAGCGCATATGAGATATGTGCGGGACCGAGAATAATGCGTGTATGTGATACCACATTTCATTCTCGCGATGAATGTTTCGATTGGTTATATACGATATAACCTAGTTATCGAATCGTAGATTGATTCGATAAGTCGATACATTGGATACTAGTCGGTTATGTGCGACATGACCGGATCATTGAATCAAGTGTTGATTTAATAATTTAATGTATAATTATATATTTGATATATTACTTTGCATTAACTGGTATTGGTTCACTTTAATAGGATTTTCTCACTTGTAGTTCACAAGTTGTATATGTGATATACTTTTGTGCACTACTATGTGTCATGTTTGATGATGCATGTAGTTTGGTTTTGTGTTAAGACTTAAACCATGGTTATGATAATAGTTAGGGTTTTTATTTACTTATTTATTTATTTATCTATTCTTTTTGATAAATAAATAAATGATAACAAAATGGTTTCTTTCATGAAGCTTGATGAAGCTTCATGAAGCTTTGACTAAAGTGACCATTTTGTCATCATCCTTAACCCTAACCATTCTCATTTAACCATGGTTTATTCTCTACACTTAACCAAGGTTAGAAAATGATAAGTATTGATTATATTATTCTTTTTATAACACACTTATTATATTCTATCTACTTCTTCTTCTTCATCTTCAAGAGAAAAAGCTTGATGCCATCAATGGCATCTTGAGTTCCAAAGTGAGAAATCCAATTCTAAAGTGAACCCACCTCCTATTTCTTCACCCTCTAAATCTTACCAAGTTGTTTTGGGTGTTTTCTTCACAAGTTTCTCAACTTGGTGAAGTTGGAGCTTGAACTTGTGCAACCTCGACGTAGATCATCTTCGGCACGAAGCCGACGACCTATTCCGCTCATTTCTTCGATGAAGCCGATGCGAGAGTCCGAGATCCAACTAGGACAGCGAGAGGACGCCTACGTGGAGCTTAGGAAGTGGAGAAATGGATCTACAAAGGTTGTAGTCTCTCTCCTTTAGTTAAAGTGTTAACTAGTTTAATGTTTCGCCTAGAAATCTAGCCGACGATCCGTATTAGGGTTTCTCGGCACCCATAAAATTTTAAATTGGCATGATCGATGCCTTGTGAGACCTCTATAGTGTGCCTAGGAACCCTACAGTTCCTTGGCTAAATGTTTGCTTCCACCTAAATTTACAGGTGAAAATGGGCAAAGAGCATAGTGGATCTCCAAAGCTCCACCAGTCGGACAACAGAAGGAGGCGGCTCACCAACATCTTTGTGGTAAGCGCCCTCACTACTGCAAATAGGGGTTGCCCCTACGGATTTATCCGTATGAGCAAACCACTACCCCTACGGATATATCCGTAGGGGCAAGAAATTACCCTGTAGATGCAAACGCCGTAGGTGCAAGTCTTAGCCTTGAACATGCCTCTACGGTCAAAAACTTGCCCCTACGGCGTAATGTGTAAGTCCATTGTCCCTACGGATTAGGCTGTAGGGACAAAAAACTTATTTAATTTATCGGTTTATAAAATAAAATAGTTGTCCCTACGGAGTTATCCGTAGGGCCAAATAGTTTCCCCTACGAATACATGCGTAGGTCCCGATGTGTAGGGACAAAATATCATATTTTGTCCCTACGGATACCTGTATAAGGGCATGTTTTTGCCCCTTCGGACAACTCCGTAGGTACAAGCATAACCCCCTCTTACTGAGATCATAGGGGGAAAATATCAGGTATCCTGATATTTTGCCCCCTACGGATAAATCAATAAGGACAAAGTAGGACCCTACGGATTAATCCGTAGGGGCAAAGGTGGGCCCTACGGATTAATCCGTAGGGACATCTTATCAGGTTTTTTTTTAAAAAAAGGGCTGCCTGTTTTTTCTCGCCCTGTGCACAATAATATATACATCATATATAAAATTAATCAACACGCAGAATATATATCACAGTATTCATAATCACATCTCACACATAATATACAAAAGAAATTAACAAGCAGAATATGATATCAATATAAACACGCAAACACCACCAATATCAATATCGTCCAAAATATATACAATATGTATCATATAAATAAATACATGTTTAAAATATAAGAATCAAAATGCTACCCTAGCTCGGTCCAGCTCCACCTCTGATAAACGCCGTAATCTGGCGCGCCTGCTCCTCGGATATACCCTGAGTCAATAAATCATGCAATGCGGAGTGTGCGGGAGTCTAAGTGGGCTGTGGAGCTTTAGGAGTGGTCTGCGCAACCGCCGCCGAGGTAGTGGCTTGCGGATCCGCAGCTGCGGGAGTCTGAGCGGGCAGTAAAGCTATAGGAGTTGTCTGCAGAACCGCAGCCGAGATAGTAGCTTGCGGAACCGCGGCCGAATGAGATGCATGTGGAGGCTCGGCCGATGTACCCTGTCGCGTCTGGACCTACATGTGTAATAAACGAGTAAGAAATGTGTATTAGTCGAATTCGTATCATTATCAAGTTATTGCGAAACCTCAATCTATGTATACTTAGGGACTTAGGCCTCGTTTGGATATCTAGTTTGGAAAACCGTAGTTTATTTTAATTAGATATGTATGTATGATTAATCAAAGCTAAATCTACAACCAAATAAGCTTAGGCTACGTACTAATATTGGATATGTTGCTATCTATAATATGACATAATATTTTACTATTAAGTAGTATACATACCAACATCTCCTTCAACTCCTAAACGGTGGCCTTCAAGCTGTCCAGTTCTTGTTGGAAACGTCGCTCACTGGAGACGGAGGAAGTAACCGCCGGAGTGGAGTCCAAACTCATATGGGCCTTGCTAGGACCCAATCCCCGGCCTCTCTCCCAACCTCCATAGTGCCCTCCGTGTGCGGCGTCTAGGACTGGGGTCAGCAGTATAGGATCGTTCTGTCCAGTAAAATCGATCCCCGATGCCTCCGTCTGCTCAACCACCCGCTCCTACACCCACATTAACCAGTAAAATATAAGTATATCATTTAAATTTGAACCTTTCAAAACAAAAATTTCAAATAGGGGTTGAATAAATATTAACACTTACGCAATACTCCTGGGTAGCGGCGTCGGGGTATCAAAGCTCGCCCGTGGCGGGATCTGTCGAGGTGCCGTGGATGGCAAGATACGCGGACAGCACGCTCGGTGTACCACCCTGTGCCAGGGTCTGAGCTCTCTGCGATATTAGAAAATAACTCTTAATATTGGATATATTAGAAAATAACTCTTAATATTACATTATATCACAAAGGCCGGTCTATTGTAATTTACCGATAACTCCATGGCACGAGTAATATTCCTCGAGCCACCTGTATAAGTGGGGCGACCCCTCTTCGCCGACTTCCTATTCTCTTTATTTTGATCGGCATGTTTCTGCACAACACATTCACATTTAGTTTTCTAATTAAGCAACACAAAAAAATAAATTATATACTAAACAATGAATTACATTTAAAATACATACCTGTTTGCGATGAGAGTCAAAATATTGGCACAATAGAGGCCATGTATCTACGTCGACTCTTGCAATGGCTGAAGTAGATAAGAAGGACGCTCTCTCTGCCTCGGGGGTCACCATCCACAAGGAATAGCAGTCGGTCTTTAGCCCATTCTTGTTGTATCGGACCTTCGTCTGTTTGGTCTTCATCAGGCCATTATACAAAGCGTGAAGATCGAGCACCCTCCCACGGTGATCAGGGTCGGGTACAGGCTGAAAATCGTAATCCAACTGAAAATATAAAAAAACATTGTTATTAGATTGCAAGTGTTAATAATAAATATATTGGATAAATCAAATGAAAATATATATTAATACCCGATCCTGATCCTAGAAGAGGGCGAATGAGCGCCGGTGCTGGTCACCCCACTCAACGTGAAGTAGATAGTTCTTCATGAGCCGGCTCTCATCCCCCATATACCGGCCGAACCTCTCGGCATGATCGTCGGTATAGCGATAATCAGGGGTAAAAAAGAGGGGGAACGCTGCCTACCTCCTAGCTCTGTCAGGCCTCAGCCTGTGGGACTGATTCGGGCCTCGAGTCCCCCTCTCGGGATGGGGAGGCCCTGTGTCTGCAAGAAATATCAAGACAATCAATATTAAGATAAAGTTGTATTAAGAAATCAAGGTTTAACGAAAATTGAAGTGTGATATATACCTCCGGAGACTAAAGCACGAGCCTGGGCCCGGGCAGCAGCACGAGCGGGACGATAGTTCCTCCGGTGATCCGGACGTGGACGCATCTCCAACTAGAAAATAAACATCGATAAAATTACATGAAGTTCATATTTATTCTTAAAGGATATGAAAAATGAATAAATATTTTATATTTATTCATACAAACCTGCAGACTGAGCGGAGGGTATGGAAGTGACGGGAGTGGCCCCTGCACCAGACGAGGACGCACCACCTATAATTAGACAATCAAGTATCAGGTATATAAGTAATTGTAAAAAGAATGTGTATATCAATAATATAAAATTCTAAATCAACATGTATACACTATAGGATATATAAACATACCCGCAGGTATATGATATATAATTAAACATACCTGGAGGTGCGGGAGTGGCCTCTGTCCCTGATGTAAGTACGTAAGAGCAAAAAGAATGTATGTATATTTATGATATAGCATTATAAATCAATATACATGCACTATATGATATATAAACATACGTGGAGGTGCAGGAGTGGCCTCTGTCCCTGATGGGACGCATCACCAACAGCTAGACAATCAAACATTGACAATATAAGTAATTTTGACATGAACATGCATGTATATCTATAATATTACATTCAAAATGAATATGCGTGCAATATACCTGGAGGTGTGGCAAAGTCCACACGGAAGGAGGCATCCGAAGGGGTCTCCGATCGGGATGCAAGACCGGCCCTCTGAAGCTCCCTACACAGCTCTCCGAGCGGCAGAACCGCTCTGCCTCTGCCTTTACCGGTGCCGCGGCTGGAGCTCCTGCCGCCCCTCGCTGCTCCCGTCATCGTCATCAAATCTAGATAAAAGGTTCGTGGACGCATTAGACAATCATTACAAGTATTGACTATATATGTATAGATCGTAAAATGTGAAATAATAATATAACATTACTGATAACCTTTTTCGTTTCGTGGACGCATTAAACATATCTACTTGGATTTCATCATCGATATCATTTCTAACCCACGTAACTTCATGATCAGTCGAAGACAACCCGTCTTTTGAAACAGACGGTCGGAGCACTCTATGTCTTCTCTCTTCTTCAGCCTCATCGCTGTCCTCGAATTCTGGGACATCGTAGACATCCCTGGGTTTCCAACGGCATACGACACTCCATCCCGGATGCTTCAAACACTGTGAGTAGTATACTTGGAACGCTTGGTTCGGAAAGATAAACGGATCTTCCTGACCGTAAAATCGAAGTGTGCTCACGCTGGTCAATCCATATTCATCTTTCCAAGTCCCAAGTTTGCTTCTCCACTTATCCGTATCGGTTCGCGTATCGTACCAAGTACACTGAAATATATAAAAGGGTTCTGATCGTCCGGGATAGTGGATGACGAGTATACAATTTAAGTATCCATAATAAATCACACTATCCGATCCTACCGTCGCAATCCCACTATTCTAAGTGGTTCTAAATGTTTCTATGTCCTTAACTTCGAATTTGTATCCAAGAACACAGAATCCTTTATAATATGCAACCTCCATACTAGGAAATTGAGCTAAACATCTTGAATCACTCTCAAATGATGCAGACAAGTTCAGATCGTGGATCTAACAAAACAAATTTTACGACAAATACATAACGATATAAGTTTAGATTAAAACTGATAGCAATAACATGTTATTCGAATAATTTACATGATCTGCAACCCAATCGCAAGAATTATCCTGATAATATTTTTTCAATCGTTCATCATTCCAATCAGGATGCCCCTCACGTACCTCGTTAAAATGAATTCTGTTTTCGACAATAAATTATGACATTAATATTATATCATTTCATACACACACAAACACAAATATAACAATTAATCTTAAAAAACTTACTCTCTAATTTTTTCAAGAAATGCGCAATTAAGCAAGATAAACCGGTATATCTTGTTGATAAACATAGTGTCTACCCTCTTATAATCGGCTTTACCATATGGCCCGTCTTGAATTCTTCGAGGCCGGTTAAGTCTCGTCTCAATGTTCTCGTCCAGATAGCGGGAACAAAATGTGGTTGCTTCATCAAGAAGATAATCTTGCATGATAGAACCCTCTGGTCGATCTCTATTGTGTATATACTTTTTAAGAGTGTAAAGGTACCTAAAGAAAATATGTTGAATAAATAAATACGGGCAAACAGGACGACAATGATTTTAAAAATTGCGTGAAACGAAAAATTCCACGTACCTCTCGACGGGATACATCCATCGATATTGTACCGGTCCGGCTAACTTAGCCTCAGTTGCAAGATGAACCGTCAGGTGTATTATGATATTGAAGAATGACGGTGGGAAAATACGCTCAAACTTATAAAGTATCAACGCGATAGAATTTTCTAGTTTATCCAGCGTCACAACATCCAGTGTTTTAGCGCATAACTCTCTGAAAAAACAACATAGGTCGTTGATTACTAGACCAACCGATTCGGGGAGAGAAGTCCTGAGGGCTAATAGAAGAAGGTGCTCCACGATAACATGGTGATCATGACTTTTCAGCCCATCGATCTTGCCTTTCACAATTTTTATCTTCTTGCTGAATGATCCTGAGAAACCTGTGGGAACTTTCAAATCATGCAACACCTGCAGGAATCTTTTCTTCTCTGGTTGTGACATATGATAAGCGGCATTGGGAAGTACAAACTTGCCTGGTTTACCTCCTACCATTTTAGGATGCAATTCACTTCTTATTTCCCAGTCCTGTAGATCCATCCGAGCATTCAGGTTGTCTTTTGATTTCCCATCTTTACAAAGAAGCAAGTTGAGTATGTGCTCGGATACTCCCTTCTCTATATGCATGACGTCCAGACAATGACGCACTAAATTTGTTGACCAGTACGGAAGATCGAAGAAAATGCTTAACTTGTTTTAGAATGGTGGTTTGACCTGTTTCGTCGGATCCATCCCGAAGATCACATTATTGTAACCATCCCACTGAGCAGTCACGTCCTCTCCGGACAATGGGGCTGGAGGTCCAAGAAGCTCCTGATGACCATCAAAGTGAACAGCGTCTAACCTGTAGGGATGTTCTAGAGGCAGGAAACGTCGATGGTCGCAATAACAAACCTTCCTGCTAAAATTCAAGAATTTCGATGTTGTGTGTTGATGGCAATGAGGACATGCTTTGTGACCATATACGAACCAACCTGATAGCATTCCATACGCAGGAAAGTCATTAATTGTCCACATTAAAGCCGCACGCAGTATGAAGGTTGTATTTGTGTTTGCATCGTAAGTCTCTACACCATCAATGAACAAAGATTTTAACTCCTCAATCAGAGGTCGGAGATAGATGTCGATATTGTTTCCTGGTGAGTTTGGTCCGTCGATAAGAAGAGGCATCATAAAGTATGATTGGTCCATAGCCAACCAAGGCGACAGATTATAAATTATCATTACAACGGGCCATGTGCTGTGACTTCCAGCCATATAGTTGAATGGGCAGAAGCCATCACTAGCCAGTCCGAGCCTAACATTGCGGGGATCGCTACTGAATATTGCGTGCCTCCTATCGAAACCCTTTCATACCGATGAATCTCTTGGATGGCTCATTTTTCCATCTTCACTTGGAAGAGCACGGTGATGCCAAATCATTGTCTCGGCTGTTTTCTTGCACCTGAATAGCCTCTGCAGCCTTTGTGTTATGGGAAAGTATCGTGCTATCTTGACAGGTATACCGGGCTTCTTATCAGAATCTTTTGTCTTATATACCTGGCCTCTCCACATATTGGACACTCTTTCAAATCTGAATTCTCTTTCCGGTACAACACGCAATTTTTAGGATATGCTTGAATCTTCTCACACTTCAGACCCAAATTAGACATCATCTTCTGGGCTCCGTACCAGCTGTCGGGCATGTTATTTCCCGGGGGCATAGAATCTTTCAAGAACGAAAGAAGCATTGTGAATGACTTGTTGCTCCATCCATTTAGGCACTTAATCAGGAAAAGTTGGACGAACCATGAGAGGGTGGAATACTTTGCATTCTCATAAATTGGTTTTCTAGCATCATTCATGAAATTTTCATATTTATCCGCACGCGGTCCTTGACCGGAAGAAATGTCATCTTCGGTACGAATAGATTCACCTAGGGCAGTCTCTAACATATCCTCCATTTCTTCTGAAGGAAAGAAATTACCGTCTTCTTCTTCTGCCGCATTACCGTCTTTTCCTTCTTCTCCTGCCGCATTATTGTCTTCTCCTTCTTCTTCTGCCTCATTACTGTGTTCTTCTCCTTCCCCGTGATATAGCCAAGTTGTATAAAGTCTAGTAAAACCATATTTTACGATATGAAGCTCTGCTAATTCTACCTTTTGCCAGTACTTATTTCCACATCTATCGCACGGGCAGAGAATCTTCTCTATCATGATTTTATTATGTGCACGTGCAAATTCAATAAAAGCAGCAACTCCTGCGACAAACTTAGGTTGCATACGTTGTTGCCAATCCACAAACATCCAGTCCTTAACTCTGACGTACTCATGGGCCATGTTAGACTGTATAACATATAAATTATAAGTTATGATGACTATATTGAGAAATCTAAGAACGGGATGGTTACTGACAAAGGAGAAAATCCGTGTATATGCTTTGTGTGTGCGTTTGTCGTTGAAAAGAATAAATTATCGATAATCAAAGTTAGATTTGAGGATACTCATGTATGAGAATATGAAAGTTTCATATTATCATCGAGTATCATATATTGGTTTTAACTTAAACATCTTGAATCACTCTCTAATGATGCGTTTGTTGTGTATTCTTGTTGTGTGTGTGTGTTTCGGCTGTCGGGGATAAGGCTTCAATCCCATTAAGAATGTATAGAGCGAACACCCATTCGCTTGTGCTTTCAACCGTTTCGAGTAAATTTCGGCAGTACATCCCCGCTGTTCTCCGAGGACACTGTAATAGAATAGATAATCATTTCAAAGCTGTGAAACAACGTTGAAGTGAACATCTAATCTATCTTTGTACACGGAGAACCAGCGAAAAAGTGCCGACAAAATATCTCGAAACGGATGAAAACACAAGTGACTGAAGGTGTTTGCTTTATACATTCCTAACTTGTCCACACGGGACAAATCTATCAGTTATCATACGATTGAATCTTCTCGTCAAATAGACTACATGACGGTTGTTAGTATCGAGCTATACCGTCCGATATTTAACAACCTTCGTATAGTTCTATGTCACGACGAACATCGAACGTATGTTAACCAATAGACGGGGACTAAGTGGCGCTTTGAGTTTCATATATGAGTATCGATGAGAATATGAAAGTTTCATATTATCATCGAGTATCATATATTGGTTTTAACTTGAATATCTTGAATCACTCTCTAATGATGCGTTTGTTATGTTTTCTTGTTGTATGTGTGTGTTTCGGCTGTTGGGGGTAAGGCTTCTATCCCATTAAGAATGTATAGAGCGAACACCCATTCGCTTGTGCTTTCAACCGTTTCGAGTAAATTTCGGCAGCACCTCCCCGCTGTTCTCTGAGTACACTGTAATAGAATAGATAATCATTTCAAAGCTGTGAAACACCATTGAAATGAATATCTAATATATCTTTGTACACGAAGAACCAGCGGAAAAGTACCGACGAAATATCTCGAAACGGATGAAAACACAAGTGAATGAAGGTGTTTGCTTTATACATTCCTAACTTTTCCGCACGGGACAAATCTATCGGTTATCATACGATTGAATCTTCTCGTCATATAGACTACACGGTGGTTGTTAGTATCGAGCTATACCGTCCGATATTTAACAACCTTCGTATAGTTCTATGTCACGACGAATATCGAACGTATGTTAACCGATAGACGGGGACTAAGTGGCGCTTTGAGTTTCATATATGAGTATCGATGAAAATATGAAAGTTTCATAT
Source organism: Agapanthus africanus (assembly GCA_030015575.1). Taxonomy (NCBI): domain Eukaryota; kingdom Viridiplantae; phylum Streptophyta; class Magnoliopsida; order Asparagales; family Amaryllidaceae; genus Agapanthus; species Agapanthus africanus. Next base: position 1,593,510 of record CM057348.1, read on the forward strand.
TATCATCGAATATCATATATTGGTTTTAACTTGAAAAACGTGTCGTTGAAACAAATTATTGTTCTCCACCTTGCACTCTCTTAACAATGGTACATGCATTAAACAACATTTAAGAGCTATCTATAACAAGTCTAAACTTTCACCTGTTGGGTTCAACAAAAAGGTTTTTGATATAACAAACACAACCTTCCTTAATTTTTTGGAGACATAAATCAAGGATAAAATAGATTTCAGATGGTGATAAAAATACCAAATTCTTTCATTGTTGGGTTAATGTCAGAAGATGTCAAAACAGAATTACAAAGTTGCAAAATGTAGAAGGCGTTTGTTTTGAGGAGCATAAACAGATTGTTCATATGGCAGCTTCTCATTTTGAAAAAGCTTTTACTTCACAAAATATAAATGCAGAATTTGATTGCAGACATATCATTTCTAATATGATTTCAGATGTTGAAAATAAAATACTTAATGATGTTCCTTTTATTGAAGAGCTACACAGTTGTATTAAGAATATGGATCCAAATAGTGCTCCTGGTCCTGATGGGTTCTCTGACAAATTCTATTTGGCTGCATGGCAGATTATTAGTGAAGATCTTTTGGAAGCTGGGAAATATTTTTTCAAACATAAAGAGGTGCCCAAGGCTGTTAATTCTACTCTCGTTTGTCTTATTCCCAAAAAAGCAAACTGTCGCTCCATCATCGATTATAGGCCTATAAACCTTTGTAATTTTCTATACAAAATTTTCATTAACCCCAACCCTAGCCCCAGCCGAACCCCAACCCTAACCCTAACCCTAACCCTAACCCCAACCCCAGCCCCAGCCCCAGCCGAACCCCAACCCCAACCCCAGCCGACCCCAACCCCAACACCAAACCCCAACCGAACCCTAACCCTAACCCTAACCCTAACCCCAACCGATGCCTAACCCTAACCCTCATCGGTACCCAAACCCTGAACCCAAGCCCTAAAATCATCAAAATTATGTTTAATTGGAGATTTACTAACCTGTAGGTGGTGGAGGAGACGACGGAGACGCTCGATCGGTGGTCGACAACGCGCGCAATCGGTGACGAGGAAGAACAAGGGCGGTAGCGACGACGAGAACGGAGGGCGGTGGCGACGACGAGAACGGCGACGAGAAAACTGTAGACGTGGGAACGAGAATTTTGGGAATTTTGGGAACGCGCGAGGGAGATCGAGTCGTAGGGCATTTCTGTGCCTTTTTAATTAAATTCCTATTTAGATTCCCTTACGGATTAGTCCGTAGGTCATTGGTTTGCGGCTCCGTAGGGCCAAACAACAAATTACGATTTAATATTTTTAAATTAAAACGTTGGGCACCGTAGGGACAACCGTTGGGCCCTATGGATTAGTCCGTAGGGGCAACAAACATCTGCCCCTACGGATTCCATTATCCGTAGGGGAAACCCCATATTGTAGTAGTGCCTCTGCCTTGTCTTTTACATCCTTAGGCTCCTGGCAGAGCAACCCTGTCCTAATACCCAATACCCAATACCGACTCTGCCTTATCTAACAAACTCGACTGCGAGAAATGCGGCCCCTCAATCTAATAATCCCCAACCCCAACCCTCCGCGCGCTGTCGATCCTTCCTTCATCGGTGTCGTCCGATGCCAACGTCGTCCTTGATTTCGAATCACATCACCTAACCCAACTCAACCGGTTCCTCCCTCTTGATCCAGAAGTGATTTCAAACCACATCACCTAACATCGTCCTTGATTTCAAACCGCATCACCTAACGTCGTCCTTGATTTCGAACCGCATCACCTAACCCGAGTCATCACCTAACCTAACCCAAATTGGGAAAAGCTCCATAAAAGATTTGAAGGTTTTAGGACTGGTTGTTTGCAAGGTGGGAAAGCCTTTGCTAACCTTGTGTCAATCCTGGCATAGAATCTCATATGAAGAAGGAAAAACCTGTCGTAATTCCAATAAACGAGTTATAGCTCCTCCAAATTCTCTTAACGTGAGGAATGAAAGGGTATAGAAGAGGGGAAGAGATGATAGAGCAAACTTAACCCGTGGATAAAGACAATAGCTAAACATAACACATTCCTGAAAGCACAACTATCTATTGAATACCAGAAATAATTGAAACTGCAAATGCAACCCCCGATTTTTGTAACTCAATTTGGACACTAAAAAACATGGAGAGAGAATGCTCTTGATGATGCTCGATAACGGTAATTCCTTAGATCATGACAGATAACGTGTTACATGCGTAAACCAGTTAGGCCTTTGAGGGCCACGAAGGGAGAATCGGTATGCTACAGTAGGGGGCTTTCCTCAAACCCTGTCTCCGAGGTTGCACCCCACTCCTTGCCCCCGTACACATCAGCAGCCAAGCCAACTGTCCCTTTGCTCTACTCCGAGCTATCACGGGCCCGAGCCTCCTCGGCCCTCTCAGCTCGCCTCCGAGCTTGAGCAGAACCAAGATACCTCGGCTCTCCCGCTCATCCGCGAGCTCTCCCGTCGAGGTCATCTTCCTCGGTCTCATCGACCGACCAACGGCACCGCTCACAGGCACAACCGCCATCCCGTGAATCTCGCCATGCGCGAGATATCCGCCGGCCACATCTTTCCATGCCATCACGATCCCCCATTAACAAGCCTTTCTAGCCATTAATGGGAGATCCCGCTCATCATGCGGGCATGACATCGGGAGCGTAACTGCCGGCGTGATTCTCACGCCTGCCCTGCCTGCTGCAACCGCTATATAAACCCCTTCTTCAGACGGTTCAAGTAAGCCATTTTTACTCCACTAAGCCGTTACTCTGCTCGGATCTCTAGTCTAACTTGACCGTCGGAGGGTCCTCGGTGGTACAACCATCCCGGGACTTCCTTGCAGGTAGCTCAGCTACCACAACCTCAAACCCATTGAGATCCACACGCTTCAGGAGTGACAGCCTCCAGATCCAATCCCAGCCACTCATCACCGCCATTAGCAGATCAACGAAAGGTAACATCTTAGCGCGGTCCAGGTCGCGTCAGCTGGCGCCGTCTGTGTGAAATCTTTGATTCCACAAAAACAAAAGTTCACTTTCCGATTTCAATCTAATAGCGAGCAATCATCACGAAGACCCAAGCACTAGCCGCTGCCTCCCCATCAACGGAGGCGCGGACGAACCTCCTCCACCGAATGCCATTAGCGCTCTTGCCGGCCGAATAGACCGACCCGCGTCCTTCGAGGAGGCGCTCATCTGCATCTAAACGGCAGGGCAATATCCCCAGGTCGCCGCTCCCCCGCCTCGGGACAGGGACCCCTACAGGGGAAGAGAAGACTCCGTCCGCGTCGGCACTGCCGACCACCGTGCCGCTGCCTCCCACGGCCGCAGATCTCCCAGGCCAATACGTTCTGAGGCCCGCTAGACGCCTCACAGTTCAATGCCGAGGTCCGTCTCCAGAGCGCCTCGTCCCAAGATCCTTCGTGCACCTGTCCCTCCTGAGGAGATGTCTGTCGGCTCGCCTGTTACCAGGCCTGACCGATGCCCCCTCCCTCGACGGGGTCGCGCGGACGAGACTCACCACGGCGGATCGAAGACTACTTCGTCGGGGGATCTAAAGAACCTCATTGAGAGGAACCGGGGCCGAGGCCAGATGCAGGACTCCAACAGCAGAGGCCTGGGATCAGAATGTGCCAAGTCGTCAGGGTACCACGACCGACTCGACGCCCTCGAGAAGAAGATCGAGGGTCTGCATCGGGAGGGTCACCGTTCGAGCGACGGGGCTAAGTATACCGTCGATTCGCTCACAAAACCATTCACCGAGGAGCTGCTCGTTGTCCACGTCTCCTCTAGCAACAAGCCCCCAAAGGTCTCCCTCTTCGACGGCAAGTCTGACCCGAAGGACCATTTGGATGCGTTCACCGCAGGGATGAGCTTCCGAGGACCATCACTGCTTGGTTCATCCTTAGCAGGCCTCCCACGGCCCCTCCAGCGCCAACGACCTAAGCCCTCACCAAGAGGCAGCCCTGCAGCTACCGTGCTCGGCTATCCCTGGCCGGTAGCTCACCTACCCCACAACGCCAGGGAACTAAGCCCTCACTAAGAGACAACTGAGTTGATTCACTACTTGGTTCATCCTTAGAAAGCCTACCATGGCCCCTCCAGTGCCAAGGACCTAAGCCCTCACCAAGAGGCAGCCCCGAAGCTACCCTGCTCGGCTATCCCTAGCCGGTAGCTCACCTACCCCACAACGCCGGGATCTAAGCCCTCACTAAGAGGTAACCGAGCAGCTTCACTGCTTGGTTCATCCTTGGCAAGCCTCCCACGTCCCTCCAGCGCCAAGGATCGAAGCCCTCACCAAAAGGCAGCCCTGCAGCTACCCTGCTCGGCTATCCCTGGCCGGTAGCTTCCCTACCCCATAACGCCAAGGATCAAAGCCCTCACCAAGGGGCAGCCGAGCAGCTACCCTGCTCGGCTATCCCTGGCCGATAGCTCCCTACCCCACAATGCCAGGGATTAAAGCCCTCACCAAGAGGCAGCCGAGCGGCTACCCTGCTCAGCTATCCCTGGCTGGTAGCTCCCTACCCCACAACGCCAGGGATCAAAGCCCTCGCCAAGAGGCAACTAAGCAGCTTCACAGCTCGGTCCATCCTTAGCAGGCCTCCCATGGCCCCTCCAGCGCTAAGGATCTAAGCCCTCACGAAAAGGCAGCTGAGCGGCTACCCTGCTCGGCCATCCCTGGCTGGTACCTCCCTACCCCACAACGCCAGGGATCAAAGCCCTCGCCAAGAGACAACTGATCAACTTCACTGCTCGGTCAATCCTTAGCAGGCCTCCCATGGCCCCTCCAGCGCTAAGGATCTAAGCCCTCACGAAGAGGCAACTGAGCGGCTACCCTGCTCGGCTATCCCTGGCTGGTAGCTCCCTACCCCACAATGCCAGGGATCAAAGCCCTCGCCAAGAGGCAACTGAGCAGCTTCACTGCTCGGTCAATCCTTAGCAGGTCTCCCATGGCCCCTCCAGCGCTATGGATCTAAGCCCTCATGAAGAGGCAGCTGAGCGGCTACCCTGCTCGGCTATCCCTGGCTGGTAGCTCCCCTACTCCACAACGCCAGGGATCAAAGCCCTCACCAAGAGGCAGCCAAGCGGCTACCCTGCTCGGCTATCCCTGGCTGGTAGCTCCCTACCCCACGACGCCAGGGATCAAAGCCCTCGCCAAGAGGCAACTGAGCAGCTTCACTGCTCGGCCAATCCTTAGCAGGCCTTTCATAACCCCTCTAGCACTAAGGATCTAAGCCCCCATAAAGAGGCAGCTGAGCGGCTACCCTGCTCGGCTATCCCTGGCTGGTAGCTTCCCTACCCCACAATGCCAGGGATCGAAGCCCTCACTAAGAGGCAGCCCCTGCAGCTATCCTGCTCGGCTATCCCTGGCTGGTAGCTTCCCTACCCCAACAAACCAGAGATCAAAGCCCTAGGCAAGAGGCAACCGGGCCCGCCCTTGCTCGGTTATCCCTGGCTGGTAGCTCCCTACCCCAACAAACTAGGGATCAAAGCCCTCGCCAAGAGGCACCGGGCAGTAACCCTGCTCGGCCCGTCCTTAAAGATCAAAACCCTCGCAAGAGGTAACCGGGCCCGCCCTTGCTCGGTTATCTCTGGCTGGTAGCTCCTTACTTCAACAAACCAGGGATCAAAGCCCTCGCCAAGAGGCACCGAGCAGCTACCCTGCTCGGCCCCGTCCTTAGTAGGCCACTTACGACCCCTCCCGCGCTAAGGATCAAAAGCCATCGCAAGAGGCAACCGGGCCCGCCCTTGCTCGGTTATCCATTGCTGGTAGCTCCCTACCCCAACACACCAGGGATCAAAGCCCTAGCTAAGAGGTAGCCGAGTGGCTACCCTGCTCGGCCCATCCTTAGTAGGCCACCTACGACCCCTCCCACGCTAAGGATCAAAGCCCTCACCAAGAGGCAGTTGAGCGGCTTCCCTGCTCGGCTAACCCTGGCTGGTAGCTCCCTACCCCAACACACCAGGTGTAACACCCGAGCCCAATGCTACTATTTTCAGTTACTGTTTGAGCATAATGTGGTACTCATTTCATTTAACTTGCTTGTTTGTTGCTTACTGTAAAATTTACCCGGCAAAGTCATTTCTACATATAACAAATTTTGGCATCTAAAATAAAATTGAAAATATTCATCTTGGCCTACTTGACACCCCAAGCCTCGTGGTAGCGTCCGTGCATTGTATTCTCGTCCCGTTCAGTGAAACGGGCGAGTTTGGACGGCTACGCGCGCGTACATGTGTCCGTTTTAGGGGTATGCTTTTTAATCATAAAACACTTAATTTTAAAATTTGGATCCCGCTTAAAATCCTATTATTTCAATTTCAAATTTTTGGACTCGACCCGGGCGCGATTTGGAAATGTTTTATTTGGCGCCAAAATCCCAAATTTTAATATTATTAAAACCATCGCATATATTTTTCTAACTAACCTGATATCTTACTGTTCATTACCTATCTTTTAAATCTTTAAATTAACCTATATATATATCCTACCGTTTCTTAAAATGTTTTGAATCTTTAATTAATATTTATCCCTAACTAACGATTCCCCTTTAGCCAATCGCGTTCCTTTTAATTCCGTAGGCCCCCACCTACAGCTCTCTCTCTCTATCTCTCCACTTTCTCTCTCTCTCTCTCTCCACTTTTTCTCTCTCTCTCATATATTCTCTCGTACTTCTCTTTATCATTCTTTCTCTTCTTGCTTCATGTCTCGTTTCTCATTTTTTTAACTGTTCTTTTGTTGCCGGAATTCCATCGTGCCGGTGATGCTTCTCGACGTTCCAGCGAGGTACCCGACCCGTGTGGTTCCTTTGTTCGTCGTTTGGGTTCATTCCGTGAACCGTGCGCCCGTCGCGAGTTTTCCCTGCCGACGGTTAACGTTCCGTTTTCCCGATTCGCGACCCATCGAGGCAAGTTAATCTTGCTACATGCTATATAATTCATTTTATACCTATTTAAATAAATACCATACCTATAGTTTAAATCTAGTGCCCCATGTTTAATTTTATAACGTTTCGATATTCCGTTTGCATCCGTTTATATCATATTAAATCTAGATCATGAAAACTTATCTTATGACATATTAGATTACATTATACTGCATCCATATCAATTAAAATATACATCGTCTTAATATTTCTTATTATTATCTTTAATTAGTTTATAATCTGCATCTTATGATATTATATATTTAAAATATTATAGTTTACACATGAAACGTCGTTGAAAAAGTGGATACGACAAATCTGAAATTTACTGTACACCTTACCGTATAAAATTCATTATAAATCATAGAAAAATCAATAGTATATGTTCTTTAGTTCGTTACGAAGCTAACTCAGAATACTATAACTCTATGAAATATTTACTTGCAAAATAAATTATTTAAATAACGTAAAATGCAAATGAAAATGTCTCCAAACTGCTGTCCAGGGAAATTCCAGCAGCAAACTTTCAATTTCGAATGTTCATAACTTTTTTTAGGGACAACCTAAGATGCTTATACTTATAAAACTGAAAACCTTATTGAATTATCTTTGTTTTGGTATAAGACACGTCCCTTTTGGAGAACGTTTGTTATTTTTAAGCTATTTTACAAATTATGGTGACACTGAATTTCTGAACGGAACTTTCTTGTGCATGGTTAATCAATACCACTTTTATAGTTATTAATCGCTTTGAATATGCTATCCATATTAATATTATTATATCAATATTTATATCACATATTGCTTAGTTGTACATCCCACATTACCATTTTTATAGTTTTATAACTTTTCGGATACCCGTTTGCATCCATCGCATTTAAGATACATATAATTGCATCCATAGATCACATTACTATATAATAATGTGATATTAACACTCCATATTTAATAAATTGCATCCTAATTAATATTGGAACTATAAATGTAACCCTAATCGATAACTGTGCATCCATATCCTTGAAATTATATCTATTTGCATATCATATTACATGTTCCAGTTTATTGTTCTGATAGTACTCATGCTTGTTTATTTATACACATGCTTATGTTAGTTTGATTATGAGCACCCACATGACATCTTGTGCTTCCTGACATGACCTGTTACACTTCCTACTTGACATGACATGGTACCGTACACTCTTGACATGACATGACACCTTTATACATTACCTGGCTGGACCTGATGTACCATGGCTTTACCTGTTACCTGATCTTGTGTCTAATGCCAACAAACATAACATGTAGTCCTCATGGACCGTTCCTGTTGTCTATCCACACAAACATGCTCTTACCTGATCCTGTGTTGGCATTAGTTCTTAATTACTGAATACCTGACTCGACATACATAGCTTGGGGGTATGGAGAAAATCAAAAGTGTAAACTAAAGTGTAACTTAAAAGGGTATTACTTGATCCGTGGTCCCGGAGGGTAACGGGACAGAGCCATTCGTGACTCTTACATTTTCCTGATCCGTGGTCCCGGGGGGTAACGGGACAGAACCACTATTGGTTCACATATTCCTGATCCGTGGTCCCGGGGGGTAACAGGACATATCCTTTGAGTTACATGGAGGATTACTCAAATTGATTTCAAAGACTTTAGACTAGGAAACCCGATAGAACAGTTTAGTTACCCACTGCACATTACCTTGCACCGCCTGTTTCACATTATTGCTTTATTCATGTTAGTTCTGCATTGCCTATTACACTGTTCATATTATATTACTTGATGACATGACGTGCTGACGTCTGGGTTTTGCATGGCCCAGATTCCGTACCGCTGTTGCAGTCCGAGCTGGAGTACTTCAGCCAACAGGCTGAGCTGTGAGTTCAGTAGTAGTTAGTTTTATTTCCTGCATTTATTTCCTGATGTGAGCCCGCATTATGGGACACACTTTTCAGTTATTTGTATTGGATCATTTGCTTCCGCATTTATTTATTATTGACTCCTGTTATTCTGGGTTATGGACATGTTTTATATAGTTTTATCTTGTTCTTGATATCTCTACAGCCGTAATGTGACTGTGGATGGATACTTCCTACCCACAGGTAGCATGGTTGGCTATGTCACGTGCCCAATCTTGCGTACTCTGGGAAGCGGGGCGTGACATGGTTCTTTTGGTATCAGAGCCATAGGATAGTCGGGTTGATTCTTTTATAGTTGGGTATTGTACCCAATACACGAATCAGAATACCCGTGTTTAGGAAACATGTCCTGCCACCTTGACCGTTTTACCATTCTTGAATCACATTCTTCCTGATTATATCTTTTACGATGTGAAAACTTCCTTTGCATATCGATTCGAAAACCTGATTCCTTGTTATCTCTAGGACTTAGACGACTTGGATGGAGTTATGTAATTGTGGCTATGATACCGCGGCATGGTTATAATGCAGTACTCTATTTAAGTATCTTGGAGTTCTAGCCTTGATCTATATTCAAAATTTATCGTCATGCTAATGTTGGGTATTTTGAGTTCAGGATTAAGGCTGGTAAGAAATTGAAGACATACCAGAGGCGTGTGGACGAAGCCGCCATGCGTAGAGTGATAAGAGAAATGCTGGAGAATCAAAGAAACAGACCGAGCTGATCCAGCAGCAAGCGGACTCGTTTCGGGAAGGTTTGCAGATCGTTCAGCAGTCTGTGAACAATGTTGGAGCTAGACCAGTTGACCGAGTAGGGACCGTAGCAGATTTCAGGCGGTTGAGTCCGTCTACATTTACTGGTTTAAAGGAGCCGTTGCCTGTGGAGCAGTGGCTAGTTGACACAGAGAACTTGCTTTTTGCGGCACAGATTCCAGATGACAAAAAAGTTGTTGTGGTACGCATTCAGCTAGTGGACTACGCCCGAGAATGGTGGCTTGTTGAGGAGACCCGCTTGCCCAAGCCGATCAAGTGGGCGGATTTTTCTAAGAGTTTCCTGGAGAAGTTCTTCCCGCGGACTGCACGGGAGGAAATGGAAGAGAAGTTCATCGGACTAAAGCAGAAGGGAGCACCCGTAGATGTGCATGTAGCAGAATGGACGAGACTCAGTAGTTTCGCTGGATCTTTAGTTGCCAACGATGCAGACAGGGCACGGAGGTTCATGCGCAGACTGGACGTGGACATCTAGAGGAAGATTGTCTCCCTGGGTTTGACCACTTTCATACAAATACTTGCAACAGCCAAGAGCAGCAGAGTTTATCTGGGATGAAAGGGAGTTTGCAGCAGACAGCAGTTGCGTTAAGGAAGCAGTTCGGTCGGGCCGGTCGAGTTTAGGGCTAGGCCGACAAACAATATTCTTGCATCAATGGTAGTGATGAAAGTAAAGAGCCGACTGTTGTTCGTGATTCTATGGACGTGTTTGAAGATATATCGGGTTTACCGCCGAGGAGAGACGTGGAGTTCGCAATTGATCTTATTCCTGGTGCAGCGCCAGTATCTAAAGCATATTATCCAATGGCGCCAGTAGAGTTGGAAGAAGTAAAGAAATAGGTTGCTGAATTGCTTGAAAAGGGTTGGATTCGAAGCAGTAACTCGCCTTGGGGAGCTCCAGTTCTTCTAGTAAAGAAGAAGGATGGCATAAGAAGGATGTGCATCGACTATCGAGAATTAAACCGGGTGGCTATCAAGAACAAGTACCCGATCCCTCGCATTGGAGAACTTTTTGAGCAGCTTAGTGGCGCGAGGGTATTCTCGAAGTTGGATTTACGATCCGGATATCATCAGGTCCGAGTGAAAACAGAAGATATTTGCAAGACGGCGTTCCGAACTCGGTATGGAAATTACGAGTACTTAGTGATGCCCTTCAAAGTAACGAATGCGCCGGCAGTATTCATGGACTTGATGAACCAAATCTTTTCACCGTTCTTGGATCAGTTCATTATGGTATTCATTGACGATATTCTGGTTTACTCGAAGAGTTTTGAAGAGCATGCTGAGCATTTGAAGATCGCACTGCAGACGTTGAGACAGGAGAAATTGTATGCGAAGATGAGTAAGTGCGAGTTTTGGCTGGAGGAAGTAAGGTTTTTGGGGCATGTTGTGTCTGGCATGGCATTGCCGTCGATCCAGAAAAGATTGCAGCAGTTCAAGATTGGCCTATTCCAAAGAATGTTGCTGAGATAAGAAGTTTCCTTGGATTAGCCGGATACTACAGGAGATTTGTGGAGAACTTTGCTCGTCTGGCAGAGCCGTTGACCAAGCTTACGCGCAAGGAGGTACCTTTTGTATGGGCGGATAAGTGTGCGTTATCTTTCGAGACGTTGAAGCAGAAGTTGATAACCGCCCCTATTCTGACCGTGCCAGACAATTCCGGAGGATTGGTGATTCACAGTGACGCATCTGGGAAAGGATTGGGATGTGTTTTGATGCAGCATGGGAAGGTTGTAGCATACGCATCGAGACAGTTGAAGACCCATGAGAAGAATTATCCAACTCATGACTTGGAGCTTGCGGCTGTGATTTTCGCTTTGAAGATTTGGAGACACTACCTTTTGGGCGAAAGAGTCGAAGTTTTTACAGATCATAAGAGCTTGAAGTATGTGTTCACACAGAAGGAGCTTAACATGAGGCAGCGTAGATGGTTGGAGCTGATGGCTGACTACGATCTTGATCTTAAGTACCATCCGGGAAAGGTTAATGTTGTGCCGGATGCGCTTAGTCGGTTACCAGTAATTCAGGTGTTAACTACGCAGAAGGAGATCGTCGCAGATTTTCGAAGATTTAACTTGGAGGTTGTGCTACCGCGTTCTACGGGATAGTTGTTGCAGCTGCAAGTACATTCGTCTTTGATCGAGAATATTAAAGCAACTCAATCGCAGGATCCTAGACTGCAAAAGTTTCGAGAGCAGGTTGAAGCCGGACTACGAACAGATTTATTGATCCACGAAGATGGTTCGTTGAGGTATGGTAGCCGTTTGTATGTGCCAAAGGGTGATGTTCGTGAAGAATTTATGAAGGAGGCACACAGTTCAGCTTATTCTGTACATCCAGGAGGCACAAAGATGTACCGAGATATTCGACAGCATTTCTGGTCGAAGGGCATGAAGCGGGAGATTGCTCGCTTTGTGGCAAAGTGCTTGGTATGTCAGCAAGTTAAGGCTGAACATCAAAGGGTTGCTGGTTTATTGCAACCACTTCCGATTTCTCAGTGGAAGTGGGAACATATAACCATGGATTTCGTGACGGCTTTACCGCGGAGTCCAAAAGGCAACAATGCAGTATGGGTAATTGTTGACCGATTGACCAAGACAGCTCACTTTATTCCTTTTCGGGTTGTTCAATCAACAGAGAATTTGGCAGAGCGGTACATGCAGGAGATTGTAAGATTGTATGGAGTACCGGTGAGCATCGTGTCCGATCGGGACACTCGGTTCTTATCACACTTCTGGAGAAGTTTACAGGAAAGTTTGGGGACTCGATTGAAGTTTAGCACAGCTTATCATCCTCAAACTGATGGTCAGTCGGAGAGAACGATCCAAACTCTTGAGGATATGTTGAGAGCATGCATGTTGGACTTCAAGGGGTCTTGGGAGGATCATCTACTTTTGGTGGAGTTGTCTTACAACAACAGTTTTCAGGCAACTATTCAGATGGCTCCATTTGAAGCTTTGTATGGTCGTAAATGCCGTTCACCTGTTTGTTGGGACGATGTCGGTGAACGAAGATTATTGGGACCAGATTTGGTTGTGCAGACAGTTGAGAAGGTTAACCCTATCAGAAATCATATGAAGGCAGCACAGGACCGACAGAAGAGTTGGGCAGATACGTCAAGAAGACCTCTAGAGTTCACCGTGGGTGATTTGGTATTCATGAAGATATCACCGACTAGAGGGGTGATTCGTTTTGGAAGTCGAGGAAAGCTTAGTCCTCGATTCGTTAGACCCTTGAGATCGTGGAGCGTGTTGGTGAGGTAGCATATCGTTTGGCGTTACCGCAGTACTTGGCAAATGTGCACGATGTGTTTCACGTATCTCAACTCCGTAAGTATGTTCGAGATGAAACACACGTTTTGGATCATTCGGAGCTAACAGTACGAGAAGACTTGACTTTTGAGGAGCGACTGATTGAAATCGTGGATCGAAGGGAAAAGGTTCTTAAGAATAAGGTTATCCCCCTTGTGCTTGTTTCTTGGGGTAATCGCTCGCATGGAGAGTCCACTTGGGAACGAGAAGATGAAATCCAGCAGAAGTTTGCTTACCTTTTCTTGTAGTTATCTATCTTTGTATTCTTGGAATTTCGAAGACGAAATTCTTTTTGTAGTTGGGTATAATGTAACACCCGAGCCCAATGCTACTATTTTCAGTTACTGTTTGAGCATAATGTGGTACTCATTTCATTTAACTTGCTTGTTTGTTGCTTACTGTAAAATTTACCCGGCAAAGTCATTTCTACATATAACAAATTTTGGCATCTAAAATAAAATTGAAAATATTCATCTTGGCCTACTTGACACCCCTACCCTCGTGGTAGCGTCCGTGCATTGTGTTCTCGTCCCGTTCAGTGAAACGGGCGAGTTTGGACGGCTACGCGCGCGTACATGTGTCCGTTTTAGGGGTATGCTTTTTAATCATAAAACACTTAATTTTAAAATTTAGATCCCGCTTAAAATCCTATTATTTCAATTTCAAATTTTTGGACTCGACCCGGGCGCGATTTGGAAATGTTTTATTTGGCGCCAAAATCCCAAATTTTAATATTATTAAAACCATCGCATATATTTTTCTAACTAACCTGATATCTTACTGTTCATTACCTATCTTTTAAATCTTTAAATTAACCTATATATATATCCTACTGTTCCTTAAAATGTTTTGAATTTTTAATTAATATTTATCCCTAACTAACGATTCCCCTTTAGCCAATCGCGTTCCTTTTAATTCCGTGGGCCCCCACCTGCAGCTCTCTCTCTCTCTATCTCTCCACTTTCTCTCTCTCTCTCTCTCTCCACTTTTTCTCTCTCTCTCTCATATATTCTCTCGTACTTCTCTTTATCATTCTTTCTCTTCTTGCTTCTTGTCTCGTTTCTCATTTTTTTAACTGTTCTTTTGTTGCCGGAATTCCGTCGTGCCGGTGACGCTTCTCGACGTTCCAGCGAGGTACCCGACCCGTGTGGTTCCTTTGTTCGTCGTTTGGGTTCATTCCGTGAACCGTGCGCCCGTCGCGAGTTTTCCCCGCCGACGGTTAACGTTCCGTTTTCCCGATTCGCGACCCATCGAGGCAAGTTAATCTTGCTACATGCTATATAATTCATTTTATACCTATTTAAATAAATACCATACCTATAGTTTAAATCTAGTGCCCCATGTTTAATTTTATAACGTTTCGATGTTCCGTTTGCATCCGTTTATATCATATTAAATCTAGATCATGAAAACTTATCTTGTGACATACTAGATTACATTATACTGCATCCATATCAATTAAAATATACATCGTCGTAATATTTCTTATTATTATCTTTAATTAGTTTATAATCTGCATCTTATGATATTATATATTTAAAATATTATAGTTTACACATGAAACGTCGTTGAAAAAGCGGATACGACAAATCTGAAATTTACTGTACACCTTACCGTATAAAATTCATTATAAATCATAGAAAAATCATTAGTATATGTTCTTTAGTTCGTTACGAAGCTAACTCAGAATACTATAACTCTATGAAATATTTACTTGCAAAATAAATTGTTTAAATAACGTAAAATGCAAATGAAAATGTCTCCAAACTGCTGTCCAGGGAAATTCCAGCAGCAAAATTTCAATTTCGAATGTTCATAACTTTTTGTAGGGACAACCTGAGATGCTTATACTTATAAAACTGAAAACCTTATTGAATTATCTTTGTTTTGGTATAAGACACGTCCCTTTTGGAGAACGTTTGTTATTTTTAAGCTATTTTACAAATTAGGGTGACACTGAATTTCTGAACGGAACTTTCTTGTGCATGATTAATCAATACCACTTTTATAGTTATTAATCGCTTTGAATATGCTATCCATATTAATATTATTATATCAATATTTATATCACATATTGCTTAGTTGTACATCCCACATTACCATTTTTATAGTTTTATAACTTTTCGGATACCCGTTTGCATCCATCGCATTTAAGATACATATAATTGCATCCATAGATCACATTACTACATAATAATGTGATATTAACACTCCATGTTTAATAAATTGCATCCTAATTAATATTGGAACTATAAATGTAACCCTAATCGATAACTGTGCATCCATATCCTTGAAATTATATCTATTTGCATATCATATTACATGTTCCAGTTTATTGTTCTGATAGTACTCATGCTTGTTTATTTATACACATGCTTATGTTAGTTTGATTATGAGCACCCACATGACATCTTGTGCTTCCTGACATGACCTGTTACACTTCCTACTTGACATGACATGGTACCGTACACTCTTGACATGACATGACACCTTTATACATTACCTGGCTGGACCTGATGTACCATGGCTTTACCTGTTACCTGATCTTGTGTCTAATGCCAACAAACATAACATGTAGTCCTCATGGACCGTTCCTGTTGTCTATCCAGACAAACCTGCTCTTACCTGATCCTGTGTTGGCATTAGTTCTTAATTACTGAATACCTGACTCGACGTACATAGCTTGGGGGTATGGGGAAAATCAAAAGTGTAAACTAAAATGTAACTTAAAAGGGTATTACTTGATCCGTGGTCCCGGGGGGTAACGGGACAGAGCCATTCGTGACTCTTACATTTTCCTGATCCGTGGTCCCGGGGGGTAACGGGACAGAACCACTATTGGTTCACATATTCCTGATCCGTGGTCCCGGGGGGTAACGGGACATATCCTTTGAGTTACATGGAGGATTACTCAAATTGATTTCAAAGACTTTAGACTAGGAAACCCGATAGAACAGTTTAGTTACCCACTGCACATTACCTTGCACCGCATGTTTCACATTATTGCTTTATTCATGTTAGTTCTGCATTGCCTATTACACTGTTCATATTATATTACTTGATGACATGACGTGCTGACATCTGGGTTTTGCATGGCCCAGATTCCGTACCGCTGTTGCAGTCCGAGCAGGAGTACTTCAGCCAACAGGCTGAGCTGTGAGTTCAGTAGTAGTTAGTTTTATTTCCTGCATTTATTTCCTGATGTGAGCCCGCATTATGGGACACACTTTTCAGTTATTTGTATTGGATCATTTGCTTCCGCATTTATTTATTATTGACTCCTGTTATTCTGGGTTATGGACATGTTTTATATAGTTTTATCTTGTTCTTGATATCTCTACAGCCGTAATGTGACTGTGGATGGATACTTCCTACCCACAGGTAGCATGGTTGGCTATGTCACGTGCCCAATCTTGCGTACTCTGGGAAGCGGGGCGTGACACCAGGGATCAAAGCCCTTACCAAGAGGCACCGGGTAGTAACCCTACTCGGCCCGTCCTTAGTAGGCCTCTCACAACCCCTCCCGCGCTAAGGATTGAAGCCCTCATCGCGAGACCGCTGAGTCCCTTCCTACTCGGCGCATCCCCAGCGGGCATCCTTCTGCCCATCAGACGCTGAGGATTTGAGGCCCTCATCGTGAGGTCGTCGAGTCCCTTCCTGCTCGGCGCATCCCCAGCGGGCATCCTCCTGCCCATCAGACGCTGAGGATCTGAAGCCCTCATCGCGAGGCCGCCAAGTCCCTTCCTGCTCGGCGCATCCCCGGCGGGCATCCTCCTGCCCATCAGACGCTAAGGATTTGAAGCACTCATCACGAGGCCATCGAGTCCCTTCCTGCTCGGCGCATCCCCAGCAGGCATCCTCTTGCCTATCAGACGCTGAGGATTTGAAGCCCTCATCGTGAGGCCGCCGAGTCCCTTCCTGCTCGGCTCATCCCAAGCGGGCATCCTCCTGCCCATCAGACGCTGAGGATTTGAAGCCCTCATCGTGAGGCCGCCGAGTCCCTTCCTGCTCGTCGCATCCCCAGAGGGCGTCCTCCTGCCCATCAGACGCTAAGGAATTGAGGCCCTCATCGCGAGGCCGTCGAGTCCCTTCCTGCTCAGTGCATCCCCAGCAGTCATCCTCCTGCCCATCAGACGCTGAGGATCTGAAGCCCTCATCGCGAGGCCGCCGAGTCCCTTCCTTCTCAGCGCATCCCCAGCGGGCATCCTCCTGTCCATCAGACGCTGAGGATTTGAAGCCCTCATCGCGAGGCCGTCGAGCCCCTTCCTGCTCGGCGCATCCCCAGCGGGCGTCCTCCTGCCCATCAGACGCTGAGTATCTGAAGCCCTCATCGTGAGGCCGCCGAGTCCCTTCCTGCTCGGCGCATCCCCAGCGGGCGTCCTCCTGCCCATCAGACGCTGAGTATCTGAAGCCCTCATCGTGAGGCCGCCGAGTCCCTTCCTGCTCGGCGCATCCCCAGCGGGCATCCTCCTGCCCATCAGACGCTGAGGATCTGAAGCCCTCATCGCGAGGCCGTCGAGTCCCTTCCTGCTCGGTGCATCCCCAGCGGGCAGCCTCCTGTCCATCAGACGCTGAGGATCTGAAGCCCTCATCACGAGGCCGCCGAGTTTCTTCCCGCTCGGCGCATCCCCAGCAGGCAGCCTCCTACCCTACAAAGACATGGATCCAAGGCCCGCCGAATAAACTCATACTCAACGCGCGATCAGCGCCTCAACTCCAGCAAAGGGATGATACCGACCTTCCCACACTCATCCTTCGTTCGACTTATACTCGATGCGCGACAACAAGAACGCCGTGTCATCCCCGAACAATCCACCACGAGGAATTACCAGCACCAAGCCGCACAGAAAGAACCAAGAAGTCCACTCTCGATCCGACCCACGAATAGATCGGAACGAGAGCGGGGGGCTAATGATGATGCTCGATAGCGGTAATTCCTTAGATCATGACACGTGGCAGATGACGTGTTACATGCGTAAGCCAGTTAGGCCCTTGTAGGCCACGGAGGGAGAATCAGTATGCTACAGTGGGGGCTTCCCTCAAACCCTGTCTCCGAGGTTGCACCCCACTCCTTACCTCTGAGCACCTCAGCAGCCAAGCCAACTGTCCCTTTGCTCTACTCCGAGCTATCACGGGCCCGAGCCTCCTTGGCCCTCTCCGCTCGCCTCCGGGCTCGAGCAGAACCAAGATACCTTGGCTCTCCCGCTCATCCGCGAGCTCTCCCGCCGAGGTCATCTTCCTCGGTCTTATCGACCGACCAACGGCACCGCTCACAGGCGCAACCGCCATCCCGCGAATCTCGCCATGCTCAAGATATCCGCCGGCCACATCCCACGTTCCACGCGATCACGATCCCCCATTAACGAGCCTGTCTCGCCATTAATGGGAGATCCCGCTCATCACGCGGGCATGACGTCGGGAGCGTAACTGCCGGCGTGATTCTCGCGCCTGCCCTATCTGCTGCCACCGCTGTATAAACTCCTTCTTCAGACGGTTCAAGTAAGCCATTTTTACTTCACTAAGCCGTTACTCTGCTCGGATCTCTAATCTAACTTGACCGTCGGAGGGTTCTCAGTGGTACAACCACTCCGGGACTTCATTGCAGGTAGCTCGGGAACCACAACCTCAAACCCATTGAGATCCACACGCTTCAGGAGCGACGGCCTCCAGATCCAATCTCAGCCATCCATCACCGCCATCAGGAGATCAACGGAAGGTACATCTTGGCACGGTCCAGATCGCGTCGGCTCTTGACGACTTTGTTTGCAAACAAAGTTAAATGGGAACACACTTCATAAAATCTATCCATATCTTGGCTATGACCGGTTGCAGGTCGCATCATTAAGCAGTGGATTCAAGATATTTTTAAATGGTTTTTTGTAATCTTTCCGATCAACTTACTATTAATGCAAAAGAGATGATACATAGCAAGGAAAATTCTCATAAATTTTAGGATAACGTAACCTGATCAAAACCGACTTTACAATTCATGTCAAATTTTTGCATCACATAAACAAAACGCTAGTTATAAATGATAAGGTTAGGGAATTTTATATATTCATTGATATTATTAACTGAATTATATGTCATCTGCTCATCTTTTAAACGGAAGGATTAAGGATTAATAGATACGGCGACATTAAATACCTTGAAGCCAATCAGAAACGCACGTTTTGCCTTTTGATTTCAAACTCTAAGAGCGTTAGGCTTAGGAGAATAAATGGGAGGGTAAACAAAATCCATAATCATAACAAATCTAATAAATGGAATCCCAAGGAACTCCAACAATTCTAATCATTCTCTTGTTTTGGAATAATGGGAGGTGGATATCGATCCCCCTTTATTTTTGGTTTTTTGCTTTTCATTTTCATTGAATTGAAAAGGAGGCTCGGTTCATCACAGTCTTATTTCTCTCCTATTAATCCATCTCCTTTTTTTCCTGCCTCCAAAATAAAAATAAAAATAAAAAGCAGGCGGTTCGTTGTTACCGAGTCTTCATCCAAAATTCTTGGTGGTGGAGCCCACGCACACGCACCCCTCCCTCCTACAACAAATTCGATGTTGATTGGTTGTGATTTGTGAGACGGACTGACCAATCAAGAGAATTAAATCGGTTCCGGAATGAATCGGCATATGATTGGCATGCATTTGGTGGGCAGTCACATAACTCGTGAATTATTCGGCGTATTCATGAATAATTCGTGAGTTGTGTGACTGCCGATTAAATCTGTGAATTATTCGCAATCACCGAACGCGCCGAATTATTGCCGAATTATTCATGAATAATTCCCGAATTATTCAAAAAAAAATGAATTATTCAAAAAACAGCAAAAAATTCACGAAATCAAAATCTAGCGTCTCATATATTAATTTTATATTAATTTTTTGCTCGAAATCCTTTTCGAACATTTCTCGAACACTTACCGAATCTTTCCCGAATACCTGCCGATTTTTTCCGAATTGTTCTCCGAATCCGAATTTTCGATCTCGCCGAATTATTGCCGAATCACGAATTTGTGACTATGCTGGTGGGGATGGAGTGGACCCTTCAACTTCATTGAAAAACCATTCTCTTTTTCCACTCAATTTCTTTAACCTTGTTTCATCTTCCTTCTTCTTTTTTTTTTGCCCTTGCTTTTTGGCTCTATATATATATATATATATATATAACAATACCAAGCAATTTACTCAATTTATATATATATATATGACTTTATATTTTTGCCGTTGCTTTTTGGCTTAAACTTTATATTTTTGCCGTTGCTTTTTGGCTTAAAAAATAGAAAAGAAATAAAAACCTTTAAATTGCATAAAATTGCCATACAGCAATAAAATTGAAATATTGCCTAAAAATTAACCTTTAATATTAAGAATGAACCTTGAATATAAAATTTTAAATTTTTTTGATCAAGTGGAATTAACAAGGCAAATGTTGTGCACAACTAATGTAAATATCTTAAATTTGCATGTCAGTTAAATGGAGTACAAACAAAGAAAAACAAAATTAAATATATTAAATTAAATATATATTGATCATCGTATCAATTACTAAAACATTTTATCAATAAATTTATATAATCTTCTATTTCGATCAAAACATTAAATACAGAGCTATATACATATATCATCATTATCTGAATTATATAGAAGCAAGCGCTCAAGCAATTGGAACATTGGAGATTAATTAATATTATCACAGTAATATTCTTAGGGCAACTCAACACACACACACACAGAGACACACGTTTCATGAAATTATAGCATCAATAAAATCAACAGGATCATGATCAATCGATGAAACCAAATAAAAACATATATAGCACCTCGCACCACATGACCCTCAAAAATCACACACAACGTCCTAAATAATATAAAGTTGCATGCAGTTCAAACCCTAATCTCCATAATTAAAACAACTTATCATCATCATCACATAAATCAACCTAACATAAACACAATCAACTAATTAATTAACCAAAAGAAAAAGAAAGAAAGAAAGAAAGACCAAGTAAAATCACGCTTTCAGCCCCCCAAAGCAACTGGTAAGGTGAAACTGGCGGTGGGCGTGGGCGTGATGGTGGTTGGCATCTGCAGCAGGAGCAGCGGCGCCGCCGCTGCCGCCGTGGCTCTTCTGGATCAAACCCTGAACTTGCCTGAAATACTCGACGTGGCATGGGATGGTGATGGCTCCCTTGTCGTAGTTGAACCCGTATTCCTCCTCGGCCTCCTTGAGCAAATCAAGAAAGAGAGGGTGGTTTAAGTAAACAACAGGCACCATGAAGCGCTGCTGCTGCTGCTGCTGCTGCTGCTGCTGCTCCTTCCCCACCCTTATCGCCACCCATCCCTTGGGCGTCGCCGCAGCCGCCTCCTTCCGCCCAAAACTCGGAAGGTGCAACAAGTGATGATGGTGGTGCTGCAGATGACCCATATCTCTTAATTAATTTATTTATTTATTTATTATATCGAGAAGAAGAAGAAGAAGAAGAAGGAGGAGGAGGAGGAGGAGGAGGAGAAATTAATTAGGGGCCGGGCTGGCTAGCTAGAGAGAAAAATTAAGAGAAAGGTCAAGGATCGGAGTTGGATCGAGATGCATGGTGAGATCGATGAAAGAGGTGGGCACGTTAGAGATCAATCGATGCGCGCATCATGTTGAGATGGATGTTGGACATGTTGCAGGCTTCTTCTTTTCTTTCTTTCTTTCTTTCTTTCTTAGATCTTCTTCTTTTTTTATTTTCTTCTTCTTCTTTTAATTATTATAAAATCTATTAAAATCTTTCATGGAGTATTTGTTAATATTACCTTTTCTAATTGATTCTATTTGTTAATATTAACTTTTATTCTAGTTGAAATAAAAAAGTATGCAGGGTAGGTTGTTAAAAGAAATAGAAAAAGAAAAAGAATAAAAGTTAGATTAGCCCGTTAAAATCGGAAGGAAAAGCGGTGACAAATTCCAGTTTGGTAAACTCAAAAAATAAAACGTTGCTTTGGAAATAAGCAAAGTCAGGAGGGGTTTGGGTTGTATTCTGTCAGCGGCCTCTTTATCCACTATATATGGTACCCGTCACGTTTCAAAATTCCTATCAGGTCCTTTTCAGGACTTGAAATTTTTTTCCCACACCCAAGAAATTTAAACGGCTGTAACACGGAACAGTATTATGAACGAATATGCAAAATCTTTTCTCACAAGCGGTTCGTTCCAAAAAAAAAAAAACCGAGGTGACGTCATGAAAGCGAGGGTGACGTGGGTGACAGCCAAATGTAGAAATTTTAGATAGGCAACTGGGCGCCACCAACTTATTAAATAGTTGGATCCAGACCCGGTCCCTTTCTAGTCAGTCTTCCAGAGATTTCCGATACTTATCCGAGAAATTTCATAAGAGGCATGATCCTCTTCACTACTACAAATAAGGGTTGCCCCTACGGATATATGCGTAGGGACGAAAAAATACCCCATAGGTGCAAAGGCCGCAGGTGCAAGTTGAGACCCTGAACTTGCCCCTACGGGCAAAATCTTGCCCCTACGGATTTCTGTGTAGGTCCTAGTGTCCCTACGGACGAAGCCATAGGGTAAAAAAATTTATATTATTTACGGTTTTTTTAAATATTTTAAGTGTACCTACGGATATGTCCGTAGGTCCAAGTTATATACCCTACGGATAACTGCGTAGGTACCTATCCGTAGGGGCAAAATATCAGGATTCCTGATATTTTGCCCCTACGGATATCTTCGTAGGGGAGAGACTGTAGCCCCTACGGACATGTCCATAGGGGCACTTCCAACCCCTGGTACTGAGATCAGGGGGCAAATATCAGTTACTGCTGACATTTTGCCCCTACGGATATATCCGTAGGGGCAACATGTGTGCCTACGGATTAATCCGTAGGTACATATTGTCTGTATTTTTTTTTTTAAAAAATGCTGCCTGATTTTTTCCCGTCCTGTGCACAATAATATATACATCAATCAAATATAAAAATAATCACACAACATATATCGCAGTATTCATAATCACATCTCACGTATATAATATACAAAAGAAATCCAAAAACTGAATATGATATAAATATAAACCAATATCGATATCGTTTCAAAATGTAGTACAATGTGTATGATATAAATAAATACATGTTTCAAAAAATAAGAACCAAAAAGCTACCCTAGTTCGGTCCAGCTCCACCTCTGAATAACGATAGAATAACGCGCGCCTGCTCCTCGGTCAATAAACTCTGCAATTCGGCACGAGCGGGAGTCTGAGCGGCCTGTGGAACTGGCGATGTGGTCTGCGCAGCCGCCGTCGAGGTAGTCGCTTGCGGAACCGCGGCTGCGGGAGTCTGAGTGGGCGGTGGAGCTACAGGAGCTGTCTGCGGAAGCGCAACCGATATAGTGGCTTGCGGAGCCGCAGCCGAAGGAGATGCATGTGGAGGCTCGGCCGATGTACCCTGTCGCGTCTGGACCTAACGTGTGTAATAAGCGTGTAAGAACTGTGTATTATTCGAATTCGTATCATTATTAAGTTATTTCGAAACCCCGTTTGGATATCTAGTTTGTTGTTTATTTTAATTACATCTGTATGTATGATTAATCAAACTTAAGTCTAAAACCAAATAAGCTCAAGCTACGTACTAATTATGGATATGTTGATATCTATATAATATGACATGATATTTTACTATAAAGCAGTATACATACCAGCATCTCCTTCAACTCTTGAACGGTGGCCCTCAAGCTCTCAAGTTCCTGATGGACACGTCGGTCACCGGAGACGGAGGAAGTAACCGCCGGGGTGGAGTCCAACCTCATATGGGCCCTGCTAGGGCCCAGTCCCCGGCCTCTCTCCCAACCTCCGTGGTGCCCTCCGTGTACGGCGTCCAGAACTGGGGTCAGCAGCCTCGGATCGCTCTGTCCGGTAAAATCGATCCCCGAGGCCTGGGCCTGCTCAACCACCCGCTCCTACACCCACATTAAGCAGTAAAGTATAAGTATAAGATTTAAACTTGAACCTTCCAAAACTAAAATTTCAAATTTGGGTAGAAAAAATATTAACACTTACGCAGTATTCCTGGGTAGCGACGTCGGGATATCGAAGCTCGCCCGTGGCGGGATCTGTCGAGGTGCCGTGGACGGCAAGATATGCGGACAGCACGCTCGGTGTACCACCTGACGCCACGGTCCGAGATGTCTGCAATATTAGAAAGTAACTCTTAATATTAGAAATATTAGAAAATAACTCTTAATATTGCAGAATATCACAAACGTCGGTCTATTGTAATTTACCGATAACTCCATGGCTCGAGTAATGTTCCTCGAGCCACCTGTGTAAGTGGGGCGACCCCTCTTCGCCGACTTCCTGTTCTCTGTATTCTGAGCGGCCTGTTTCTGCACAACGCATTAACATTTAGTTTTCTAATTAAGAAACACAAAGAAATAAATTATATCATAAATAATGAATTACATTTAAAATACATACCCGTTTGCGTTGGGAGTCGAAATAAGCGCACAATAGAGGCTATGTCTCTACGTCGACTCTCGCAAACGCCGGAATAGATAGGAGGGCCGCTCTCTCTGCCTCGGGGGTTGCCATCCACAGGGAGTTGCAGTCGGCCTTCAGCTCATTCCTGTTGTATCGGATCTTGGCCTGCATGTTCTTCATCAGGCCATTGTACAGAGCATGAAGGTCGAGCACCCTCCCCGGGTGATCAGGGTCGGCTACAAGCTGAAAATCGCAATCCAACTGAAAATACAAAAAAACATTGTTATTAGATTGCAAGTGTTAATAATAAATATATTGGATAGATCAAATGAAAATATATATTAATACATACCTGAGCCTGATCAAAGAAGAGGGCGAATGAGCGCTGGTGCTGCTCGCCCCACTCAACGTGAAGTGGATAGTTCTTCACGAGCCGGCTCTCGTCCCCCAAATACCGGCCGAACCTCTCGGCATGAGGACCGGTATAGCGATAGTCAAAGGTAAAAAAAAGGGGGAATGCTGCCTCCCCCCTAGCTCTGTCAGGCCTCAGCCTATGGGACTGATTCGGGCCTCGAGTCCCCCTCTGGGGATGGGGAAGCCCTGCGTCTGCACGAAATATCAAGACAATCAATAATAAGACAAAGTTGTATTAAGAAATCAAGGCTAAACGAAAATTCAAGTGTGATATATACCTCCGGTGACTATCGCACGAGCCTGGGCCCGGACAGCAGCACGAGCGGGACGATAGTTCCTCCGGTGAGGAACAACCGGGGTCCTGGATGCGGACGCATCCCCTCCAAATAGAAAATAAACATCGACGCTAAATTTTCATGAAGTTCATATTTATTCTATAGAGCATATGTAAAATGAGTAAATATTTTAAATTTATTCATACTAACCTGCAGACGATGCGGAGGGTATGGAAGCGGCAGGAGTGGCCCCTGCGGAAGGTGTGGACGCACCACCTATAATTAGAAAATTAAAAATAGATTATATAAGTAATTGCAAAAAGAATGTGTAGATCAATAATACAACGTTCTAAATCAATATGCATGCACTATAGGATATATAAACATACCCGCAGGTGCGGTGGTGTCACCACCTACAGCTAGACAATAATAAAAATTGCTAAGTAAGAGCAAAAGGAATGTGTGTATTTATGATATAGCATTCTAAATCAATATACATACACTATATGATATATAAACATACCTGAAGGAGCGGGGGTGGCCTCTGTCCCAGATGTGGACGCATCACCAACAACTAGACAATCAAACATTGACAATATAAGTAATTTTGACATAAACAGGCATGAATATCTGTAATATTACATTCAAAATGGATATGCGTGCAGTATATCTGGAGATGTGGCAAAATCCACACGGAAGGAGGCATCCGAAGGGGTCTCCGATCTGGGTGCAAGACCGGCCCTCTGAAGCTCCCTACGGAGCTCTCCGGACGGCAGAACCGCTCTGCCTCTGCCTCTGCCGCGGCTGGAGCTCCTGCCGCCCCTCGCTGCTCCCGACATCGTCATCAAATTTAGATAAACGGTTCGTGGACGCATTAGACAATCATTAAAAGTATTGACTATATATGTATAGAGCGTAAAATGTGAAGTAATAATATAACATTACTGATAACCTTTTTCGTTTCGTGGGCGCATCATACATATCTACTTGGATTTCATCGTCGATGTCATTTCTAACCCACGTAACTTCATGATCGGTCGAAGACAACCCGTCCTTCGAAACAGACGGTCGGAGCACTTTAAGCCTTCTCTCTTCTTCGTCCTCATCGCTGTCCTCGTATTCTGGGACATCGTAGACATCTCTGGGTTTCCATCGGCATACAACACTCCACCCCGGATGCTTCAAACACTGTGAATAGTATACTTGGAACGCTTGGTTCGGAAAGATAAACGGATCGTCCTGATCGTAAAATCGAAGTGTGTTCACACTGGTCAATCCATATTCATCTTTCCAAGTCCCAAGACTGCTTCTCTACCTGTCCGTATCGGTTCGCGGATCGTACCAAGTACACTGGAATATATAAAAGGGTTCTGATCGTCCGGGATAGTGGAGGCCGAGTATACAATTTAAGTACCCATAGTAAATCACACCGTCCGATCCTACCGTCGCAATCCCACTATTCTGAGTGGTTCTAGATGTTTCTATATCCTTAACTTCGAATTTGTATCCAAGGACACCAAATCCTTTGTAATATGCAACCTCCATACTAGGAAATTGAGCTAAACATCTTGAATCACTCTCAAATGATGCTGACAAGTTCGGATCGTGGATCTAACAAAACAAATTTTACGACAAATACATAACGATACAAGTTTAGATTAAAACTGATAGCAATAAAATGTAATTCGAATAACTTACATGCTCTGTGATCCAATCACAAAAATTATCCTGATGGTATTTTTCCAAACGTTCTTCGTTCCAATCAGGATGCCCCTCACGTACCTCGTTAAAATGAGTTCTGTTTTCGACAAATAATTGTGACATTAATATTATGTCATTTCATACACACACAAACACAGATATAACAATTAATCCAAAAGAACTTACTCTCTAATTTGTTCAAGACATGCGCAATTAAGCAAGATAAACCGGTATATCTTGTTGATAAACATAGTGTCTACCCTTTTATACTCGGCTTTACCATATGGCCTGTCTTGAATTCTTCATGGTCGGTTAAGCCTTGTCTCAATGTTCTCGTCCAGATAGCGGGAACAAAATGTGGTTGCTTCATCAAGAAGATAATCTTGCATGATAGAACCCTCTGGTCGATTTTTATTGCGTATATACTTCTTAAGAGTGTAAAGGTACCTAATGAGAATATGTTGAATAAATAAATACGGGCATACAGGACAACAATAAATTTATAAATTGCGCGAAACGAAAAATTACACGTACCTCTCGACGGGATACATCCATCGATATTGTACCGGTCCGGCTAGCTTCGCCTCAGTTGCAAGATGAACCGTCAAGTGTATTATGATATCGAAGAATGACGGTGGGAAAATACGCTCAAACTTGCAAATTATCAACGCAATAGAATTTTCTAGTTTATCCAGCGTCGCAACCTCCAGAGTTTTAGCACACAACTCCCTGAAAAAACAACATAGGTCGTTGATTACTAGACCAACCGAGTCGGGGAGAGAAGTCCTGAGGGCTAATGGAAGAAGGTGCTCCACGATAACATGGTGATCATGACTTTTCAGCCCATCTGTAATGACCCCAAAATTTTTATACATTTTTATTATCCCTCTTCAAAAATATACCGTATTTATTTGTACTTGGTATTTTCCTCTTTCTATTAAATTTATTATTATTTTATTCCTCAATCTATTATGTATTTTTTTCTAGGTACAATTTCTTTTTCTTATATTTAAGTTTTTAACTTCTCATTCTTATTTTTTCCTTTCATAAATATTTAACCCAAATCCATTATTCTAATTCTCTACAGCCCATCTAAAAAGCCCATTTTCTTTTTAAGCAACATCATATATTTAATTCTAATTAAATATATGCATGAACAACCTTATAGCTCATTGGTTAAGTCCTTGCATTGTTATTCCATAAGTCACATGTTCAAACCCCCATTCTTGCAATTATTTTTTTATCATTTTTTATTCTTCCCATAACCTACAAATGAGACCTTTCATTTCCAAAATGAATGGTGACCTTTCATTTCTCTTTTAATTCTCATGTTAAATGCATATATTATTATTCACCATTACAACATCTTTATTTGTCCTCCTCCATCTTTTCCTTCCTCATATTTTTCTATCTCTCACTTCTTCCTCTTCACCAAGATGACAAGAAGAAGAACATGAAGAAGTCTTCAAGAAGGTTTCGCTAGTAACGCGAGACTATCGGCGGATAGACAAGCCCGGTGACAATACCGGCTTGTGTATGTAAGTCCCTTCTCTCTCCTTTCCCCCCATCTCTTTTTTTCCTCTTGTCATGCATCGTGAACCCCTTATTCTTTTCATATCATAATCCATAAGAGAAGATACACATAAACATATACATATACATATACATAAGTTTAGATATATATGATTCTATATGGTTTAATAATATCTTATTATCTCTTGTTCAAATTAAAGTATTTTTAATTCTTTCTTCATGATTATGAATGTTTATTACAAGTTGTGAGAACATAGATTTCAATCCATAATATATCTACGATATCTCATGGAATCGGTTTGGTTATTAAAAGAAAGGATAAAGCTTGCATAAAAATACTAGTTAATCTTTTTGCCGATTTTAGTATACACATCAATACCTTTAGTTTTAAAATAATTTTTATAAATTAATTTTTAACTCTGAAAATTTCAGGAAATTTACATATGATAGAATATATTATTTTGTATACGCTGTAAAAATTTTAGATCGATCCGCATAACGGTTTAGGAATTACATCGTATTTATTCACTGATCGTAAAACAGAATACTGCAGTTATCGGTCAACTTCTAGGACATATAACTTGGTATACCGGTATCCAAATTGAGCAAACTCAGATATTTTTGATATCTACATCGAATGATATAGATTTTATTAGTTTTATAGTTTTACCGAAAACCTATCTAAGATAAAGAAAACTGCATTACAATATTAAGTGACGGATCTGGACAGAATCTGTTCCGATTCGCACACTGTTTTTAAATTGGACATAACTCGAACACCCGATATCCGTTTGTGACAAAATTTAGATGTGTAGATGCACAATTGATAGAAATATAATTTTATGTATACTTGATTACTTATAAATGCATGAAACAACCTGATATAGGCTTTACAATACAATATATAGTTGCTGTCCAGAAATCTGAATTTCTGTTTTAAATGCTGATATTAAAATGATCATAACTAGAGCTTCAGAAATCCAAATCATGTGAATCTTGGTGTTTTGGATAAGTACATCGAAAGACCTAAAATTTTCTAATAATCTTCATAATCTGAAACCTGATGGAAATTAACTCAAACTGCATTTTTAAAATATGTGACGGTGCCGAATAGATTCTGATCTGTTTTGCGCGACGATACGAAAACATATATATCTCTCAAACCGGTAGTCATATTTAGGTAAAACTGGAACTCACGCATGCAAAACATT
Source organism: Agapanthus africanus (assembly GCA_030015575.1). Lineage (NCBI taxonomy): Eukaryota > Viridiplantae > Streptophyta > Magnoliopsida > Asparagales > Amaryllidaceae > Agapanthus > Agapanthus africanus. The sequence continues at coordinate 1,623,071 of CM057348.1, forward strand.
TAGAGCCATATTTCTGTTTATATTTCGCATTCGTTCAACTTGATTAATTAGTCGTACATAATATTTCTTTACAGCATTGTTTATGGTAGTTACTCGAATAATATACTTGACTCATTTCATGTTATTCGAACATGTATACATATTTAGCTTGATCATTAAATTATTGTATGTACATAAAGATGATAATTAAATACTTGAGTTGTATTTTGAAAACTATACAAAAGTATTTTTACATAAAACCCTCTCAAGTTTTATAAATTACCCTGAGGACCCTAGCAATTATAGGACTTCGATTTACATTTCTACGGTCTGACTCGGGTTTGAGTCTGATCATAATCCGACTTGAATATGATTCAAGTACCATATAAATCTTCAATATTCCAATTCAAAATGAACACATGAATCCATGAATACAATTATCAATTTATACAATTTGGCTGAACCGAACCATGGATATATTCCTTTTACATGATTCTCAGTATTCCATTTACATGACTCTACGGTTACAACCGTTTCCTGATATCATGGTTTCGGCCAGTCAGTCAATCAATTATACAATCAATACAATTTACAAGACAAACAATACAATCAAAACACTACGGGGTTTAAGGGGTAGATTGGTACGGAAGGTGTTAAAGGTGGCACGAGACGGTCAGATTAAGACACCTAACCTATATTCAGTTGCTGTTGTACCGTGGCATAAACGGTTCCTTGTACTTCCATTTGCCCTGATCTCTAGCATATAGAGATCCCTCTCGTATACACTGGCATCCTTCTGTACCAAGCTACAAAACTTGAATATGTTTCAAGTCAATCTATATTCTTTTATATTCTAACTCAACATGAATACATGAATTCCAGATTCCAGTTAACAATCTATATAACTTGACTGAACCGAACCATGGATATTCCTTTTACATGATTCCCAGTATTCCATTTACATGACTCTATGGCTATAGCCGTTTCCTGATATCATGGTTTCGGTCAGTCAGTTAATCACTCATACAATCAACACAATTTTACAAGATAACAATACAAACAAGACATCGCGGGGTTTAAGGGGTAGACTGGTACGGAATATGTTAAAGGTGGCATGAGGTGGTCACTTAAGACGTAATTACATCCATGCCGTTGTTCCGTGGTATTATCGACGGAGCCTTGTACTACAGGTTACCAAAGTCCCCGGTGTAAGTGGGACTCCCCTCGTATACACTGGCATCTTCTGTACCAGGCTATAAACAACAGCGTTAATACAACATTACAATATTATAATACAACACTAAAAGCTACACTCTCCCTCTCAATACTCTTGTCTCTTGTGTAATATTTTACATTGCTTAGCTACGCTTAGCGTATGTACTTCTGAGTACATACGTAGCGGACCTCGTCGTGTCCACTTCGCTGTACACTGGGAAGCGGGGCGTGACACCATCGATCTTGCCCTTCACAATTTTTATTTTCTTACTGAATGATCCTGAGAAACCTGTGGGGACTTTCAAATCATGCAACACCTGCAGGAATCTTTTCTTCTCCGGTTGTGACATATGGTAAGCGGCATTGGGAAGTACAAACTTGCTCGGTTTACCCGCTACCGGTTTAGGGTGCAGTTCACTTCTTATTCCCCACTCTTGTAGATCCATCCGAGCATTCATGTTGTCTTTCGATTTCCCGTCTTTACACAGAAGCAAGTTAAGTATGTGCTCTGATGCTCCCTTTTCTATATGCATGACGTCCAGACAATGACGCACTGAATTTGTAGACCAGTACGGAAGCTCGAAGAAAATGCTTAACTTGTTCCAATATTGTGGTTTGACCTGTTTCGTCGGATCCATCCCGAAGGTCACGTTATTGTAACCATCCCATTTAGCAGTCACGTCCTCTCCGGACAATGGGGATGGAGGTCCAAGAAGCTCCTGATGACCATCAAAGTGAACCGTGTCTAACCTATAAGGGTGGTCTGGAGGCAGAAAACGTCGATGGCCGCAATAACAAACCTTCCTGCTAAAATTCAAAAATTTTGATGTTGTGTGTTCATGGCAATGAGGACATGCTTTGTGACCATGTACGGACCAACCTGATAGCATTCCATACGCAGGAAAGTCATTAATTGTCCACATTAAAGCCGCACGCAGTATGAAGGTTGTATTTGTGTTTGAATCATATGTCTCTACACCATCAATGAACAAAGTTTTCAGCTCCTCGATCAGAGGTCGGAGATAGACGTCGATATTGTTCCCCGGTGAGTTTGGTCCGTCGATAAGAAGAGACATTATAAAGTATGATTGGTCCATAGCCAACCAAGACGACAGATTATAAATTATCATTACAACGGGCCATGTACTGTGACTTCCAGCCATATAGTTGAATGGGCAGAAGCCATCGGTAGCCAGTCCGAGCCGGACATTGCGAGGATCGCTACTGAATATTGCGTGCCTCCTATCGAAATCCTTCCATGCCGGTGAATCTCTTGGATGGCTCATTTTTCCATTTTCGCTTGGAGGAGCACGGTGATGCCAAATCATTGCCTCGGCTGTTTTCTTGCACCTGAATAGCCTCTGTAGCCTCTGTGTTATGGGAAAGTATTGTGCTATCTTCACAGGTATATCAGGCTTCTTATCATAATCTTTCGGCTTATACCTGGCCTCTCCGCATGTTGGACACTCTTTCAAATCTGAATTCTTTTTCCGGTACAACACGCAATTTTTAGGACATGTTTGAATCTTCTCGCACTTTAGACCCAAATCAGACATCATCTTCTGGGCTTCGTACCAGCTTTCGGGCACATTATTTCCCGGAGGCATAGAATCTTTCAAGAACGAAAGAAGCATTGTGAATGACTTGTTGCTCCATCCATTTAGGCACTTAATCTGGAAAAGTTGGACGAACCATGAGAGGGTGGAATACTTCGCATTCTCATAAATTGGTTTCCTAGCATCATTCATGAAATTTTCATATTTATCCGCACGCGGTCCTTGACCGGAAGGAATGCCATCTTCGGTACGAATAGATTCACCTAGGGCAGCCTCTACCATATCCTCCATTTCTTCTGATGGAAATAAATTTCCGTCTCCTGCCGTATTACCGAATTCTTCTTCTTCTCCTGCCGCATTATCGTGTTCTCCTTCTTCTTCTACCGCAGTACTGCATTCTTCTCCTTCCCCGTGATATTTCCAAGTTGAATAAAGTCTAGTAAACCCATGTTTTACAATATGAAGCTCTGCCAATTCTACCTTCTGCCAGTACTTATTGCCACATCTATCGCACGGACAGAGAATCTTCTCTATTATGATCTTATTATGTGTGCGTGCAAATTCAAGGAAAGCAGCAACTCCTGCGACAAACTTAGGTTGCATACGTTGTTTCCAATCCACATACATCCAGTCCTTAACTCTGACGTACTCATGGGCCATGTTAGACTGAATAACATATAAATTGTAGGTTATGCTGACTATATTGAGAAATATAAGAACGGGATAGTTACTGACAAAGGAGAAAATCCGTGTATATGCTTTGTGTGTGCGTTTGTCGTTGAAAAGAATAAATTATCGCACGTATGTTAACCGATAGACGGGGACTAAGTGGCGCTTTTAGTTTCATATATGAGTATCGATGGGAATATGAAGGTTTCATATTATCATATATTGGTTTTAACCCGAACATCTCGAATCGCTCTATAATTATGCGTTTGTATGTGTGTGTTCCGGCTGTCGGGGGTAGGCTTCTATCCCATTAAGAATGTATAGAGCGAACGCCCATCACTTGTGCTTTCAACCGTTTCGAGTAAATTTCGGCAGCACCTCCCCGCTGTTCTCCGAGTACACTGTAATAGAATAGATAATCATTTCAAAGCTGTGAAACAACGTTGAAATGAACATCTAATCTATCTTTGTACACGGAGAACCAGCGGAAAGGTACCGACGAAATATCTCGAAACGGATGAAAACACAAGTGAATGAAGGCGTTTGCTTTATACATTCTTAACTTGTCCACACGGGACAAATCTATGGATTACCATACGATTGAATTTTCTCGTCGCGTAGACTATACGACGGTTGTTAGTATCGAGCTATACTGTCCGATATTTAACAACCTTCGTATAGTTCTAGGTCACGACGAGCATCGCACGTATGTTAACCGATAGACGGGGACTAAGTGGCGCTTTTAGTTTCATATATGAGTATCGATGGGAATATGAAGGTTTCATATTATCATCGAGTATCATATATTGGTTTTAACCCGAACATCTCGAATCGCTCTCTAATTATGCGTTTGTTGTGTATTTTTGTTGTATGTGTGTGTTCCGGCTGTCGGGGGTAGGCTTCTATCCCATTAAGAATGTATAGAGCGAACGCCCATCACTTGTGCTTTCAACCGTTTCGAGTAAATTTCGGGAGCACCTCCCTGCTGTTCTCCGAGTACACTGTAATATAATAGATAATCATTTCAAAGCTGTGAAACAACGTTGAAATGAACATCTAATCTATCTTTGTACACGGAGAACCAGCGGAAAGGTACCGACGAAATATCTCGAAACGGATGAAAACACAAGTGAATGAAGACGTTTTCTTTATACATTCTTAACTTGTCCACACGGGACAAATCTATGGGTTACCATACGATTGAATTTTCTCGTCGTGTAGACTATACGACGGTTGTTAGTATCGAGCTATACTGTCCGATATTTAACAACCTTCGTATAGTTTAGGTCACGACGAGCATCACACGTATGTTAACCGATAGACGGGGACTAAGTGGCGCTTTTAGTTTCATATATGAGTATCGATGGGAATATGAATGTTTCATATTATCATCGAGTATCATATATTGGTTTCATATTATTTATAGTTTACTTTATTTTATTTAATATTTATAATTAAATATATTGATAAATAATATTTGCAACAGAGAATCAAATTACCGAAATGCCCCATTTCATCTCCAAAGCTATTTATTTCCCCCAAAACCCCTCCAAAATCCCAAAAGAACCTTATCTATCTATATCAAAAAATTGAAGCAGCAAGCAGTGCCATTTCCTTCTCTTCTCCCAAAACCCAGCTCGCCTTCAATCTCTCCAACTCATCCTAACCCCAACCCAGCCCCAGCCGAATCCCAACCCAACACCAAACCCTAACCCGGCCTAACCCTAACCCCAACCCAGCCCCAGCCGAACCCCAACCCCAACACCAAACCCCAACCGAACCCTAACCCTAACCCTAACCCCAACACCAGTCGTCGAACCCCAACCGCCGATCGAACCCGTACCCTAACCCTAATCCTAACCCTAACCCTAACCATAACCGATACCTAATCCTAACCCTCATCGATCGCTACCCTAACATCATTATAATAATGTTTAACTAATTACCTATAGGCGACGACGGAGACGCAATCGGCGACGACGAGGGCGGTGGCGACAACGAGAACGGAGCACGGTGACGACCACGAGATCACTGCGCAGGCGTGGCGACGACGATTCGGCTTGGATTCGGCGACGACGAGATCACTGCAGCGCGGCGGCGACGACGATCTCGATTTGGGAAAATTTGGTTTCGCGCGAGAATAAGAAAAAGAAATAATCAGCGTAGGGATCGATCTCTTAAATCCCTATTTATATGCCCCTACGGATATACCCGTAGGTGCTTGGTTTGCGGCTCCGTAGGGGCAAACAACATTTTAAGATTTAATAAATTTTAAATAAATATTGAAGGACCGTAGGGGCAACCGTTTTGCCCTACGGATTAATCCGTAGGGCCAAACTTTAACTGCCCCTACGGATGTTATTATCCGTAGGGGCAACCCCTTATTTTACTAGTGCTTTCAAGGAGGAATTGCTCCCGGGTGTAATACACCAAGGCTGGGAGTGAGAGAGAGGGAAGGGAGAGCTTCGGACAATCTTGGACCGCATAGAGATGAGAATGCGCGCGCTTGTCAGGAATGTACAGATTCCTTCTGTCTAGGGTAGGCTGAGGGTTTATTGATTGTGGGGATCCAAATCTCCGACAGCCGTGGACTAAGCTGTCGTTAATTACCCATCGCTTTTGGAACGAAAGAACCTCCGATTGACGGGTCAAATTGGTCATGCGAACTCAATATGAGGTATCAGTGTTTTAAGGTAATATAGAAAGGCGTGTTCATTTTATTTTATTTTTATTTATTTATTCTATTTGTGACAATATTTTTTAATTTGAAAGAATTTTTTTTATTTATCTAATTTTTTTTACGTGAAACACAAGCTGTGCAGGTGCGCCGCGCGCGGGCGCGGCAAGCCCGAGCCAGCGATCGCCATGCGCGCGAACACAGAAACGGGTTGCATGGATCGGATTTGGAGTTAAACTCCTTTAATTTTATTTTGGAGTTAAACTTCCAAAAGAGTCTTGGTGGAGTTAAAATCCCAAAAGAATTTTTCTTTATTATGGATTTAAACTCCAAAAGATTTTAAAATATGGAGTTGATCTCTCAAAAGTTTTATTTTGGAATTAAATTCCCAAAAGAATCTTGGTAGAGTTAAACTCCAAAAGATTCCCCCTCTTCTCTTTCGAGAAGAAACCCAAATGATTTCTCTTGAAATTCCAAGATTTGGATCTTAGATGATGAAAAGAGAACCCTTTTTTTCTCTCGATGGAACCTTGGGAGGTGGGCTTCCCTTTTTCTCGCTCTCTCAAATTGGATCTTAAGGAAGGAAAAGAAGATAGTAAAAATCTTTCCTTTTTGGATTTGATGTGAGAGTTAAATCCTCCTTCAATGGATTTGTGATGAAACTTTATTTAGCTCTTGAGAAAAATAGAGCTAAGCTCTTCATTTAATTGGAAATGAAGAGGAAAAGGAAAAAGTTGACAGAGAGAGAAGATAAAGGCACAAATCCTAAAATTTTGAGCGGAATCAATTATTGTTTCATTTCATCATAATATTGTTTTATATAGGCTTACAAATTTACACATAGGCTCTTGGGCTTTACAAAATGGTCTTTTGCTCATCTCATGCCTCATGTGCTTATTTCTTTTGCACATGAGACATGTGCTTTACAAAAATTTGGTTTTTTGCCCATTTATTTCACATTTTGTACATTTATTTAAATATTACAATTATTTGTTGTACTTTCTGGGTATGGAACCGATCTGGGTTTGGGCCCACCTACTTGGACTTAGATTCGGGCGTGGGCCCAGCTTGGGTTCAGGCGTGTGCCCGGCATAGGTTCGGCGTGGGCTCTGCTTGAATTCGACAGTATGGTCCGTTTACTTTGGTTTGGCCCTACTTGTCCGCAGTTTGATCTTGATTTTGACCTTTGGTCAATGGAGTGTAAATTTTAACTCCAACACCAAGCACTTTCTTTTACCATTTTAATCTTTTCCTTCATATCATTTTCCTTTTTTCTCAATTTTACATAAGTTGTTTCTTTCTTCTATTTTATTTTCTTCCTTTCTCTTTTATATTTTCTTTTGCAATGTCAAGGAATTTGTTATCTCTTTCTTCCCTTTCTTTTCGTACTTTTCTTTTACAGTGAATTCTCTTTCGGACTTTTTTAAATAAACGATAAGGTTTCTTTTACCTTCTTTTGAATTGAAACACTTTCATATCGCAAGATATTTCGAGTATATTATTTATATATATTGCTTGTTTGTATGACCGCCATCTCTTTAACTCTTTTGATGTCTGGAATATTCTTTTACTCCTCTTTGTTGGGATGGAAGAAGTCGATGCATGGAACAATGCTCGCAACAATACCCAAATCACATAAAAACAATTCCGCAATTAAACAACGAAAGAATAATATAAATATACGAGAATAAAAATAGAAAATAAAACACGGAGAGGCAAGAAATTTGTTAACGAGTGTTCAGTCGAAAATATTGCACTTTTAATTATTGGGCTACGGCAGCGCCCCGGCCGTCAATCCGAGGCCAATTGCGGAACAAAAACTTTTCAAAACTTGGCGCTACCATAACCTTTACCCGGATCGTACCATTAACACTAAACTAGCAAACTACAAGAAGTTAGAATGCCTATACCGATCGATCCGTGTCCTTCGGTCTTTAGCCACCATCTCTAGCTCCTCGCGGCATTTCCGATCTCACTAGATCTCCGGTCTCCTCGTCGAAAAGGGCATCACATCAAGAAGTCATTTTACGGGCTCCCGCTTCAAACCGAAGCAACTCGGATATGAAGTTTGCCAGCCGACATGTCCAAGGTGAAGTAGAGAATGTGTATGATAACTTTGTCTCTAAACATCCATTGATTCTCAACACATGAGATTGTATGGATGGAGGTTGAAGATGAAGCCATTAATGGAGATTGTGAGCTCAAGAAGAAAGAGGAAGAAGAAGAGCTTTCTTTTGTTATTGTGTTGGAATGATAATAAGAGAGTGCTAGAATAACCTCAAGACCAACCCCTTAGCCTCATGGCTGCCCTCTCTCTCTCCTCATATCATTTCAACACACTAATCAATCAAAAAGGTGACATTTGCATAAATAAAAAGACCATGAATCATCACCCATGCATATGCCACAATAATTGCTCTTCATGATGACTTGAACTCACCATTTCCACCTAATTAAACATTTAAACCAAAATGTTTAATCCAACAAAAAGATACGGCATCAACTAAAGTAAACTCGTGACGGATCATAAGAATACATCTCATCTGTATATACATACCTGCATCCACATTCCGAATGAATACGAATGCATTGAGACTAAAGTAATCCAACAAATCTAATACTAGGATCCGGTTTAAACCAAAGCCCACTAGTATGATCCGTCCGATCATGATCCGTGCACAAATACACGTATATGATCGAACCCTGCCATAAAACCATACGGCCTTTACAACATTTCACCCGAACCTTGGGAAACTATCTGTGGGGGACTCTATGACTCGTCAATACGCTGGCAGTGGGTTTAACCACAAGCACGTCAGTGGTACTAACTGTATGTAACGGCTACCCTTGTATTGACCAAAAGGGAAGCTGATAAGCGAACTCATCCAGAAACCCTTACTGAGTCTGTCAATGACAATATCCGTACTATCCGGTCCGTTTGTCTATGAGCATCGCATGTCGGGCCTAGAGGGCATGTAAACGTCAGACCTCCAAAAGCGATACAAGTCGTGTCGGAGTGTAGCCCAGAACACCTTGAGAAACTACTGGAATACCTACCAGTTAATCTCACTTTCCTTGGCCAAGGACTTCGTGTAATGGCTCTCCTAGACACAGCGCGATCTCACCCTCAATACCGGGAGAGACGAAACCCCTGCCGATCCGCTCACTGCCTCCATGTGGCTCGGGACTGTACCCAATTAAAATCTGTTTGCACGACTCGTTTGAGCCGTGGTAGGGTAGTAATCAAAGGACAGTGGGAACTCACACGAGACAAATGACTATCTCAGTTTGATAGACTAACCTGTATACATGTCACCAGGGAACTGCTATCTGACGCTAGGTATATCACCAACTAGCATGTTCCCTGCGAGTCCATCCGGTGTACTCATAACCCAATGAGCACATGTATACGTCTTAGATGAACCAACTGACACCAATGGCTTATGAGACCAGCCACCGCTCCTCTTCGGGGTCTCGATCGTATACACTAATCTACTATCGGAATATCGATGCCCAGTCTCGAAACTCCTATGACTATGGACACTTTAAGGATGTGCTTATAGACTACCCAACTCTCACGTATATGATCGTCATCATACTGCTGGTAAACAAGCAAGAATCCTATGCGCTCTATCAACATGTAATAGTGATTTGTAATATCACCTGAAGTATGTACACGATGATAAAGACAAACCAGATAGCATACTATCATCTCGAGTAAAACTGTCCTACCAGTATAGGTCCCCCCTCAATCATTGCAATCACGTACCTGTGATCCAATAATTGACTTGAGGGCACTATAGTCAACATTAATATAACATTTTCCTTACTTTCCTTAAATATTTAAAGGTGTTTATTATAAATATAGAACATATTTGGGTTTATCTGCAAAATACTATTTACCATATGTTTATATATTATAATTAACATTATGAAGGAAAATATATGCATATAATATTTATATAATATTTTGTTAATTAAAATATGCATATTATATCAAATATTCTAATCAAGATTCTTAAAAGATATAATATCATACAAATGGTTAGAATAATATTTCAAAATATGCATAATATTTTAGTAATTAATAGATGCATATCTTACCAAATATTTTTAATCAAGTTTCTAAAAAATTTATTATCATATAAAGTAATTAAAATACTCTCTCTAATTTAATAAATATTACTAAAATTATTCATGAAGATTTTGTACAGATTTAGTTCAGGTCAAGAAATCAAGATATTCAAGATATCAGGATCAAAAATCTGCCAATAAAATCGTAGGATCTGAAAACTTGGAAAGTGAATCTTTATGGCAAGTCTAAACCTATGAGATCTAGGATTTCTAATTTGAGGGCTATATAAAGGACCGAGGGCTAAAGTTAAAACTTATCACCTTTCCACTAAGCAAATCACTGTCAAAGAACAAGAGATCCACGACAGGTCCACGATTCGACGTGATAGGGCGACGTGAAAATCGACGGAGCATCTACTTCCTACGAGCCAGAGATCGAGAGCAACTTCTTCCTCTTGTAATCTAAATTCGTAGGATTTGTACTTGTGAAGTTGATTAATAAAGGTAGATCATTTTGTTTAATTTTTTTTATTTTCTGCATTTTAATTATGATCTCATTCTCTATCCTTTATTCCTCTTCTCACAACATGCGTGAGTAATTCCTAGCTTGCTAGGGTTCGTAGGATTAGGGTAGAACAATGATGAGAAAATATTTTAATTTATTTTAAATCTTATGAAGTTTATAAACTTTAGCAAAATAATCGTTAACATTCTAATCGGGTGTGCTATCAATTTATTGCTAGTCTCGACCGCAATTTGAGATCAGATTAACAATTATTTTCTTAAGGGCTAGAAATGAATAGAGATCAATGAAAGGACAAGGGTCAATAGTATGGAAACCCTAGTTTCTTCCAAGAACCATAATCCTCATTCATCACCATTAATCTAGTTTTAAATCCATCAATAGATAAAAGAAGTAATTTTTATTAGTCATCCATGACTACTAAATCCTAACGAACCCTACAAGCCTTCTTCTTATATATTCTATACCGTTATTTAAACTAGATCTGAAAAATATATATTCTAAATCCGTATTTACCATAGAATCTATTCATCAATGTTCTCTATTTTCCTTCCTCTTTTCTAATCAACACGTCTAAAACAAAATTAAAAGTTTCATGAATCCCTGAGGACGACCCGTACTCATCTCAGTTAGTTACACGCGACACCGTTATTGATTGCGGTTATTCTACAAATACTTTTTCACGATCAATCAAATGGAGCCGTTGCCGGGGATACGTGCGTAATTTTTTTTCTTACTATTCGTGTTGAATTCTTATTCAATCAATATAATAAAAACAAAACCGCATGTAACAACCCTAAAATTTCTGTATAATTTTTTTTCAAAAAATACAGAAAGGGTACTTGAGCCTGAGCACAACTTATAAGTTTGTTTTGCTTTAGAACAGCAAGAAGGAGCTTGTAGCTCATTGGTAAGACCTTGTACTGCTGAACCAAAGCACCAGAGTTCAAATCCCATCAGCCATATTATCTTTTTATTTTAATTTCTTTTAATTTTTTAGAAGCCCAAGAGTCTACACGTGCACAACCCGTAAAACCAAGAGTCACAGCTTAAACAAACGGGTCCACGAGTCAAGTCCAAGCGTCAGCAACACGTAGCGAAGAGGCGAGCCCCGACTCGGGACGGTGAAAAGAGTGAATCGGCTGCCTCCGCCGGTTCTAGTGAGTCCAAACCCCGATTTTCTTCTTTCCCATGCACCTTTTGGACTACCCCACTCTACCTGCACTATTTAAATTCTCTGCAATTAAACAGAGAATTAAAATACCCCCTTTTAATTTTTTAATGCAAAATTAAATACAATTTTTATCACACCCTTTCACTACCCTAAACCCTAGATTTTTCTATAAATACCACACCTAAAATCACCCCTCCTCACTCCTAAATTCCTGCCCAAACTCTCAAGAAAATTCCTTAGACTTTTTGTGTGCAAGTGGAGTTAGCAAAGGGCGAAACTTCGACGAACTTCCGACGATGATCCGAGGAGTTTCCGGCGACGAAACGACGCACCGGTACTTCCCTAAACTTGCTCTTCCTCTTCTCTTGACCCTAATCCAGTAAGTCCCCTTTCTCTCTCTCTTTTACTATTCTCAAATTCTTAATTCTTAAAACGGGTCGGAAGCGGAGTTATCCGGCTTCCGATTCTCTTTTCCTTCAAAAATACAATATTTTCTTAGTAACAAACCTACAACTTTTGATATATTGTTTAATACTCATTAAATAAGGCAATAGAATAAGTTTGATATTAAAATGATAACCATAGTAAGTTTTATTCCACTTTTACATTAAAATACCTCTATGTTTCATATCGACATGTTTATACATTTTAACCATACTACTTTTAGAAAACTCAAGAGGTAATGACCTACCTCCTCACAATACTCATATGTAATATAGCACGATGAAATTTAGTAACATAGATTTGGGAAAATACGATTTTACACAAAATTACCTCCGACTTATAAAAACATTTTTCTACAAGATGTGTATTTTAACAAATCTTTGCAAATGCACCTCTACAACCCATTTCGGGAAACCCGTTCGGGATGGTGCGGATTATCACACATCCTCGGACTTAGTAGAGTGAGATGCAGACCTTCGCAAGGAGCATACGATCTCGAAAGATTTAAAATATAATTTTCTTTAGAAAATGTGATTTCTATTATAAATAAAACTTATATTTTTAATAAATAAATATATATGTAATTAATATCAAAATATCTATTTTTAATATTTATAATATTCCGCATTTCCAAAATTCAAGAAAAACATTCCATTTACAAGAAAAATACCATACAATTCCAATATTACAAATAAATACCATATATTATGAAATTAGGTTTTATTCACTAGAAATGTTTTAGTGATAAAATATACATCCATGAAAACTTTAAAGACGATAATAAAATACTTGAGCTGTATTTTGAAAATTATACAAAATTATTTTACATAAAACCCCCTCAGGTTATACTAAATTACAATAAGGACCCTAGTAAACATAGGTTTAAGCGGGACCAGTCTCTTGAGCCTCAGGGAGCTGGAGAAATGGGTGCTTGCCTATTTAAGGTAGACAACTTAACAAACGGTGTTATCAACACGGTAATTGTCTTTAAAAAAGACACAAATCCTGCCGTCCATGTGCAGCAGTTACCGATAGTACCAAAATATAATTTGGGATTCAATTTCTTTTCAAATTGTCTGACTCAGACTGAGTCTCGATATAATTAATCTGACTTGAATATGATTCAAGTATCAAATTTCAATAAAACATGGATCCATGAATCCGTCTATTCAATCTAATCAATCTATATTGACTGAACCGAACCATGGATATACATCCATCTACATGATTCTCCAGTTATATCCATTTACTGATATCATGGTTTCGACAAGTCATCCATCTATATTCAATATACACTTCAAACAATACATCAATACAATCAAGATATCGCGGGGTTTATAAAGGGGTAGACTGGTATGGAACATGTTAAAGGTGGTACGAGGTGGTCACTTAAGACGTAATTACATATATACCGTTGTTCTGTGATATTATCGACGAAGCCTTGTACTCCTGATACCTTAGTCTCCGGAGAAAGTGAGAATCCTCTCGTATACACTGGTATCTTCTGTACCAAACTACAAACAACAACGTTAACATTAAATACAACAATATAACAATATACTCCTCATTCTATTTATTCCATTCTTGTCTATTACGGGACTTACCGAGCGATTTGTTCGCTGACGATATTCTCTTTCTTTTCTTTGGAATATCATCAGGTGATTCGGACTCGCTGGAGATTGAGCCCACCGGCGAGGATTTGGACCAACTTGCTTTCGACCCAGAGCTTTAGATTCCTTGTACACATTTCATTTCAGTACTTTCCATTTCTGTTATGCCACTGTTTAGGCATTGCTTTTCATTCCATGTATTTACTTTTCAGATGTATTGTAAAAAGAATGTTAATAAATAAAGTTGTTGTTCAATTATATCCATTGACATTGTCTCTTGTGCATTTTACTTATATTGCTTAGATACACTTAGCGTGTTTACTTCAGAGTAAATACGTAGCGGCCAGTCGCGTCCCCATCGCCGTATACCGGAAAGTGGGACGTGACACTGCATCTTGCATATTTAACGATTAGTGTACGATTTTTGTGAGGGAATATGGAGACACTAGAACAAGAAAATCAAGATTCAGAGACTTTCCAAGTATTTCAAAGGAGCAAAGGAGGGCAAGGGAACAATTTTTTAAACGATCCCACCAAGGCGCGGCGGAACCGCCGCAATATTAAGCATTTAGCCGCAGAACCGCGGCCACTTGGTGGACTTGAATTCCCATATTTCTCTGGTAACTTTCTCTATACTTTCTCTCACCTCTAAAAATCCAATAATATATTTTTCTGCAGGATTCTTTGCAAAATATCGCCGCTCTAAAATATTTTTGCGTGTTTTGTTTTGCGAGTTGTTTTTGCATATTTTAATACAGACTTTAAGGGGCAAGGACAAAATTCAGATTAGGCGGGGATTTCATCACCCTTTCTGGGCCCCATAAATCACAAAATGAGCATCCGCATCACCCTACATTAATTAAAAAATATATAGACCAAGATTCTAAGGACCGTCGCACTCAATAAGAACAGAGGAAGGTGATTGATCTCAAAAACTTATCTATTACCGCAATCAAGAACGGCGTCACTTTGCAGCTAGCCGGTGAGTACGGGTCGGTCCACAGGGATGTTGTGAATTTCCTATTCGCTCAAACGAGTTAATTCCGATTGTGGTCGGATTGATTATTAAATCTAAAAACTAAATTAATCTATATCTAAGTCTTGCTATGGTTAGTTCTAGGTTAAGTTTGGAAAGTCTATAAATCTCACCGCTTTCTATACCCATATGAAGATCTAATTAGGTGTTATGGTAAATATTAATAAAAGAGATTATGATGATTGGGAAGATTGTTCTTCCTCTAGATCCTTGTCCTTCCTTTATCAATCCTTACCCTAACCTCCATGGAAAACCTTAAAATCCGGGCCTTTATACTACGGTATCACCGCTACCTCGAGGGATAGGGTGCCGTTGGGAGCGGAATAAGAAGGTATGCATGGAGTCCTATGAAAATATATGACGGACAAGAAAGGGGATGAGAGATCTTCGTCTCTCAAACCTTCCCCAGATTTAACCCTAACAAGCGAGGAGGCTACTAACTCATTAGGGAATTTAAAAACATTTATCTAGGGCAGAGAATGAAAATTACCTAGGGCAAGAATTGAAATCTAAACTAGGGCAATTAAATAAATCTACTTACTTTACAGATGGCTCTCTCCAAACATTTACACAGGGTTATCAGATCTGAATAGATGATATGAAAAGAGGCATCGATGCTCTCCAAAAGAATTCTAAATTTTATTCATAAAAAGAGGCATAGGGAGGCATAAGAAATTACAATAATTAGAGTTCATATTTATAGGGAATAGAAACCCTAGGTTACATTTTGATCCGCATGTCTACAATTTACAAAAATACCCCTAGGAAGACCTATTCAGCGCCGCCCAAGATATGGTAAAATTTCTGTCTTTCAATTCCTCTACATGGCCGCGGAACCGCGGCCTAAGCTGGGGTTGGGCCGCGGTTCCGCGGCCCAATAGTAGACTTGGCTTATGAGATTTCTTGGGCTGCTTTTGGGCTTTATGTTCTTCCTGTTTCTGCAGGTCTATTTGCAATTTGACTTCTAGGTATTCTTCAGATCTTCACAGTGAGTAGTTGTATTGAACTTTAACCGTTAGCTTTGACATCTTGGACCTTGCGCTGCCTTGTACTTTGTGAACTTTATCTTTTATGTAGGCTTGATCAAGATCCTTCTATTTGTTGGTTAAAAGTCCCTTTTTGCATCGTCTTTTGTCTTTTTCACTGTTTTCGCTCCAAGAACCTGTAACCTGTAACATGTAGCAGACATGGGTCAAAAGCACCTGTTTTCATTGTAAAATGCATAAGAATGGGGAATATAAAATGCAATATTATGGTATGAACAGAAGGTCGTGGGTAATCTATCGCTTATCCGCATTACTTGATTGGTGTCTAAGGCAAGTGTGTCTAAGACAAGTGGTTACTTAATTAGGCCCGCTATTTTCGGTGATTCGTATAGCGGATACCTCCCACTTACCTGGCACTTATCTGGCCACAAGGGTAATAAAGAGGTGGTAGAGGATTGATCCCGCGGCTTGTTCTTTGGAAGTCTAGGAGCGGTCTTGTGCTTGACCTAGGTGACCTTAGTTTTAGGTTTTGCTTGTGTATTTTATGACTTGTCGAGTCAACCCTCAAGTCTCACTTTCAAAGCAAAACAATCCAATTAGAGCTTAAATCTTTCCCCTTCTTCTTTTCTTTTCATATTCTTATAATGGGTAACCCAAATAAACGAACTCTTGCCGAGGTTTGCTATCCAGAACTAGATATTTCTTGTTTTCGTAATCACTTCGGTATACCCTCCGACTCTACCATATCTTTAAGAGATCGGATAGAGCAAGCGGAAAGAAACAGTTGGACACCTCATTCCGGGTCCTATCAACCGCATCAAAATTCTACATCTTCTTATGTTGATACCTCATTTAAAGCGTGTGAGGGAACTTCTAAACGTATGTCCATCGCTGAGTATATAGCGAGGGCTAACGGTCAAAGTTTCAATCCGGTCAAACCGTTAGGACAACAAACACCACCACATTCTAAAGAAGATTTTGCTACACGTTTTGCGGTGTATATGACATCTGTCGCCAGTCGCCAACTAACCAACCAATATCAATATTCTTCTTATAACAATGTTGATCCTACTCCTGTCCAATTTTCACAATCATTCGATCCCTATCAATCCTACCTGACTTTTACACCTTCTCTAGACAATTCTTCTAATCAGTCATATGGGAGTTTTACCTATCCACAAGAATTTCAATTTTCCGCTGAAACCCTTTACCGACCCATGTCTAGTCTTGAACGGACTGTGGAAGAATATCGGGTAGTGTCGCGCCGCGCCAAAGAGGAATTGAATGCGTCCATGGCTGCCCTCATACAACAAAACGAACGAGCAACTAGTTTCGAGCCAGCTCAAAATTTTCCAACGTATGATACGGCCATAGGACAAATTGAGAATTTGGATAGTGAGAGAGAGCGGTACACCCATACAAATCAAATCTTCCCATCCCAAATTGAAATCCACAACTCCGGTTTCACAGATCTATCGAGAACACCAAATGATTCATCGATTGAAGATAGAATGTTTAATGAGTTGTGGGACTTTGTAATATTTGATTTACCCGATTGTAAAGGGTCCATTTCAAGTGAAACCACACCCAATCCTTATGATCTCTACACCTCCTCTCTAGAACCTAAATTGATTGAAAACCATACTTTTGATGAGGTGTCTTAGAATTGTAACTTTCACTTGATTGAGGATATTGACGCTGGGGATATATTAGATGATGAACCCGCAGTTTTGGATGCATTTTTCTCACCAATTCATCAGGTCCTTTCACTTCCGTGTGAACATCATCTCGAACCATTAACTGTTTTTCCCAAACCCCATATGCGTCTAGAAATTGATGATAAATGCATGACCGAAAAACAGAACGAAGTTCAGCCTTCATTTCCCACATCTGGTTCAGCAATACTCGACATCCAAATCTGTTTACCCATTTCATCACCCACTTTCTTTGGTTCTTCTTCTAATCTTTCTTTAATTATAGCGAGTATTGATGAATCACAATCCGAAATTTCGAGTTATATCATTCTTGAAAAACCACTTGATTTAAACTCCTTTGAGAATGAGGTAGATAAGTTTTTCGAGGCCTATACCTCCATAATGTTTGACAAATCAAGTGTGTTGAATTCTGGCGCTATCCTTCTTGACATTGAAACGTTCAATCGGACCATCGATGAAAGTTTCGAAAATATTTCGCCGATGAACTCACATTCTTAAATGACACGGATTTTGTGATTAATCAACCTCCATCCGAAAAAGTTGAACCACCACTATTTCTTCTTATCCCATATGAGAATGTAACTATTCTTCCCATTTCTAATCATTCGCATTCTCGTTTCCGTTCACCATCACTGTTTCGTCTCTATTAACCAAGACATAAACCATACCACCTCTTATCTCCTCCCCACTTCTTGTCTACATATAACAGGTTCTTCTACCAACCAGTGTGTTACATTGATAAATTCTTTGAATGGTTAGTGTTGACTTTTGATTTTTGTAAAGCTTTGGATAGACCAATAATTTTAACCCCCTATAATTTTAAATACTTAATACTATTTTACTCAAGTTTGGGGAGGGGGGAATCTTTTGGCTCTTGAAAGAAAATAAATTTTTACAAAATTGTGAGCCAAAACAATAAGTTTAGGGGAGAATTTCACTGTCATTTATTCATGTCCCCGTTACTAACTTTTCCTCCCAAGTCTACAGTTTTTTTAACTTAACAGATGACGTAAGTGAGGAGACTGCTGCAAACAGGTTTGGGGAGGTTTGTGCTCATTCACGTATTATTTTGCATTATCATAAATATAAGCACAAAATTTTTTGATAATGAAAGTTTGAGAGTGAAGAATTACATATGAAAGATAGGAATAGTTTGAGAAAAGAGAGAAAGTTAGATGTTTTCTTAAACGAAGCTAGTAATAAGTAGTTATGAGCTGTTGTCCTAAGGGTTAATAAGATGAAGGAAATTACTGATCTGAGCATAAAAATAAGTCTGAAAAATAGTCCATATTCTTGAGTCCAAATATTTGAATGTTGATACCCTACTAGACGCACTTGCATACATTTTGAAACTTGGGATAGTATAGAATACCTTGAAATGCTCTTGTCTAAAAGCTTTAGTATAAAAAAAAAGTATAAGTGGTGAAGAAAAAAAATGAACACTGGTTTTGTAAGTACTTAAGGCAGCATAAAAAAAATATAGCGATAGTGCTTGTAATACCCAGTCCCTATATGTAATTAGCGTATATTAATAAATAAGTCTCCAAGTATTTCCCCAAAATTTACTAAAAATTTTCTGTATTTTTATAAGGGTCACTTACTGAATTTACTTATTGATATTTATAATTATTTTAAGTATTTTAAATAAAACCCCAATCCCTTCATTGTATCTTGGTTCCTTTTATAACCCTAACCCTATTTTCTAATCTCTATTTCCTTTTATAATTTCCTAACCCAGCCCCGACCCAAACCCCCTAATTCTTTTCCATTTTCTTCCCGAGCCGGCCCATCCCTCTCTCCCTTTTCAATTAATCTCATTTCCTCACGAGCCCAGCCCACTCCCTTTTATTTCTTCTCCATTTTCCCAACTCCCCCGACCAACCCGACCCATCTTCCTCTCCCTTCTCCTTCAGTTATCGCGTCCTTTCCCGCTCATTTTCTTTTCTCCCCCCCACGACGCGCATGTCCCCGAGCCCTAGTCCCCGTCGCGACCACGTCCCCGCTTCCTCACTCACGACCGCGCGCACATGCTCACTTTCCCCATCGACCTCGCCCCTCTCTCCCTTCACCCCCTCACACCTCGATCCGAGACCCTTCACCACCCACACACCCACCTCCTCTGTCACCGCCCACGCCCCTCGCCTGTCCTCGTCGCCGACGTTCGCCTCTTCGTCTTCGACCATACCCACACTCTTTTCTCCTCCTTTCTTCCTCCACCTACTTCCCCGACTCATTTCCCTGCACACCCGATGAGAACCGACCCATCAACCTTGCCTGCGTCTCATCGACGCCGGAGCTCGCCTCACCGTCGACTTCTCCTTCTCGCTTACATCAAGCACCATAGACCCGCCACCAGACTCCCGACCACCGCAGCACCCGAACACCATCATCTGCGTACTCCCGTACCAGAGCTTCCTCCACTGCCGACGAACGCCGCACCACCATGACGAGACCCCCGTGCATCGACGAGCCGCTACCGTCAACGAACCCCTCCACGGCCGCCTGCCACTTCCGACAACCGCGCGACCTCCCCGACACCAGCTTCATCACTACCGAGCTCACCCCGAGCCCACCGACGGCCACCTTAACCACCAACCGCCGGCTTCCCCTTTGCAAGAATTATGGCGACCCCTACGCCGCAGCCGAGCCCCTGCACGACTACCGAGCCTTCACATTTCCGCTCTTGAACCCTAGTTCACAGTCGAGCCTCCGGCATTTCGTCGAACACTTACACAAATCACTTTTGCTGCTATTCTGGTCACCGTCGTCACCATCAAATCGGTGGCCTCGATTCCTTAATCCGTCATCATCAGCAACACGCTATCCATCGCAACGCCGGCGCACGCCCGTCGCAACCGCCGAGCCATCGAGTCCAAGAAGCAAGATCTGACAATGCTGAACCTGTGCTGCGTTCGTGACGCGATCGTGCCGTTGCCGCTGCCGTACCATCATTGACACGTCTTCAGGAAAGTTTAATACCTTCTTCATGCTACTTTTATATATTAAAATTCATGTCACCAATCATTTCCGCATATACTTTCATGTGAATCGTTATAATTCAAGTGTTCGATGCAAAACCCGAATGGGAGACCCCGTTAAATTGACGACAACAAATAACCTGTGATGGACCGAGTTATAATGAATGTCTCTTAAGACTTTGGTTACAATACGGCGTCGTTTGCCCGCGTAAAATGATGTCCTGATTTCTGTCATAAAACCTGAAAACCTTCGTACATGCTAAACAGTAAAATTTATAATAAATTGTGTATAAACCGGATTTTTAGCGTTCTATGGCTCCTATCGAAGCTAACTGTTTAACCTACCGTATTATATAGTTGATCACTTAATTTTAATAAACTATGATAGAGATAATTGCGGAGGATTATGATTCTGGACTGCAGTCCAGAATGGAAATCCCAGTTAACCCCTGTTTCTAAACCCCTGTATTTTCCTGTTCAAATATGTGAATGCGCGGAACCCTATATATTTACGTAGAAAATTGAGTTAGATTTCTTACTCCACTGGTCTCGCTGGATTTCACAACCGTTTGATATTTTTGACTCATTTTATAGTGCCGATACATTTTGCTGAATTCTACAGAGGCAGATTTTACACATCGAACATAACCTGTCCATAACTCCCTGCCGATATGGTATATTACTGATCCGCCAATTGCGGTGAAAACCTAACTGATAACCTTAAATTTTGTTCAGCTATAGAGTCGCCTAATTACGATCCCAACTGGGATTAAAATGCGTTACGAAACGGACTTCCGATTCTGAAACCGGATTTCCAGCAGTGAACGCTTAAAATGAAATGGCCATATCTAGCGATCCTGAAACCCGATTGACGTGAAACCAATTTTGATAGATAGATAATTAAACATAATTTTTACCCCCTTTTTATTGTTTCGCTAAATTTTGCATGTATGATTTATGATAAATTATGCAAGTGGTAGGACACCGACTGATGATATCTTAATCATGCCTTAATTATTGTATTCTCATCACATTATATAGATGTTATTGCATTGGTAACCTAGTGATCATGTGCATTACCCAGTGTTAGCTATTAGTGTTTGATTGTGGCAAGTACATGAGTGTTTAAGCATGAATGGATAAGTGAAAGTGACAAGTACTTGTACACAATCAGCGGACCCTATCGATATATTGCATTGTCGACGTCTATGGTATATGTATAAGTGTAACTATAATTGGTATGGGACAATTATGGAAGCATTTATATGGGTGTCATAGGTAAGGCACCAAACACTGTCCATTTATCTTGGGTATCAGTCGAGACATGCTTGATGGAGATCCTGTCTCCAGTTCTCGCGTAGACTTGTCATGGACCGACGGATATTTGAGTTTATGGTTGGCGTTTGATGTAGACCACGGGGTGTGGAGTAGTTTGAGTATAAGTTCAACAGAATCTCGAGAGTCCCATGCCGGCACATACAACGATTCTGGAGATATATGGGGATATTACTGATTATTAGCGAGCGACTCGAGCCCGTATTCCCTTGTCCTTGGGTCCTACCCTTGGGTGGGGGATACTCACGAGTGGTTGACTCTCACACTTGGACTGACGATAGGTTTAGCGACATGTACAGTGAGACTTAGAGACTGATAGGGTTAGTGACATTAACATATATTGCTTACTGATTCAACATACCTGACATACTATTTACTGCCTTACTGTTTACCTGCTCTATTAGCTACCTGCATTGGCTACTTCATGTTCACGTCATTATTCCATGATTACTATTTAATGTTCATTATTATTGCATGAGTTCACATTGGTATCTACATATATATATTGCTTTCGTGTCGCTCTGATGACCTGAGTATGCATGCTCAGAGTGGGAAGTGGATCTAGCTTGGACCAGGACCTGACGTACCTCGAAGACATCGCGAACATCTTGATCAGCTACCCAAAGCTATACTTTCTTAATCTCCATCTGGTTAGTTCTTTTGTGTTTGTTTTGATTTAGTGACTGCATTTCTCATTACCTGTGCATTGATTACTGATTACCACGTAGAGCTAGAAGCCGAAGTGTGACTACGGAGGGATATTTCCTCGTCCGTAGGAACATGGCTGGCCTTTTCAACTCCTCGTATTCCGTATTTTGGGAAGCGGGGCGTGACAGGGTTTTGTTGGTGCCATAGCCAGGTTTTGCTTCGATTATGATTGCAGTTTCCGTGTAGGGCTTGACAATCTTAGACATCCTTCAGTCTAGATTGTAAACTTGTCATTCTTGATCTTGATTCACATAGTGTATTCTGCTATACACATTGATCCATTCGCTAAAGTTTTGGGTAACTTAGTAGAGTTACGTGATTGTAATTATGAACTGCAGCATAGTTACAATACTATACTCTATTGAGTGACTTGGAATTCTACATTTGATTTCCGCTCGATTGAGTTTCACCTCACCCGATATTCTTGTTTCATTGTCTATTCTATATCCTGCTCTGATTTTTACTCCTTATACCTCATACTGTCCTAAAATTATTGTTTCAGGACCATGTCTTCTAGTGACTCTTCCTCTATCTCCACTCCCCAGAATCAGACCATCGAGATTTTGAATGTGCTGCAAGGTTTGAAGGAAGCCCAGGAGCGAACGAACGACCTGTTAGCTGAAGGATTAGGAAGGCGGATAAATCAGGCACCAGCGGTAGCCTCCAGTCATAAGGGAATTCCTGTTAAACAAGGAAAAGAGGTGAAGATGAAGCGCCCACTTGTTCCCCAGCAACGGAAGCAGCGGAAGACTCAACGTTGTGGATACTGCAAGAAGCCAGGACACTTTCAGAGAGACTGTCGCAGCGCCAAAGGGCAGTGCCTGATTTGCGGGTCCAGTGAACATCTTGTCAACAGTTGCCCTAAAAGGAAGGAACTACAAGGAGGAGATTCGTCCAAACTCTCCACTCTCGCTAAGTGATGGTTATTTCGTAGCTCGAACTTCGAGGATAGTACGGACCCAGCGCAGGCTTCAACTCGCGTGACGAGAATGCAGCGGTCTAGAAATCAAAGAAGAATTATCACCTTTCTGCTTTCAATAAAAATATTGTCACTCTTTTGTAAATATTTCCCTTCGTTTAAAATCTTGTATCCGTTGAACTTTAGTTGAAATGCAATGAAACTCTGAGTTGTGATGTATGTGTCGTCCCCTTGCCACTTATTTTCCTTATACTACTTATTGCATCAGTATTCTAAATTTTGATTTTCGGTCCTTACCTACCGCATATTTTCCTCGTTCTCCGTATCCTTAGTTATTTTCTTGGTGTGTTCCACTGCCTAATCATGACTCTTCCTTTTCAGGCCATGGACCACCCTGGAGCAGCGCCGCCTCTAGATGAGGACACACGATCGTGCGTTTCCTTGGACTGCATGCTGGTAAGCTCAGATGACGAGATCAACGGCCCACAGGTTATTTTCGGAAACAGCGATTCCGAGGACGAGGGAGTCGCAGCCCCAGAAATCGACATGATCAGTGATTTCGACGAGGAAGAAAACGACCCCGAAGAAGACCCGATAGAGGAAGATCCCGAGGAGGACCCGATAGAAGAAAATCCAGGGGAGGAAGACCTTGGGGAGAATCCAGTGGAAGAAAATCCCATAGAAGAAGGTCCACAAGAAGAGAATCACGTGGAAGCAGACCTCGATGAAGAAGCTCCAGCCGAGAGAGAAGGATCGGAAGAACAAGACCCCGCGGCAGAAGAACCTATGGTGGCGATCCCTACGAGGCGCTATGGAAATGGACGCCCATATCTGAGTGCGCGAGCCTACCGTAACCTGCTGAATTTCCACAACCGCGACTGACGTGATTTAGCTTTGTCTTCTCTGGCCAAATAAATCTATGTATAGCTTAGGGCCACTCTTTATCTTTCATAAGTACCTTGTTTGAAATTTCCTAGAATGATAATAAAATTGCTGAGTTCGCTAATATTTTCATTTTTGTTTCGCATGATGCATTTACCGTTTTCCTCCCCAATAAATTTCTTCCCTCCTGAGATTCGTGACGGTCCACCCTTGCACCCTGTGCTGACCCGACCCCAGTCTCTTCGACATTCAGTTTGAAGTACTACAGTCCGACCTTTTGAATGGACCGTACTCCATTGTAATCCCTACCCTGACTAGCCCCTATACATTTTTGTGCTATCTCCTATTACCATAATTATATTCAGTGACATCGTATTCGAAATTTAGCTTCCACTACCTTGTGTTTACAAAAATTTCGTGTTGTTAACTACTTCCGTTTTACCCGTTTTAAATGCTTTACCACTTTTCACATTTTCAATAGCGCAAGCATATATCGCGCATATTATTTTGTTCCATGTCTCTTATTTTCACCATGTGAGTTTTCTAAGTTTTTAAAAAATTGTTTGATCGATACATTATTCTAAAATACTTTAACCTATCGACAAATCCTTCACTTTTATAATTGTTACCTTATTTTCCCGGGTATTGTGCTTATAGTTTGCTAATATAAATGGTTATACCTTATGCTTATTTTTTTAGCTGCGCTACACTTTGATGTACGTATGTATATATATATATATATATATATATATAGGATTATGATTTTATCTAGCTGCTTCAACGTAGACCGCTATATAGTGGTATTGGATTCTGTGGTTTTTCGCATAGCTTATCGTTTAATTTAAATTTCGATGACGAAATTTTTGTAAGGGTGGTATGATGTAATACCCAGTCCCTATATGTAATTAGCGTATTTTAATAAATAAGTCTCCAGGTATTTCCCCAAAATTTACTACAAATTTTCCGTATTTTTATAAGGGTCACTTACAGAATTTACTTATTGATATTTATAATTATTTTAAGTATTTTAAATAAAACCCTAAACCTTCATTGTATCTTGGTTTCTTTTATAACCCTAACCCTATTTTCTAATCTCCATTTCCTTTTATAATTTCCTAACCCAGCCCTGGCCCAAACCCCCTAATTCTTTTCCATTTTCTTCCCGAGCTGGCCCATCCCTCTCTCCCATTTCAATTAATCTCATTTCCTCACGAGCCCAGCCCACTCCCTTTTATTTCTTCTCCATTTTCCCAACTCCCCCGACCAACCCGGCCCATCTTCCTCTCCCTTCTTCTTCAGTTATCGCGTCCTTTCCCGCTCATTTTCTTTTCTTCCCCCCCACGACGCGCACGTCCTCGAGCCCCACTCCCCGTCGCGACCACGCCCCAGCTTCCTTACCCACGACCGCGCGCGCATGCTCACTTTCCCCATCGACCTCGCCCCTCTCTCCCTTCACCCCCTCACACCTCGAGCCGAGACCCTTCTCCACCCATACACCCACCTCCTCTGTCACCGCCCACGCCCCTCGCCTGTCCTCGTCGCCGACGTTCGCCTCTTTGTCGTCGACCATACCTACACTCTCTTCTCCTCCTCTCTTCCTCCACCTACTTCCCCGACACATTTCCCTGCACACCTGACGAGAACCGACCCATCAACCTTGCCTGCGTCTCGTCGACGCCGAAGCTCGCCTCACCGTCGACTTCTCCTTCTCGACTACACCAAGCACCATAGACCCACCACCAGACTCCCGACCACCGCAGCACCCGAACACCATCGTCTGCGTACTCCAGCACCGGAGCTTCCTCCACTGCCGACGAACGCCGCACCACCACGATGAGACCCCCGTGCATCGACGAGCCGCTACCGTCAACGAACCCCTCCACGGCCGCTTGCCACTTCCGACCACCGTGCGACCTCCCCGACACCGGCTTCATTACTACCGGGCTTACACCGAGCCCACCGCCGGCCACCTTGACCACCAACCACCGGCCTCCCCTTTGCAAGCATCACGACGACCCCTACGCCGCAACCGAGCCCCTGCACGACTCCCGAGCCTTCACATTTCCGCTCTCGAACCCTAGTTCACAGTCGAGCCACCGGCATTTCGTCGAACACTTACACAAATCTCTTTTGCCGCTATTCTGGTCATCGTCGTCACCATCAAATCGGTGGCCTCGATTCCTTAATCCTTCATCGTCGGCAACACGCTATCCATCGCAACGCCGGCGCACGCCCGTCGCAACCGACGAGCCATCGAGTCCAAGAAGCAAGATCCGACAAGGCTGAACCTGTGCTGCGTTCGTGACGCGATCGTGCCGTTGCCGCTTCCGTACCATCATTGACACGTCTCCAGGAAAGTTTAATACTTACTTCATGCTACTTTTATATATTAAAATTCATGTCACCAATCATTTCCGCAAATACTTTCATATGAATCGTTATAATTCAAGTGTTCGATGCAAAACCCGAATGGGAGACCCCGTTAAATTGATGAAAACAAATAACTTGTGATGGCCCGAGTTATAATGAATGTTCCTTAAGACTTTGGTTACAATACGGCGTCGTTTGCCCGCGTAAAATGATGTCCCGATTTCTGTCATAAAACCTGAAAACTTTCGTACATGCTAAACCGTAAAATTTATAATAAATTGTGTATAAACCGGATTTTTAGCATTCGATGGATCTTATTGAAGCTAAATGTTTAACCTACCATATTATATAGTTGATCACTGAATTTTAATAAACTATGATAGAGATAATTGCAGAGGATTATGATTCTGGACTGCAGTCCAGAATGGAAATCCCAGTTAACCCCTGTTTCTAAACCCCTGTATTTTCCTATTCAAATATGAGAATGCGCGGAACCCTATATCGTTACGTAGAAAATTGAGTTGGCTTTCTTACTCCACTAGTCTCGCTGTATTTCACAACCTTTTGATATTTTTGACTCATTTTATAATGCCGATACATTTTGCTGAATTCTGCAGAGGCAGATTTTACACATCGAACATAACCTGTCCATAACTCCCTGCCTATATGGTATATTACTGATCCGCCAATTGAGGTGAAAACCTAACTGATAACCTTAAATTTTGTTCAGCTATAGAGTCGCCTAATTACGATCCCAACTGGGATTAAAATGCGTTACGAAACGGACTTCCGATTCTGAAACCGGATTTCCAGCAGTGAACGCTTAAAATGAAATGGCCATATCTAGCGATCCTGAAACCCGATTGACGTGAAACCAATTTTGATAGATAGATAATTAAACATACTTCTTATCCCCTTTTTATTGTTTCGCTAAATTTTGCATGTATGATTTATGATAAATTATGCAAGTGGTAGGACACCGACTGATGATATCTTAATCATGCCTTAATTATTGTATTCTCATCACATTATATAGATGTTATTGGATTGGTAACCTAGTGATCATGTGCATTACCCAGTGTTAGCTATTAGTGTTTGATTGTGGCAAGTACGTGAGTGTTTAAGCATGAATGGATAAGTGAAAGTGACACGTACTTGTACACAATCAGCGGACCCTATCGATATATTGCATTGTCGACGTCTATGGTACATGTATAAGTATAACTATAATTGGTATGGGAAAATTAAGGAAGCATTTATATGGGTGTCATAGGTAAGGCACCAAACACTGTCCATTTATCTTTGGTATCAGTCGAGACATGCTTGATGGAGATCCTGTCTCCAGTTCTCGCGTAGAATTGTCATGGACCGACGGATATTTGAGTTTATGGTTGGCGTTTGTTATAGACCACGGGATGTGGGGTAGTTTGAGTGTGAGTTCAACAGAATCTCGAGATTCCCATGCCGGCACATACAACGATTCTGGAGATATATGGGGATATTACTGATTATTAGCGAGCGACTCGGGCCCGTGTTCCCTTGTCCTTGGGTCCTACCCTTGGGTGGGGGATACTCACGAGTGGTTGACTCTCACACTTGGACTGACGATAGATTTAGCGACCTGTACAGTGAGACTTAGAGACTGATAGGGTTAGTGACATTAACATGTTTTGCTTACTGATTCAACATACCTGACATACTATTTACTGCCTTACTGTTTACCTGCTCTATTAGCTACCTGCATTGGCTACTTCATGTTCACGTTATTATTCCATGATTACTGTTTCATGTTCATTATTATTGCACGAGTTCACATTGGTATCTACATATATATATTGCTTTCGTGTCGCTCTGACGACCTGAGTATGCATGCTCAGAGTGGGAAGTGGATCTAGCTTGGACCACGACCTGACGTACCTCGAGGACATCGCGAACATCTTGATCAGCTACCCAGAGCTATACTCTCTTAATCTCCATCTGGTTAGTTCTTTTGTATTTGTTTTGATTTAGTGACTGCATTTCTCATTACCTTTGCATTGATTACTGATTACCACGTAGAGCTAGAAGCGGAAGTGTGACTACGGAGGGATGTTTCCTCGACCGTAGGAGTATGGCTGGCCTTGGCAACTCCTCGTATTCCGTATTTTGGGAAGCGGGGCGTGACAATGCTTCATCACTTAGTGCTTTAGACCAACTGGTTTGGGAGCCATTGCTAAGCCTTGAGTGTTGCAAGACTAGGAATTACGCCTAAATGTGCAAGAACATTTGGCAATCGGTCAGTTAGTACCTCAAGAAGTATTAACGGTCGTATGAAGGATGTGTGATGATTCCATCTGAAATATTCACCAACTATAAAGTACTAAGGAAGATGGACAAGAGTATGATAGCTTGAATTGAATTCTTTAAGTGTAGAGATATGTTTTACACACACGTAGGGGTATATAATCGATGTTTGGATAAAAGGTAGGGAGGAAGACTAAAGACGATGTTTTATTAAGAGATGATGTGATTTCTAATATCTTTTCTTGACCATTAAGATATGGCTCATTGCAACTGAAAAGCTAGTGTAGTTGGAAACTCTCCTTTTCAAGTTCTTTCTTTTATATATCCTTATCTTTGTATGTAACTTTCATTTTCTTTTTTTTATTATGGAATTTTGTGGGTGTAATCCGCTGAAAACCCTCAGGAGACAACACTCCTCCTGTTAGGGACACCTAGAGATTTAAAGGCTTGTTGCACATGCTTAGTGCAACCGTGTTGCCTACGAAAATGTGCTAAGGTTTTTCTTTTTCTTTTTCTTTTTCTCCTTCTCTTGAATAAATAGTTTGCTCGAGACGATCAAAATTAAGTTTGAGAGTATTTGTTCAGTCGAAAATATTACACTTTTAATATAACATTTTCCTTGCTTTCCTTAAATATTTAAAGGTGTTTATTATAAATATAGAACATATTTGGGTTTATCTGCAAAATACTATTTACCACATGTTTATATATTATAATTAACATTATGAAGGAAAATATATACATATAATATTTATATAATATTTTGGTATTTAAAATATGCATATCATATCAAATATTCTAATCAAGATTCTTAAAACATATAATATCATACAAATGGTTAGAATAATATTTCAAAATATATGCTTAATATTTTAGTAATTAATAGATGCATATCTTACCAAATATTCTTAATCAAGTTTCTTAAAGATTTATTACCATATAAAGTAAATAAGATACCCTCTCTAATTTAATAAATATTACTAACATTATTCATGGAGATTTTGTGCAGATTTAGCTTAGGTCAAGAGATCAAGAAATTTAAGATGTCAGGATAAAAAATCTGCCAATAAAATCGTAGGATCTGAAAATTTGGAAAGTGGATCTTTATGGTAAGTTTAAACCTATGAGATCTAGGATTTCTGATTTGATGGCTATATAAAGGACCGAGGGTTAAAATTAAAACTCATCACCTTTACACTAAGTAAATCACTGTCAAAGAACAAGAGATCCACGACAGGTTCATGATTCGACGTGATAAGACGACGTGAAAATTGACGGAGCATCTACTTCCTACGAGATAGAGATCGAGAGCAACTTCTTCCTCTTGTAATCTAAATTCGTAGGATTTGTACTTGTGAAGTTGATTAATAAAGGTAGATCGTTTTGTTTAATTATTTATTTATTTTTACTTTCTGCATTTTAATTATGATCTCATTCTCTATCCTTTCTTCTTCTTCTCACAATATGCGTGAGTAATTCCTAGCTTGCTAGGGTTCGTAGGATTAGGGTAGAACAATGGATAAGAAAATATTTTAACTTCTTTTAAATATTATAAAGTTTATAAACTTTAACAAAATAATCGTTAACATCCTAATCGGGTGCGCTACCAATTTATTGCTAGTCTCGACCGCGATTTGAGATCAGATTAACAATTGTTTTGTTGAGGGCTAGACATGAATAGAGATAAATGAAAGGATAAGGGTCAATAGTGTGGAAACCCTAGTTTCTTCCAAGAACCCTAATCCTCAGTCATCACTATCAATCTAGTTTTAAAGCTATCAATAGATAAAAGAAGTAATCTTTATTAGTCATCCATGAATATTAAATCGTAACGAACCCTACAAGCCTTCTTCTTATATATTCTATATCCTTATTTAAATTAGATCTGAAAAATATATATTCTACATCCATATTTACCATAGAATCTATTCTTCACTATTCTCTGTTCTCCTTCCTCTTTTCTAATCAACACATCTAAAGCAAGATTGGAAGTTCCATGAATCCCTGAGGATGACCCGTACTCATCTCGGCTAGCTACACGCGACACCGTTATTGATTGTTGTTATTCTCAAACACTTTTTCACGTTCAATCAACGAGGTTCACCCACCGTATAGCTGGTCTATGGTAGAGCGGAATCTGTAAACGTCTAATATAATCTTGAATCAAGTACACCACGAGCAACCCTAGGAGTTTTCTCTTAAAACTTTCTAGATCTCAACCCTATGAGTTTTTTTCTCAAAACACTCTAGATCTAAATCTTTACCCTCTCATACAATGATCTTTTTTCTATTTGGCTATAGTGTTGGTGTACAAAATACATATGAAAGATCTCTATTTATACACAAACCGATTTCTTAATTAAGTAACTCCCATGGTTAACAAACTGCCATAAGACAATCCTCCTATTCCAATCATGACTCTGCCATCTTCTTAATTAAGAAACTGCAATAAAACATCCCTTAATTAAGAAACCTTGATTTTGGTAAAATATAATATGGCTTTTGTTTGGAGTTTCTCCATAATTTCAACAATCTCCCACTTGGAGATACTTCAGCCTTAATTCCCAGTGCTAGTAGACTTCACACGACTCCACTACTCTCTCCTCATCAGATTTTCATGGAGAGGTTCATTACCCTACAACAGAGATCCAGTTTATATCTGTCTACGATCTTGGTGAACATATCCACTGGATTCATTTCTCCAGCGATCTTCTGCAATGCCAACTCGCCCTCTTCCTTTATCCTGTATACCCACCTACTCAGCAACGCCTTTCGACCCTTGGATTGCTTCACAAGATCTTACG
The DNA here is from genome assembly GCA_030015575.1 of Agapanthus africanus. Classification (NCBI taxonomy): domain Eukaryota; kingdom Viridiplantae; phylum Streptophyta; class Magnoliopsida; order Asparagales; family Amaryllidaceae; genus Agapanthus; species Agapanthus africanus. The sequence goes on from CM057348.1 coordinate 1,655,008, forward strand.
TACGGTTCTTCTTTAAAGAATCCATATTCTCGTCCATAGCTTGCCCCCGTTGCTTTCTAGCACCGTTGCTTGTTGCTTCTGCAAGGGATTCGGGCTCTCCCGAATCTGTGTACAAAACGAAACCGGTCATAATTCTTTCAGGTATCCTCCTTTCTTTCATAGATCTCCTCAGAACTGGCATATCTGGTTGTTGAATATGGCTACTTTCCTGTTCTTGAATCTGATCCTGCACCGCAGCTTCCTTCAAGTTTTGGTCACCATCTGTAGGTACCTGAATGCTCTCTTGAATTTCATCTACCTCGACGAACTCATGTACCGCATCTTTCTTGGCTTGCTTTTCTTCTTTGTACATATCACGCCCCCTTTCGCAGTGTACGGAATCGGTGACGTGACGGGCCGCAACATATTTACTAAGAAATAAATACATTAAGCGTAATTAAGCAATATATATAAAATGCACAAGAATGACAAGTGATATAAAAAATATAAACAACAACTTTTATTTACATTCACTTTACATACAACTGTTTGAAAATGAAAAGATATAATGATATAAACAATGCCTAAACAGTGGCATACAAACTGAAAGTAAATACAAGGAGAGCTAGAAGTCCGGTTGGGCAGTGAGCTGTTCCAAGTCCTCCTGGCTAGGCTCGATCTCCTGAGAGTCCGGTCCTCCTTACGAACATTCCCAAGAAAGAAAAGACATGAATGTCGTCAGCGAACTGGCGCTCGGTAAGTCCCAAAGAAGGAATGGAATAGATCAAGTAATGTTAAATAAAACTGTTAAGTTGTACATGTATATGATTGTTATTCTAATGTAGTTGTTTGTAGTTTGGTACAGAAGATATTTGTGTTTACGAGAAGAGTCCATCTTACCCCGTGGACTATGGTAACATGTAGTATAAGGCCCCGTTAAAATCCACGGGACAACGGCGCGGGAGTTTATATAGGTGTCTTTTAAGTGACCATCTCGTGCCACGTTAATACGTTCCGTACCAATCTACCCCGTTATCCCCATGTAATGTATTGTATAGAGTATATTTACAAGTCTTGTCGAAACTATGGATACAAATATTCAAGTAGTCAGGTTCATGATGTAATCTTGTATTCAAATGGTCATGTCAAGTTATAACCATGGTCCGGTCAAGTCAAGTCAAGTATTCATGTTTGATATTGATATTTGAATTCAAGTATTCAGGTTTAAGTTCATATATGCATGTTTGACTTTGGATTCAGGTTTGAAATGGACTCTGACTAAGTCAGACACCTGTAACTAATTTAGATCCTGAATTAGGTTTGGGAGTCATCGGTAACTGCTGCACATGGACGGCAGAATTTATGTCTTTTTCCAAGACAATTACCATTGATAATTCCGTTATGTTTTCTACCTTAAATAGGCAAGCACTCACTTTCTCCGGCTCTCTGAGGCTCAAGAGAATTGACCCCGCTTAAACCTATATTTATAAAAGTTCTTAAATATTGTTTTATATAACTCGAGGGGTTTTATGAAAATTATTTTTAATAAAATTTCAAAATAAACCTCGAGAATTTATTTATATTATTTAAGGTTTTCATGGATATGAATTTTAAGGATTTGAGGTGTTTTAGTGATAATTGCTTAGCTTGGAAAGTTCACGGTATTTTATTGTAAAACTTGTCTTTTGTTGGTATCTTGATGGTATTTTAGTAAAACTTGTAAATCTTTCATTTAAAAAATGTAATTTTATTATATTTTGAAAATATATGGATTTGTATTTTTTATATAATTATTAAAAATTAAATTTTATTTAATTAGAAAATTGCATTTTTCTCAAAAACCGTATTTAAAACCTTTCGAGACCTAATACTCCGTGAGGAGGTCTGCATCTCGCTTTATGTCACGTCCCGCTTCCCAAAAGAAGGTGAAGGATGACGTGTTAAGGTTCGCAAGCTAACTGTACTGAAGGTGGTCTATTCAATACAGTTACGTTAAGCATATGAATATCTAACATGCAGGAGATATACCAAAACAAAAATAATAAAAGCGAAAGGCATTTATTTCCATTAACCAAATTTTATCACATCCCAAAAAAAGAGTAATTACTGGTAATTGACATTTTTCTTCTTTCATTTAAGTGCCAAAGTTGATTATAAACTAAGTAGTTTAATTATATCGAAGGAGAAACAAAAACCCTAAACATATGGACAACAACAAAAATAAGACTAGCTAATCTTCCCACGTCAAGTCCGCATAATCTTCATTAGTTGGCTCCACACCTTGATTCTCGTCATAAAACTCATCTTCATCGAATGGACATCCAAAGATAGAGAGAGAGAGAGAGAAAAAAGTCCGTCAGCGAGTTACACTCGGATAAGATTGCCTCATAAAGAAGTAAATGTACGAAAACGAGCAAGTGTATATGGGTATGAGAGTATGAGGTGTATACAAATAAGCCATGTTAACAGAGGTATATGTGAGTATGTTGTATGAGGTATATGTGAGTAAAAGTTCCAGTCAAGTCAAATTGGGTATTCAGTCTAAGAGTTAAATCAAGTTAATAAGGTGTATATTGATGGAATTGACGAATAGGCACACTCGTATCCTTGAGATATCCCATAACCAGCTGGAAGCAGTATGAGCTGGCGCTTGTGCTTGGGGTGGCAATCACATGAATCAACGTAGTAGCGTGAACATCGCCGAAAGGTGTCCCATGACTACGATGGAGTTTTGTCTAGCGTGAATATCACTCAAGTGTACAGGTATTTTCACCCTTCAGTTCCACAATAAACAACAAGTCTAAACTGGTAAGATATTCACATCTAAAATGCTGAATAATTCAGGTCTCATAAAGAAAGGTAGATAAAGTAACATGTGGGTATAGCACATGATATTATGTGAGTTTATTGTTGAGCATCAATATGTATCTACTAACTATTGTAATCACTTTAGTTTGTCAAATAAGGGTCCGGATACTCGCGATTATTCCATTGTGGCACGAAACAACAACTGGGGAAGTGAAATGTACGGTTTCACTTTCCGGGATCATGATCGAGTAGTAGGGGAATCCGAGTTCCGCATCTCCTTGTCCAATCAAACTACCCATCCCCGTTATTCAGTGTAAAGGTTTTGACGAATTAGGGTTAGTGCGTATACATCTAGGCATGGAATTTCCACATTATATGTCATCCACATATTGGATCATTCGCCCTCAAGTAGGGTTAGTATTCGCCCGAATATTGGGTTAGTATTTGTCCACATATTAGACCATTCACCCCCAAAGTGGGGTTAGTATTCGCCCGAGTATCGGGTTAGTAGTCGTCCACACATTGGACTGTTCATCCTGCCTCCAGGGATCTTCATTTATAAGTATTCCATACCTAGGTCCGCGCATTCTAATCCTAACTGTATCATGTGTCATGTATGTCACAAACTTGTATTCAAAAATTTGATCTCGTTTAATATGGCCTTCCACAACCACTCAGTTTATCTTGTTATCTTTTAAAGTTCGTAAGGTGCATCATATTATTTTATAGAATGCTTAGTTAATAAGGATCAAAGCGTTTAATGATAGTTATTATTCATAAGAAAACCATGATATTTAGAGTATTTATTATTTTGGAAACCCAAGATATTATAACGAGAAAAATATCCTTTTAATGAAATATTATGGTATTTATTTGAACATTATCTTTTAATAACGTTTTAGATATTCTTTTGAAAAAATATCGTTATACGGGTTATGGTCTTTGTTGAAAATAGCCTTTTAGTAAAGGTCAAGGTATTTAAATGAAATTATATCTTTTTAAGATGGATTGAGGTATTTTATTATAATTAATAATTTTATAAAATTATGGTGTTTTAAGTTTGAGATAATATTTTAGAAAATACATTCGTGTTGGCAACCGCTGCACATGGACGGCAGGATTTGTGTCCTTTTTAGGGACGATTGCCTATCAACTACGAGGAATTTACGTAAAACATTACCCTATTATTAGGGTAATCTATTAGAGGTGCTATTCTACAAGAACGACTACGCGTTGACAACCGCTGCACACGGGCGGCAGGATTTGTGTTCTTTTCAGGGAAGATTGTCTAGTAACCACGGAGTGATTCATATAAAATATTCCCCCATTAGGGTAAATTATTAAACTTTAGTTAATATGCTAAGAAAAATTAATATAAAAATATTCTCTCGAGTGAGAGGGGCTAAGTTGAAAACCATATCATAATTATTTAGATTTAGTATTACCCCCTTTCAAAAGGTAAAAGGGATTTAACAAAACTAAAGTAGTTGGTGGATAAAAGTGTAAATAAAAATATATCGTTTTAGTTTCTAAAACATTTATTCCAAATATTTTATCTCATATGGATATTTTAAACATACACGACATTTTAATAAAATGAAGGTATTTTGTGGAAGTAACTTATTTCGAGATTATATTGGTAACATGAATAAGTGTGTCACGCCCCACTTCCCAGAGTGCGCTAAGATCGGCACATGACAGAGCCAACCAAGCTACCTGTAGCTAGGAAACATCCCTCCACAGTCACATTACGGCTGTCTATAAGATATCAAGAGCAGTAGAAATAAAATAAACTATCTAACACATGTTCATATGCCAGAATAAACGAGTCAAGAAATAATAATGTGCGGAAGCGATAAATCCAATAAGCAAACATCTGGAAAGTACGTCCTAAATATGGGCTCACATTAGGAAATGAAAATGCTGAAAGAAAACTAAACTAAACTAAATACCAAATTTCTTCTCACTGCTCGGCTTGTCGACTGAAGTATTTCTGGTCGACCTACGAAAGAGATAAAGGATCTGGGCCATGCAAAACCCAGACGTCAGTGCGTCATAATATCAAACAATAAAATATAATCAGGAGGTAACAAGATATGCAGGCATGAGCATGAACAGTAATGAGTGTATAATAGTAACATGAAAATGGAATAGTGAAGTGTATGTGTATGCGGTGAGTAATCTATGCTACTGGGTTAATTACTCTCAAGTATTTAAAATCAATTTAATGAATCGTCGATATAACTCAATAGTATCCCGTGCATGCTCGGGACCACGGTCAAGACTCTCGGGCTGAATCCGAGACGTGCCGCTAGGCAGTAAACAAGTAACATGTACAGACGAATGATGTCAGCAGCATCATCTCGGGGCTGGCCTAGCCCGTAAAACTGATCAGTATAAGCGTCGAACTGTTGAGTTACAAGTCATGTTTCATCATTGATTTCCCCTTACCCCCAAGTTATGTGTTCAAGTCAGGTATTAATAAATCTGGAGCTAATGCCAACACAGGATCAAGCAGGTACATGTTTGTCTAAAATTGACAACAGGATGTGTCCATCGGGACAACATGTCAGGATCGTCGGTATTAGGAGCAGGATCAGGTATCAAGTCAAGCAGTGGTGCATCAGGTCATGTCGGGGGTGCACAGTGTATCAAATGGGTGCCCAACAATAAAAATGTAGCAAGTATCGAATCACGGTAAAAGTACGGATGTACGGTAAAAGCATGGATGCACAAATATCTATCAGGGGTTACATCTACAACTCCATGACTACGTAGGATGCACATCATCAAGCATGGGGTGTTAATACAACAGTAACAAAAAATAATATGATCTGTAGATGCAGCAACATATATGGTTAGTGATATGGATGCATACAGGTATCCGAAGACAGTAAAAATTAATATGGATGTACAATGCAATCAACATGTAATATTTTTATTCATATGGATGCAAAATATAATACATAGCATGTAGCAAGATAAACTTGCCTAAACGGATCTCACGATAGGGTGTATACGCAGTGTTCGACGTCGGGTAAACGTCCCAATGTACACACGCGCACACGGGAAAGGTCCAGGCAAAGCAAGAAGATAACCACGCTTGCTGGGGATGCCCACAGGGTTGCTCTAAACGTCAGCGACGGCACAGCTCCGGTGATGGCCGGGAAAAACCAGATCAAGAAAGAAAAGAGAAGGAAAGAAGAAGAAGAAGAAGGAAGAGAAGTAAGAGACTGGGGTTTGGTGTGGCTCTGGGGTTTGGGAGAAGGCGAGGAGTTGGTTGAGAAGGTGTTGAGGCGACGACAAGGGATTGCTGGCGAGGAAGCAGGTGATGGCAGTGAGGTGCTAGGTTCTTGAAGTCGGGAAAGAAGGTGATGGAGTTGATGATGGCGGTGACGACGTCAAGAGTCGGAGGTGGTGAAGGTGGGGTTCGAGGGGGTTGAGGAAGTCGGCGGAAGTGAAGGATGACGACGAGGTGATGGGTCGTCGGCGCTGGGGTCTGTCTGCAGGGAGCTAGGGGTTCGGGTTATGGGTTTACGACGGTTGTGGGTCGTCGGGGATGAGGGCGAGGAGGAGAGGAGAAGAGGTGAGGTGAGCGGAGTCTAGCGTGGAGGCGGCGACGGCGAGGCGCGGCGAGAGCTAGGGTTGGGTTCGCGAGGGGGAGGCAGCGAGAATAAAGAAGATGAAGGTAGGTGATTTTAGCGAGAGAGGGGTGACGGGATTCTCGTAGGGGGTTTAAAATAGAGGGGGAGAGAGAGAGAGACGTAGGGTTTGTTAGGGTAAAAAAAAATTATATATAAAAAATATAAAGAATATATATATATATATATATATATATATATATATATATATATATGACAGAGAGAGAGAGTCTGTTAAAATCTTCTTAAAACTATTTTAAACTAATTAAGTATACGAAAGATATTTTTTAACAGCAAAGTTTTTAAGAAATAAAATATTGATTGTAATTGGGGTTTTTGGGTAATACAAAAATAATCCAAAACACGCCCGGGTCAGGTCTAAAATTATGGTTTGAAAATACGGATAATATACGTGTCAACCAAAAACAAAATAGGATAACCGGGTAACGAATAATGCATACCCCCAAGAACGGATGCATGTAGCATGCACGTAGCTATCCAAACGGGTATGTTTCACTAAACGAGACGAGAACAAGATGCGCGGATGCTACCACAGGGTCAGGGATATGATGCAAGCCATGCTAGATATTTTTAAAATATTTTATTTGACTTTATTTGCTATACTAAAAAAATGCAGATGCCAGATAAAATGCCAGTATGTAGTATATAGAAAAAAAATTTGAAAGTGCACGAATCCTCATAAATAGCCGGGATAAATCATAAACAGGAATCAAGACGGGTTTCCAGCAAGCGGGTCGGGTCGGATGTAAATACAGATGTCAAAAACACAATTCATACCCTAAACACAATAAACCAAGAAAATACCATAAATGAAGAAATACTCAAAAAAGAACTGGTATAAATGAACAAGGGTGTTACATTATACCCAACTACAAAAGAATTTCGTCCTCTAAATTCCCGGAACAAGAAAAGATAAACAAACATGAATCTACAAGAGTAGGTGTGGAAACTTCTATTGAATCTCGTCTTCTCGTTCCCAAGTCGATTCTCCGTGCGAGCGATTCCCCCATGAAACAAGTACGAGAAGGATAAAATTGTTCTTAAGGACCTTTTCTCTTCGATCAACAATCGACATTGGCCGTTCTTCGTAGGTCAAATCCTCCCTTACAGTCAGCTCCGAATGATCTAGCACGTGCGTCTCATCTCGAACATACTTACGGAGTTGAGATACATGAAATACATCATGAACATTTGCCAAAGATTGTGGTAACGCCAATCGATAAGCCACTTCTCCAACACGCTCAAAAATCTCGAAAGGCCCAACGAATCGAGGACTAAGCTTGTCTCGACTCCCAAAAAGAATCACTCCTCTAGTCGGTGATATCTTCAAGAATACCAGATCACCAACAGCGAACTCTAGAGGTCTTCTCGATGTATCGGCCCAACTCTTCTGCCAATCTTGTGTTGCCTTCATGTGATTCCGGATGGTATTAAACTTATCTATTGTTTGCACGATCAAATCTGGTCCCAACAATCTTCGTTCTCCAACATCATCCTATCAAAAAGGTGAGCGACATTTGCGACCATACAATACTTCGAATGGAGCCATCTGAATAGTCGCCTGGAAGCTGTTATTGTACGAAAACTCCACCAAGTGTAGATGATCCTCCCATGAACCTTTGAAGTCTAACATGGAAGCTCTCAACATGTCTTCAAGAGTTTGGATCGTTCTCTCTAACTGGCCATCGGTCTGAGGATGATAAGCGGTGCTAAACTTCAATCGCGTCCCCAAACTTTTCTGTAAACCCCTCCAGAGGTGCGATAAGAATTGAGTATCACGATCGGAAACGATACGCACAGGTACTCCATGCAATCTCACAATCTTTTGCATGTACCATTCTGCTAACGCTTCCATCGACTGACCAACTCGAAACGGTATGAAATGAGCTGCCTTGGTCAATCGATCAACAATCACCCAAACTGCATTGTTGCCCTTTGAACTCCGTGGTAAAGCTGTCACAAAATCTATGGTTATATGTACCCACTTCCATTGAGGAATCGGAAGTGGTTGCAATAAACCAGCTACCCTTTGATATTCAGCCTTAACTTGCTGACACACCAAGCACTTCGCTACAAAGCGAGCAATTTCCCTTTTCATACCTTCCCACCATAAATGCTGTCGTAGATCACGGTACATCTTCGTGCCTTCTGGATGTACGGAATATGCGGAACTGTGCGCCTCCTTCATAACTTCTTCACGAATGTCTCCTTTCGGCACACACAAACGGCTACCATATCGCAACGAACCATCTTCATGAATCAACAAGTCCGTTCGAAGTCCCGCTTCATCTTGTTCTCAAAACTTATGCAATTTTGGATTATGTGACTGCGCTGCTTTAATACCCTTGATCAACGACGACTGTACTTGCAGCTGCATCAACTGTCCCGAAGAATGCGGTAGCACAATCTCCAACTCGAATCTCCGAAAATCTTCGATAAGCTCCTTCTATGCAGTCAACATCCGAATTGCTAGCAACCGACTAAGCGCATTTGGCACTATATTAACATTCCCCGGATGGTACTTAAGATCAAGATCATAGTCAGCCATTAGCTCCAACCATCTACGTTGCCTCATGTTAAGCTCTTTCTGTGTGAATACATACTTTAGGCTTTTGTGATCGGTGAATACTTCGACCCTTTTGCCCAATAAGTAGTGTCTCCAAATCTTCAAAGCGAAAATCACTGCAGCAAGCTCCAAATCATGAGTTGGGTAATTCTTCTCATGGGTCTTCAACTGCCGCGATGCGTAAGCTATAACTTTCCCATGCTGCATCAAAACACATCCCAAAACTTTTCCATATGCGTCGCTATGAATCACCAATCCTCCGGAACCGTCTGGTATGGTCAAAATAGGAGCGGTTATCAACCTTTGCTTCAACGCCTCAAAATCTGATACACAACTATCCGTCCATACGAACGGTACCTACTTCCGTGTAAGCTTGGTCAAAGGCTCAGCTAAGCGAGCAAAATTATCCACGAACCTTCTGTAATATCCGGCAAGTCCCAGAAAACTTCTGATCTCTGCTACGTTCTTCGGAATCGGCCAATCTTGAATTGCTACAATCTTCTCAGGGTCAACGGCGATTCCATCTCCGGATACGACATGCCCCCAAAACTTTACTTCTTCAAGCCAAAACTCGCACTTGCTCATCTTTGCATATAATCTTTCTTGTCTCAATGTCTGCAGTGCGATCTTCAAGTGTTCTGCATGCTCTTCTAGGCTCCTCGAGTAGACCAGAATATCATCGATGAACACCATTATAAACTGGTCCAAGAACGGTGAAAATATTCGGTTCATCAATTCCATAAATAGAGCCGGTGCATTCGTGGCTCCGAATGGCATCACTAAATCCTCGTAATGTCCATATCGAGTTCGGAACGCAGTCTTGCAAATATCCTCTGATTTAACTCGAACATGATGATATTCGAATCGCAAATCCAGCTTCGAGAATACCCTCACGCCACTGAGTTGCTCGAATAATTCGCCAATGCGAGGGATCGGGTACTTGTTCTTAATAGTCACCCGGTTTAATTCCCGATAATCGATGCACATCCTCCTTATGCCATCTTTCTTCTTGACTAGAAGAACTGGAGCTCCCCAAGGTGAATTACTGCTGTGAATCCAACCCTTCTCTAGCAATTCATTAACCTGTTTCTTGACTTCTTCTAACTCCACTGGTGCAATCGGATAGTACGCCCTTAAGATTGGCACTGCACAAGGAACAAGATCGATGGCGAACTCCACATCTCGTTTTGGTGGTAAACCTGAGATGTTCTCGAACACGTCCATGAACTCTCGAACTACAGCTGGCGCTTCCTCCTTATAAACTTCCATCGATGAAAGAACACTGTTTTTCGGCCTAGCCCTAAACTCGACTGGCCCGACAGAACTTCTACCGCCAGCAAATACAAACTCCGGATGTCCAGGAATCTGGAAAATCACTTTCTTTGCCCTACAATCAATGTGAGCGTGGAAAGTGCCGATAAAGTCCATTCCCAAGACAACATCGGTCTCGATCACAAAGAAATTTGCAAATAACTCTCGTCCGTAAATAACAACAGAACAATCCTTGCACTCACTACTAGATATGATTTTCCCGTTTCCAGTGTGTATGTCCCAACAACTAGACAGGGTCGTGCAAGAAATCGAATGTGCAGCAATAAACTTGGACGACATAAAACAATGGGATGCATCAGAATCAAATAATGCCAATGCGGGAAAATCATGAGCAAGTAGGATACCTGAAACAACTTCATCTGAAGCGTTGGCCTCTTCGGCCGTCAGAGTAAAGGCTCGAGCTTGATTAGGTCCCTGAGTTATCTGCTTCTGCCCCTGAATCTGCCTCTGCGGTGGCTTCTGAACATCATCCTTCAAACGAAGCTTCGACGGACAAGCATTGATAGTAGATCCGCTGATCCACAAACCAAACAGAGTCTAAGCCTCCTTCGACACTCCCTCTGCAAGTGTCCGGGTAGACGGCAGAAGTCACAAAACAATCTTCCCTTCTGCTCAGGCAGGATAGGCTTCTTCATCGGTACGATGCCACGTCGGTTCACTGGAATACCTCTGCATATTGGCGCTCGGTTCGGCGTAAACGCCGGCTTCCGTACCATAACTGCCTCCTGCTGCGTACCCCTTGTCCTTACTGATAAGCTCTGCTGCTCTCTGGATGCTTTAAGAACTTGCGAGAAAGTAGTCAATCCCAGAGATATAATGTGCCTCTGGATTTCCACGTCCAAACTGCGCATGAACCTTCGTGCCTTATCAGCATCGTTGGCAACCAAAGTTCCAGCAAATCGACTGAGCCGTGTCCACTCAGCCGCATGTGCATCCACGGATCCGCTATTCTGCTTCAAACTGATAAACCTTTCTTCCATTTCCTCCCGTGCAGTCTGCGGAAAGAACTTCTCCAAGAAACTCTGCGAGAAAGTAGCCCAACTGATCGGCTTGGGCAAACAGGTCTCTTCGACAAGCCACCACTCGCAGGCATAATCCACCAATTGGATGCATACAACATCCACTCTCTGGTCCTCCGGAATCTGTACTGCAACGAGCAGATTCTCCGTATCGACCAGCCACTGCTCCGCTGGCAACGGCTCCTCCAAATCAGTGAAAGTGGATGGACCAAGTCTCCTGAAATCCGCCACGGTACCCACACGCTGCACTGGTTTAGCCGCAATATTGTTTACGGACTGCTGGACGGTCCGCAAACCTTCTTGAAAAGTTTCGGCTTGCCGCTGTTTCAGCTCGGCTTGCCGCTGTTTCAGCTCGGTTTGCCGCTTCTGGTTCTCCAGTATCCCACGAATTACTCCAAGCAATGTGGCGTCATCAACATGCCTCTGGTACGATCTCAGTTCTCTATCTGCCATGATCCTGAAACCAAGATACCGAAGAGGATTAGTATGATAAATAAGATTCAAAACTTACGATGAGCATAAACTGGTAAGTAATGAAACCGAGAGAACCGAGGTAAAATAATGACCAAAAAATAAGGAAGTGAATCAAGACTAAGACTCCAAATTACTTAAATAGAGTACCGCATTGTAACTATGCTGCAGTTCATAATTACAATCACATAACTCCGTTCAAGTCGCCCAAATCCTAGTATCAGAATCGAAAGAATAAGTAGGCAGAAACAATATGGAACCAAAAGGTTTCAAGTCGAGATGCAAAGTTGTTTGCATATCGTCAAGACAAAAGGTCAAGAGAAAGATATGATTCAAGAATCACGATAACAATGTGGCAGGACATGTTCCTATTTACGGGTTTTCTGATTCGTGTATTGGGTCCAATACCCAACTACAAAAGAATCAAACCTGATTAACATAAATCCTATGGCTCTGATACCAAACAAACCCTGTCACGCCCCGCTTCCCAGAGTGCGCTAAGATCGACACGTGACAGAGCAAACCATACTACCTGTGGCTAGGAAACATCCCTCCACAGTCACATTACGGCTGTCTATAAGATATCAAGAACAGTAAAAATAAAATAAACTATCTAGTACATGTCCATATGCCAGAATAAACGAGTCAAGAAATAATAATGTACAGAAGCAATAAATCCAATAAGCAAACATCTGGAAAGTACGCCCCAAATATGGGCTCACATTAGGAAATGAAAATGCTGAAAGAAAACTAAACTAAATTAAATACCAAATTGCTCCTCACTGCTCGGCTTGTCGACTGAAGTACTCCTGATCGGCCTGCGAAAGAGATAATGGATCCGGGCAATGCAAAATCCAGACGTCGGTGCGTCATAATATCAAAAAATAAAATATAATCAGGAGGTAACAAGATATGCAGGCATGAGCATGAACAGTAATGAGTGTATAATAGTAACATGAATATGGAACAGTGAAGTGTATGTGCATGCGGTGAGTAATCTATGCTACTGGGTTAATTACTCTCAAGTCTTTGAAATCAATTTAATGAATCGTCGATGTAACTCAATAGTATCCCGTGCATGCCCAGAACCACGGTCAAGAATTTCGGGCTGAATCCGAGACGTGCCACTAGGCAGTAAATAAGTAACATGTACAGACGAATGATGTCAGCAACATCATCTCGGGGCTGGCCTAGCCCGTAAAACTGATCAGTATAAGCATCAAACTGTTGAGTTACAAGTCAGGTTTCATCATTGATTTCCCCTTACCCCCAAATATGTGTTCAAGTCGGGTATTGATAAATCTGGAGCTAATGTCAACACAGGATCAAGCAGGTACAGGTTTGTCTAAAATAGATAATAGGATATGTCCATCGGGACAACATGTCAGGATCGTCGGTATTAGGAGCAGGATCAGGTATCAAGTCAAGCAGTGGTGCATCATGTCATGTCAGGGGATGCACAGTGTATCAAATGGGTGCCCAACAATAAAAATATAACAAGTATCGAATCACGGTAAAAGTACGGATGTACGGTAAAAGCATGGATGCACAAATATCTATCAGGGGTTACATCTACAGCTCCATGACTACGTAGGATGCACATCATCAAGCATGGGGTGTTAATACAACAGTAACACGAAATAATATGATCTGTAGATGCAGCTACATATATGGTTAGTGATATGGATGGATACGGGTATCCGAAGACAGTAAAAATTAATATGGATGTACAATACAATCAACATGTAATATTTTTATTTATATGGATGCAAAATATAATACATAGCATGTAGCAAGATAAACTTGCCTGAACGGATCTCACGACGGGGTGTATACGCAGTGTCCAACGTTGGGTAAACGTCGCAATGTACACACGCGCACACGGGACAGGTCCAGGCAAAGCAAGAAGGTAACCACGCTGGCTGGGGATGCCCACAGGGTTGCTCTGAACGTCAGCGATGGCACAGCTCCGGTGATGGCCCGGAAAAACCAGATTAAGAAAGAAAAGAGAAGGAAAGAAGAAGAAGAAAGAGAAGAAGGAGACTGGGGTTTGGTGTGGCTCTGGGGTTTGGGAGAAGGCGAGGAGGTGGTTGCGAAGGTGTTGAGGCGACGACAAGGGATCTCCGGCGAGGAAGAAGGTGATGGCAGTGAGGTGCTAGGTTCTTGAATTCGGGAAAGAAGGTGATGGAGTTGATGATGGTGGTGATGGCGTCAAAAGTCGGGGGTGGTAAAGGTGAGGTCTGAGGGGGTTGAGGAGGTCGGCGGAAGTGAAGGGTGAAGACGAGGTGATGGGTCGCCGGCGCTGGGGTCTGCCTGCAGGGAGCTAGGGGTTCGGGTTATGGGTTAACGGCGGCTGTAGGTCGTCGGGGATGAGGGCGAGGAGGAGAGGAGAAGAGGTGAGGTGAGTGGAGTCGAGCGTGGAGGCGGCGACAGTGAGGCGCGGCGAGAGCTATAGTTAGGGTTCGTGAGGGGGAGGCAGCGAAAATAAAGATGATGAAGGGAGGTGATTTTAGCGAGAGAGGGGTGACGGGATTCTCGTAGGGGGTTTAAAATAGAGGGGAGAGAGAGAGAGAGACGTGGGGTTTGTTAGGGTAAAAAAAATTATATATAAAAAATATAAAGAATATATATATATATATATATATATATATATATATATATATATATATATATATATATATTTGATAGAGAGAGAGAGTTGAGTCTGTTAAAATCTTTTTAAAACTATTTTAAACTAATTAAGTATACGAAAGATATTTTTTAACAGTAAATTTTTTAAGAAATAAAATATTGATTGTAATTGAGGTTTTTGGGTAATAAAAAAATAATCCAAAACATGCCCGGGTCGGGTCTAAAATTATGGTTTGAAAATACGGATAATATACGTGTCAACTAAAAACAAAATAGGATAACCGGGTAACGAAAAATACATACCATCAAGAACGGATGCACGTAGCGTGCACATAGTTATCCAAACGGGTCCGTTTCACTAAACGGGACGAGAACAAGATGCGCGGATGCTACCATAGGGTCAGGGGTATAATGCAAGCCATGCTAGATATTTTTAAAATATTTTATTTGACTTTATTTGCTATACTAAAAAAATGCAGATGCCAGATATAATGCCAGTATGCAGTATATAGGAGAAAAATATGAAAGTGCACAGATTCTCATAAATAGCCGGGATAAATCATAAATAGGAATCAAGACGGGTTTCCAGCAAGCGGGTCGGGTCGGATGTAAATACAGATGTCAAAAACACTATTCACACCCCAAACACAATAAACCAAGAAAATACCATAAATAAAGAAATACTCAAAAAATAACTGGTATAAATGAACTAGGGTGTTACAAAGTGGGTGTGCAAAAAGGGTGGATTGATGTCTCATGAGTTATAACTTTAAGCATATCATATTCCATGTAGGATGAGGGTGCAATATTCACGTATATAGAGATAATTAATTAAACAATTTTAAGTATGGGGTCAAATTCTTATCATTAAGGGGTACCAAAATAGACATGCAGAAATATTTTAACATCATTTTAATATGAGGTTGGGGATTGGGACTTGAAACTAAGATCATTATAAGAAAGAAGGCTGCAGACAAATGGAGAGAGACGGATCCTACCTTTGGTTAGAGTTGGATATCGATGGGTCGAAAACGTAGGCTCATACTAATTCCTCAATAGCTCCGCACTCGAATTTTTTCTCGATACTTGGGTGGAACCACAGCGTCGGCGTTGATACGAAGGCATGGGTATTTTTTTCAGAATTTTTGGAGTTCTGAGATGTGAGAAATCAGTGTTTAAAGGTTTCTATTTATAGGGTATTTTCCGCAACAATAAAATCCAAAAACCCGTTAAAAAGTCCTCAAAATCCGTGTCCCCAATCATTTCGTATGATTAGTCATCGCCGCCTCTCACCTCAGCCGTTGGATCAAGATCCAACATCCGAGATCGCGCCGCACGCCCACGCACCGCATGCCACGCGTCACGCGTGTGGGGATCACGCGTTTTCGCATGGTCCCCACCACGTGGGCGCCGCCGGATGGTTCTGGGCCATTGGATCTTGTATCCAACGGTCCAGGATCAAAGGGATTTAATAATTTTTTTTATTTAAATCTAACTGTTTATTTAAGAAAATCGAATTTGGGATTCAAAAATTGTTAAAAATATTGTAAAATACGGGAGAAATATGGGAAAATTCCAGAAAATATATTTTATTGTTACCTTCAGTTTAAAAATGATTTTGGGCTAAAACTAAATAATATTTCCATATGTATTATTTTTGTTAGTTAGCTTAATTATTTAGAAATCTATTTTATGCTTGGAAATATTTTATTTACGAAATAATTATTTTAATTGATAATAAAAATGTACAGATTATTTTAAGGCATTATAAAATTTTATTAAAATATTTTAAACCTAGAAAAATATAAATATAGTTTTAGAAAATTCCTTTAATTATATTTCAATGCTTTGAATATTACTAACATTACTTTAAAAAATATATATTTTTCTTTTAACGAAACATGTAAATAATTACGTGATACTAGAAAATTAAATAAAAGATATTTTATTAGGTATCAGAAAACACGGTCGTTACACTCTACTAGCTTAAGGATGTGCGATAATCCACACCATCGATTAGCGGGTCCCCTAACAAGGGTTGTAGAGGTATAATCGCAAAGGAATTTAAAACACGGTTTAAAAGAAATCCGGTTTTTATAGTAAGTGGTATTTGCTTGTAATAATATCTTCGTAAAAAAAATTCACACAAAAGAGATATCGTGCTATGGAACCATGTGTGTGTACGGGGTAGGTCATTACCCCGTAAAGTTTTTCTAAAGGTATAGTTTTAACAAAAAGGGATGATATTAAAGTTCATGGTATTTCACATAAGAATTTTGATGAAAATTTGATTCTAAA
The DNA here is from genome assembly GCA_030015575.1 of Agapanthus africanus. Lineage (NCBI taxonomy): Eukaryota > Viridiplantae > Streptophyta > Magnoliopsida > Asparagales > Amaryllidaceae > Agapanthus > Agapanthus africanus. Next base: position 1,671,774 of record CM057348.1, read on the forward strand.
TAATATGGTTTAAGATTACAAGTGATGTGTACAAGTAAGATTGAACAAACTATTAAAGAGAAGGAGTTTTTTAGGGTTTTGAAAAAGATATCGGTATTAACTCCACTTACCGATATACTTATTGAAATGAAATTTCAAAAAAGAAGAAAAGAGATTGTGAGGGACTTACTACTTGGTTATGTTAAGAAGAGGTAGAAGAAAGGAAGGTTGTCTTTGTGGCGTTGCGGGAGCTCCGGAATAGCTTCGATTCTTCGTCGGAAGTTGACCGCTTGCTAACTCCTCTTTACTCCACTTGTACTTAGAAATTTTTTGAGAGTTTTGGCTAGAAATTTCAGAATGATGCTGAGCCAAAGTGTGGGGTGGTATTTATAATATAGAATTAGGGTTTTGGAATTAAAATGGTGGATTAAAAAGCATTAAAATTTGGTTTAATGGTGAAATGAAGGATCTCTGTTTGATTGCAGGGAAATCAAACAGTGCAGGGGTGTTAGAGATAGGGGAAGGGGTTAGTGTGCAAAGCCCGGGGCTTATTGGCCTCAGTTCAACCGTCAGTATTGGCCTATTCTTCACTTCTGCCGGCCGATCTAGGGTTTCGTGCTTCTGGATTTGTGCCACGTGGATTTTTCAGTGTTTACTCCATTTTCCACATGTTTGATTTTTTCTGACTTTTCATTTTTCTGTGTATTGCATGTGCAAACTTTTGGGCATCCAAATAGTTAAAAAGAAAAATCAGAAAAAATAATGTATCTGATGGGGATCGAACACAGGGACTACGCCACAGCAGTGCAAGGCTTTACTAGTGAGCTACAAGTTGTTTCTTGCTGTTATTTAATAAAATTTACTTATAACTCAATTTCAGGCTGTATAACTCATTTCTGTACATTAAACTGGAAAATTCCGTACAGTAAATTCAGAGTCGTTACATTCTACCCTCCTTATAAAAATTTCGTCCTCGAAATTTACAAAGGGACTAATTTGCAAATAAGTAAGGGTATCTTGCACGCATGTCTTCTTCTCGTTCACAAGTTGATTCTCTTAGTGAATCTTTTCTCCACATCACTCGGACCAAGTTTTCTTCTTTGTTCCGCAGTGTTTTCACCTTTCGATCCAGAATCTCAACGGGTTGTTGCTCGCAATTCAGGTTAGTATGGACTGTGAGCTCTGAATGATCAAGTATGTGGCTGGGGTCGCTCACATATCGTCGTAACTGGGATATGTGGAACATGTTGTGCACTCCTTCCAATGAGGATGGAAGTGCTAAACGGTATGCCACTTCTCCAACTCGTTCGAGTATGTCGAACGGTCCTATGTATCTTGGACTTAGCTTACCCCTCTTGCCAAAGCGGACCACTCCTCTGTTTGGAGAGATCTTTAAGCAAACATGGTCTCCAGGTTGGAACTCCAGATGCCGGCGTTTAGCATCTGCCCAATGCTTCTGTCTTCTTAGGCTATACGCATTCTTTCCCTGATTGTGCGAACTATGTCCACAGTTGCCATGATCATCTCTAGTCCAAGGAGTTTGTTAGATATGTATGCCCTAAAGGCTTGAATTTTATAGGATACTAGGGATATATATGTACAGGAAAATCTTGCTTGATATGATAGTATGCTATTTGGTTTGACTTTATCTTAACATGTGATGTGTTTTACTGTGTATTTCATATACATGTTGATAAAGCCCGTAGGATCTTTGCCTGACTACATGCGTTATGATGGCGATCATACTTGTGGGAGCTGGGTAGTCAAAAGGCACATCCTTAAAAGCGTCCCTAGTTGTAGGAGTATCGAGACTGGGCATTGTTACTCCAGAGTAGACTAGTATATACATATCTAGACCCTGACGAGGGGCGATGGATTGGTCCCGCAACCATTGGTGAGGTGCACCTAAGATTGTATATAGGTGCTCACTGGGTGTGAGTACACCAGACATGACTCGTAGAGAACTAATTAGTTGGTATTATACCGAACGTCAGATAGCAGTTCTCTAGTGACATGAGTACAGATAGTCTGTCGACCTGAGGTCGTCATTTGTCTCGTGTGAGTTCCCACTATACTTTGATTATTACCCTACCACGGCTCAAAGGAGTCGTGCAAACAGTTTTTAGTTGGGTATAGTCCTGAGCCACATGGAGGCAGTGAACGACTGTTGGGGATTCGTCTCTCCCGGTATAGGGAGTCGATATCGCGCTGTGATCGGTTGGTCTTTACCATAAGTCCCTGGCCAGGAATGATTGAGAATTACTAGTGGTCAGACCAGTAGATTGTCGGATGGTCTTGAGTCACACCGACACGACTTGTCTGGTTATTAGGGGTCTGACGTTCTCCACCCCCTCGACCTTACATGCGATACTCTCAGACGAAGAGACAGGATTGCACGGAGATTGTCACGGACATGCTCGGTTGGGGTTTCGGATGAGTTCGCTCGTCGGCCACCTTTTCGACATGTACCTGGGTTACCGTTATGTACAGCTAGTGCCACTGACGGACTTTTAGTTAAACCCACTGGCAGCATATTGTCGAGTCTTTAGAGTCCCACACAGAAGGTTTCCCTGGATCAGGCGATACGAAGTAGAGGCCGTATGGTATTACGGCAGGATTTCGATCACATGCGTATACTGGCTATACGTATGATATTCGAACGGACAATACTAGTGGGCTTTGGTATAAGCCGGGTCCTAGTATTGTATTATTGGATTTTTATCGTCTCAGTGTATCCGTATTTTTTGGAATACGGATACGGGTATGTATATACGGTGAGGGCATTCTTTTAATTTTACAAGAATGAGCTTCTAGAAGGAGACACCTCATTATTGATTTATCTTTTATTGTAAAAGGATTAATGAGGTGGAAATTAGAAGATATTTGAGGAATCGGTTGCAAGCATGGTTTAATATATTATTTATTCATTTGTGTTTCCTATTCAAGCATGACTCCATTTTTAGTGAGTATTTTATTCCATGCTTGAATTATTGGAAAAAGGCTTAGCCATTCTCACACCCAATTCTCAAGTTCATTCTCACATTATCATTCTCTCTCCTAGATTTCCTCTCCTCCTCCCTCAAGCTCATCCCATCACATGAGTTGTGAATCAATGAGTATTGAGACAAATTAATCCAATTCATTTTTTTCTACTTCTACTTAGTAGTCTCTCTTAGCAAGTTGGATCACTAAGTTACCTCATTTGAGATTGGAGCTTGACCATAAGCCCTCGGGTGGATCTTTCTTCGACACCAAGGAGACCGGCAACCGAGTTCATTTGAAGTTTCGGAGGAGCCAAAAAAGGAGATCAAGAAGAAACTTGAACCAAGGAGCAAAGAACCTTGGGAAGACCCAAAGGACTTGACACGAAGGTATAACCATTCAACCGAGTAGTTAGAACCTTCTTGATGTTTAGTTTATCTTGTTAAGATTTAATCAAGATCCTAAGTCGATAACGTCTATGTTGCAAAGTAAACTTGATGTTTGAACAAAAGAAAAAAATCGTTTTTCGTGTATTCCGCCACCCCGCGAACTCGCGGGGTGTGCGGCATAGACTTACACTGGTATCAGAGCCACTTAAATCTAAACTAGCTTGTTAGCAAATAGTTAGAAGTTCGATCAAAAGAATTTTGCCCGAAATTAAATTCCTTTACCTAGCTTGCTGTCGATTTTTAAACAAGTTCAAAAAATATTTTCAGAGGTCTTAAAAATACGTGCGGGTTATTGTAAGAACACAGATGAAATTTGAGCACGAGATCGGCCAAGATCGCCGCGGAACCGCCGCATAACTCACCATTTCGCCGCGGATGCGCGGCCGAGTCATGGCCGATTCGTGCCAATTTTCCTCTGTGGATCTATCTAAAGGGAATATGATTTCTGGAATATTTTGTTTTCTGCCCAGAGTTATTTGTGTTCTAGACTGTTCATGGGGTAGATACAAATTTGTTGTTCGATCGAAATTCTAAGTTATTTAGATAATTGGGTCTTCTGTGTTTGTATAAATGTGTTTTGAAATGTCCGCTAATTGCTATATGTCGATTAGCGGGGGTTGCACATTTCTGTGACTGTGATGGTATGTGTATATGGATTGATTGGATCGTTGTGAATGAATAGCCGAGAGATGTGAGAAGAGTGTTTTTCTTTTCTTTCATTCATGTACAATTTGTAAATTGATGTAATATTATTTTTACGGAGCACATCCGGGTTGAGTTTGTAGCCACCGTTTTACTATTTTCTTTTTTTACTGTTTTTGCTCCTAGGATAGACCCAATGTGGGGTGCACAAACTACCGGGTTCTTTGAAGTGCCGAGTGGCCTACTCACTTTGTTGAGGGAGGTTGCTTCACTTCGGGAATTTGGTGGGTAGTTTGCTGCACCCGTAGGGGTCTAGGGTGGGGTTTGGCTATTCATCACGACCGTGGAATCCGTGTTTCGTTGCAGGCTTAAACGAAACACGGAAATCCTAGTATATCCAATGTTTCCATCTGTGATTCTGTGATCTGGAATGCTTATTATTGCGTGAGACGAATGGCAATATATATATATATATATATTATATATAATAAACGTTGCTTATGTTTTGCACCCGTGCTACTCCAGCCCCCACTCTGTCGTTAGTTAAGTAACCTAACGGATGATGATGGGGCCCCATGGCGAATGCGGGTGGCATAAACGTACGTTGTATTTTGTTTCTTTTGCTGCAATGATAAGGTTAATTGATGGGACCCGCATTAATTCTAATTAATGTAAGAAAATAAACCTAAAATCTGATGTCGTTGGAACAATTATAAAACAACTCGGTTTTCTTCAAAATGCGATTTTAAAAGCGGAGCTTAAACCACTCCTTTTCAAAAGCTATCAGGTTCCTTCGACTATATCAAGTTCAATACGTTAACGGTTTTTTCGCCAGAAAACCATCCGCAGCCCTCCGTCATTTCAAATAGGTATCTACTAGTATTCATGCTATGTGTTTTGATCTTTGCCAAGGCATAGTGTCTGGTAGCTAGTGGGTGCTTATCTGTGATATAGATAGACGCATTAATCTAGGACATGCGTACAGCAGTTTTGGCCTTCATCAAGGGCTTGTACGAATGGGTCTAGGTTAATCTGGATAATGATGGGTAGAACTTGACTTGCGACTTATGATGTTTTGTCCTTCGTCAAGGTTATAAGCGCACGGGGCAAAAATCACATCGGGAATTTCAAACATAAAGGATACTTTCTAGTGTTGCATGCCTTCTTGAGTGTAGTGTTTTTGGTAGGCTTCCTTCAGATTCACCACACAATGATAGTTGGGTCCTGATCCTACTGTGATTATCCGCTACTCTTCGGGAAAAAAATTCACTTAACAATCAATGCTATAAACCAAGTAGATGTCTAGAACGGTGTTAGCGAGGCTAAGCCTCCAGGGAAAAGGGCTTATATAATTAAGGAACTTCGCGAAAGCGTTGGAAAACCTCCCTCGAAGTACCGACACTAGCCTGACCGAAAGGTTAAGCAAGAATTGTGACGTGCGATTAATCTTGACTAATTCTTCTTTTAGGGTTTGGAGAAGAATTCGAAGAAACAGTGGGAGCCATCCTGTGTAGATAAACTAAAAACCAATCTAAACTTGCAAGAGCATATGCTGAGTGTTTCTTTTCTCCTCTCTTAAATTGCAGCGACCATGACAGGACTTAAGCTCATATTAGATAAAAATAAACTCGCTGGGCCAAACTATAAAGACTGGCTTAGGAATGTCAATATGGCCCTTACATATGATAAGGTGGCATACGTCCTCACGGCGAATGCTCCCCCTGTTCCCGGTCCAGCATCCTCGTTCACGGACATTGAGATCCGTAAGACCTGGGATCTTGATTGCACGAAGGCCAAGTGCCTCGTACTAGCCTCCATGGACAATGAACATCAGAGACAGTACGAGAAGATGGACCTTGCTTCCATCTTCCTCCATACCAAAGAATTATATGGAGAGAAATCTTGTATCGCAAGATACAAGACCTCGAAGAAACTTTTTCAAGCGAGGTTGGCCATCGGATCATCTGTCGGGGACCACGTTCTGAAGATGATTTCTCTCATCGAAGAGCTCGCGGACCTAGGAACTACATTGGAAAATGAGTTGTACATCGACTTGATCCTCCAGTCCTTTCCCTCCATCTATGCCCAGTTCATATTGAACTTCAATATGAACAGTATAGAAGTTACACTTCCTGAGCTCCTCAATATGTTGAGGATGGCAAAGGACACCTTGCAAAAAGACAAGGAAACACCCGCTCTGATTGTTGGAGGATCTTCTTCTTCTAGATCCAAGGCTAAGGCCAAGGGAAAGAAAAAGGATGCCCCTACCAAATCGAGGGGAGGTGTGCAGAAGGTGGCAGGAAAGGGAAAGGAAAAGATGGGAGGGGTAGCCACAAATGATGAGTGCTTATATTGTAAGAAGAAGGGTCATTGGAAAAAAGACTGCAGGACCCTAAAGACCAAGAACCAGGACACAAAGCAGGTTGTGGCTTCAACTTCAGGTGTGTTCGTGATAGAAAACTGCTTTTCTATAAACTCTACTTCCTGGGTATTGGATACCGGATCGGGATCTCACATCTGTAATTCTTTGCAGGCGTTGAGAAGCCGTAGGGTTTTGAGTAAAGGTGATATGACCCTCAGGGTTGGCAACGGAGCCAGTGTGGATGCAGTTGCAGTAGGGGAATATCACCTTGGATTGGCGAGTGGACATATTTTGTTGTTACATAACTATTTTTGTGTACCCAGTATGGTGTATAATATGATATCAGTATCTTTATTATCAAATGAAGGATATAATTTTACACTTATAAGAAATGTTATCAACATTCACCTGAATCATGAAATGGCTGGGTCAGGTACACTAAGCAACGGAATATATATTCTTAATCAACATTAAGTTTTAAACGTCCAAAACACACTAAAAATAAAAGCTCTAGAATCGAACCAAGCTTTTCTATGGTATTGTAGACTCGGTCATATCAATGAAACACGACTGACTAAGTTACATAAAGAAGAATACTTAGATCCGTTTGAGTATCAATCATATGCAACTTGTCAATCATGTATCATAGAAAAGATGACAAAGACTCCGTTCACTGGACACGGAGAAAGAGCCACTGAGCTCCTGGGACTCATACACAACGACGTGTGTGGGCCAATGTCTATACATGCACGAAGTGACTATTCCTACTTCATTACTTTCACAGATGATTTCTCTAGCTATGGACATGTATTCTTAATGAAATATAAATCCGAGGCCTTTGAGAAATTTCAAGAGTATAAGAATGAAGCGGAAAAGAAAACCGGCAAAAGTATTAAGATGCTCTGTTCCGATAGGGGCAGAGAATACTTAAGTGTCGAGTTCCTGGAATACCTAAAAGAGAATGGAATTCTTTCTCAGCTTACTCCTCTATACACACCACAACACAATGGTGTATCAGAAAGACGGAATCGTACCTTACTTGATATGGTGCGTTCTATGATGAGTAATGCTGAGTTGCCGCCCTCCTTCTGGGGTTATGCACTGGAATCTACTGCATACCTATTGAACAAGGTTCCAACTAAGTCTGTGCCTACCACTCCATATGAAATGTGGAGTGGGAAGAAGCCTTATCGTAAGTATTTAAAGATATGGGGTTGTCCTGCCTTTGTCAAAAAGGTTCATCCGGACAAACTCGAGGTACGTTCAGTACCGTGTAAGTTTATGGGATACCCAAAGAATTCTAGGGGGTATTATTTCTATCATGCTGAGAAATAAAAGATCTTTTTTTCTCATCATGCCTGCTTCATGTAAACTCAATTTCTCGAAAAAGAGATAAGTGGGAGCGCGATGGAGCTGGAAGAAATTCCAGAACCTCAGACTATTACTGAAAACTTAGTAGAACCTGAGACTTCAATGGAACAGGACATACCCATGCCACTCCGCAGATTTAGTAGTCTATCTCATCCGTCCGAGAGATACTACGGTTTTCTCGTAGACGGAGATCGAGAAGATTGCATCATCGACGATGATGAGCCCACTAGTTTTCAGCAAGCCATCACGAGTAAATACTCGGTGAAGTGGCTGGATGCTATGTGAACTGAGATGGAATCCATGTACACAAACAAAGTTTAGACTTTGGATTTTGCTCCTACTGGGGTAAAACCCGTAGGGTGTAAATGGATATTCAAAAAGAAGATTGGTGTAGATGGTCAGGTAGAAACCTACAAATCTAGGCTTGTTGCTAAAGGTTTTCGTCAAAGACCAGGATTGGATTATGACGAAACTTTTTCACCAGTAGCTATGCTTAAATCCATTCGGATCCTACTTGCCATTGCTGCCTTCCATGACTATGAGATCTGGCAGATGGATATTAAAACCGCCATTCTAAATGGAAGTTTAGAAGAGTGTGTTTTCATGGATCAACCAGAGGGCTTCATAGACAGTGGGGGCAGTGGAAAAGTGTGTTGTTCTCCGCCGAAAGACACGACCGGGCGTTGGGTCGTCAGGCCTGAATTTTAGGGGCAGATGCTATTTGGTTTTATCCGTCCACCTCTCCGAAGATGCCAAGTTGATTTATGGCACCATGTATCGAAGGTTTAGACGGATGCGGCCGATGTAGCAGACTTCATCAGATTCCCCCTCATTGTGAGGGTTTTTTGATTGTAGGGACGCTTTTCTTTGCAGGAGCAAGCCCCTGCAGTTAATTACGCTACCACATCGTGGTAAACACTTTCTCCTTCTCCAGATGGTCACTTCGTGTCGTGTATGTTTGTTTTGTTTTTGGTTGCCCGTGGATTGTGTACGGAGACTAATTTATGTTGTCGCCCGTAGGGTGTGGATTAGTCCAAATCTGTATTTTCTTAGATTTGGGTTTGGTTTGGGTTTAAGGATCGTTAATCTCATTTGAGACTAAGATCAACTTAAACGTTTGTTAAGGATACGTTAGTCTAATTTTAGACTAAGATCTACTTAACAGGACCATTTAGATCTAACAAAAGAGCATTTGGACTCTATTGTTTTAGTTTAGGGACATTGTGGTCCAGAAGTTTAAAGACGTCATAGTCCATGACAGTTTAAAGATATCATAGTCTGTAAAGTTTAAAGACATCATAGTCTATGAGTTTATGGACCTCACAGTCCATGGTAGTTTAGAGACATCATAGTCCATGAAATTAAGGACCCCGCAGTCCGTAAAGTTTAAGGACATTATAGTCCATGAGTTTAAGGACCCCACAGTCCGTAAAGTTTAAGGACATCATAGTCCATGAGTTTAAGGACCCCAAAGTCCGTGGAATGTCTGGTTGTCGGGACCTGTCACCTCTCTGAAGACGTTGAAGGATTACAACGACACATATCAGAGGAGTGAAGAGATGTACCCTTGAACCAATATTGTTTGGGAGATCTATAGTCAAGTTTGGGATTAAGATCAAAGATTTATGAGCATATGAGCTCAATTAATCTGAATTAGGGATCTGTGGCCAACTTGGGCTCGGCCCATTCGTTTAATATGTTGGACATTTAATTAGGCTCAGTCCTTTTTCATTTAACAATGCTGAGCATTGGTTTGGGTTCTGACAACCGTTTTTGTCTTTTATTAAGTGCTGAGAACTCATTATAGCTCTGGGGCTTTATTTAAAGAACAGTTTATGTTCTCTCAGCGCACACGTGAGGAGAACGTAGTGCGTTTGCGCCAGTCAATGAGCGCAGAGCGCTTCTGTTAAGTAGTGCACACGTGAGGAGCACGTGGCGCGCTTGGCGCTGAGCGCCAGTCAATAAGCGCAGAGCGCTTCTGTTAAGTAGCGCACACGTGAGGAGCACGTGGCGCTGAGCGCCAGTCTATGAGCGCAAAGCGCATTGTTAAGTAGCGCGCACGTGAGGAGCACATGGCGCGCTTGGCGCTGAGCGCCAGTCAATGAGCGCAGAGCGCTTCTGTTAAGTAGCGCGCATGTGAGGAGCACGTGGCGCGCTTGGCGTTGGTCACCAGATTTGGAGCGCTAAGGTGCTTCTTATGAAGTAGCACACACGTAAGGAGCAAGTGGCGCGCTTGGCGCTGAGCGCCAGATAATGAGCGCAGAGCACTTCTGATCAATTTCGTGATCTGAGAAATAAGTTCTCGCTTACAAGAGACTTTGTCTCATAGTTCTAAGAACAAAGTTCTTATTTTTATAGGAGATGTTACAATCTCTTCTATTTTCTTTTGTGAAAGACTTTGTCTTTGTAGATCTATGATCTGAAGAGAATGAAATTCTTCTCCCCCCTTTTTATGATGAGATGCTATGATCTCTTTTTGTGAAAGTCCTCTGTCTTATAGATCTATGATCTGAAAAAAGAACTATGTTCTTCTTCCTTGATGAGATGTTTTTTATCTCTCTGTTTTTACCTTGAAGAAAAGTTCTTCTTCTCAGAGCTTGCTCTTTTCTTTAAAATTTCTCAAAGCTTGCGGGGGGGGGGGGTCCTCTCTGCAAGACTTGAAGTCTTGGGTCCTTTATATAGTAGAGGCTGATTTGTTGAATCAGTTGAAGAAATATTTTCTCTAATTGATTTAGGGATGTTTCCCACCGTTGGATCTTTGATCCTAGGGCTTCTGATTTACAGAAGGCGATCTTCTTGTTTTTAACAAGATTGGGAAATCTTTTCCCATACAGAACTTATTCTGTATCTTGGTGATCTTTAATCACCATTGGATCTTTGATCCAACGGTGCTCTAATTTTTAGAGATAATTTAATGAATTTTAGTCATCTTTGTTGGATCTTTGATCCAAGGGTGGGGAACATTTAGTTCCAGCGCTAGCGTTCTCGTACTTTGCACGTGAGCGCTGCATCAGAGTCTTTGACTCTCGGTGCTAACGCACTTAGCGCTAGCGCTCTCGTGCTTTGCACGCGAACGCTGCATCAGAGTCTTTGACTCTTAGTGCTGGCGCTGCGAGCGCTTCATCAGAGTCTTTGACTCTTAGCGCTGGCGCGGTTGGCTCTGGCGCTACTAGCGCGAGAACTCTCGTGCTTTACACATGAGCGCTGCATCAGAGTCTTTTGACTCTTTAGCGCTAGTGCTGCTAGCGTTGACGCTTTTATGAAGCGCTGCTTCATTTCAAATTTCAAATTTGAACAGGGCTTTGCTCTAATTGGGGGAAACAAATGCCCTCCTACCATGGCGCTCATGTGGATTATACGTGAGTGCAGCGGTGGCAGCATCTGTGCCATTAGATCAATTTAGAAGTTGAAACGGCTCTCAATGCCTATAAATAGGGCCTTTGGCCCGTGAGATGACCTCTGTTCATCTTCTTTCTTGTTTTTCTGAGAATTAATTCCCTTTCAGAGCATAGCTCTTTGTTTTAATAACTCTCTTAGAAACAGAACTCAGTCAAATTTTTGGTAAGATTTGAACCCATTAACAGAGATTTGCTCTACTTAGATCATAGATCTTTTAAAGACTTTTAGGGTTTCTTAACCCGTTAAAACAGAGATTTTCTCTCACTAGATCATGGATCAGAAAAAGAAATCTTTTTTTAGGGTTCTTTTAACCCATTAACGAATAATTCTTAAAGTCCTCTTTAGATCTTAAAGATCCTGAAGTTTTTACTTCTGTAGAAAGCTTTGCTTTTAGGGTTTTGATAGATGATTCCATCGTCTTCACAGAGCAATGGCTCTTCAGAATTTTTTCTTTGGGGAATTTTTATTCCCTTCATGATTAATTATGACAGATGTCATATCTGTTGCAAAGCACTGCTCTCAAGGGAGATTTACTCCTTGGCCAAAGGGGCGCTCATTAAATGAGAGTCCTTTTAGGATTTCTTCATTTAATGACTGTCTCATCAAATGATGAAGCTGTTTTTATTAATGATGAACTGTCATCTAGATTGTGTGGCTCCCCTTTGGTCCCTTTCCACTGCATTGCAGTGCGGTACAAATTTAAAGTACCAAGTGACAGAACTTAAACTGTAGCATTTGACGGCTAATTTTTTTTTGTTCTTTTTCGCGCAGGTACTATGTCTTTCGACATTTCATTCTCGTTCGTCCATTCAGAAAGCGGATTCCCTGAAGCGCCTATGGACAAGGAAGTTTTCGCGTTGATCAAAGATCATGACCCGGAGCAAAAGAATCTCCATTTATGGGGTAGATGGTACAATAAAATTATCAAGGGCCGTCGGAGCTTTTCTTGCACGGCACCTTCGGAGCCTATTTTGGCGATCCTTTATGCTGATGCACCTCCGGTGAACTATGCCGTGGAGGAGGTCAACTGGACCTCAGAGGGTCTCCTTCAGCCTTCTATGGTTACAATACCCGTACAGCCGCCGACGGCTTTGGATACCTTGGGGAGGCGTATATGTCAAGGCGAGTCACGCCCATGGGGACAGCCGTACATGATAGGCCTAACTCCTCGCCATCCAGCCGGTTTTTTGCAGTGGGCCCGCTACATCTTGTTGGCCAAGAAGTCGCAGATGCTGAAGCTCGGGTTGTATCCCGCGATTTACGCTTCTCTCTTTCAATATTCCGTGCCTCCTGCATGGTGGGTCAAGGATTTTCTGGAGCAATGGAATATTCCGACTCACACCTTCCTTCTGTCGGATCGAGAAGTCTCAATATCTTTGGAAGAGTTTGCAGAGATCTCTGGATTACCCTGTTGGGGTAAAAATTTACACCCCTGTTGACCAAGTCAAGGTCAAGGTCAACCCCAAGCCAAGTGGGCCCAAGCCCAGGTCAAGCGGGCCCATGCCCAAGCCGAGCCAGCGGCCAAGCCTCCCCATGCCAACAACAAAATTATGTAATAAAAGATTTTTATGTAATTTTTTATGCATGAATGTAAACAAAATGGGCATAAAGCCAAATTTTTGTAAGCCCATGGCTTATGTGCAAAAAGAAATGGCACATGAGCCATGAGATAGGCAAAATGTCATTTTGAAAAGCCCAACGGGCTATATGTAAATATGTAAGCCTATATAAGGCAACATGATGATGAATAAAAGAAGGATACTTTTCATTCCCCCCAAAACTAGGGTTTTTTGTGCCTCCTTCTCCTTCTCCAAGGTTCTAAACCTTCTCATTTCTTTTGAATTAAATCAAGAGTTTTACTCTTTCTTTTCCAAAACTAAGTAGTTTTCCACCACAAAACCCATAAAGGGGAACTCAGATCTCCCATTAGATCTCAAAAAGGAGAGATTTTTAAAATCTCCTACTTCTTGATCTTCAAGATCCGGCCAACAAAAGAAGAAGGAGACCCATCTCCAGAAACCCCACTTTGGGGAAAAACTAGGGCTCAAGGGGAGAAGCCCTTCATCAGCTTCAAAACATCCTAGGAGTTTAATAAGTGCTCTTTTATGGGAGTACAACTCCCATTGCAGGGACCAAGTCCCTTTTGCTGCTCGAGCGCCCACGTGCTGACACGTGGTGCGCTAGCGCTCTTGCGCCCAGAGCGCTAGCGCCCGAACGCCCATATGCTGACACGTGGCGCGCTAGCGCGCTTGCGCTCAGAGCGCTAGCGCTCGAGCGTCCACATGTTGACACGTGGCGCGCTAGCGCTCTTGCGCGCAGAGCGCTAGCGCCCACGTGCTGACACGTGGCGTGCTAGCGCTCAGTGCACTAGCGCTCTTGCGCCCAAAGCGCTAGCGCCCGAGCGTCCACGTGCTGACACGTGGCGCGCTAGCGCTCTTTCGCTCAGAGCGCTAGCGTCCAAAGCGCTAGCGCCCGAGCCCCCACGTGCTGACACGTGGTGCGCTAGCGTTTAAAGCGCTGGCGCTGGCCCCACGCATCCTTTGGATGCCTTTTCCCTCCTTTTTATATATATACATATGTATACACATACATACTCCACGACACTGTCCCTGTTAGAAAAAAATTTCTAACGGGGCGCTGCCTAGCACCCCGCAAGGGGCTGCTAGCCCCCTTGACCCCCAGCCCGCTATCCGGGTAGCGGGACCCCCGTAAAAACTCTGCGGGGTCCCCGATATATCCAAAACCCCTTCAAAACACAACACTGTACATTGAGTTCGCATGACCAGTTTAACCCGTCAATCGGAGGTTCCCTCACTTCAAAGGCGAGGGGTAATTAACGGCAGCTTAGTCCGCGGCTGCCGGAGATTCGGATCCCCACAATCATTAAACCCCGGCCTACCTTAGGCAGGGGGAATCTGTAATGCGCCTGACAAGCGTGCGCGTATTCCTATCTCAATGGGGTGACGAAAAACACCCTACAGATTCTGGCACGCCCGGTGGGACAAACCTCTCCTCCCATATTTCGGGTTAAACGTTCATGCGAACTCGATCAATATACATATCTATATTTATACTAAAATAATGCTCTTTCATGCAGGTATTCAAGCAATCACTTTTCAACAATGTCTCCAAGGATGATCTCAGCTCTCAGCACAGCTCCCATCTCCTACAAGATGAAGATGGACTCCAGGACGGTCCTCCCGGCCAGTCTCAGGCGATAATGGGAAGAGACGCCGCTACCATTCGGCTCTATCCTGTTCGTGTCAGCTAACGTCATCCCATCTCCTCAAGCCCCGGTGACAGACAAACCGGTCCTGAAAGGCAAGAGGCCAAATGTGGTGGTCTCGAAGGCGCCCCAACTCAAACGCAAGTCGGTGTTTGAACGACTTTCCTTGGCCCCAGCTGGGGGCAAGGCCATCAACACCAACAAAGCAACAAGGCATCTCGGGAAAGCTCCAGCGGCGCCTCTGACAACTGCTCGATTGGGTGTCTTCTCAAGTCTCCCCATCACTCAGCCTATGGCGGCTTTCCGAAGAGCAGAAGCCTGCCAAGCGCTCAAGGCAGAGAAGCTGAGGCGGAAGCGGCTCAGATACAGAGCTAACAAAAGGGCTAGGGCTCTGGCCATGTTAAAATTTATGAATTTCCAAAGCCCGGACCACTCCGCAAAATCCGCCGCCAAAGATAAAGAGATGGCTGGGTATGTGGTTCGCACTGTCTACATGGTCGGACATGAAGAAACGAATCCCCCTTTTCTTCACAGCCATGGTGATGATATGATTGAAGCTACCCAGCATCGGCTTGATCTAAATGATGAAGAGTCTGCTCAGGCCGATAAGCCAGGGGAGCCCGTGGTTCCTGCGGAATTGAGCTCAGGCAATAAGGATGACCCAGTTGTCATAACCGGAACTACAAAACAAGCATTATTCCGATGGCTTCAAAAACCATTTCAGGACAGGGATAAGAAGATGGTCGAGGTCCATTCCAAAGTCGACGAGCTAGCAAACGTCGTGGCAGATCTCGTGAACCAAGTCTCCTGATTGCAATTACAGTAGAATCAAATGTTGGCTCACAAGCTAGGGGTTGATATCCGAAGGCAGCTAACTGATATCCCCTTCAACCTAAGAGCGGAGCGCCTTCACGAAAAACGGCAGCGATCAGCCTCCGGTCCCTCCGATACATACATCGGAGGAGAATCTCCATTGAAAGAGAAGCTGGATAAGGTCTATTCCTTCAGAAGGGACAAAATCCGTAAAATATTCAAAGACGCCCTAAGAAACGGTCTGCAACTGCCAGAATCAAAGAGACCGCAAGAAGCGAATATGACCGACGACCCCAAATACTGCCCCTATCACAGAGTGATAGGTCATGCCATTGAGGACTGCTTCGTCTTCAAAGATTGGGTCGAAAAACAATACAAGGCACGAGAGATAGAACTATCTAAAGGCGTGTTAACAAACAGTCCAGCTGCGACCGCCAATTTCATACAAACGGAGACCGAAGTTCTTCGTGAAACTGATTCTCTCAGACATCTGCCTTTCTCTAAAAACAGTCGACCACCACGTCTTTAAACTGGGAACAATCGACCACCACGTCATTAAACTGGGAACAATCGACCTCTAAGTCGTTAAATTGGGAATGTAAAAAAATGTAAATAAACAAAAAAAAGTGTAAATAAAAGAAAAATAATGAAAAGCCGAAATGATGGGGCAACTCGCAATAAAAGTCAGCGAGTAAAATAAAGATGAAAATAAAGCCGAAATGATGGGGCAACCGCGAATAAAAGCCGAAATGATAGGGCAATCGCGATCTTCGCGACAAGAAAAGCTGAAATGATAGAGCAATCGCGGTAAAAAAAACAATATACAGCGAATGATGAGTCGCTCCTGGTACCATATTCCAGTGCAGCGATGCAGACGCCAACCAAAATTCAAATTCCCAAAATTCTCCCGGCCTTACGGTTAGTCCCCAAAGTGACTACCGTATACAATCCACGGGCTCAAATAATTCTCATCATACCCATGCCCCACCGCAATCACCAATTACGCGGCTGGTCCCCTCGGAATTATGCTCCATTGGGAAGACCCACTCATGTGTCCTCACGATGCATGAGGAGAACAAACCTTCGTGGGATCCTTACGACTCATGAAGGAAAAACACATTTGGGAGTCCCCATGACTCCTAAGGAGAAAATACACCTGCGGGATCCTTACGACTCGCAGGGAGAAAATGCTTTTATGGGACCCTCACGGCCCATAAAATTGAGAAGCCTTAGGTGATAGGGACCTAAACCTGTCACCTAAGCCACCGCCCCCCAATCCCCAAGTGGCGAATGACGAGTCGCTCCTGGTACCATATTCCAGTGCAGCGATGCAGAAGCTAGCCAAATTCCAAATCCCATACCCCAATGGCGAATGATGAGTCGCTCCTGGTACCATATTCCAGTGCAGCGATGCAGACGCCAACAAAGTCCCGAAATTTTTCCAGCCCTACGGTCTGGATCATACATCCTGCAAAACCATATACAATCTACGGGCGTAAAATAAAATAAAAAAAATAAAAATAAAAATAAAAAAGGCAAGTCCACAAGCAAAATGGGCACGGATGAAAACCCGAAAGGGCTCCGTGAGTAAAAACAGCAGGACTGCCGACGAGTTTGTGAAAACCCGAAAGGGCGCACACTCGTAAAAAAAGAGATGAAATGCACTCGCAAAGTCCTCTCGACTTTGTGAGGAGAAAATTCCCGCGTGAGATCCTTACGACTCACAAAGGAGCAAGACCCTTAAGAGTCCCCACAACTCCTAAGGAGAAAATACACCTATGAGATCCTTTCGACTCGTAGGGAGAAAATGCTTTTATGGGACCCTTACGGCCCATAAAATTGAAAAGCCTTAGGTGATAGGGATCTAAACCTGTCTCATAAGCCACCGATTCCCAAGTCCTCTCATGGCAGATGATGATTCGCTCCTGGTACAATATTCCAGTATAGCTATGTTGATGCCAACCCAAATCAAAATCAACAAGTCAACTTCAACTCCGACACCGCAGAAAGCGGAGCAAGTCAAAATCCAATCTCGACACCGCAAGAAGAGGAGCAAGTCCAGTTCACCTCTGACACCGCAAGAAGCGGAGCAAGTCAAATAGAGCGTCGACCGTCCAGGTCGTAAAAAGGGCAGTGCAGGCTCCCCACAAATCGGGAACCCAAATCGCTCCGGATCAGAGCGTCGACCGTCTATATCGCAAAAAGGGCAGTGCAGGCTTCCCACAAATCGGGAGCCCAAAATCGCTCCAAATCAGAGCGTCGACCGTCTACGTCGCAAAAAGGGCAGTGCAGGCTCCCCCACAAATCGAAAACCCAAATCGTTCCGGATCAGAGCATCGACCGTCTATGTCGCAAAAAGGGCAGTGCAGGCTTCCCACAAATCGGGAGCCCAAAATTGCTCCGGATCAGAGCGTCGACCGTTTATGTCGCAAAAAGGGCAGTGCAGGCTCCCCACAAATCTGGAACCCAAATCGCTCCGGATCGGAGCGTCGACCGTCTACGTCGCAAAAAGGGCAGTGCAGGCTCCCCCACAAATCGGGAACTCAAATCGCTCCAGATCGGAGCGTCGACCGTCTATGTCGCAAAAAGGGTAGTGCAGGCTCCTCACAAATCGGGAACCCAAATCGCTCCGGATCGGAGCGTCGACCGTCTATGTCGCAAAAAGGGCAGTGCAGGCTCCCCACAAATCGAGAACCCAAATCGCTCCGGATCGGAGTGTCGACCGTCTACGTCGCAAAAAGGGCAGTGCAGGCTCCCCCACAAATCGGGAACCCAAATCACTCCGGATCGGAGCGTCGACCGTCTACGTCGCAAAAAGGGCAGTGCAGGCTCCTCACAAATCGGGAACCCAAATCGCTCCGGATCAGAGCGTCGACCGTCTAGGTCGCAAAAAGGGCAGTGCAGGCTCCTCACAAATCGGGAACCCAAATCGCTCCGGATCGGAGCGTCGACCGTCTACGTCGCAAAAAGGGCAGCGCAGGCTCCTCCACAAATCGGGAACCCAAATCGCTCCGGATCAGAGCGTCGACCGTCTACGTCGCAAAAAGGGCAGTGCAGGCTCCCCCACAAATCGGGAACCCAAATCGCTCCGGATCAGAGCGTCGACCGTCTATGTCGCAAAATGGGCAGTGCAGGCTCCTCACAAATCGAGAACCCAAATCGCTCCGGATCGGAGCGTCGACCGTCTACGTCGCAAAAAAGGCAGTGCAGGGTCCCCACAAATCGGGGGCCCAAATCGCTCCGGATCGGAGCGTCGACCGTCTACGTCGCAAAAAGGGCAGTGCAGGCTCCCCACAAATCGGGAACCCAAATCGCTCCGAATCGGAGCGTCGACCGTCTACGTCGCAAAAAGGGCAGTGCAGGCTCCCCCACAAATCGGGAACCCAAATCGCTCCGGATCGGAGCGTCGACCGTCTATGTCGCAAAAAGGGCAGTGCAGGCTCCCTACAAATCGGGAACGCAAATCGCTCCGGATCAGAGCGTCGATCGTCTACGTCGCAAAAAGGGCAGTGTAGGCTCCCCAGAAATCGGGAACCCAAATCGCTCCGGATCGGAGCGTCGACCGTTTACGTCGCAAAAAGGGCAGTGCAGGCTCCCTCACAAATCGGGAACCCAAATCGCTCCGGATCAAAGCGTCGACCGTCTACGTCGCAAAAAGGGCAGTGCAGGCTCCCCACAAATCGGGAACCCAAATCGCTCCGGATCAGAGCGTCGACCGTCCATGTCGCAAAAAGGGCAGTGCAGGCTTCCCACAAATCGGGAACCAAATCGCTCCGGGCTAGGGAAAAGTCTACCACGGACACTCCGTCTCGGAGACGCGTCAAGCGTCGACCGTCCATGTCGATAAAAGGGCAGTGCGTCCCAAAAAGTGGGAACCAAAGCAAGGCGCATCCACGCGAAAGAAGATCCATCAATTTCATGCACACGACCCACATATGTGGTGTGCACTTATTGATGGAGGGCACTTTATTGTGGTAAAAATTTACACCTCTGTTGACCAAGTCAAAGTCAAGGTCAACCCCAAGCCAGGTGGGCCCAAGCCCAGGTCAAGCGGGCCCATGCCCAAGCCGAGCCAGCGGCCAAGCCTCCCCATGCCAACAACAAAATCATGTAATAAAAGATTTTTATGTAATTTTTTATGCATGAATGTAAACAAAATGGGCATAAAGCCAAATTTTTGTAAGTCCATGGCTTATGTGCAAAAAGAAATGGCACATGAGCCTTGGGATAGGCAAAATGCCATTTTGAAAAGCCCAAGGGGCTATATGTAAATATGTAAGCTTATATAAGACAACATGATGATGAATAAAAGAAGGATACTTTTCATTCCCCCAAAAACTAGGGTTCTTTGTGCCTCCTTCTCCTTCTCCAAAGTTCTAAACCTTCTCATTTCTTTTGAATTAAATCAAGAGTTTTACTCTTTCTTTTCCAAAACTAAGTAGTTTTCCACCACAAAATCCACAAAGGGAAACTCAGATCTCCCATCAGATCTCAAAAAGGAGAGATTTTAAAATCTCCTACTTCTTGATCTTCAAGATCCGGCCAATAAAAGAAGAAGGAGACCCATATCCAGAAACCCCACTTTGGGGAAGAACTAGGGCTCAAGGGGAGAAGCCCTTCATCAGCTTCAAAATATCCTAGGAGTTTAATAAGTGCTCTTTTCTGGGAGTACAACTCCCATTGCAGGGACCAAGTCCCTTTTGCTGCTCGAGCGCCCACGTGCTGACACATGGTGTGCTAGCGCCCAGAGCGCTAGCGCTCTTGCGCCCAGAGCGCTAGCGCTCTTGCGCCCAGAACGCTAGCGCCCGAGCGCCTACGTGCTGACACGTAGCGCACTAGCGCCCAGAGCGCTAGCGCCCAGAGCGCTAGCGCTCGAGCGTCCACGTGTTGACACGTGGCGCGCTAGCGCGAGCGCCCACGTGCTGACACGTGGCACGTTAGCGCTCAGTGCGCTAGCACTCTTGCGCTCAGAGCGCTAGCGCCTAGAGCGCTAGTGCCCGAGCGTCCACGTGCTGACACGTGGCGCGCTAGCGCTCAGTGCGCTAGCGTCCAAAGCACTAGCGCCCGAGCGCCCACATGCTGACACGTGGCGCGCTAGCGCTAGCGTCCGAGCGTCCACATGCTGACACGTGGTGCGCTAGCGTTCAAAGCGCTGGCGCTGGCCCCACGCATCCTTTAGATGCCTTTTCCCCCCTTTTTTATATATATACATATGTATATATATGTACACACACACATACTCCACAACAGTGTCCCTGTTAGAAAAAAAAATTCTAACGGGGCGCTGCCCCGCACCCCGCAAGGGGGCTGCTAGCCCCTTGACCCCCAGCCCGCTATCCGGGTAGCGGGACCCTCGTAAAATCTCTGCGGGTCCCCCGATATATCCAAAACCCCTTCAAAACACAACACTGCACATTGAGTTCGCATGACCAGTTTAACCCGTCAATCGGAGGTTTCCTCGCTCCAAGGGCGAGGGGTAATTAACGGCAGCTCAGTCCACGGCTGCCGGAGATTCGGATCCCCACAATCATTAAACCCTGGCATACCTTAGGCAGGGGGAATCTGTAATGCGCCTGACAAGCGCGCGCGTATTCCCGTCTCAATGGGGTGACGAAAAACACCCTACATACCCGTTAGGGAAGAACACTACGAGGAGTTGCTTCCTCCGGACGAGTATATCTTTGCCACCAAATCAGTGGTAATGGGTCTTACCCCGGAGAACGCCATTCAACACCAATTCCCGAGCTTGATCAAGGTGTTGAATATATACGAAAGTCTATTTCTGGAGTCCGGAGGGCATGGAGTTAGCTACGCCGACTTCATCACTCGCTTTCTTCATCCAGAAGCCTTATCGAAGCAAGCTGCGTTGTTCGCCAAGCTTGATGACATGTTCGGTTTTGGTTTGGATAACCAACCGACGTCGGAGGCGGATTTAAAAGGTTTCTTTATTTCGGCTGCTCCTGTTGTTCCCTTTGCGGAGCTTGCTGCTCCGGACGTCGATGAAAAGACGTTCGTGCTGGGGTTCATTGGCTTATGGTTGAACTGGTTCGTGCTTCCAATGCACCCTCATTATATGAGACCATCAGTCTTTTACCCAGCCCATCGTATGGTTGCGTGAATGCAAGTGGCTATCGGAATTGCTGGGTTGGTACACCTGAACCATGATCTTAGTTTGGCGGTGGATACCACTCAGTCGGGGGTACAGTCCGTCACTTTCTCGCTGCATTATTTTATGTCATGGATCGAGCTGCACATACTTGGCGCTTTTGGTGTCCATAAACGACCTCGTTTCTACGACAACTACAACTTCCCTCGAATTATGCACTTAGTTGACGCATCCGTTGTAAATCCGACACAGCGGGAGGCTAGGGGCGTGCTCCTTCGTCCGCATATGGTTGGAGATGGCATGACTTTTGTCGATAAGGTTTTAACCATTGGCAAAGAATCTGCAAAAACGATGCAGCCACTGCGGGACACTTTTAAAAACGGGGCCTCCACTTTGAAAGCTCAGGAGATTATTCATCTATATTCAATTAGGCCGGGCTTTCTCGTGTTTAGGCAGAACGATTCGGCGTTGTTCATGCGGTACAACCCGCACCGTTTCGTCCAACAATCAAGTTATAATCAGGGCGTCCCACTCGAAGCCTTCCTAGTTGAGCCAGCTGCCACAGAAGAAGGTATTCGGAATGCATTGCACCATTTTATGCGGTTGAACACCGGTTCCAATTTCTTTATCAGTGAGCCGAGTTGCGTTCCGAGAATCTTGAACGCATATGTGGTGTGGTATCAACATTCGATGGGCGCCGTTATTAGGGAAGAAAAGCGATTGCTGCTTGATCGTAAGGGCACCGTCCCGGCTGGTAATCCAGCCGTTCCCTTGAAACGATGGACCATCGTCCGTCCTCCCTTGAGGAAAGCTGTTGCGGCTGTGGTGTCACGTGTTATACCTGAGCTGCCCCTAGCCCACGTGCCTGTAGAAGTGGTAGCTGTGGCGTCTCCCAAGTCTGGCGTGGGTACTGAGATCGGGACTCTTCGCCCCAAATTGCCCGCCAAGCGCAAGCTCGTGTTATCAGCTGCCGGCGTTAAGTCGCAGAAGAAAAAGAAATCGATACTTTCTGCAGACGTTGTATTTGGCCAGCAGCCTCATGCTCCTTATAGCGAGGGCATAAGTGAGTACAGGACTAACGAGGGCTTATTTATGGCGCCAGATGACACCGATCTGGAGGCTGCTATCGCGGTTTCAAAGCAGCTAGCTCGCGATGAAGCAGCATTAATCACCATCGCATGATCAGGTATCTTTCAATGATATCTTTCCGCGGCTATTTTAACTATTATGCGTTGACTGACGCTTTCTTCTTCAACAGGTATCTCTGTCGAAGAGGCTCTCGCAGCTTCCCTCAAAACTTTTGAAGAGGAAGAGAGGCTCCGCGCTTCCTTAGGCCTCAGTATCTTTCGGCTCATTGTGTCTTCATTCCTTTTTTTATGGATAGTCTGACCCTCCTTTTTTTATTACAGGGACTACTTCGACTCAGGTTTTCCCGAGTGCAGTGCCAATCCCGTATCGTGGTGCAGCGATGCTTCCAGAGCCGGCTGCCGAAATCTCAGCTCCCCAGTATTGCCAGAAGAGGCTTCGCTTAAGCAGCCGATGACGGACGCCGTAACGGCTCCAGAGGTAGCTCCTGGCTCGGACGATTACGTCACTTTGACGAAAGTCTTGAGGAGGCTGACAAGAAACACAGAAAGCGTGCGGCGAAGAAATGTGATGTTAGCTTGGCTGTAGGTGCAGGTTCAAGCACTACTCCATCCGTCGCTATTTCTTCCGAAGATGCTCCAGTTGCCCTGTCTACTGTCCATAGACAGGTTGTGCGCGCGGCTCGGGAGGCAATTGCGAAGCCGCCCCAAAGTAACGTAATACTGGGTCTTTTTATTAGAATTTGATCTTCAAATTCTCACATATCATATCCTGCAGGGCCAAGTCCTGGCGATGAGGCGACAGGTGAAATGACGGCAACCACCGAGTCTGAAGAAGCTACTCTCTCTTGGGAGTCCGGGACTGTCCAAACCGCCATTCTTTCCCTCTGCGGTTTTCCTCCATCGCCTGGCATTGCGAGTGTCACGAAGGCTCTTGTAGAATCGGGGGATGAAGCCACTGGCGCTGAAACCATTCTACTGAAGGAGAGCGAAGAAACCGCAACGCCCCGTGATGCTTCCCTCGCAATTTTGGCTGATGACCCATCAGGTGAGTCTTGGGTCACTGTTCATTTTCTATTTCGCAATCCTTTTCAACTTTTTCTGACGGTATTTTATTTGTAGGTGTAGCGAACATTGTGTCATCTGAAACACTTGCGGTCGCTGCCATGACGGTTGCTCCCTCGCCTTCTCCTATGTCCTCCAAGATGCTGGAAGGTATAGACTTGTGATCCATTTAATTGAACTATGACCACCGTCTTTCTTCTACTGACCATGTATCATCGTAACCTTGCAGGAGTTCTCTTTAACCATCCGTATCAAGTGCTGAACCCGCATTTCTCCTTCCAGTCGGAAGTCACTTTGCCTGCTGGTGCCGGTCAGTATAGTTTTAAACCGACGTCCTTTCCTTTCTTTGACGGAAGACCATGCCATTGTTAATTTTTAAATTGATTGCAGCACTACAAATTGAAGGAGGGGACGAGAGAATCGTCGCACCACCAGTACTCCCAACTCTGCCCTATGTCGCAGCCGGTATAGTAGACTCTATTGTTCGTGCATTTTCTTTATCTCTTGAGCCGACATTTGATCATAATTCGTTTTGTAGCAATCGTACCGGCTCCTGCTCCGTTTAAGTCTCGCATCCTAATGCCGGCAGGGCCCTTTTCTAGACGTCCATCTTCCAAAGGCGTTGTGAACAGCTTGCGTATGTTGAGTGAATACGTCGAGGAGCTTGACGCGGAGGCCCCTACACTCGCTGCAGATTTTGCTGCCGAGCTTAATCCAATGCTGGCGATGCTTGTGAACTTCCATCACGAAGGCGTCGTTGAGTCTTAGGTTAATCACTGCAGGAAGATTGAGGCCTGACTGTATGAGATTGAGCTCATGCGTATTGCTCCGGAGGTGTTGGCTTTGAACTCCCGGCGGGCTGCATGGGTTGAGCAAAGTGCCCTTTTCCTTCGCCATTTTGAACAAAAGGCGACCCTTAAGAGAAAGGAACGTGAGGCGACTTCCGCTGAGTCTGTCCAACTGTGTGCCCAGGTCGAAGCGAATGCTGTGCAGCTGAACTCCATCTTTGAAAGCCTTAAACGATATATTTCCGACGGGCTGGTGCTGAGGAAAAAGCTTGAATTTACTGAACAGGTCGCGTAGAGTCAAGAGGCTGTTCATCAAGAAATTGATGAGAAGCTTTCATCCTGTCTGCAGCAACGGGCCCGAGTTGAAGCGGAGCTGGCCGCAGTGGCTGATCGCGAAAAGGAGCTGAGAGGAGTGCGCGAGCAACTGGCTGATTTATTGAAAACGCATCCTTCTCAGTAGCTGCCTTTGTATCGATTGTACATCATTTTTTATTCCATTCATTTTCATATGATGTAACTTGTATCCAATTGAATTTATGAATAAAGGACACATTTCTTTCCTATCTTGTGTTGTTGGCATGTGATTTCAGCGAGTGTAACTTGTGGATGATAGATAATAGTTCATCTTGAACTCTTTGTAGGGTAGTAATGGCTTAGGAAACAGGTTCAGATCTGTCGCCCAAGACTTTTCAATTTTATGATCCATGAGGGTCTCATAAAGATTTTTCTCCTTACAAGTCGTGAGGATCTCGTAGGTGTATTTTCTCCTTAGGAGTCATGAGGACTCCTAAGTGTGCTTTCCCTTGAGAGTCGTAAGGATCTCACAAGAGAATTTTCTCCCTTACAAGTCGAGAGGAGTTGTAAGTGATCGATGAGTTGGCATTTTTCCGAGTCGAAGCACTGCTTCGATGAGGAAGTCATTTGGTTGACGTATTTCCGTGACGGGGTCATTGGATGACGTATTTCTGCGACGGGGTCATGTGCTGACGTATTTCCGCGATGGGGTCATTGGATGACGTATTTCCGCGACAGGGTCATGTGCTGACGTATTTCCGCAACGGGGTCCTGTGCTGACGTATTTCCGCGACGGGGTCATGTGCTGACGTATTTTCGCAACGGGGTCATTGGATGACGTATTTCCGCGATGGGGTCATATGCTGACGTATTTTCGCAACGGGGTCATTGGATGTATTTCCGAGGCGGGGTCATTTGCTGACGTGTTTCCGCGATGGGGTTATTGGATGACGTATTTCCGCGACGGGATCATTGGATGACGTATTTCCGCGACGGGGTCATGTGCTGACGTATTTCCGCGACAGGGTCATTGGATGACGTATTTCCGCGATGGGGTCATGTGCTGACGTATTTCCGCGACGGGGTCATTTGATGACGTGTTTCCGCGACGAGGTCATTTGCTGACGTATTTCCACGACGGGGTCATTTGATGACGTGTTTCCGCGACGGGGTCATTTGATGACGTGTTTCTGCGATGGGGTCATTGGATAACGCTAGGTTGTCTGTGAACCGTAGAGCCTTGGAACTGGGGACTTTGCCGTAACTCCGCTTTGTTAACGTTGTGTCTGCATTCGATTGGAGTACGGAGAAACGCCGGTGTTGATCTCTAGGTTGTCGAAGTTGACGTCGAGACCCTGAAGCTGGGGATCTTCCTTTGATTCGTTTGTTGACATTGTGTCTACAATATTGCGATGAATGTCGAGGTTGTCTCTAGGTTGTGTATGAACCATCGAGATTTGGAACTATGGGACTTTGCCGTGGCTCCGTTTTGCTGACGTCGTATATTCCTGCAGAGACACTGATTTCTCTGCGGGTCGGCGCGAATCAAGATGTTCTCATCAAGGACGTTGATTTCCCTGAATCGAGGTATTTGCCAAGGACGCTGATTTCCCTGGGGGTTAAGAAGAATCGAGGTATTCCTGCAAAGACACACGGATTTCCTTGCGGGTCGACGCGAATTGAGATGCTCTTACCAAGGACGCTGATTTCCCTGAATCGAGGTATTTGCCAAGGACACTGATTTCCTCGGAGTTGAGACGATTCGAGGTATTCCTGCAAAGACACTGATTTCTCTACGGGTCGACGCGAATCAAGATGCTCTCGCCAAGGATGTTGATTTTCCTGAATTGAGGTATTTTGCCAAGGACACTGATTTCCCTGGGGTTGGTTGACTTGTTTCCGAGATGGAGCGTTGATCCGGCGAGGAAGTCATTGGTTGACTCTAGGTTGTCTGTGGACCGTAGAGTCTTGGAACTAGAGACTTTGCCGCGCCTCCGCTTTGTTGACGTCGCGTCCGAATCCTGCTGGAATGAGGAGGAACGCCGTTGTTGTTCTTCTGGGATGCAGATGTTGCCGTCAAGATCTGACTCTCCCTTTAACAAGGTCTGGTGGAAAAATGTGGTTCCCTTTCGTTTATGCCCATGGATTGTATACAGGGGTAAGTATGGACTTACCTGCAGGGTAGAAGTTTCATTCTTTCATCATTTTTTCCATCATTTTTTTATTTCTTTCTGCGATGCTTTATCATTTCAGCTTTTTATATCGCGAAAGTCGTGATTGCCCAATCATTTTGATGATTTTTCGCGGTGTCCAGTCATTTCGGCTATTTTTGTATGCATATCTTTTACTTGCTGATTTTGTTGCAAGTTGCCCCATCATTTCGGATATTTCATATGCATTTCTTTTACTTGCTGATTTTGTTGAAAGTATGGAATTTGGAACCTGATGCTAATCTTAGCATCAGCATCGCTGCGACTGGAATATTGCCAGGAGCGAATCATCATTTGCTGTGAAAGGACTTGGAATTTGATATCGTGTTAGGCATCAGCATCGCTACTACTGGGACATTGCCATGAGTGAATCATCATTTGCCTCTGCCGATGTCGAACAAAGGTGGCTTAATGTTCATATCAGAATTTTGCATTATTACATTCCCCATTCTTAATCATATTGCAAATAAATAGGTGCTTTTGATCCATGTCTGCTAAATAGTTGCAGGTTACAGGTTCTCAGAACAAATACAGTGAAAATGGTGAAAAGACGCTATAAATGTGAGACTACGACCAATAAATAGATGAATCTGTATGATGCCGCCTACCAGTTTAAGGAACAAATGAAGATCAATGAACAGTTCGATTACACAACGTATGAGGGCAGCACAAGATTCAAGACTTCAACACGAAGCTAACGGTAAAAGTCCACAACATTCTGCACTGTGGAAATCTGAAAGAAAATAGAAGATATTCTAAGAAACCAAGTGAAGAAACCAGAAGTAAAATGCAACATGAAGCAGCCTTAAAGAAATGAGCCCAATAGCCCATCAAACGGCCGCAGAACCGCGGCCAAACAAGGCTTTTGGCCGCGGATCCGCGGCCGTGCAATGCACGTGTCGGTGGATAAAACGGTGCGTTGACCGGGTCTTCTTAGGGTAGATTTGTAAATTTATGAATGGATCAGAATGTAACCTAGGGTTTCCTGTATCTATAAATAGGAAAGCAAAAGGCCAATAATTCTCGTGCCTCTTTTGGGTGCCTCTTTTGAGATGCCTCTTTTAATTTCTACATCTTAGATTTTCAATTCCATGTAATTTGTCAAAGAGTGCATCAATAAAGAAGTAAGTTTTATTTATCTTGAATTTCTTTTCTGCCGTAATTATAAATTTTTTTATCTGCCGTAGTTATAAATTTCTTATCTGCCGTAGTTATAATTTTTTTTATCTGCCTTAGTGATTAAATTAAAACAAAAAAAAAATGAACTCGTTTATCAATTCCCTAATGAGTGAATAGTTCCTCACTTGTTAGGGTTAGGTTTAGGGAAGGTTTGAGAGATGAAAATATCCCATCCCTTTCTTGCCCGTTTAACATTTTAAAATAGGACTCTATGCATACAAACACACACAGCTCACTACGGCACCCTATCCTACGAGGTAGCGGTGATACCCTAGTTAAATACCGGTTGTGATTGTTTTCCATAGAGGTTAGGGATAAGAGTTAAGAAAGGACGGACAAGGACCAAAGGGAAGAAACCTAGTTTCTACCCGATAGTGCTAATCCCCTTTGTTAACTATTACCCTAACACCTAAAATTTCTTAATTAGGGCAAAGAAAGCGGTGAGAATAATTGATTTTCCAAACTAACCTAATCTTAACCCTAGCAAGCTTTTTATAAACTTTTATCTCATTCTTAGATCTTAAAATAAAACCCAAAATCTTTTGGATTTAACTCGTTAAAACACAAAGAATAGGAATCTATCTCCCTGTGGACCGACCCGTACTCAACCGGCTAGCTACCAAGCGACACCGTCTTGATTGCGGTTAATTCTTTGATTTCAAAAACGCATACGCAAAATCTCTTTCAATCAAATGGCGCCGTTGCCGGGGACGGCGTAGTTATTTTCTTTTTGTAATTTCGGGTTAATATAAAAATTGAAAAATCATAAAAACTGGAAAAAAAATATAAAAATTTATCATCTTTTTTATTTTTTGAAGGGTTTTCGTTTGAATTGTGCAGGATCGAAGAGACGAACAAATTCAGATCTGGAAAAATCCAGTGAGCAAAACAGCAAACAGCAGATCTGAACAAACAGAGGATAATCAGAACAGAGAAACAGAAGAATTTTTGGGATCTGAACCGCCAAGTCAACCGCGGAACCGCGGTCAAAGGCACGTTCCCGTGGCGGATCCACGGCCTGGTGGTGACGTCAGCACGTGGAAAACTCTCTGTAAGCATCTTTTCTTCTTCTGAACCCCCTGATCTCCTCTGAAATATTTTCCTACAGGGTTCTTTGTGCAAAAATTTCTCCCCTTTCTCCAATAACTTGATCTTGCGCAGGATTCTTTGCGCCGCAATAAAAAAAAATTGGCAAGTGTTTTGTGTGTTTTACTGCTTTGCATTTTTAAAACTGAATTTAAAGGGCTTTAACACCAATCCAGATTGGGTGGGGATTTCATTACCCTTCCTAGGACCCCAAAAATCACAAAATGCATTTTGCATAAACCATCGAGTTAATTATAAAAGATTAGGCTCAGCCTATAAGGACTATCGCGCTCTATAGAACAAAGGAATAGTTGTAGGTATCGGTCGTTTATCTAAACCAGACTTTGTGGTGCCTAGGCTAGACAAGTGGGAAAAGGTAATTTTAAAAGGCCCGTCTCATGGTGATTCGTGAGCGGATCCCTCCTTTCTTTACTTGTGCTTACCTGGCCACAATTGGCAGTGAAGAGACGATTTGAGAATCTCACAACTTGCCCTTTGGAACAGTTAGGAGCAGTCTAGTTGACCTAGGAGACCCTAGATCTGGGCTTGATTGTACATATTGTGATTGTGTCTAAGCTTCTTATAAAAAAATCTTTTTGCAAAAAGCTCCTTACAAAAAAAACACAAAACAGAAAATTTTTACAAAAACTTGCCACTTGTCGCTAAGAAATTCATTGCACCCCACTTGCACCCACTTTCTTCCATTGAAGTTTTCATACCCCCACCTTCTGTTTTTACCTTTTTGACTACACTACACCTCTTTAGTGTATGTCTAGTTGGACTAGGGACACTAGTGCCCGTTTAGTCCGTGTCTCGTTAGTGCCGACTGATGACGCTTTCGACTCCGAAGTCGAAATTCCATCCACTTCTTTACCTTCATCTTCATATTCTTCATCTTCTAAGGAGATATCGGGATTCAATCCTAACAACCCCTTACCTGCGGGACTGATTCCACCTCCACTAGGTGCGAATAACCCACTACACCTACCTGTTGAAGCGCCCCAACGAATCGCGCTCCAGGATCTTTTCTACCCTATCCACACCACTTTACCCACTTGTCTTTCACTTCCACCGGCTAATGGGGATAACTTTGAGATTAAACCCCACTTCATCAATATGTTGCCCAAATTTCACGGGCTGGAATCCGAAGATGCCTATATCTTCATTAACAAATTCCAGAATGTTTGCGCAATGATGAAGAACACACAACTTTCTGATGATGCTATAAGGCTACGTGTCATTCCATTCACTTTATGTGACCTAGCCGAGAAATGGTTATATAGTACAGCATCACACTCGATAAAAAATTGGGAAGAGTTTGTTAAGGCTTTTCTAAAAAAGTTTTACCCACACCACAAGACCGCGAGAATTCGCAATGAAATTATTCAATTTTCCCAGCTTCCTTCCGATCCTTTTTGGAAGTGTTTTGAAAGATTTAAGGACCTCCTTGTTCAATGCCCTCACCACGGTATCGAGAATTGGCAATTTTGCCAAACTTTATACGAAGGACTGAACCCAGCAACTAAGCAGTTGTTGGAAACCATTTGTCAAGGTCACTTTCATACAAAATCTAGCGAGGAAGCTAGGCAGTTTCTCGATGATCTTGCTGAACAAACACTTCAGTGAGAAAGCACTAAGACCACCTCATCTACTTCATCAGGTCAGTCTAGGGCAGGCATACATCAACTTGATATGTCGATTGCAATGAAGGCCGAAATGGCCGCACTTACGAAAAAGCTAGAGGCAATTGAGAGCAAATTCTCATCGCCTTCTCCTGCCCCTGTTTTACCCCCACGCACTGTTTGCGCTTGTTGTTCGGATCCGTCCCATCTTACTAAAGAGTGTCCTTATAATCCACCTGTTCAAGGACAAGATCAAGTCAATTCTGCCTTTCAGCAAAGACAAAGAAATGATCCATACTCTTCGACTTATAATCCTGGGTGGAGGAGCCACCCAAATTTTGCTTGGAATCAAAATCAACAACAATTCCAAGGCAATAACAACTTTCAAAGGCCTCCTTCTCCACAACAACAAGCACCTCAACAAACTCAATATCAGCAACCTTTCCAACCCCAACCTTACCCAAACCAAATGAACAATTTTGTACCCAACAACTCTTATCCTCAGAACAATTTTGTTCAGCCGAATAACGATAAGGTTTGCTCGCTAGAACGAAGTTTGGATGTGTTTTTAAAACAATCTACACAATCCGCAGCAAGGTTGGAGACTTCCATTCAGTCATTGGTGCAAAACAGTTGTAACAATCTAGTTCATTTATACCAATTCCAGTTCTAGTATTTTCTTATTGGTAGTATTTCTTGATTTATCGTGATTTGGGTGCGAATGGTATTTTACATTTTACATTGCATTCGACCCGACCCGCTTGCTTGAAACTTGTTTGATTCATATTTATGAATTACATTGACTTGTTACATAGACACGTGCATCTCATGTATACTGCATACTGGCATTTTATCTGGCATTACACCTTTTACCATATAACATTTTAGGTCACGTAAAATAATTTAAAATTACATAACATGGCTTGCATGATACCCCTAACCCCATGGTAACGTCCGCGCATCTTGTTCTCATCCCGTTCAGTGAAACGGACGTGTTTGGATGGCTACGTGCACGTACGTGCATCCGTTCTTGGGGGTATGCATTTTCGTTACCTGAGCATTCTTTTTGAATTTTGAAAGTCGCATATATTTTTCGTATTTTAAATCTAAATTTTTAGATCCGACCCGCGCGTATTTTGGACTAGATTTGTATTTACCTGAAAATCCAATTTTTAATTAAATATAATCTACGACTTAAAATTATATAACTAACTAAAATATTTTTTTTAAACTACAAATCTTTTAAAATTTTAAATCTTATTTTCTAACTAACCCAGCACAATCCAGCTACCTCTCACTGGCCGTGGCCCCCACTTCCTCTCTCTTTCCTTCTCTCTCTTTTCTCTCTCTCTCTTCTCTCTTTCTCTCTCCCCGCTAACTTCCAAAATTCTTTCTCCTCACTATTTACTCGCTTCTCTCTCTCCTCTCGATCTCGCTCTCTCTCTCCTCTCTCAGATTCTCTCTCTCTCCTCTCGCTTTCTCTATCTCTCTCCTCTTTCTCAGATTCTCTCTCTCTCTCTCCTCTCTTTTTTTATCTCTCTCTCTCTCCCTATATATTATTTATTCTTCTTCCCTTTCTTTTCTTCTTTCTTTCTTTTCTTTCCTTACTTTCTTTCTTTAAAAATGTTTTTTTTCTACAGTAGTTCGCCGGAGCCGGACGTGACGTCGACGATCCCGACGATCCAGACGTCGTACCTGACTTGTGTGATCACCTTTGTGCGTTATTTAGAACCGTTCCGTGTACCGTGCGCGCGTCGCGACATTTCGCCGACATGAGACGTTCCTTACACATCCATTTCTTGATCCGTCGAGGCAAGTTAATCTTGCTACATGTTATATAACTCATTTTATACCAATTTAAATAAATATTATACCTGTAGTTTAAATCTAGTACCCCATGTTTAGTTTTATAACGTTTCGATATTCTGTTTGCATCCATTTATATCATTTCAGATCTAGATCATGAAAACTTATCTTGTTACATACTAGATTACATTATACTGCATCCATATCAATATTTATATCACATATTGCTTAATTGTACATCTCACATTACCATTTTTATAGTTTTATAACTTTTCGAATACCCGTTTGCATCCATCTCATTTAGAATATATATAACTGCATCCATAGATCATATTAGTGCATAACACTGTGATATTAACACCCCATGTTTAATAAAGTGCATCCTAATTAATATTGGAACTATAAATGCAACCCTAATCGATAATTGTGGATCCATATCTTGAATTTATATCTATTGGCATACCACATCACATTATTCCATTTTATTGTTACATTAGTACCCCATACTTGTTTTTGTGTACCCATGCTTATTACAGTTTGATTATGAGCACCCATGTGATACTTGTGCACTCCCCTGACATGACTTGATACACTACTTCTTGACACGACTTGATACATGTGCACTAATTAACCTGACCTGATACATGTACACCACCTGACATGACCTGATGTACCACAGCTTGACATATTACCTGATCTTGTTACTAATGCCGACAATCTTGACCTGTTGTCCCTACGGACATTTCCTGTTGTTTATTCAGACAAACCTGTACCTGCTTGATCCTGTGTTGGCATTAGCTCCAGATTTATCAATACCTGACTTGAACACATAACTTAGGGGTATGGGGAAATCAATGATGAAACCTGACTTGTAACTCGACAGTTCGATGCCTTTACTGATCAGTCTTACGGGCTAGGCCAGCCCCGGGATGATGCTGCTGACATCACTTATCGTTACATACTACCTTTTACTGCCTAGCGGCACGTCTCGGATTCAGCCTGAGAATCTTGACCGTGGTCCCGGGCATGCACGGGATACTATTGAGTTACATCGATGATTCATCAAATTGATTTTAAGGACTTAAGAGTAGTTAACCCAGTAGACCAGTTTAGATTACTCACTACACATCACCTGTGCCTTACCCTTCACTGTCCTTATTTATGTCACCGTTATACCTGTTTTACCGTTCATACTCATACCTGCAAGACTTGCTACCCCTTGATGTATTATTGCTTGATATTATGACGCACTGACGTCTGGGTTTTTCATGGCCCAGATTCTTTACCTTTGCTGCAGGCCGAGCCGGAGCATTTCAGTAAACAGGCCGAGCAGTGAGGACCTGTTATTAGTTTATTTTACTTTCCTTTCAGCATTTTCATTCCTGATGTGAGCCCGCATTATGGGACGTACATTCCAGTTTATTCTTGTATTGGATCTTTTTGCTTCCGCATTATTTTATTCTTGACTCGTTTATTCTGGCTTATGGACGTGTGTTAGATAGTTTATTATTATTCTTGATATCTCTACAGCCGTAATGTGACTGTGGAGGGATATTTCCTATCCACAGATAGCATGGTTGGCTCTGTCACGTGCCTATCTTAGCGTACTCTGGGAAGCGTGGCGTGACAGTGTTTGTTTGGTATCAGAGCCATAGGATTTAGGTTAATCGGGTTTGATTCTTTTGTAGCTGGGTATTGGACCCAATACACGAATCAGAAAATCCGTGATTAGGAACATGTCCTGCCATATTGTTATCATGATTCTTGAATCATATCTTTCTCTTGACCCCTGTCCTGACGATATGCAAACAACTTTGCATCTCGAGTTGAAATTCTTTTGGTTCCCTATTGTTTCTTCCGTCCTATTCCTTTGATTCTGATACTAGGATTTGGGCGACTTGAACTGAGTTATGTGATTGTAACTATGAACTGCAGCATGGTTACAATGCGGTACTCTATTTAAGTAACTTGGAGTCCTGGTTTTGTTTCATTTCCTTGTTTCATGGTCGTTTTATTACCTTGGTTCTCTCAGTTTCATTGCTTACCAGTTTATGTTTTATCGCAAGCTTGAATCCTGTTTACCGTGCTTATCTTCTTCAGTGTTGGCTTCAGGTGAAGTCGTTTCAAGTATCCTACTTGTTCTTGTTTCCCTCGCATTAGAATTATTCAATTCTGGTGCATCCCTTTGTTTGTTGTTGTCTTGGGAATGGATTTTCTCGGCACTTTCCACGCTCACATTGATTGTAAGGCAAAGAAAGTGATTTTCCAGATTCCCGGACATTCGGAGTTTGTTTTGCTGGAGGAAGAAGTTCTGTCGGGCAAGTCGAGTTTAGGGCTAGGCCGATAAACAATATTCTTTCGTCGATGGAAGTTGAAAAAGAGGAAGTGCCAGCTGTAGTTTGAGAGTTCATGGACGTGTTCGAGGACATCTCGGGTTTACCACCAAAACGAGATGTGGAGTTCGCGATCGATCTTGTTCCTGGTGCAGCGCCAGTCTCAAAAGCGTACTATCCAATGGCACCAGTAGAGTTGGAAGAAGTCAAGAAGCTGGTTACCGATTTGCTAGAGAAGGGTTGGTTTCGCAGCAGTAATTCACCTTGGGGAGCTCCAGTTCTTCTAGTCAAGAAGAAAGATGGCACAAGGAGGATGTGCATCGATTATCGAGAATTAAACAGGGTGACTATTAAGAACAAGTACCCGATCCCTCGCACTGGCGAATTATTCGAGCAGCTTAGTGGCGCGAGGGTATTCTCGAAGCTGGATTTGCGATCCGGATATCATCAGGTCCGAGTTAAATCAGAAGATATTTGCAAATTCATGGGCATGTTGGTCTTTTCTTGTAGGGGCAGATTCTTGCCCTAGGTTTCCAGTTCCCCTCCTATAAATACCCCAGAACTGAGCCAAACCAAAGGGTTAATTTCTTAAGCCTCATTTTGCTAGTTTTAGTTTTCTTCTTCTTCATTCTTTCCTCCATGGAAATGTAGTGAGAGCATTGAGTGGATGTTAAATGAAGATGAGGGTTTTTGTATCATTCTTTTTGTTTTAGCTTCCCCTTGAGATTCTTGCTTTCTCTTGATCTTTCAACCTCTTCATTGAGCTTGAAAGTTTAAGGGTTTTTTATTGATCTCAAGGGTTGTATCTTCTTATGGAATTAGTGCTTCATTTCACATGAGTTCTTTACCATTCTCTTGATCTTGCAACCTCTTGATTGAGCTTGCAAGTTTAAGGGTAGGCTATTGATCCCATGCTTGTCTTGAGTTCTATGTTCTTGTAATTACTTTCTTGCTTATTTCTTTCTTGCTTTTATTACTTGCTTTACATTCATGCTTTACTTTCTTGCACTTTAAATTCCATGCCCTTACTTACTTGTAATCTTTTCTTTTCTTTGTTCTTTTTATTCTCTCCTTTTTGTTCATTTTGTGAATGGTTGTAATTATTGTTGTTGTTAAGAATCAATACGATATTGTAAGTTAACATTTCTTTGCTCATTTCCTTTTCCCGTTATTTTCCATTGAACTCCGCCCAAACGTTACGCAAGCGCTCCGTTAGGCACCCTACCCTAACAAGGTAACGGTGATTCCTAACCGCGACCGGTTGCGTTCGGTTTGGCCGGAGGCGAAAGCAAGAGACAAGAACGGAAGGACAAGGGTAAATAAGCCGGATTCCACGAATACCGCGCTTAAATCCCCTAATCCACGTTGTTGCTGATTGCTCTAGCTTCAACTGGTCAAGACTCGGCTCAAAGGTTTTGAGTACGGATTTCTTTAGCTTACATTTTCGTATCTTTTCTTAACAACTTTATACTTGCAAATACGAACACATAGGTTAGACTGAACAAACATATATAATTCTTCATTGACTCGTCTAAGACAAGAACGGACATACAACCATCTCCCTGTGGATCGACCCGTGCTCAACCGGCTAGCTGCATAGCGACACCGTCCTGATCGCGGTTATACTTTAGAACTTTGAACATCCGACAAGCCAAAAGCGTGCGATCAAATGGCGCCGTTGCCGGGGAGACGGTAGCGTATTTTCTTTTTTGTTATTCGGGTTAATATTCTTTTTGTATATATTTATTAAAAAACAAAAAAAATCTTTTTGTTTTTTTTTGATCATTTTTGTGGGCAAGAGTGCAGATTTTTACGGATTTGCAAACTGCGATTGTGGGGAGCAAAGTGTACGTTCAAGGCTAAGGTGATTGCAAATTATAGTGCCAAAGATCCGGGTAGTTTGACCCGCGCAAGCGAACTTTTCAAGCTTACCGGATTTGATTCAACGGGGGTTTCCTAACCCAAAAAACTTAACGGTACGTACTTTACTAACACCTTCTTCTCAAATCCGACGCATCCAATATACTATTCTTTGCAGGATTCTTTGCAAGTTCGCTAGCAAACGCTAAAAAATTAACTAACCCGTATTTGTTGTAGTGCCGTGCTTAAACTAAAAAACGATTGTTTGATTCTTTATAGAATTTTTATTGAATTGCGCATTGCATACATTAATACGGACTTAAGGGCAAGCGAACCCCATAATATACGGTAAAGGATTTCATCACCTTTTCCGTGGCCCATAAATCACGAACTTGAGCATAACGTTTACCCGCACAAAATTTAAAAGAAACTAGACTTTAATTCTTAAGGACTTCGCGCTCACTAGGAGAAGTTAATTGTGTTTAGAATCTCGCTTAACGGTATATTGTTTACGGGGTGTCTAGGAAAGTGTTAACGGCGAAACCGCCAAAAGAGAAAGGGTTATTTAATTAAGGAACTTCGCGAAAGCGTTGGAAAACCTCCCCTTATCTCTGCACTTACCTGGCCTCGTGATCAGTGTATCTTGAGCCCGTTTCTTGACACAGT
Organism: Agapanthus africanus; assembly: GCA_030015575.1. Lineage (NCBI taxonomy): Eukaryota > Viridiplantae > Streptophyta > Magnoliopsida > Asparagales > Amaryllidaceae > Agapanthus > Agapanthus africanus. Next base: position 1,709,097 of record CM057348.1, read on the forward strand.
TTTACTTCGACAATCAAGTTCTGGAGCAGGTCTAGTTGACCTAGGAGTACCCTAGAATGATTAGGTGTGTGGTATTTTTGTGTCGTGACTGTTTTTGTCCAGTTTGTTTTTGTGTGTATATTTCATTCTTTTGTTAATATCTAACAAAAAAAAATCACATTCTTTTCCCCCTCCTTTTCTCTGCCTTTCTTTCTTTCTCTCTTCATATCATGGGTATCCCACCTCGCAAAACTCTTGCCGAACTTTGGTACCCACAACCAGACATTACTTCTTACGGTTCTTGCTTTGGCCGAACATCGAACGATCCCTCCATGCCCAAAATGTCATTGAAAGATCGGATAGACGCGTCTAGGACAAACACTTGCCCTTCGCAATCCACTTTGTATCAACATTTTCAACCTCCCCCACCCGCTTATGTTGATACCCCTTTTGCAAGTCATCCTTTGTCCATCGCTGAACGTATTGAACAAACTCATAGCCGATCTTTCACTCCTTTCACCACTTCAAATTCATGGGATCAACAATTCCATTCACCTTCGTATCCAAATGTTGATCCTACCCCTGTCCCGCCATTCAATTCCTACCAGTCCTACCTGACTTTTACACCTTCCCTAGACATTGCTTCTGAACCGTCATTTGGGAGTTTCCAGTACCAAAACAACTTTGAATCTTTTACTGGAACCCCTTCACAACCCATGTCTAGTCTGGAACAGTCATTGGAAGACTTTAGGGTAGCGTCGTACCAACAGATGATGGATTTGAATGCTTCCATGGCTGCCCTCATACAACCTAGTGACCCAGTAGCTAGTTTTCAACTAGCTCCAAATTTTCCAATGTATGAAGAGGCAGTAGGACAGGTTGAGAATTTGAGCGGAGAGAGTGAGCCATATACCCTTCCAAATCAAAGCTACCCATTTCAACTTGAATCCCACAACACCTGTTTTGAAATTCTATCGAGTGTCCCAAACGATTCATTGATTAAAGATAGAACAGATAATGAGTTGTGTGATTTTGTAGTGTTTGATTTACCTGATTGTGAAGGGCCCCTTTCGAGTGAAACCAATCCCAAACCTTTTGACCTCTACACCTCCATCTTAGAACCAAAATTGATTGAAATCCATGCTTTTGATGAGGTGTCTGAGAAAATTGACTTTCACTTGATTGAGGATATTGACGCCGGGAATATTTTGGATGATGAACCTGTAGATTTGGCAGAGTTTTTCTCTCCAATTCATCATCCCGAGTCATTAAATGTTTTTCCCGAACCCCATATGCGTCTTGATTTTGATGAAAATTGCATGGATAAGCTAAATTTTGAGGAGAATATTGAGGATAGTACTGAGGATGAACCAGTGTTAATTGATGAGTCGGATTTTCCAATTCATCCTGTTCCTTTCATTGACTGTGTACACCCTCCCGAACCTTTACCTAATACCCCTCCTCGATCACTTTCCATCGTTCCGACCTTGCAAGAAACTGTCTCACTTTCATTTCATATGCCGGGTTTACCAAGTTCGGCGTACTCATGGTTTCTCACGAATCTTGAGGGATTTGACCCCATTTCTCGACGGGTAAATATATTAGCACAATCGCTTTTCACACATCAATCATCACAAATTGTGCTAATCTATTCACTCCATTTCCACCCTCAAGTTCGTATTCCACTTCCTTCTCCCTTCCGCCATTCTTCTTCTCATATACCGCGACCGTATCCCACTTCTATCTCCATACGGTCTCGCGTATTCTCCATCTCTTTTCTCTGCGCCTTCTTTCACCAACCAGCACATTATAACGATAAAATCTTTGAATGGTTGGTTTTAACATTTGGCCTGTGTAAGGCCTTGTATAGTTTGAAACTGTTCTCTTTCCCCCCTGATCCTGAACTTCAACGCTTAACAGTGGAAACATTGTTTTACTTAAGTTTGGGGGAGGACTCTTTTTGTGTATATATTTTTGTTTTCCTTTTTGTTTTGTATATAATTTGTTTTTAGGGAGCACCGACAATTTTGACCCTCTTGTTGTAGCCTGATAGTGAGGGCACTGTCAAGTTTAAGTTTGGGGGTGTGCTCGGTAAGCTTTCTTCCTTCGCATTCATTTGTATATTTTGCATTTGCATACCTTATTAAAAACCCACAAAAATCGAAAAATTTTCCAAAAATATAAAAACTTTGTCGTCAAGTTAGCTAATAGGGTAACTTCGATTTTTATTCCGAAAGTTTAGTTGACATATTAGAAATAACTAAATTCTAGGCTTAGGAATTGAAAACCCTAAAAATAACTCTCGTTCTGTCTAAACTTGGTGATTATACGTCCTTATAGTTTTTTTGAGAAATAGGTAATTTTGAGTTCAGTTCTTGAGTTAAGTCAAGATGAAGGGAGAGTATTGAAGCTTTACAGAAGGATAAGTCTGAAAAATAGTTTCTTTTCTTGAGTTCAAATTTAGAAAGTATATACCCTACAAACTGCACTTACACGCACCTTGAAACTTGGGATAGTAGAGGATACTTGGAAATACTCTTGCCTGAAAGCCTAGTATGAAAGAAAAAACGGTATTTAAAGCTAAACACCAAAAGAGCATATTGAAAAATATATCCGGTCTTGAAAAAGAAAAAAGAAAAAGAAAAAGAAAAATAAAAAGAAAAAATAGAATAAAGTCAAGACTTGGAAACTGCTATTTACGCTTTAAAGTTCACACATTCAGTAATCGGTCGTTAGTGCCTCAAGAAGCATTAATAGTCGCATGAAAGGTGTGTGAGCAAATCCGTCCATCCTTAATGAAAAGAAGTAGTATTAGGTATTAGAACAAGGGTACTATAGGTTGAATTGAATTCTTGAGTGTAGGGGTGCAAATATACACACGTAGGGGTATACAATCGATGTTTGGATAAAAGATAGAAATAAAAGATAAGACTTATGTTTTTTGTAAAGTTGATAAAAATCCCTGATTTATGACCACACTTTTAGAAGGAAAACTCAGGAGAACCAACATCTTTCTAAACTTTTTTGGAACGTATAGGATCCAAGGTTAAATAGATAGGAGGTGTGAAAAATAAGGGTTGGATATTTCTAACTTAGGATGATAGAATTTCTAACGTAAATACTAAACTGTAGGAGTAGAATCGATGTTAACTTATGACACTAGCTTGACGGGATTTTGTGGGTGCAATCCGCTGAAAACCCTCAGGAGACAACACTCCTCCCACTAGGGACACCTAGAGGTTTAACGGCTTGTTGCACGTGCTCAGTACAATCGCGTTCCCTGCGAAAGTGCGGTTAGGATTTTATTTTTGTGAATAATTGGTTTTGCTCGGGACCAGCAAAAGTTAAGTTTGGGGGTATTTGTTCATACCAGAATACTGCATTTTATACCGCCCATTCTTGCGCTCGTTTGGTTATAGGCAGGTGCTTTTAATCAGTGTTTGCTACATATTTGCAGAATACTGGTTCTCAGCTCTAAACAGTGAAATTCATAGAAAAGTACGTCAAATTCCGGATTACTGCCAACAACAGATAAAACACGGGTCTCCGCTCTCTATCCGTGTGTTGCCACATACCAGTTTAAGGGAAAAAATGGCAAATCGATTGTCATGTCATGAACAAAGCTCAATGTCAACACAAGATCCAAGAAATCTACGCGGAGCTCGAGGAAATCTTGGCAAAAGATCCACATCACATCACCTTTTGATCTACTGAAATTCTGGAAGAAATGGGGAAGAGTTTCTGAGAAAAAGTCATATAACACACTGAAGAGTACTAAAAACTAGGGAAAACCACCAAATTTCATGGCCTAACTCCACTAAACGGCCGCGGTTCCGCAGCATAAGCACGCTTAGGCCACGGAACCGCGGCCATTTAGTCTCCTCTCGTTGTCGTTTTTCAGGGGCATGTTGGTCTTTTCTTGTAGGGGCAGATTCTTGCCCTAGGTTTCCAGTTCCCCTCCTATAAATACCCCAGAACTGAGCCAAACCAAAGGGTTAATTTCTTAAGCCTCATTTTGCTAGTTTTAGTTTTCTTCTTCTTCTTCTTCATTCTTTCCTCCATGGAAATGTAGTGAGAGTATTGAGTGGATGTTAAATGAAGATGAGGGTTTTTGTATCATTCTTTTTGTTTTAGCTTCCCCTTGAGATTCTTGCTTTCTCTTGATCTTTCAACCTCTTCATTGAGCTTGAAAGTTTAAGGGTTTGTTATTGATCTCAAGGGTTGTATCTTCTTATGGAATTAGTGCTTCATTTCACATGAGTTCTTTACCCTTCTCTTGATCTTGCAACCTCTTGATTGAGCTTGCAAGTTTAAGGGTTGGCTATTGATCCCATGCTTGTCTTGAGTTCTATGTTCTTGTAATTACTTTCTTGCTTATTTCTTTCTTGCTTTTTATTACTTGCTTTACATTCATGCTTTACTTTCTTGCACTTTAAATTCCATGCCCTTACTTACTTGTAATCTTTTCTTTTCTTTGTTCTTTTTATTCTCTCTTTTTTGTTCATTTTGTGAATGGTTGTAATTATTGTTGTTGTTAAGAATCAATACGATATTGAAAGTTAACATTTCTTTGCTCATTTCCTTTTCCCGTTATTTTCCATTGAACTCCGCCCAAACGTTACGCAAGCGCTCCGTTAGGCACCCTACCCTAACAAGGTAACGGTGATTCCTAACCGCGACCGGTTGCGTTCGGTTTGGCCGGAGGCGAAAGCAAGAGACAAGAACGGAAGGACAAGGGTAAATAAGCCGGATTCCAAGAATACCGCGCTTAAATCCCCTAATCCACGTTGTTGCCGATTGCTCTAGCTTCAACTGGTCAAGACTCGGCTCAAAGGTTTTGAGTACGGATTTCTTTAGCTTACATTTTCGTATCTTTTCTTAACAACTTTATACTTGCAAATACGAACACATAGGTTAGACTGAACAAACATATACAATTCTTCATTGACTCGTCTAAGACAAGAACGGACATACAACCATCTCCCTGTGGATCGACCCGTGCTCAACCGGCTAGCTGCATAGCGACACCGTCCTGATCGCGGTTATACTTTAGAACTTTGAACATCCGACACGCCAAAAGCGTGCGATCAGTCACTCCTCCTGCGAGGATAGAGCGGGAGTTGTTGCAATTATTGCAGCTGGAGCAGTTAGAAACCATTGATCTTCTTTTTCTGCACGGAGCAAGACACTAAATCTTAGTACCTCAAATTCAAGGGCAACCATAGCAAAGAGCGATTCGTTCGCAAAACATGACATACAAAGTATGGAGTGGAAAGAGGAAAAGGTCCCACCGGGTGTGCCAGAATCTGTTCTCTGCCGAAAGACGCGACCGGGACGTTGGGACGTCAGGCCTGAATTTTGGAGGCAGATGCTATTTTGTTTTATCCTTCCACCTCTCCGAAGATGCCAAGTTGATTTATGGCACCATGTATCGAAGGTTTAGACAGATGCGGCCGATGTAGCAGACTTCGTCAGATTCCCCCTCATTGTGAGGGGTTTTTAATTGTGGCGATGCTCTTCCCTGCAAGCCCCTGCAGTTAATTACGCTACCGCATTGCGGTAACCACTTTCTCCTTCTCCAGATGGTCACTTCGTGTCGTGTATGTTTGTTTTGTTTTTGGTTGCCCGTGGATTGTATACGGAGACTAATTTATGTTGTCGCCCGTAGGGTGTGGATTAGTCCAAATCCATATTTTCTTAGATTTGGGTTTGGGTTGGGTTTAAGGATCGTTAATCTCATTTGAGACTAAGATCAACTTAAACGTTTGTTAAGGATACGTTGGTCTAATTTTAGACTAAGATCTACTTAACGGGATCATTTAGATCCAATAAAAGAGCATTTGGACTCTATTGTTTTAGTTTAGGGACATTGTGGTCCAGAAATTTAAGGACATCATAGTCCGTGACAGTTTAAAGACATCATAGTCTGTAAAGTTTAAAGATATCATAGTCTATGAGTTAAGGAACTCACAGTCCATGGTAGTTTAGAGACATCATAGTCTGTAAAGTTTAAGGACATCATAGTCCATGAGTTTAAGGACCCCCACAGTCCGTAAAGTTTAAGGACATCATAGTCCATGAGTTTAAGGACCCCACAGTCCGTGGAATGTCTGGTTGTCGGGAACCATCACCTCTCTTAAGACGTTGAAGGATTACAACGACACATATCAGAGGAGTGAAGACATGTACCCTTGAACCAATATTGTTTGGGAGATCTGTAGTCAAGTTTGGGACTAAGATCAAAGATTTATGAGCAAATGAGCTCAATTAATCTGAATTAGAGATCTGTGGCCAACTTGGGCTCGGCCCATTCGGTTAAAATGTTGGACATTTAATTAGGCTCAGTCTTTTTTTGTCATGACCCAAGTTTGGATATGACCAGCACTTAGATTGTATCATATCTAAAGATATGCACACATTCCAAGTAAGCCGAAAACCAAGATCAAAAATCCTTTTTTGCGGAATTCTTTATATAGAAAATTTAATTTTTAAGTAAAAATCACATGTTATGAAGTTAAGATATTTAACAAGTATAAGGTGTTAAGTTTGGTTGTATCCCTAGTTGGGATCAACAATATCAACAGCGGAAAATAAAACCACAGTATCTAGAGCATCAATACGAATCTCAGACATAAAGAAATGAAACCACAATTTATAAAACTAAACGATCTCAACTGTCAATAATATATATATATCATCTCTCACACTGAGTCATATACAGGTCTGATGGAGATTTTCTAGATACAAAAATATAATACCAAAATAGAAGGTTACTACATATGTAACCCACCTAGCAAAAGATGTGATAAAGCTGCAAACGGAGATCTGCACCGCAGCTAACCGTCCACTCTACCCCTGCAAGGAACTGTGGCACAACGGGGTGAGTTGCCAACTCAGTGAATATAACTAACATATAACGGTTAATAATGTAAATATGACGATCATACTAACTGAAAAATGAATAAGTATCATGTATGATTATTTGTGGAAATCATGAATCTATAATATATGGATCTCCTAATCAAAACTGAAATCTCATCATTTATTCCCAATAAATTTTCATTTCCCCGTGTCCATCATCGACACAAAACTTCCATTTCTCACAGGCATCATTCCTCGAATGATCCTGAAATCAACAATACCAGTCGTTATCATTTAGATATACGCCGTATTTTTACCACTATCTCCGGTATCGAGTAATCTCGCTAGGCTCCCCCGCCTCAATGCGGCTATCCTGCCCCTCGGTCTCGACCGAGTCCACCATGTATCCAACTGTATATCTCCCCCACTCAGTATGGATAACGTAAAATCCGCGACCGTATATCTCCCCCACTCGGTCCGGAATAAAACCAAATCATAAAACATCTCATGGTGGACATGACACATCAATCATGAAATCACTGGATTTATGTAATAGTATCCAAAACTCAAAACCATAAATCCTCAATAATACATTTACCTCTTATATCAATATGAAATACTCAAATACTAAACATGATATTAATGATGCAATTTACTATTGTTATTGGTATTTAAGATATGATATTAATCATTTTTAACAAGAAGTTTATTAAGTGTAAAAGTGACATGGCAATATCGACGAGGTGTGTGTAACATGTAAGATGTGCACATAGCATGACTCATCGATAATTGTGTAGTGTTCTAGCAACTAAACAAGGTATATGCGAATGATAAATGCATATTTGTCAATTTGGCATAACAAAATAAAGCATTAAGTTAAATAAAACTACGGGCGTATCACGCCATCTCTACACAATTCCCCGGTAGATGTTTAGTCTATTCACCGGAAACGTCGAATCTATTCAGGAATTGTCAATCATTTCCCTTTCCTTGCTGCCTACGCAAATCCCGTATTCGAATCTAATATCACAATTAAATTTACATAAGCAAACGGCTACTCCGACATGAAGGAAATGAAAAACACACGTTCCCACGTACTAGTTATATTGTATACGACTAGATCGAGCTATTAAACACTTATCCTTACTGGATTTTTAACCCTAACCTATATCGCTACAGAATTTAAATCGCGACGCGTTTTAACCGTGTCGCATTTGGTGTTTTAAGATATCCTTTCCGACATACGCTTCCAGATTTTATCTGTGATGAAACTAATTTATTTAAACAACACCAAAATGGCCAAAATGATCTACTGAAACCTATACAATCACCCAAAACCCCCTAGCTACCTACAAATCCGGCGACGCCGGATTTCCTCTCTTGGTCGCCGGCCCAAATCCGAGCCCTCTGGTTCGTGATCCTATGGGTTGCTCTAGGTGTTACATACATCATTTTAGCACGGTTTTGTTAAGTTAATTATCTTCCCAACAAAAGAAGATTTTAACAGAGTCTATGATTAACATAAAATACGATATTATGGAACTTGTTCATTTCAAAATAATTTAAGTACAGAACCTAAATTCCTACTGTGATTAAGAATTTACCCACAATATGTTGTTGGAATAACCCCTCCAAGATGCAAAGCCCCTTGTCCTAGCTTGAGGGTGATGAAAAACTAGAACTTAGCTTCCTTCTTCTTCTTCTTCTTCTTCTTCCTCTTGTTCTTTCTTTCTCTCTTTAGTTTTTTTTTCACTCAGAAATTTCAGAATTTTTTTATTTAACTATGATCTGAACAAGGTTTATATATGGCAATTGAAGGGATAAGGTGAAGGAGGAGGTGTGATCAAGCTAAAGGTAAGGGTTCCATGCAAGTAAAAGGTGTGAGGTGAGTGTTGTGCATGCAAGCAAGAGGTGTTCATGCCTTATCTTCATAATTTGTTTTAATTTGAATTTAAATTCTGAACTAAATGATTTTCCATCTCATTTTCATTTACACCCTTAAAAATTTCCATTTGCACAATAATCCTAAACTTTACCTAAAACCCTCTCACAACTTAGTTTATTATAAAACACATATTTTATTAAAATGAAGCTAAAATTGTCACTAAAACCCTTATAACTTATTTATGTTGCATACTAAAAATTTTATTTAAATTGTTTTACATAGAACTTATGAAAATTGACTTATTTGTTTTTAACAACTTTGCGATTTATCATACTATTATTAAATTAATTAATTTTATTTATTTCTAAATTTTCAGAATGCTACATTTTTCATTTAACAATACTGAGCATTGGTTTGGGTTCTGACAAACGTTTTTGTCTTTTATTGAGTGTTGAGCACTCATTATAGCTCTGGGGCTTTATTTAAGGAACAGTTTATGTTCTCTCAGGGAACACGTGGGGAGCACGTGGTGCGCTTGGTGCTGAGCGCCAGTCAATGAGCGCAGAGTGCTTCTGTTAAGTAGCGCACACGTAAGGAGCACGTGGCGCACTTGGCGCTGAGCGCCAGTCAATGAGCGTAGAGCACTTCTGTTAAGTAGTGCACACGTGAGGAGCACATGGCGCACTTGGCGCTGAGCGCTAGTCAATGAGCGCAGAGCGCATCTGTTAAGTAGCGTGCACGTGAGGAGCACGTGGCGCGCTTGGCGCTAAGCGCCAGTCAATAAGCAAAGAGCGCTTCTGTTAAGTAGCGCGCACGTGAGGAGCACGTGGCGCGCTTGGCGTTGGTCACTAGATTTGGAGCATTAAGGTGCTTCTTATAAAGTAGCGCATACGTGGGGAGCACGTGGCGCACTTGGCGCTGAGCACCAGACAATGTGCGCAGAGCGCTTCTGATCAATTTCGTGATCTGAGAAATAAGTTCTCACTTACAAGAGACTTTGTCTCATGGTTCTAAGAACAAAGTTCTTATTTTTATAGGAGATGTTACAATCTCTTCTATTTTCTTTTGTGAAAGACTTTGTCTCTGTAGATCTATGATCTGAAGAGAATGAAATTCTTCTCCCCCCTTTTTATGATGAGATGCTATGATCTCTTTTTATGAAAGATCTCTGTCTTATAGATCCATGATCTGAAAAAAGAACTATGTTTTTCTTCCTTGATGAGATGTTTTTTATCTCTCTGTTTTTACCTTGAAGAAAAGTTCTTCTTCTCAGAGCTTGCTCTTTTTTTTGAAATTTCTCAAAGCTTGTAGGGGGGTCCTCTCTGCAAGACTTGATGTCTTAAGTCCTTTATATAGTAGAGGCTAATTTGTTGAATCAGTTGAAGAGATCTTTTCTCTAATTTATTTGGGGATGTTTCCCACCGTTGGATCTTTGATCCCAGGGCTTCTGTTTTACAGAAGGCAATCTTCTTGTTTTTAATAAGATTGGGAAATCTTTTCCCATACAGAACTTATTATGTATCTTGGTGATCTTTAATCACCATTGGATCTTTGATCCAACGGTGCTCTAATTTTCAGAGATAATTTGATGACTTTTAGTCATCTTTGTTGGATCTTTGATCAAAGGGTAGGGAACATTTAGTTCCAGCGCTAGTGCTCTCGTGCTTTGCACGTGAGCGCTGCATCAGAGTCTTTTGACTCTTTAGCGCTAGTGCTGATAGCGCTGGCGCTTTTATGAAGCGCTGCTTCATTTTAAATTTCAAAATTTGAACAGAGCTTTGCTCTGATTGGGGGAAACATGTGCAAGTTGCTTAAATCCATTTATGGATTAAAACAGGTATTGCAGAGTTGGAACATATGCTTTGATGAGACGGTCAGAGAATTTGACTTTATCAAAAATATAGATGAATCTTGTATTTATAAGAAGATTGTAGGGAGAGTTGTGGTATTCCTCGTTTTATACGTTGATGGCATTCTCCTGATAGGAAATGACATTCCTATGCTACAATCGGCGAAGCTGTTCTTGTCACAGAAGTTCTCTATGAAAGACCTAGGGGATGCCTCGTATATTCTGGGGATTAAGATCTATCATGACAGATCTAAAATAATGTTGGGACTTTCACAGTCGAGGTACATAGACACCATATTAAAGAGGTTTAGTATGGAAGATTCTAAGCGCGGCAATTTGCCCGCTTGTCACGGAATCACCCTCTGCAAAGACATGTCTCCCAAGACTGATGTGGAGAGGGCTCGCATGAGCATAGTACCCTACGCTTCAGCGGTAAGGTCAATAATGTGTGCGATGTTATGTACCAGACCAGATGTAGCTTACACACTCGGCATGGTAAGCATGTATCAGTCTGACCCAGGTGAGAAACATTGGATAGCAGTTAAGAACATTCTTAAGTACCTGAGAAGGAATAAAGAGATGTTCTTGATGTACGGTAATGGGGACCTCCAGATCGAGGGTTTTACCGACTCTGGCTTCCAAAGTAACAAGGATGACTCTAAATCTGTTTCGGGTTCTGTGTTCACCTTCAAAGGAGAGGCGGTCTGTTGGAAGAGCTCCAAACAGGATACCGTGGCAGACTCGATGATGGAAGCTGAGTATATCTCTGCGAGCGATGCCGCAAAAGAGGCAGTCTGGATCAAGAAGTTCGTTTCTGAACTTCAGTTGGTTCCATCCATTTCTAATCCAATACCTTTGTATTGCGATAACAACGGAGCCATGGCTTTGGCAAAGGAACCACGGTCCCATCAGAAATCCAGACATATCTTGAGGCGGTATCACCTGATCAGGGAGATCGTGGATCGCCAGGAGATCGAGGTACGAAGAGTGGACACAAAAAACAACACGGCAGATCCATTCACCAAGGCCATCCCTCAAATCCAGTTCGAGAGACTGTTCGAGATGTTGGGCATACGGTACGCCAGCTACTGGGTCTAGTGCAGACAGTGGGTACTCATTGCACCAATTACAGGCCTTAGTGCAAGTAGGAGATTTTTGGATATGTATACCCTAGGGGCCTGAATTGTATAGGATACTAGGGATATATATGTACAGGACAATCTTGCTTGATATGATAGTATGCTATTTGGTTTGACTTTATCTTAACATGTGATGTGTTTTACTTTGTATTTCATATACATGTTGATAAAGCCCGTAATATCTTTGCCTGACTACCTGCGTTGTGATGGCGATCATACTTGTAGGAGCTGGGTAGTCAAAAGGCACATCCTTAAAAGCGTCCCTAGTTGTAGGAGTATTGAGACTGGCATCGTTACTCCAGAGTAGACTAGTGTATACATATCTAGACCCTGACGAGGGGCGATGGATTGGTCCCGCAACCATTGGTGAGGTGCACCTAAGATTGTATACAGGTGCTTACTGGGTGTGAGTACACCAGACAGGACTCGCCGAGAACTGACTAGTTGGTATTATACCAAGCGTCAGATAGCAGTTCTCTGGTGACATGAGTGCAGATAGTCTGTCGACCTGAGGTTTTCATTTGTCTCGTGTGAGTTCCCACTATGCTTTGATTATTACCCTACCACGGCTCAAAAAAGTCGTGCAAACATGTTTTAATTGGGTACAGTCCCGAGCCACATGGAGGCAGTGAGCGACTGTTGGGGATTCTTCTCTCCCGGTATAGGGTGTCGATATCGCGCTGTGATCGGTTGGTCATTACCATAAGTCCCTGGCCAGGACTGATTGAGAATTACTAGTGGTCAGACCAGTAGATTCTCGGATGGTCTTGAGCCACACCGACACGACTTGTCTGGTTATTAGGGGTCTGACGTTCTCCACCCCCTAGACCTTAAATGCGATACTCTCAGATGAAGAGACCGGACTGCATGAAGATTGTCACGGACAGGCTCAGTTGGGGTTTCGGATGAGTTCGCTCATCGGACTCCTTTTCGACATGTACCTGGGTTGCCGTTACGTACAGCTAGTGCCATTGATGGGCTTTTGGTTAAACCCACTGTCAGCGTATTGTTGAGTCTTTAGAGTCTCACACAGAGGGTTTTCCTGGATCAGGCGATACGAAGTAGAGGCCGTATGGTCTTATGGCAGGGTTTCGATCACATGCGTATACTGGCTATACGTATGATATTCGGACGGACAATACTAGTGGGTTTTGGTATAAGCCGGGTCTTAGTATTGTATTATTGGATTTTTATCGTCTCAGTGTATTCGTAATTTTTGGAATACGGATACAGGTATGTATATACGGTGGGGGTATTCTTGTAATTTTACAAGAATGAGCTTCTAGAAGGAGACACCTTGTTGAGGTCAAAATTTGCACCCCGGTTAACCAGGTCAAAGTCAAGGTCAACCCCAAGTAAGCGGGCCCAAGCCCAAGCAAGTGGGCCCATGCCCAAGTCGAGCCCCGCGGCCGGCCACCCCATGCCAAAATAAAAATCATGTAACAAATAATTTTGATGTAATTTTTTGTGCATGAATGTAAGCAAAATGGGCATAAAACTAAATTTTTGTAAAGCTCATGGCTTATGTGCAAAAAGAAATAGCACATGAGACATGAGATGGGCAAAATGCCATTTTGTAAAGCCCAAGGGGCTATATGTAAATGTGTAAGCCTATATAAGGTAACATGATGATGAATAAAAGAAAAAAGAAACTTTTTCATTCTCTAAAAACTCTAGGGTTTTTTGTGCCTCCTTCTCCTTCCTCAAGATTCTAAACCTTCTCCTTTCTTTTGAATTAAATCAAGAGTTTTACTTTTCCTTTTCCAAAACTAAATAGTTTTTCACCACAAAACCCATAAAGGGGAGCTCAGATCTTCCATTAGATCTCAAAATGGGAGATTTTTAAATCTCACCCCCTTTTTCCAAGATCCGGCCAACCGACAGGAAGAAGAAGGAGACCTATCTCCAGAAATCCTATCTTGGGAAGATCCAGAGCCAAAGGGAGAAACAAAGCATCCCCCTTTGATCATTTCTAATTTTTTTTAGGAGTCTAACTCCATTCAAAATCCATTGGAGTTTATCTCCCTAAATTAATGTCTGTCAGGAGTTTAACTCTATAAATCAAATCAGGAGAACATCTCCCAGTGCAGGGACTATGTCCCTTTTGCTGCTGACGCACAGCGCCCGCGTGCCAAGCACGTGGTGCGTTGGCGCTCTGGCGCACAGCGCCCGCGTGCCAGGCATGTGGGGCACTGGCGCCTTCTCCCACGCATCCTTTGGATGCCCTTTCCCTTTATACACACACACACACTCCACGACACTGTCCCTGTTAGAAAAAAAATTCTAACGGGGCGCTGCCCTGCACCTCGTAAGAGGGCTGCTAGCCCCCTTGACCCCTAGCCCGCTATCCGGGTAGCGGGACCCTCGTAAAAACTCTGTGGGGCCCCCAATATATCCATACCCTTTCAAAACATACGCACACTGCACGTTGAGTTCGCATGACCTGTTTAACCAGTCAATCGGAGGTTCTCTCGCTCCAAAGGGGAGGGGTAATTAACGGCAGCTTAGTCCACGGCTGCCAGAGATTCGGATCCCTACAATCAATAAACCCTGGCCTATCCTAGGCAGGGGGAATCTGTAGTACGCCTGACAAGCTCGCGCGTATTCCCATCTCAATGGGGTGACAAAAAACACCCTACAGATTCTGGCACTTCCGGTGGGACCTATCTCTCCTCCCATATTTCGGGTTAAATATCCATGCGAACTCAATCAATATGCATATCTATATCTATACTAAACTAATGCTTTTTAATGCTGGTTTTCAAGCAAACAATTTTCAACAATGTCTCCAAAGATGAACTTAGCTCTCGTCTCCTACACGATGAAGATAGACGCCGGGACGGTCCTCCCGGCAAGTCTCGGACGACAGTGGGAAGAACCACTGCTACAATTTGGGTCTATTCTGTTTGTCTCAGCTAATGCCATCCCTGCACCTCAATCTCCGGTAACCGACAAACTGGCCTCAAAAGGAAAAAGACCAAATGTGGTGATCTCGAGGGTGCCCCAACCTAAACACGAGTCGGTGTTCAAACGGCTCTCCATGGTCCCAGCTGGGGGCAAAGCCGTCAGAACAAAAGAAGTTGCCGGACGTCGTGGGCAAGCCCAGGCGATACCTTCGACGGACACACGGGCGTATGTCTTCTCAAGCCTCCCCATCACTCAGCCTATGGCGGCTTCCCGAAGGGCCGAAGCCTGCCAAGCACTCAAGGCAAAGAAGCTGAGGCAGAAGCGGCTCAGATACAGAGCCAACAAAAGGGCTAGGGCTCTGGCCATGTTAAAATTTATGAATTTCCAAAGCCCGGACCGCTCCGCGAAATCAACGGCCAGTGTTGAAAGAATGGCTGAATGTGTTATCCACTCCGTCTATACGGTGTGCACGAGTCCCAGCGACAACCTTCGCAGCAAAGGCAAGGATGGGGCCACCGCATCTCAAATCTAATTTGGTATGAATATGGCTGCCACATTCTAAGACCAGCCTACTCTGGAAGGTAATGAAGACCCTTCCAGTGATGTTGATAAGCAGAGAGAGCCATCGGTTCATGAGGAGTCGGGCTCGGAAAGTGAAGAGGAGCCAATCTTCCGTCCCAAGAATGCAGAGCAGTAACTTCTCCAAGAGCTCCAAAAACAGCTCAGAAGGAAAGATAAGGAGATGGACAAACTTTACTCCAAAATTGACGACTTGACGAATGTCTTCTTGCAGCTCACGGCCCGACTTGCCTCTCAGCCGCCCAATCAAACTCAGGGCTCTGCTCATGAACCGGGAAACGGTGTCCCAAGGCAGCCGGTGCCTATTCCCTCAAATCCAAAGGTGGGCGGACCGCATGAAAGTCAGTCGCATCCTATCTCGGGAAATGTCTTGGCTACCGATAACAGTAGCCCGCTAACTCAAGATCAAATCATGGATTTGGTTGCCAACAAAGTCAAAACATTGCTAGCCGAAGCCGAAACACAAAAAGATATCAACAGCAATGGGAGACCATATCCTGCTCAGTATGATCTGGTAGAATTTCCCAGCGGCTATGTCATCCCTAAATTCGGAAGATTTGATGGGACGGGAAATGCGAATCAGCACATCGCCCACTTCAAAGCCTCATGCGGGAATACTTGGGGCAATGATGCGCTTCTCCTCCGCCAGTTCGTTAATAGCTTCACCGATGTTGTTTTCGACTGGTACGCGAGCATACCGGATGGCTCCGTCATAAATTTCGTCCAAATGGAATCTTTGTTCCGGCAATAGTTCATGAGTGTCAGCGATAAGATCACCATTGCCAACCTCGTAAGGACCAAGCCAAAGAACAACGAAAGCAGTACGGATTTTATAACTCGATGGCGCAATCTCTCCGTCAAATGTGAACCGACGATAGAGCAGGACCAATCTGTCAGTCTCCTTGTCGGAAATCTCAACAATTGGATAGCCCCGTTTCTATGCATCGCGGGTCTCAAAACATTCCAAGAGATGACCAGGAAAGTTCAGATGCTGGAGCGCTCAAAGCAGGAGTCCTCCTCGGATTCCCAAAATAACAATAGGTCCTGGAGAAACCGAAAAGACGAAAATCGCAAAGGCGGAAACTCCGATGATTCTGAATCTTTCAACACTTCGGCTAACCGAAATAAGCTAGGGATGAGCGGGCCTAATGCTAACCAATCTCGGAAGCCAGTGTTCAGAGAGGGAAGAGAATCTCCACTGAAAGAGAAGCTGGATAAGGACTATTCCTTCAGAAGGGACAAAATCCGTAAAATATTCAAAGACGCCCTGAGGAACGGTCTATAACTGCCAGATTCAAAAAGACCGCGGGAAGTGAATATGACCGACAACCCCAAATACTGCCCTTATCACAGAGTGATAGGTCATGCCATTGAGGACTGCTTGGTCTTCAAAGATTGGGTCGAAAAGCAATACAAGGCAGGAGAGATAGAACTGTCCAAAGGCGTGTTAACAAACAGTCAAGCCGCGACCGCCAATTCCATACAAACGGAGACCGAAGTTCTTTGTGAAACCGATTCTCTCATACATTTGCCTTTCTCTGGGAACAATCGACCCCCACGTCATTAAACTGGGAACAGTCGACCTCTAAGTCGTTAAACTGGGGATGTAAAAATGTGTAAATAAAAAAATATATATGTATATAAATAAAAAGCCGAAATGATGGGGCAACTCGTAATAAAAATCAGCGAGTAAAAATAAAAATGAAAATGAAAATAAAGCCGAACTGATGGGGCAACCGCGAATAAAAATCCGAAATGATAGGGCAACCGCGACCTTCGCGATAAGAAAAACTGAAATGATAGAGCAATCACGGTAAAAAAACGGCGAATAATGAGTCGCTCCTAGTACCATATTCTAGTGTAACCATGCAGACGCCAACCAAATCGCATACCCCAACGGTGAATGATGAGTCACTCCTGGTACCATATTCCAGTATAGCGATGCAGACGCCAACCAAATTCCAAATCTCAAAACGGCGAATGATGAGTCGCTCCTGGTACCATATTCCAGTGCAGCGATGCAGAGGCCAACCAAATTCCAAATCCCAAAACGGCGAATGATGAGTCGCTCCTGGTACCATATTCTAGTGCAGCGATGCAGACGCCAACAAAGTCCCGAAATATTTCCGGCCCTACGGTCTGGATCACACATCCTGCAAAACCGTATACAATCCACGGGCGTAAAACGATCCCAATCTCTCACAAGTCCTACCGGTGAGACCATATTCAAACTTCCGCCAGCAATTGAAAAAAGGGGGGTATGTCCACAAGCAAAATGGGCATGGATGAAAACCCGAAAGGGCTCCGTGAGTAAAAACAGCAGGACTGCCGGCGAGTTTGCGAAAACCCGAAAGGGTGCAAACTCGTGAAAAAGAGATGAAATGCAATCGCAAAGTCCTCTCGACTTTGTGAGGAGAAAATTCTCGCGAGAGATCCTTACGACTCACAAAAGAGCAACACACTTGGGGGTCCTCACGACACCTAAGGAGAAAATGCACCTACGAGATCCTTTCAACTCATAGGGAGAAAATGCTTTTTTGGGACCCTTACGGCCCATGAAATTGAAAAGCCTTAGGTGATAGGGATCTAAACCTGTCTTCTAAGCCATCGCTTCCCAACAGAGGAAAGGCAAATGATGATTCGCTCCTGGTACCATATTCCAGTGTAGCGGTGCTGATGCCGACCCAAAACCAATTCCCAAATCCTCCCGGGGCAAATGATGAGTTGCTCCTGGCATTATTCCAGTGCAGCAATGCAGATGCCAAAAAAAAACCTAAATCCCTAAATCCACTCATGGCAACCGGTGATTCGCTTCTGGTACCATATTCCAGTGTAGCGATACTGATGTCAACCCAAATCAAATCAAATCAACAACCTCTGCGGTGGAATCATGCTTCGTCTCAGAATGTACCCCGTGTCGAAATCAAGCTTCACCTCGGAGTATCCACCTGCCCTGTCGGAATTATGCTTCACCTGGGAATCATCCTCTACATCAAAACCAGTGACACTCCGTGCTGGGGAAATGTCGACCACAGACACTCAGTGTCGGGGACAAGTCAACCAGCGACCTCCTCGTCGGAATTATGCTCCGTCCTAGAATCAAGTCAACCAACGACCTCCCCGTCGGAATTAAGCTCCGTCTCGGAATCAAGTCGACCAACAAGCTCTGTGTTGGAATCATGCTTCGTCTCAGAGTGTACCCCACGTCGAAATCAAGTTTTGCCTCGGCGTATCTGCCTTCCCTGTCGAAATTATGCTTCGTCTCGGAATCAAGTCAGCCAACAAGCTCTGCGCCGGAATCATGCTTCGTCTCGGAGTATCTGCCTTTGCTGTCGGAATTATGCTTCTCCTGGGAATCAACTTCTGCATCGAAATTATGCTTCGGTCAAAATATCTGCCGTCCGTCGGAATTATGCTCCGACCCCTTTGGAATCATGCTTCACTCGTCGGAATTATGCTCCGACCCTTTAGAATCATGCTCCGCTCATCGGAATTATGCTCTGATCCCTAGAATCATGCTCCGCCCGTCAGAATTATGCTCCGACCCCTTCGAAATCATGTTCCGCTCGTCGGAATTATTCTCCGACCCCTTTGGAATCATGCTCCGCTCGTCGGAATTATGCTCTGACCCTTTAGAATCATGCTCCGTTCATCGGAATTATGCTCCGATCCCTGGAATCATGCTCCGCTTTTCGGAATGATGCTCCGGTCCTCGGAATTATGCTCCGATCCTTGAAGTTATGCTCAACGGAATCATGCTTCGATCCCTGGAATCATGCTCCGCTCTTCGGAATGATGCTCCGGTCCTCGGAATTATGCTCCGATCCCCGAAGTTATGCTCATCGGAATCATGCTCCGATCCCTGGAATCATGCTCCGCTCTTCGGAATGATGCTCCGGTCCTCGGAATTATGCTCCGATCCCCGAAGTTATGCTCATCGGAATCATGCTCCAATCCCTGGAATCATGCTCTGCTCTTCGGAATGATGCTCCGGTCATTGGAATTATGCTCCGATCCCCGAAGTTATGCTCATCGGAATCATGCTCCGATCCCTGAAATCATGCTCCGCTCTTCGGAATGATACTCCGATCATCGGAATTATGCTCCGACTCTTCGGATTGAAACTCCAACCCTAGAATTATGCTCCGCAAATCGGAATGATACTCCGATCCCCGGGAATCATGCACCCCGAGGGATGCTTTGCCCCCGGAATGATGTTCCACCTCGAAGTCCAGCTTCAAGATCCATCAATTTCATGCACACAACTCATATGCGCGGTATGCATTTATTGATGGGGGCACTTTATTGGGGTCAAAATTTGCACCCCAGTTGACCAGGTCAAAATCAAGGTCAACCCCAAGCAAGCGGGCCCAAGCCCAAGTAAGTGGGCCCATGTCCAAGTCGAGCCCCGGGACCGGCCTCCCCATGCCAAAATAAAAATCATGTAACAAATAATTTTGATGTAATTTTTTGTGCATGAATGTAAGCAAAATGGGTATAAAGCCAAATTTTTGTGAAGTCCATGGCTTATGCGAAAAAGAAATAGCACATGAGACATGGGATGGGCAAAATGTCATTTTGTAAAGCCTAAGGGGCTATATGTAAATGTGTAAGCCTATATAAGGCAACATGATGATGAATAAAAGAAACTTTTTCATTCTCTAAAAACTCAAGGGTTTTTTATGCCTCATTCTCCTTCCTTAAGGTTCTAAACCTTCTCCTTTATTTTGAATTAAATCATGAGTTTTACTCTTCTTTTTCCAAAACTAAATAGTTTTTCACCACAAAACCCATAAAGGGGAGCTCAGATTTTCCATTAGATCTCAAAAGGGGAGATTTTTAAATCTCACCCCCTTTCTTCAAGATCCGGCCAACCGACAGGAAGAAGAAGGAGACCCATCTCCAGAAATCCCATCTTGGGAAGATCCAGAGCCAAAGAGAGAAACAAAGCATCCCCCTTTGATCATTTCTAAATTTTTTTAGAAGTCTAACTCCATTCAAAATCCATTGGAGTTTATCTCCCTAAATTAATCTCTGTCAGGAGTTTAACTCCATAAGTCAAATCGGGAGCACATCTCTGATTGAAAGAATTAAAGTTAACCGCAATCAAGACGGTGTCGCTATGCAGCTAGCCGGTTGAGCACGGGTCGATCCACAGGGAGATGGTTGTATATCCGTTCTTGTCTTAGACGAGTCAATAAAGAATGAGTATATGTTTGTTCAATCTAACCTATGTGTTTATTTGCAAGTATAAAGTTGTTTAAGAAAAGATACGAGATTGTAAGCTAAGGAAACCCGTACTCAAAACCTTTGAGCCGAGTCTTGACCAATTGAAGCTAGAGCAATCGGCAACAACGTGGATTAGGGGATTTAAGCGCGGTATTCGTGGAATCCGGCTTATTTACCCTTATCCTTCCGTTCTTGTCTCTTGCTTTCGCCTCCGGCCAAACCGAACGCAACCGGTCGTGGTTAGGAATCACCGTTACCTTGTCAGGGTAGGGTGCCTAACGGAGCGCTTGCGTATGGTTTGGGCGGAGTTCAATGGAAAATAACGGGAAAAAGAAATGAGCAAAGAAATGTTAACTTACAATATCATATGGATTCTTAACAACAACAATAAATACAACATTCACAAAATGAACAAAAGAGAGCAAAAGAAAAGATAAACAAAGAAAAGAAAAGATTACAAGAAAGAAAGTGCATGAATATAAATTGCAAGAAAGTAAAGCAAGGTAATAAAAAGCAAGTAATAAATAAGCAATAAAAAGAACAAGAAACTAGGACTCAAGACAAGCATGTGATCAATAGCCAACCCTTAAACTTGCAAGCTCAATCAAGAGGTTGCAAGATCAAGGGAAGGGTAGAGAACGCATGTGAAATGAAGTGCTAATTCCATGAAAGAATACGACCTTTGAGATCAATAACTAACCCTTAACCATTCAAGCTCAATGAAGAGGTTGAATGATCAAGAGAAAGCAAGAATCTCAAGGGGAAGAAGAAACAAAAGAGAATGATATAAAACCCTCATCTTCATTGATCTCCCACTCAAAAAGCTCTCACTACAATTTTCATGGAAAAAGAATGAAGAAGAAGAAGAAAAACTATACAAAAGACTACAAAAGAGGAACAAAAGAATCACCCTTGGTTGGGCTCAGATCTGCTGTATTTATAGGAAGGGAAATGAAGATCTAGGGCAACAATCTGCCTCCAAATAAGATTACCAAAAAGCCCCTGAAAAACGACAGAAAGAGGAGTATATAAGGCCGCGGATCCGCGGCCTGAACCCCATGTTAGCCGCGGATCCGCGGCCATCTTGGCGAGTTGGGTCGTGGGGTTTTGGTACTTTTCCTGGTTTGTTGTCCCCTGTTGTCTGGTATATATATTTTCTGAAAATACTTTCACATTTCTTCCAGAATTTCTGTTGAGGAAAGGTGGACTTTTGTGGATGCTTTTGTCATAATTGCCTCGAGCTCCGCGTAGATTTCTTGGAACTTGTTGTTGCCATTGAGCCTTGTGCATGAAGGTGACATTGATTTGACATTTTGTCTTCCTAAACTGGTATCTGGCAACATACGGATGACGAGCGGAGACCGTGTTTTCTCAGTGGTTGGCAGGAACCCGGATTTTGTCGTGTTTTCCATGAATTTCACCGTTTTAGAACCGAGAACCTGTATCCTGCAAATATGTAACAAACACGGATTAAAAGTACCTACCTATAAACAATCGAGCATAAGAATGGGCGGTATAAAATGCAGTATTCTGTGATGAACAAATACCCCCAAACTTAACTTTTGCTCGTCCCGAGCAAAACCAATTATTCATAAAAATAAAATCCTAACCGCACTTTCGCAGGGAACGCGATTGCACTGAGTGCGTGCAACAAGCCGTTAAACCTCTAGGTGTCCCTAGTAGGAGGAGTGTTGTCTCCTGAGGGTTTTCAGCGGATACTACCCACAAAATCCCGTCAAGCTAGTGTCATAAGTTAACGTCGATTCTACTCCTACAGTTTAGTATTTACGTTAGAAATTCTATCATCCTAAGTTAGAAATATCCAACCCTTATTTTTCACACCTCCTATCTATTTAACCTTAGGTCCTATACGTTCCAAAAAAGTTTAGAAAGATGTTGGTTCTCCTGAGTTTTCCTTCTAAAGTGCGGCCTCAAATCAGAGATTTTTATCAACTTTACAGAAAACACAAGTCTTATTCTTTATTTCTATCTTTTATTCAAACATCGATTGTATACCCCTACGTGTGTGTATATTTGCACCCCTACACTCAAGAATTCAATTCAAGCTATAATACCCTTGCCCTAATACCTAATACTACTTCTTTTCATTAAGGATGGACGGATTTGCTCACACACCTTTCATGCGACTATTAATGCTTCTTGAGGCACTAACGACCGATTACTGAATGTGTGAACTTAAAGCGTAAATAGCAGTTTCCAGGTCTTGACTTTATTCTATTTTTTTTTTCTTTTTTTTTTTTCAAGACCGGATATATTTTTCAATATGCTCTTTTGGTGTTTAGCTTTAAATACCGTTTTTTCTTTCATACTAGGCTTTCAGGCAAGAGTATTTCTAGGTATCCTCTACTATCCCAAGTTTCAAGGTGCGTGTAAGTGCAGTTTGTAGGGTATATACTTTCTAAATTTAAACTCAAGAAAAGAAACTATTTTTCAGACTTATCCTCCGGTAAAGCTTCAATACTTTCCCTTCATCTTGACTTAACTAAAGAACTGAACTCAATATTACCTATTTCTCAAAAAAAAACTGTAAGGACGTATACTTACCAAAGTTAGACAGAATGAGGGTTATTTTTAGGGTTTTCAATCCCTAAGCCTAGAATTTAGTTATTTCTATCATATCAACTAAACTTTCGGAATAAAGATCTAAGTTGCCCTATTAGCTAACTTGACGACAAAGTTTTTATATTTTTTGGAAAAATTTTCGATTTTTATGGGTTTTTAAATAAGGTATGCAAATGCACTACACTGCACTAACCAATTATTGCCGTATTATACACCATACACAACAACAACAACTGAGCCTTTTATCCCAAGCATATGGGGTAGGCTACATGAACCAACATGAGAATCACGCCAGGTCCAGCACATGAATCCTCTGTCTCCACTCACTTCTATCGAACAATATACTTTCATTGAGTCCTTTGGCAACCATATCGTTTCGTATCACCTCCATCCATGTTTTCTTCGGTCTCCCTTTTGCCCTTTTGCCATTACCCATATCGAGAGTATCTATTCGTCGAACCGGTGCTTCCATAGGTCTGCGTCGCACATGACCAAACCATCTAAGCCGGTTTTCCCGCATCTTCTCCTCCACGGGTGCTACACCAACTTTTGCACGAATATCCTCATTTCGCACCTTGTCTTTTCTAGTGTTACCGCACATCCAACGAAGCATGCGCATCTCCGCTACGTGCATCTTCTGTGTATGATGCTTCTTAGGAGCCCAGCATTCTGTACCATATAATAAGGCAGGCCGAATAGCGCTCCGATAAAACTTCCCTTTCAATTTTAACGGAAAGTTACGATCACACAAAATCCCTGTTGCACTCCTCCATTTCAACCAACCAGCTTGGATCCTTTGATTAACATCACTATCGATCTCCCCATTCCTTTGGATGATGGAACCTAGATATCTAAACTGGTCGCTCGGTGATATCTCTTGCCCTTCCAATGTTATACCAATATGGTTTTGACTTCTCTGGCTACTAAATTTGCAGTGCATATATGCTGTCTTGGACCTGCTCAATCTGAATCCCCGAGATTCCAATGTTTGTCTCCATAATTCCAATTTTGCATTAACCCCTGCTTTCGTCTCATTTACTAGAACAATATCATCAGCGAATAGCATACACCAAGGGACCTCATCTTGGATAGTTCTAGTAAGCTCATCCATCACGATGGTAAACAGGAAAGGACTTAATGCAGATCCTTGATGTAAACCAATAGTAATCGGAAAATCACTTGTTAAGCCACCGCAAGTTCTGACATTTGCCACTACTCCGTCGTACATATCCTTGATTATGTCAATATACTTGACGGGGACCCCCTTTTTCATCATTGTCCCCCATAATACCTCTCTAGGTACCTTGTCGTACGCTTTTTCTAAATCAATAAATATCATATGCAAATCTCTTCTCCTCTCTCGAAAGCGCTCGACAAGTTGACGAAGCAAATGGATCGCCTCTGTCGTCGATCGTCCAGGCATGAAACCAAATTGGTTCTCTGTTATCTTAATATCCTTCCTTAGCCTGTGTTCAATCACTCTCTCCCAAAGTTTCATGGTGTGACACATTAGTTTTATTCCACGGTAGTTTGAGCAACTTTGAATGTCACCCTTATTCTTGTAGATAGGTACAAGGATACTTTTCCTCCATTCATTTGGCATCTTTTTTGTCTGCCAAATCTTATTAAACAGATCTGTCAGCCATTTAACGCCTATTTCTCCTAAGCATCTCCAAATCTCGATAGGAATCCCGTCAGGACCAACCGCTTTTCTTAAACCCATTTAACGCCTATGACATAAGGTATGCAAATGCAAAATATACAAATGAATGCGAAGGAAGAAAGCTTACCGAGCACACCCCCAAACTTAAACTTGACAGTGCCCTCACTGTCAGGCTACACCAAGAGGGTCAAAATTGTCGGCGCTCCCTAGAAACAAATTATATACAAAACAAAAAGGAAAACAAAAAAAATATATACAAAAAAAAGAGTCCCCCCAAACTTAAGTAAAACAGTGTTTCCACTGTTAAGCGTTGAAATTCAGGATTAGGGGGGAAAGAGAATAGTATCAAGCTATACAAGGCCTTACACAGGCCAAAAGTTAACACCAACCATTCAAAAATCTTATCTCTGTAAAGCAGTGGCTGGTGAAAGAAGGCGTAGGGAAAAGAGATGGGAAGTACGCGAGACCGTATGGAGATAGAAGTGGTATACGGTCTAGGTATATAAGAGGAAGAAGAATGGCGGAAGGGAGAACGAAGTGAAATACGAACTTGAGGGTGCAATTGGAGTAAATAGATTAGCACAATTTGTGGTGACCGATGTGTGAAAAGCGATTGTGCTAATATATTTACCCGTCGAGAAATGGGGTCAAATCCCTCAAGATTCGTGAGAAACCATGGGTACGCCGAACTTGGTAAACCAGACACAGGAAGTGAAAATGGTACGGGTTCTTGCAAGGTCGGAACGATGGAAAGGATGGAGGGAAGTGGTTGAGGAAGGGTATCGGTTAAGGGTTCAGGAGGGTGTACACAGTCAGTGGAAGGGATAGGATGAATTGGAAAATCCGACTCATCAATTAAAACTGTTTCATCCTCAGTACTATCCTCAATATTCTCCTCAAAATTTATCTCATCCATGCAATTTTCAACAAAATCAAGACGCATATGGGGTTCGGAAAAAACATTTAATGATTCGGGATGATGATTTGAAGAAACAAATTCAGCCAAATCTACGAGTTCATCATCCAAAATATCCCCGGCGTCAATATCCTTAATCCAGTGAAAATCAAAATTCTCTGACACCTCAAAAGCATGGATATCAATCGATTCAGGTTCTAAAGTGGAGGTGCAGAGGTCAAAAGGTTTAGGATCGGTTTCACTTGGAAGAGACCCTTCACAATCGGGTAAATCAAACACTATGAAGTCGCACAACTCATTCATCATTCTATCTTTAATTGATAATTCAATTGGGACACTTAATAGACTTTCAACACAGGAGTTGTGGGATTCAATTTGAAACGGGTAGGTTTGATTTGGAAGGGGGTACAGCTCACTCTCTCCACTCAAATTCACAGCCTGTCCTACCGCCTCATCATACATTGGAATATTTGGAGCTAGCTGGAAACTAGCTACCGGTTCAGTAGGTTGTATGAGAGCGGCCATGGACGCATTCAAATCCATCATCTGTTGGCTTGACGCTACCCTAAAGTCTTCCAACGACTGTTCTAGACTAGACATTGGTTGTGAAGGGGTTTCAGGAAAAGATTCAAAGTTGTTTGGATACTGAAAACTCCCAAATGGCGATTCTGATGCAATGTCTAGGGAAGGTGCAAAAGTAGGGTAGGATTGGTAGGAATTGAATGGCTGGACAGGAGCAGGATCAACATTTGGATAAGAATGTGAATGGAATTGTTGATCCCAAGAATTTGAAGTGGTGAAAGGAGTGAAAGATCGGTTACGGGATTGTTCAATACGTTCAGCAAGAGACATAGGTCTTGTGGCTACAACTGGACTTTCAAAAGGGGTATCAACGCAAGAAGGGGTGAATATTTGAAATGGTTGATATGAAGTGGATTGCGGGGTCCAGTTGTTCGTCCTAGACGCGTCTATCCGATCTTTCAAAGAAATTTTGGGCATGGAGGGGTCGTTTGAAGTTCGACCAAAACAAGAACCGTATGAAGTAATGTCTGGTTGGGGGTACCAAAGTTCGGCAAGAGTTTTGCGAGGTGGAGTACCCATGATATGAAGAGAGAAAGAAAGAAAGACAGAGAAAAGGAGGGGAAAAAGAATGTGATTTTTTTTTTTTTTTAGTTATATATTAACAAAAGAATGAAGTATACACACAAAAAGAATATGAAAAAAAAAAAAACAATCACGACACAAAAAATACCACACACCTAATCGTTCTAGGGTTAACCTAGGTCAACTAGATCTGCTCCAGAACTTGATTGTCGAAGTAAAACTGTGTCGAGAAACATGCTCAAGATACACTGATCACGAGGCCAGGTAAGTGCAGAGATAAGGGGAGGTTTTCCAACGCTTTCGCGAAGTTCTTTAATTAAATAACCCTTTCTCTTTTGGCGGTTGCGCCGTTAACACTTTCCTAGACACCCCGTAAACAATATACCGTGAAGCAAGGTTCTATACACAGTTAACTTCTCCTAGTGAGCGCGAAGTCCTTAAGGCTTAAAGTCTAGTTTCTTTTAAATTTGTGCGGGTAAACGTTATGCTCAAGTTCGTGATTTGTGGGCCACGGAAAAGGTGATGAAATCATTTACCGTATCTTGTGGGGTTCGCTTGCCCTTAAGTCCGTATTAATGTATGCAATGCACAATTCAATAAAAATTCTATAAAGAATCAAAAAATTGTTTTTATTTTTATTTTAGCACGGCACTGCAACAAATACGGGTTAGTCAATTTTGGCGTTTGCTAGCGAACTTGCAAAGAATCCTGCAAAGAATAGTATATTGGAAGCGTCGGATTTGAGAAGAAGGTGTTAGTAAAGTACGTACCGTTAAGTTTTGGGTTAGGAAACCCCCGTTGAATCAAATCCGGTAAGCTTGAAAAGTTCGCTTGCGCGGGTCAAACTACCCGGATCTTTGGCACTGTACTTCGTAATCACCTTAACCTTGAACGTCACTTTGCTCCCCACAATTGCAGTTTGCAAATACGCAAAAATCTGCACACTTGCCCACAAAAATGATCAAAAAAACAAAAAGATTATTTTTTTTATATATATATACAAAAAGAATATTAACCCGAATAACAAGAAAGAAAATACGCTACCGTCTCCCCGGCAACGGCGCCATTTGATTGAAAGAATTAAAGTTAACCGCAATCAAGACGGTGTCGCTATGCAGCTAGCCGGTTGAGCACGGGTCGATCCACAGGGAGATGATTGTATGTCCGTTCTTGTCTTAGACGAGTCAATAAAGAATGAGTATATGTTTGTTCAATCTAACCTATGTGTTTATTTGCAAGTATAAAGTTGTTTAAGAAAAGATACGAGATTGTAAGCTAAGGAAACCCGTACTCAAAACCTTTGAGCCGAGTCTTGACCAATTGAAGCTAGAGCAATCGGCAACAACGTGGATTAGGGGATTTAAGCGCGGTATTCATGGAATCCGGCTTATTTACCCTTGTCCTTCCGTTCTTGTCTCTTGCTTTCGCCTCCGGCCAAACCGAACGCAACCGGTCGTGGTTAGGAATCACCGTTACCTTGTCAGGGTAGGGTGCCTAACGGAGCGCTTGCGTATGGTTTGGGCGGAGTTCAATGGAAAATAACGGGAAAAGGAAATGAGCAAAGAAATGTTAACTTACAATATCATATGGATTCTTAACAACAACAATAAATACAACATTCACAAAATGAACAAAAGAGAGCAAAAGAAAAGATAAACAAAGAAAAGAAAAGATTACAAGAAAGAAAGTGCATGAATATAAATTGCAAGAAAGTAAAGCAAGGTAATAAAAAGCAAATAATAAATAAGCAATAAAAAGAACAAGAAACTAGGACTCAAGACAAGCATGTGATCAATAGCCAACCCTTAAACTTGCAAGCTCAATCAAGAGGTTGCAAGATCAAGGGAAGGGTAGAGAACGCATATGAAATGAAGTGCTAATTCCATGAAAGAATACGACCTTTGAGATCAATAACTAACCCTTAACCATTCAAGCTCAATGAAGAGGTTGAATGATCAAGAGAAAGCAAGAATCTCAAGGGGAAGAAGAAACAAAAGAGAATGATACAAAACCCTCATCTTCATTGATCTCCCACTCAAAAAGCTCTCACTACAATTTTCATGGAAAAAGAATGAAGAAGAAGAAGAAAAACTATACAAAAGACTACAAAAGAGGAACAAAAGAATCACCCTTGGTTGGGCTCAGATCTGCTGTATTTATAGGCAGGGAAATGAAGATCTAGAGCAACAATCTGCCTCCAAATAAGATTACCAAAAAGCCCCTGAAAAACGACAGAAAGAGGAGTATATAAGGCCGCGGATCCGCGGCCTGAACCCCATGTTAGCCGCGGATCCGCGGCCATCTTGGCGAGTTGGGTCGTGGGGTTTTGGTACTTTTCCTGGTTTGTTGTCCCCTGTTGTCTGGTATATATATTTTCTGAAAATACTTTCACATTTCTTCCAGAATTTCTGTTGAGGAAAGGTGGACTTTTGTGGATGCTTTTGTCATGATTGCCTCGAGCTCCGCGTAGATTTCTTGGAACTTGTTGTTGCCATTGAGCCTTATGCATGAAGGTGACATTGATTTGACATTTTGTCTTCCTAAACTGGTATCTGGCAACATACGGATGACGAGCGGAGACCGTGTTTTCTCAGTGGTTGGCAGGAACCCGGATTTTGTCGTGTTTTCCATGAATTTCACCGTTTTAGAACCGAGAACCTGTATCCTGCAAATATGTAACAAACACGGATTAAAAGTACCTACCTATAAACAACCGAGCGTAAGAATGGGCGGTATAAAATGCAGTATTCTGTGATGAACAATCTCCCAGTAAAGGGACTAAGTCCCTTTTGCTGCTGACGCACAGCGCCCGCGTGCCAGGAACATGGTGCGCTGGTGCTCTAGCGCACAGCGCCCGCGTGCCAGGCACGTGGGGCGCTGGTGCCTTCTCCCACGCATCCTTTGGTTGCCTTTTCCCCTTTTATATATGTGTGTATGTGTGTGTGTGTGTACACACACTCCACGACACTGTCCCTGTTAGAAAAAATTTTCTAACGGGGCGCTGCCCCGCACCCCGCAAAGGGGCTTCTAGCCCTCTTGACCCCCAGCCCGCTATCCGGGTAGCGGGGCCCCCGTAAAAACTTTACGGGGCCCCCAATATATCCAAACCCTTTCAAAACATACACACACTGCATGTTGAGTTCGCATGATCTGTTTAACCCGTCAATCGGAGGTTCTCTCGCTCCAAAGGCGGGGGTAATTAACGGCAGCTTAGTCCGCGGCTGCCGGAGATTTGGATCCCCACAATCAATAAACCCTGGCCTACCCTAGGCAGGGGGAATCTATAGTACACCAGACAATCGCGCGCGTATTCCCATCTCAATGGGGTGACGAAAAACACCCTAGACGCCTCATTATTGATTTATCCTTTTTTGTAAAAGGATTAATGAGGTGGAAATTAGGAGATATGTGAGGAATGGGTTGCAAGCATGGCTTAATAAATTGTTTATTCATTTTTGTTTCCTAATCAAGCATGGCTCCATTTTTAGTGAGTATTTTATTCCATGCTTGAATTATTGGAAAAAGACTAAGCCATTCTCACACCCAATTCTCAAGTTCATTCTCACATTATCATTCTCTCTTCTAGGTTTCCTCTCCTCCTCCCTCAAGCTCATCCCATCATATGAGTTGTGAATCAATGAGCATTGAGACAAATTAATCAAATACATCTTCTCTACTTCTACTTAGTAGTCTCTCTTAGCAATTCGGATCACTAAGTTACCTCATTTGAGGTTAGAGCTTGACCATAGGCCCTCAGGTGGATCTTTCTTCGACACCAAGGAGACCGGCAACCGAGTTCATTTGAAACTTCGGAGGAGCCAAAGAAAGGAGATCAAGAAGAAACTTGAACCGAGGAGCAAAGAACCATAAGAAGACCCGAAAGACTTGACACGAAGGTATAACCATTCAACCGAGTAGTTAAAGCCTTCTTGATGTTTAGTTTAGCTAGTTAAGGTTTAATCAAGATCCTAAGTCGATAAAGTCTATGTTGCAAAGCAAACTTGATGTTTGAACAAAAGAAATAAATCGTTTTTCATGTATTCCGCCTCCCCGCGAACTCGCGGGGTGTGCGATATAGACTTACAGAGTTCACGATCTCCGATGTCATCCTAACTTAGCGGTGAATGACACTTCTGTCCGTAGAGTGCTGCGAATGGCTCCATTCCAATGCTTGCCTGATAGCTGTTGTTGTATGAAAACTCCACAAGGTGTAGGTGATCTTTCCACGAACCTCCGAAGTCTAACATACAAGCTCTTAGGATGTCCTCCAGAATCTGAATTGTTCGCTCGGACTGTCCGTCCGTTTATGGATGATAAGCCGTGCTGAAGTTCAAACTCGTTCCCAGGTTAGCTTGCAGACTCTGCCAAATCTGTGATCAGGATCTGGTATGACGATTGGAGACGATGCAAACCGGTACTCCATATAATCTCACAATCTCCTGCATGAGTTCATGGGTATCAATATAGTATATTTTGAAGAGTTAAATCTTACTTTAGATTCATGCTCACCTCCATATACTTCTTTGCTAACGTCTCAGTAGATTGGCCAACTCGAAATGGAATAAAGTGAGCCGACTTGGTTAGTATATCCACAATAACCCATACTGCGTCGTTACCCTTCATGCTGCGAGGAAGGGCAGTCACGAAGTCCATGGTAATGTGCTGCCATTTCCATTCTGGGATTGGTAACGGCTGAAGTAGATCAACAGTTCTGTGATGTTCAGCCTTTACTTGCTGACACACCAAACATTCGGCTACGCTTCTGGCTACTTCACGCTTCATTCCATACCACCAGTAGTGTTGTCGTAGATCCTTGTACATTTTCGTACCACCGGGGTGTACAGAATAAGGAGAGCTGTGAGCTTCTTTCATCAACTCTTCTCGAACTGGGCCGTTTGGTATGCATAATCGACTTCCATACCTTAAGGATCCGTCTTCATGGATGATAAAGTCAGTTTGAAGTCCACTTTCTACTTGTTCTCGGATCTTTTGTAGCTTGACATCATTTGCTTAAGCTGCTTTGATCTGATTGACAAGAGTAGAATGGACTTGCAAGTTCATCAAATACGAAGCGTTACCTGGCATAATTACTTCGATCGCCAATCCGGGCAATTCCTGTTGTAGCTTCCACTGTGCGGTGAGATTCATTACTAACGGTTGGCGGCTAAGTGCATCAGGAACTACATTCACCTTTCCAGGATGATACTGTAGGTTGATGTCGAAATCCGCCATGAGTTCTAGCTATCTTCTCTGCCGCATATTTAATTCCTTCTGAGTAAATACATACTTCAGACTCTTGTGGTCAGTGTATATATCCACTCGTTCCCCTAGAAGATAGTGGTGCCAAATCTTAAGTGCGAAGATAACGGCTGCCAACTCCAGATTATGTGTTGGATAGTTACGCTCATGAACTTTCAGTTGTCTTGATACAAAAGCCACAACCTTTCCATGCCGGTGTAGAACACATCCTAATCTCTTACCGAACGCATCGCAATGCATAAAAAATCCTCCAGATTGATCCAGTATTACGAGAATAGGAGCAGAAGCTAATCTTGATTTGAGTTCTACAAAAGCTTTTTCACATGCTTCTGACCACATGAATACTTCATCTTTACGTGTGAGCTTGGTCAGGCGTGCTGCAATCTTCGAAAAACCTTCAATGAATTTTCGGTAGTATCCTGAAGAAACTTCGTATATCCTTTACCATTTTTGGTGTCGGCCACTCGCTGACAGCTGATACCTTAGCTGGATCTACTAAGATTCCTTCGCCTGAAATGATATGTCCGAGAAATCCGACTTGATCTAGCCAAAATTCACACTTTCTATACTTGGCATAGAGCTGATGTTGTTGTAATGTCTCCAAGACAATCCGTAAGTGCTCGGCGTGTTCTTTCCGATTCTTTGAATACATCAAGATGTCGTCGATGAAGATGACAACGAACCTGTCTAAATACTCTCGGAAAACTTGGTTCATCAGATTTATGAATATAGTAGGTGCATTGGCCACTCCAAATGGCATAACGAGGTATGCATAATGACTATATCGAGTCCTGAACACCGTCTTCGGAATGCCGGACTCTTTGAACTTCACCTGATGATAACCCGAACGAAGATCTAGTTTCGAAAATACACAGGACCCACTTAGCTGATCGAAAAGATCATCAATGCGCAGTAGTGGATACTTGTTCTTGATCGTTAGAATGTTCAGAGCTCGATAATCTAGAAACATCCTGTATGAACCTTCTTTCTTTTTCACAAGTAATACTGGAGATCCCCAGCTTGAAGTACTGGGACGAATCCATCCTTTCTTCTGGAGTTCGTCCAACTGAATGTGGATCTCCTTCAATCCTTCTGGACTTAACCGGTACGGAGCTTTGATTACAGGTTGCGCACCAGGTATCAATTCAATGCTAAACTCAAGAGCTCGATCGGGAGGCAAACCTGAGATATCTTCAGGGAATACATCCTCGAAATCTCGAAATACCTCTGGCTTTTCTTCTTCCGCCGGTAGAGTAAACACTTCTGCATTTTTTGGTTTAGCACGGAAGATTCCTGGCTTCAACGTTCGATCTCCACTCTTGAAGTAGAAGACTGGGTGATCCGGTATCTCAAATACTATCCTTTTTTTACGGCGATCAATCGTAGCATTGAACACTCCCAGCCAGTCCATTCCCAACACAACATCGAAATTTGGGATGTCCAGTAATTTGAAATTCGCATAGAATTCTCGTCCGAAAACTACAACTGGACACTGATCAAATCCCATAGTTGCTTTCAAGACTCCATTCCCGGAACTGACATTCCAGCGTGAAATGAGTGGCTTCACGGGAATTGCATGTGTTCTCACGAATCATTGCGACATGAAGCAGTGTGATGCTCCAGTATCGAACAGTGCGAGTGCAGGAAGGATGGCTACTGGTATAGTACCTAAGTTATGTGTGGTTAGTTTTAGATACAAGAAAAAAATAGTGATATACAAGGATTGAATAGATGTGAAAGGATTGCGAATTACCAGTGATTACTTGGCTAGTGGCTTCGGCTTCCTCGACTGTTATTGTGAAAGCCTGACGTCTGGGTATATTCCTCCTTGCTGGAGGCACATTCCTCTATCCTTGGGGGCACTTTTCTCCGCCCTTGAGGCACGTTTCTCTGTGCCTGGTGGAATTGATGAAGATGCAGTGCAGGAGGTCCACGTGGAGATGGAGCAGGGAGAGATAAACGAGGTGCAGGAGCCTGGATAGCTGGCCGATGCGAAACTGTGATTGCAGATCTTGGTGTTGGAGCTGGGTTGAGTCAATATGGACATGCTCCTATGGCTTGAGTGGATGAGCCACAAACCAAACACAGGCCATTTGCACGCCTGCAGTCTTTTTCCACGTGTCCATTCCTCTTGCAGTAGAAAAAAAAGTCTGGACTGGACCGGTTAAATGATCCTCCAGTCTCCTGGGTGAAAATGTCGGCCTAGAAGAGGCTCCTCCTGTCATCTGAGTGGCAGGGAGTTTCACATCGGCAGTCTGCGGTATGCCCTTCTTTTTCACAACTGCCTCATAGCGTCGGGCAGCCTTCAAAGCGAGATCATGGGTTAGGAAATCCCCTGTAGCGAGTGCAGCTTGGATTTCAGGGTCCAACCCTTGCTGAAATCGTCGTGTCCGGATCTCAGCAGTAGGAATCAGGTGTGTCGCGAACCTGTTACGACCTGGTGTTAGCAGTGTAGTAAGTGAGATCAAGAAATTGAATTTGAGACAATATCTTACCTGCTAAGCATGATAAACTCAGTATCGTATTCATTCACAGACTTGCTCCACATCGAGTCTTGTTGTAAGTGGATGAACTGCTGTTCCATATCAAAATGGACAGTCTCCAGAAAGTACTTCACGTAGAACAGATCGTGATACGTCTTCCACTCTATCGGTTGGGTGAGACGGCTTCCTTCAGCCTTCTACCAGACTCTGGCGTTGTCTGTTAGTTGCAACTTCGCAACTCTCATCCAGGCAATCTCTGGCACTTGTGCTGCTGCTAGATCGTCTTCTATCGACTGAGCCCATTCTTTTGCCTCCAGTAAGCTCTCTTTTCCTGAAAAATGTTTTGGGTGCAGTGTCCGGAGTTACTTGACTCCGGGTGCCTCGGCTTCGGGGCGGTGCATGAAGATAGCAGTCTGTTGCTGCTGACCCTCTAAGAGACTCTTGATTATCTCAAGCAGTACCGTTTGCTCGTTGATGGGAGCTGCAATGGTAGGTGATGGTGGTAAGGTAGGCAGTGGGGTGTTGCCATTGACGTTCGTGCTGGTGTTATTGGAAGAATCCATGACCTTGATAAAAAAAAGAGTGGTTGGAATAGATTCAAGAAATTTGAAATGTAAGGAATGTATAGCTGCCGATCCTTATAATTCTTATTATATATTGGTTAAGACTTCATGCAGAACTGACCTGCATGGGCCGCCAACAAAACCTATCACGCCCCGCTTTCCAATATACGGAATCGGTGACGTGACGGACCGCAACGTATTTACTAAGAAACAAATACGTTAAGCGTAATAAAGCAATATATATAAAATGTACAAGAATGACAAGTGATATAAAAAATATAAATAAAAACTTTTATTTACATTCACTTTACATACAGCTGTTTGAAAATGAAAAGATACAATGATATAAACAATGCCTAAACAGTGGCATACAAACTGAAAGTAAATATAAGGAGAGAGAAGTCCGACTGGGCAGTGAGCTGGTCCAAGTCTTCCTGGCTAGGCTCGATCTCCTGAGAGTCTGGTTCTCCTGACTAACATTCCAAAGAAATAAAAGACAGAAATGTCGTCAGCAAACTAGCGCTCGGTAAGTCTCAAAAGAAAGAATGGAATAGATCAAGTAATGTTAAATGAAACTGTTAAGTTGTACAGGTATATGATTGTTATCCTAACGTAATTGTTTGTATCTTGGTACAGAAGGTATTTGTGTATACGAGAGGAGTCCATCTTACCCTGTGGACTATGGTAACATATAGTACAAGGCCCCATCAAAATTCACGGGACAACAGCACGAGAGTTCATGTAGGTGTCTTTTAAGCGACCATCTCGTGCCACGTTAATACGTTCCGTATCAATCTACCACGTTATCCCCGCGTAATGTATTGTATAGAGTATATTTACAAGTCTTGTCAAAATCATGGATACAAATGTTCAAGTAGTCAGGTTCAGGATGTAATCTTGTATTCAAGTAGTCATGTCAAGTTATAACCATGGTTCGGTCAAGTTAAGTCAAGTATTCATGTTTGATATTGATATTTGAATTCAAGTATTCAGGTTCAAGTTCATGTATGCATGTTTGACTTTGGATTCAGGTTTGAAATGAACTCTGACTGAGTCAGACACTTGTAACTGATTTAGATCCTGAATTAGGTTCGGGAGTCATTGGTAACTGCTGCATATGGACGACAGGATTTATGTCTTTTTCCAAGACAATTACCATTGATAACTCCGTTAAGTTTTCTATCTTAAATAGGCAAGCACTCACTTTCTCCGACTCCCTGGGGCTCAAGAGAATTGATCCCGCTTAAACCTATATTTATTAAAGTTCTTAAATATTGTTTTCTATAACTCGAAAGGTTTTATGAAAAATATTTTTAATAAAATTTCAAAATAAATCTCGAGAATTTATTTATATTATTTAGGGTTTTCATGGATATGAATTTTAAGGATTTGAAGTATTTTAGTGATAATTGCTTAGTTTGGAAAGTTCATGGTATTTTATTGTAAAACCTGCCTTTTGTTGTTATCTAATGGTATTTTAGTGAAATTCGTAAATCTTTCATTTAAAAAAATGTATATTTATTATATTTTGAAAATATATGGATTTGTAATTTATATAATTATTAAAAATTAAATTTTATTTAATTAGAAAAATGTGTTTTTCTTAAAAACCGTATTTAAAACCATTCGAGACCGAATGCTCCGTGAGGAGGTCTGCATCTCGCTTTACTAGCCCAAAGATGTGCAATAATCCGCACCATCCATTAATGGGTCCCCTAACAAGGGTTGTAGAGGCATAATCACAAAGAAATTTAAAACACCGTTTAAAATAAATCCGGTTTTTATAGTAAGTGGTATTTTCTTGTAATAATGTTTTCGTAATAAAAATTCACACAAAAGAGGTATCGTGCTATGGAACCATGTGTGCGTGTGGAG
This sequence comes from Agapanthus africanus, assembly GCA_030015575.1. NCBI lineage: Eukaryota > Viridiplantae > Streptophyta > Magnoliopsida > Asparagales > Amaryllidaceae > Agapanthus > Agapanthus africanus. Next base: position 1,745,971 of record CM057348.1, read on the forward strand.
TAGGTCATTACACTGTAAAGTTTTCCTAAATATATAGTTTTAACAAAAAGGGATGATATTAAAGTTTATGGTATTTTAACGAAAAAGTTAAATTAAAGTTATTTCACATGAGAATTTTGATGAAAATTTGATTCTAAACATCATGGTTTAAGGTTACAAGTGATGTGTACAAGTAAGATTGAACAAAGTATTAAAGAGAAGGAGTTTTCTAGGGTTTTGAAAAAGATATCGGTATTAACTTCACTTACCGATATACGTTTTGAAATGAAATTTCAAAGGAGAAGAAGAGAGATTGAGAAGGACTTACTACTTGATTATGTTAAGAAGATATAGAAGAAGTGAAGGTTGTCGTCGTGGCGTCGCAGGAGCTCTGGAATAGTTTCGATTCTTCGTCGGAAGTTGACCGCTTGCTAACTTCTCTTTACTCCACTTGTACTTAGAAAAATTTTGAGGGTTTTGGCTAGAAATTTCAGAATGATGCTGAGCCAAAGTGTGGGGTGGTATTTATAGTGTAGAATTAGGGTTTTGGAATTAAAATGGTGGATTAAAAAGCATTAAAATTTGGTTTAATGGTGAAATGAAGGGTCTCTATTTGATTGCAGTGAAATCAAACAGTGTAGGGGTGTTAGGGGTAGGTGAAGGGGTTAGTGTGTAAAGCCCGGGGCTTATTGACCTCGATTCAACCGTCGGTACCGGCCTATTCTTCACTTCCGCCGGCCGATCTAGGGTTTCATGCCTCTCGATTTGTGCCACTTGGATTTCTCAGTGTTTACTCCATTTTCCATATGTTTGATTTTTTCTGACTTTTCATTTTTCTGTGTATTGCACGTGCAAACTTTTGGGCTTCCAAAAACTTTAAAAGAAAAATCAGAAAAAATAATGTGTCTAATGAGGATCGAACACAGGGGCTACGCCACAGCAATGCAAGACTTTATCAGTGAGCTACAAGTTATTTCTTGCTATTATTTAACAAAATTTACTTATAACTCAATTTCAGGCTGTATAACTCATTTCTATACATTAAACTGGAAAATTCCGTACAGTAAATTCAGAGTCATTACAGTACAAATGTTTCTCATCAAAGATGACGTTTTGGCTTCGTATTACTTTCTTACTTGTTTAATCCCACAGCCTATATCCGAACTCATTCCTATCATATCCGATGAAAGCGCACTTTCTCGACTTGGAATCAAGCTTACTCATTTCCTCCTTATCAACTAAAGAATATGCAACACAACCAAAAACTTTTAGGTGCAAATAACCAATCGGTTTACCTGACTAATTTTCTTCCGGAATATCTCCATCAAGCACACTTGCCGGGCTTCTGTTGATCAAGTACATAGCAGCATAAACCACCACTGCCCATAAGAACTTAGGCACATCCGTATTCAAGATCACACTCCGCACTCGCTCTAGGATCGTTTTGTTCATCTTTTTAGCGATGCCATTTTGTTGTGGCATCTCCAGTACCGTCTTCAACCAACGAATACCCTTCTGCAAGCAAAATACCTCAAACTTTTGTGTGCAGTATTCCCATCAATTATCGGACTTTAGGAATTTAACCATCAGCCCTGTTTGGTTCTCCACCTGCGCAATCCAGTTTTTGAAAATACCAAACACATCGGACTTTTTCTTCATCGCATACACCCATATCTTCCAGCTTGCATCATCAATGAACGTCACGAAGTACCGATTACCTCCATAAGACTCCACTGAGGCTGGACGTCATACGTCCGTATGCACCATCTCTAGCTTCTTGGTCTTCTTTATTACGCCTCCAATCCGAAATTTGAGCGTGTTTTGCTTCCCGCAAACACATCTCTCGTACAACCCCAACTCCACCTTTTTCAACCCCGAAAGAAGCCTCCTTTTTTGAAGAATTTTCAAGTTCTTCTCGCTGAGATGCCCTAATTGCCTATGCCATAATGAAGTCTCCGAATTTAACTCCGAACACGTTGCCAATGAAACCGAACCTCCGCTACTCCCACTGAAGAAATACAACGAACCGCTCAACTTGCCCCCAGCAACCACCAACGACCCTTTGATAATCTTCCACCGCGAATTTCTCAAATGTCGTAATATGTCAAGATGACTAGTAGAATCAGGCTCTTCAAATCTGAAATAAGACGAGCATTCTTCAATTTTAGTTGACCACCTCCAGACGGTTGCAAAATTATCGTCTCTTTACCAATGATCTTACACGGCTGACCGTTTCCCACCGTCGCATGCCCAAGGTTCTCCTGAACATACTCGCTGAAGTGATATCGTCCCGAAGTGTAATGGAAGGATGCTTCCGAATTTAGGAACCAAGTATCCGCTTTTGTGCTCTCGCTTGCCGATAAACAAAGACGGCGTTCCCTATGTTCTTGTGTACATACCGCATTAGCTTTCTTTCCATTTGCATTCTTATTCGAGTCTCTTTTTGGAGCTTTACAGTCACTTTTCCTATGACCCTTCTTTCTGCAATTCCAACACGCACCTTGGAATTTTCCTTTTGATTTTCCTCGGCTTTTAGACTTGCCCTTCTTCCCTTTCCCCATTTACATTGTTCTACTGCGATTCTCCACCGAAAGCGCGGAAGTTCTCGAACTCTCGCTCCCGACCTTTCTCCGTATCTTATCGTTTAATATGCAACTCACTGCATCATTAAACGTAATAGTCCTCGAAATTGAGTTGTTAACCGCCATCACTAGGTTCTCCTAACTCTGCGGCAACGAACAAATGAATAGGTGCTCAAATCTCGTCTTCAAACGCAATTGAAACGGATTCTTGTTGGCCCATCACGCTGTTGAATTCATTCAAGTGTTTTGTTACCGAACCACTTTCTACCATTTTCATGTTGAAAAGTTTCTTCATCAAGTATATCTTGTTTAATATTGAAGGCTTCTCATACAACTTCGCTAACGTCGTCATTAGCGACATGGTTGTCTTTTCCTTCGAGATATTAAAGACCACCTGCGGAGTCAACGACAACCTGATTGTTTTCAGGGCTTTCCTATCCAAAAGATTCTACGTCTCATTAGACATCTTATCGGGCCTCTCACCTGTCATCGGAAGATACAAATCTTTTTGATATAGGTAGTCCTCCATCTATATGCGCCACCAACCATAATTGTGATCATTGAATTTTTCGATCCTTACTTTATCCTCCGCCATCTTTCGTCTTTATCGCAGCAAACTCAACTTCTTCTCCGATCTGAACCAACGTCTTCAAAACGACGTTCTAAAAAAGTAGGGAAGATGACGTAGTTATCGTTACCCATCGTTTACCTAGATCGTAAATTTGAAGAACCTTACGTTTCTTAACCCTTGCTCTGATACATGTTGTTGGGGATGGAAGAAACCAATGCACGGAACAATGCTCGCAACAACACCCAAATCACGCAAACACAATTATGCAATTAAATGACGAAAGAACAATATAAATATGCGAGAATAAAAATAAGAAATCAAACACAAAGAGGTAAGAGATTTGTTAATGAGGTTCACCTACCGTATGGTTAGTCCCCGACAGAGTGGAATCTCAAATGTCTACTATAAACTTGAATCAAGTACACCGCGAGCAACTCTAGGAGTTTTCTCTCAAAACTCTCTAGATCGCAACCCTAGGAGTTTTCTTTCAAAACTCTCTGGATCTAAAGCCTTTACCCTCTCATATAATGATCTCTCTTATATTTAGCTGTAGTGTTGGTATACAAAATACATATAAGAGGTCCCAATTTATACACAAACCAATCATTTAATTAAGTAACTACCATAGTTAAGAAACTGGCATAAGACACTCCTCCCATTCCAACTAAGACTATGTCATCTTCTTAATTAAGAAACTGCCATAATACATCCCTTAATTAAGAAATCTTGGTTTTGGTAAAATATGATATGTTTTGTGTTTGAAGTTTCTGCATAATTTCAACACTCTTCAAATCTCTTGATTTCTTTCTTCTCTTTCAAAAGATCTTTTTTAATCTTTTTCTATCCTTCTATGAAATCTTGTATTAAATCTTTTTCCTTCCTTCCATGAAATCTTGCATTTTTTGATATCTCTTTTCCGCTTCCATGAGTTCTTGGATTTCTTGATTGCTTTTCTCTTTCTCTATGAAGTTTCTTGCTTAATGATCGTTTTTGAACTTCGGGATTAACCTCACTTTCTCTTCTATGAATTCTTTAACTTTTTTAATTTTCTTTGCATCCTTCACGAAATCTCTTGATTCGTGACTAGCTCTTATTATTTTCATTTTCAAATTCTTTAACATCTTCAATTTTTATAATTTCAATAAATCTTTTGATCACTTTAACAATACAGTAGTAAGAAATATTTACTATTATAAATCAAACTCCAAGCGGTCGCTGATATCTTTTCTTGACGTCTATCTTTTCCTAAAAAGTGTTAAAAATTGCGGGAAAAAACAGAATTTATTTTTTACTTCATTTCAACAAAAATATTTTAAAATCTAACTCTCCGTCTCTTTTATTCAAGAGGCAGATGAAAGAATATTTTCTCACACATCGTAATATCGTATAAAAATGTTTATTATTTCACACTTGCATAGCATATGCGAGAAAACTTGTTAACATAAAGTCAAACCCCCTTGACTTCAATTTGTTGATTAATTTCCCTTGGTAGGTATATCTCTAACTGAATATAAAATGGGATAAATGCTTGGAGGTATTCATTTGCAGCGGCGCTAGAATTTACTAACAAAGAGATTAAATTAAGATCAGACCAGAAGCAAACAGGTTAATTAATAATTATTTTTAAATGGCATATCATATGGGTATGGTTTAGTAGCTTAATTAGTTGGCTTAAATAGGCAGTATGAATGACCAGAGGGCAAAGGCGTGCTGGAATGGAAAGAAGTGCTGGAATGGAAAGAAGAAGACAAAAAGTTTTGAGTCGGTAACCATATAGAGAGCTTGAGGATCCGCGATGAAAAATACTTCTCTACAAACCTCTTGGAGGGGCTTTGAGATTCGTAGAACACGAATCTCAAAATCCATCCATAGGATTGCAAGGGGCTTGTTGAGACAACAAGCCCCGCCCTGGTAAAGAAGTTTTTCCCTCAGGGAAAGCGAATGTTCTCTAACAGAGGCTATTCTTATTTTGTTTGTCATCAATGCTTCCAAGAATCCAATATCATCTGGGATCCAAATCTCAGTCAACCATTACTATTCTCTTTTTACTTTTAAAAGGCAAAATTAACATTAATTATTTCCCCAATCGTTGTCATATAAGCGAATTTTTTTAGATGTCACGTCCAAAAGTTTACACCTCTACAACTTAATTGAATCTTTCTCAGCTGCGAAGAAGTAGCCGCAAAGAAATCCCGTGAATGTTCATCGAACTGACTACAGCCTGAGATCACATCACCCTGCAATTGACTGCTAATTTACATGTGATCAACCCTGAATGGTGCAACAGAGATGCATCCCCTAAATAAAATATGATCTGTGATGTCTCCCTCATTCCTTCCTTTCTTTGATACTAATCATGGCATCATGCTCAATGTTTGAAGCAAGATGAGCTAGTTGTAGCCAGATATATATGTCCACACACACATGGCATCAAAGTATACTAGTTGTCCAAGCACTCGAATCATATAATTGTAATGTACTCGAATCATATAACCTGGCCATGATATAACATAAACAAATCGATGTTCTAACATCCAGTCAGTAGAGAATAGTTCAAATACGTGCTGTATTGGGCACTCTTCTTCAATAATACAATCTCTGTTTGGACAGAGTTCAGTTTAAGACATTCTCTTTTTGCTACGAAGGTAGAACCCCTGAATCTATGAAAATACCACTTCAAGAATAAGCCTAAATCTATGCTTGATTTGGAATGCCATTTATACAAATCATTTCTCTACAATGAAGGGAGGCCAGAAAAAGGAAAAGAAAACCAAAAAAATAAAAATAAAAATTGGTGACATAAATAAAGAGCAAATGGCAAGTACTGACATTAAGGTTCTAGTGATGATGTCTTGTGTTAGAGCTGCGGATGGTCACGCCATGCAAAAATTTGGTGTACCCAAGAAAGTTTAGTTTACCATCTGATGGTCTGATCCAATCACGGGCCATCGGAAATGCTGCAGGACCGAGGTTCATTTCCTACATATGGCAAATTTATTATGATTCAGGAGCATACTTGATTCTTAATCTCCCTGTAGCTAAACCAAAACTCCAAAGTTATATTAAGGTTTAAGATAATAAGACTCTGCAAATTGTGCGCCGAAGCATTGTCTTTCACGCACCAGCAGTCTTTTCAATTCAACAGCTTTAAATGCGTGTCTGGTGGGTTTGAATCCAGATGTATATAATATTTTCTTGATCTTTATATTGATATATTCTAACAAATATTACCTGAGTCAATTCTTCAACTGAGATGATCCTGTTACCCTCTTGCTCAAAGTGCTCAAATGCGGTGCTGGCAATCTGCTCCCACCCTTCCAAAGCTTCGAGTTGATAAGGGCTGACGGCTGCAGCACAGAACTCTTCGAAGTCCATTTTTCTAAATGCAAGTGGTTCCAACTGAACATCGCAGCCACACATTAGCTGCTATTGTTTCTATTCTAACAGTACTAAAAGCTCTAACACAGACATCCAAAGCTGATGGGTACAGTAAAATTAACGTCCACGGCATACACCCTTCATTTGTACATCATCCAGCAATTCTAACTCCTCAACTGGCTTCTAGTTTAGGACCGATGACGTTTTCTAGCTAGGGTTTTGAATATGCTTGCTTGATTTTTGTCTTGCTGAGGTGCTGGTATGCTATATTTTCATATCATGCTAAATTTCTTAAAGATATTGAGTGTTCCCATTAGAAGGGGGGAAAATGAAAAACTCGATGGTTTCTAAAATTCAATTTGTGTGCCCTTGTGCAGTTTGTAAGCTCAGACGTTCTCAACATCATTGAAAAAGGGATAAATAACCAAAATGCATTCTTTGCCCTTTGTAGGCCAAGGCAACAACTCGGCCTGCTTTTTTCACATAATAATGGCTCTGGAAATGATCAGTAGCGATGAAACTATTTATCATAAAAAGCGTTTAGATCTTATGAGCTCTCCAGGCATCTCTACCAGCAACCAATTAAGAAAAAATGAATGAATTCAATAAGATGAACCTTTTTTTTTAACCTAACAGCAAACTAATGTTTAAGTATGTTCATAGAAATAAAGTAAAACAATGTTAAGAATTGCCTGTCATGATGCATTCCGCAATAGAAAATTTCATTGAAGTAAAAACATCCAGATGAATTCATGGAAACTAGCAAAATGAATTATCGGTGGAAGCCAAACAGCAGTGTAGCATGGTATATTTCAGTATAATTATCATGTGCTAAAAGGAAGGTAGTAAAATTCTAAATTGAACGCTGAAGTAGTTATTATATTACCACATTCAAGATATCATGAACCTTAGCTTCCTTCATGGCATCGGTTACATTCCGCAAAAGTGCCTGCATTTTTTATGTTTACAGTAAGAATGAGGAGATGATAGCAAATAGAGGAATCAAAAACAAAGTCAAAATCATCCACTCTTCCCAGCCAACAAAACTTTAAAATGGAGGGAAATCAAAAAAAGAAAAAGAGTTACCGTCCGAAAATTGTCAAGGGATACACGCCCTTCTTTATTTGGTTCCAATAAATAAAATTGTGACCTTAAATATATGAGCTCATCATCTGTTAAAGCTTTGGATAGAGCCTGCAAAAAGTAGTTCAAAAAAGTAATTTATTTACTGCAAAACTCAATAAGAATTGCGAGGATGATGCATTATCAGATCCATAGTAATAGATAGAATAACAGAGAAATAGTAACATTTCCATAACACATTTTCATGTAGTTACCACTCCCGAATATGCAACACCTATACTCTTTTCTAATGCATAACACATTTCCATGCAACAGTCTATATTCATCGACTAATAGTTTTCCACCCTATAATCAGGAAGCCCCGCCTCAAAAAGAGCACGTTTCCAGGTATAAAATGTCAACGGGCGAATAGGCAGCAAAGATGGTATTATTCATTTTGCACTACACAGCTCTATAATAGTTCTGGTATAGATGTCAGCTAACAATGCAGACCATGATTCTAGCAGGAGCCTACCTACTCTTTCCAACAATGCATAAAATCTAGCTGATTAAATAACAATAGGATAAATACGGCATTTTGGGGATATAGCTTTTCTATCTCATCAACATATTCACCACCATCATCTACCCTCCTCCCATTAAAACGAATTGCCTACAAAGATGGGCTGCATGAAAAAATTGACAAAGTTTTACCACTAGGCATCTACTTGGAATCAACCCTCTATGCATAAGTACCGAGAATGTTGATTATTAACCATTTTACAAGGTTAATCAAACTGGTGGAATTTCAGCAACTTGGCATGACGAAAGATGGTCTGCATATCTTCCATGTCTGATCTCTAAGGTTTGATTAGTACCGAGAATGTTGATTATTAACCATTTTACAAGGTTAATCAAACTGGTGGAATTTCAGCAACTTGGCATGACGAAAAATGGTCTGCATATCTTCCATGTCTGATCTCTAAGGTTTGATGTATACAAAGAGTATTATGACAGGAAATATTGCCAATTGTAATGGTTTGTTCTCGTAGGTTAGATTGTGTCACGAGGAAAGCAAGAACCTAGACATCCCAATCCACACACACTATTATGTGAAAATTTCGCTAATAACAGAACAGATGCATTTCAATTTTAAGTCTTACATTTACAAAACCAGTATTTGTGTATTCGATTTGAAGTTTCTTTTGTTGAGGTTTGTCTCGTATCCATTTGCGCATCTATAGGCAATTGAGACCGGGCCATCTATTGGTGTGGGCCATTCAATAGGTGATGAATGGTGCTAGCATTTAAGCACTATATATGTCTCTTCTGGGTTTGGAGGCTTTACTTCTTTTTCTTTCCTTTCTTTTTTGTCTTTTCTTTTTTTTGGGTGAGGGGAGGGGGCTGGGGGCTAGAGAGATGTAGCTACTATGAATGTGCCTTCCCTCTCTTATGGTGTGAAAGCAACAAGAGTGGGGAGATGAGATATATGAGAGAATTAAGAGTTGTGTGAGAGCTTGTAACTTTCTCATGTTGTAATTTTCTATACCCGTGATCCTCGAAGGAGCACACCAAGAGTCGCAGAGGAAAATCTATCAGGATCGCGTGCAAACAAACTACTTGAAAAAAACTAACCGGAAAATCTACCAGAACAATGCAAATTATCAGAACCACACCCTAAATAACACAACACAAGATTTTACCCAGGTTCAGCGTAACTTGCACCTAATCTTATAATCCGACGATGAAAGCTTCCACTATCAAGAAAGTATTATACGAGAACGCTCTTACCGATCACCATCTAATAAAAAATACAATCTCTCTCTTTTTTCTTTTCAAAGCCGCAACAAATATTTTTCAAGGCTCTCTGTGTTAATATAGGGTTTAATTAATCTCATGTATATAAGGCAGAGGCTTTACAAAAGATAAAGTTAAAGTTTCAATCAATTTAAACTTTAGATTTATTCAAATAACTAATTCTAATCCAACTCAAACTTGAACCTGCAGCCTCCTCTCAATTCAAGACTTGGATTCCACGTGCATTGCACGTGCAATCCTCTTAGCTATAGTTTTGGGCCTATTCACCTGGGCCTTTGATCTTACGCCTATAATTTTGAACCAATTAACAACAATCTCCACTTTGATTCAAAATTCATCATAATCTCGTCATTTTCTTTAAAAACCTTGGAATTTTTGCTCTCGTCGTCGTTGTGCCTTCATCAAACAATTAGGCTGATCAAGTCCAAGTATTGCTTGAACTTGATATCCGGAACCATTCCATAAATGCAACCGTCTGACTCCAATGGGTACCAACCTTCATATGAGCCACAACCGTCTTCTCGTATTCCAAGAAGAACACTCTCATCTCCTGTGGAATACCCAAAATCAATATCCTCCGCAAATACATGGTCTCCCTAACCGCCTCCAAGACAATTAACACTCCCGACTCTTCTGTCGATACCTACCTAGCACTGCATCTGTGCCCCTAACCCATCCTCGACCTCCATCTGTCCCAATCACCGACTGTCCTTGATGATGACACCAATCCAAAATGAGCCTCTAACTGAGAAGATACGGGCTGAGTCTTCTCTCTCATACCGAGCAAGAACCTGCATGATATATTGCTGCAACTGACGCAACTACACATCCATGACAATATCCATGCCATGAATCTCTAATGCAGACTTTTCGTCGAACTCCTTATCCCATACTCTTTCATACCGAGCGAGAACCTGCTTGATATACTGTTGTAACTGATGCAACTCCACATCCATGACAATATCCATGCCACGAATCTCCCGTGCAAACTTTTTGTCGAACTCCTTATCCCATGTTCTCAGAGACTCGTCCCTGGCCTCTCCTGTGTGCCTAAATCTCATAGGCCTCCACACAATTAGTTGTACCGGACTCTCCATCTAAATCGAAATACCGACCACCTCATCTGTACATGTAACCTGGACTGAAGCCTCAAACAACACCTGGCTCGGTGATCCTGTTTTCTGCTCACCATCTGCCTTAGTCTGTTTTCTTCGAGATATCGCAGACTCAACTAAAATATTTTGGTTCATTACTCTATCCTTAGTACCAGGACACCACGACCTATATCCTTTTGCTCCACATCTAAAACTATGAAGCCGTAAGTAATTCACAGCCCTTCCAGTCCATACCTCCTTAGGAATTATCCTGTCTGCTGCCGTCGATAGTGACCGATCGATGAGGCACTCAACAGTAGATAGGGCCACCGTCCGAAACTCCCCCGGAACTCCAACCATAAGCCGTGAATACCTGTTCTTCCCAAATACCGTCCGAACCATCTGTTCTGCTCCGCCAATATACCTAGAATCAAAAGTGGTGTGATACACGATCTTCCCTAACGTACAGAACCCTCCACCACGATCCGAATGAAGAACCTTCACGTGCTTCCCGAACTGATTCTCCACAACAGCCTTCCTGAAAATCTCAAAATTCTTGATCTTCGGCTTAAGAACGTACACCCACAACATTCTCGAGAAGCCGTCAACGAAGAAATCCCGATGTCTAACTCCACCTCGAGAACAAACCGGTGCAGGAACCATCTCTGTTTTCTTCCCTTGAACACAGTCCTCCTAAAGATCTCTCCTGCCGATCTCTACACCTCCAAATGATTGCCTCTTTCGAAACCCCTCCAAACTCGTCTCGTCAATATGGCCCAATCGTGGATGCCGCATCTTGACGGAATCTGAATCACCTGAACTAGTAAAAAGTCTAGCAATATCTCCTAAGGCTATCCGTCCCTGAAAAAAATGGAGATTCCTCAACCTCTTCGCCTTCATGACAATACGAGCATCTCTGAAAATCTTCGTGGAATCTCTATCGATCACACACTTACAAGCGATCCCGCCCAAAGCACCTATGAAATCAAGCTCCTCCTAAGATCTAGCATATGCCTGACATCTGTCAATGTCCGAACTCTCTCATCATGCATGCGAATCCGAACTGTACCAATCCCAACAACTCTGCTCAGCGTACCATTTTCAATAAAGATCGAGTCTCTATCAACTGAACGGTACGTAGCAAACCAACTCCAATTTGGAGTCACATGGAATGAACACCCTGAATCCAACATCCATGATCCATGTGCGTCTGAAGTCGCACATACCGATAGAATCAAACTATCACTGCCCTCATCGGAATCCTCCACCGCAACTACAGTACAGGAAGACATCTGCTTGCCTTTCTCCTTACACTTCGGACAATGCTTTTTCCAATGCCCGCTCTCCTCGCAAATAAAACACTTGTCATTCTCGCAATTTCTCGATTTTCCCTTGGAGCCACCATTTGAATGGTATCTAAACAGAACACATTATTCTGACCACTCTTGTCACCTACCACCTTCTCCCTCAACACCTCACTGTGCAGACCTGCTTTGACATCTTCTAAAGAAAGCTTATCCTAACCATACACCATCGACTTGACGAACTGTCCATACTCTGAAGTCAACGAACAAAGTAAAATCATCGTATGATCCTCATCCTCTATCTTCATCTCCACGTTCCATAAATCTATCTGGTTGAGTTTGTCCAGATGGTATTTAACGGTTGTCCCCTCCATCTTTAATATTTACAATCGTTGCTTAAGGTAGAGATGATTTGTGAGAGATTTCATGTATATGGACTCCAACATGTACCATAACCCCGCTGACGTAGTCTCTTGCTCGACTTCGCAAAGAACTTCATCAGCCAAGTGAAGTTGTATCGCACTAAAGGCCTTGTCCTCCATCTCTTCTTTCTTATCCTTTATGGTAGTCTTCGGAATACTGTCTTTTGTAAAGAAAATCTTGTGAACCCCTTACTGCTTGAGAATAGCCGTCATCTTCAACCTTCAAAAGGCCAAAATTGTTCCGCCTATCAAACTTGTCCACCTTGTAATGCGTAAATGTCATCTCCCTAAATAATTCGAAAGCACCGAATCTAATACCTTGATACCACTTGTTGTAATTTTCTATACCCGTGATCCTCGAAAGAGTCACAAAACATACCAACGGAAAATCTATCAGGATCGCGTACAAACAAATTTACATGAAAAATGCTAACTGGACAATCTACCAAAAAATTCAAATTATCAGAAGCACACACCAAACAACACAACAAAAGATTTTACCCAGGTTCGGCGCAACTTGCACCTAATCCTGCAATCCGACGACGAAAGCTTTCACTATTAAAAAAGTATTCACAAGAACGCCCTCACTGATCACCGCCTAATACAAAATACAATCTCTCTCTCAAACCTCTTTCTCTCTCTCGGCCTTTTCTTTTCAAAGCCGCAACAAATATTTTTCAAGGCTCTCTATGTAAATATAGGGTTTAATTAATCCTATATATATATATATATATATATATATATATATATAAGGCAGAGGATTTACAAGAGATAAAGTTAAAGTTTCAATCAATTTAAACTTTAGATTTATTCAAATAACTAATCCTAATCCAACTCCAACTTGAGCCTGCAGCCACCTCTCAATCCAAGACTTGGATTGACAGTGCATTGCACGTGCTTGCATCTTAGCTCTAGTTTTGGGCTTAATCACCTGGGCCTTTGATCTTGGGCCTATAATTTTGAACCGATTATTAACATCTTGGTGTCAATCGAATCCTCGTGTTTTGTCCTGTGGATGTAGGTCGATTTAGTCGAACCACGTTAAATCCAGTGTGTGATCTTTTCTTCGTGGTTTGATTAATTGTGATGTCTTGTGGCTCGATGTGGTGAGAGGGTCAAAATCCTCAACACCTTTGTCCATGAGTAAACAATACCTAATCCAAACTTTTCCCTAACATAAGAATTCTCTATATGGAATTATTTGCAGATCACCAGCATACATGTAGCCAAATGAAGTATAGTCCTTGCAGTAAAACTTTCTTCTTCAATGTCCAGGGTCAAAATAATGTCCTAAAAGAAAATTCTAGTAGTTTTTCTAAGTACACATGTAAGAACATCATAGAACAGATGTGTGCATCAGGTATAATAGATAAATGGTATAGAGGTTTTCTCCCCCAAAATTAACCCATTTATATTCTATGTAGGATCATGGAAGTCTGACCGCGTACTTCCATAAACTACGGTAACCATAGGAGACAAGTGTTTCCAAGAGAGAAGAATCAAAATGGACCAAGCAAGATGTTATATAAATCACAGGAAAATTGGGATCTATGATCCTTATAAAGCCTATAATATTAAATTTTAAGAAACGAACATAGAACCTTGAGTGCTGCACGTTTAAATGGAGTTGCGCGTAGATATCCTTTCACTAATTTATAAATTAGTATGTCTAAGGGGATTTGTTGCTGTTCATCTCGCAACCATGGATGATCTGCCACACCAAAAGCAAATTGTTAGATTGCATCAATTCGCCGTAGTAGGGAATTCCACACAAAGGAACACAGTATAAGACCTCAAAAATTAATATCCACCATGAATTAGATGTCAAATTTAAGATCGAGTTAGGTGTGTCATTTAAGATTGATTACCGGTTTAATACTGATAGAGGACCAGCATCAAGATACATCTCTACTATTAAAACCACAAAACTTGGGATCCTCAATTTTAAATTCCAATTGGACTACCAAACACCCGTTGAGTGACATGTGTCATTCTTATAATTAAGAAGAAATCAAGTAAAAGGAGAGAGAAACAAAAATTACACAAAAGATATGAAATTGATTTAATATAATAACTATTTATCTAATAAAAACTAGTTTTAGATCACGAATTAAAACTAACTTTTTTTTATCTAACAAGTTTAATTTTCTTCTCTACAATGCAAATTATATATAAACGCGCATCACACGTGCAATACACTAGTATTACATACTCAGAGCCTGGGCAGCTGTCATTCTTTTTCTGTAGTCCTTATTAAGAAGCCTTTTCACAAAATCCTTTGCCTCTGGAGACACATCAGGCCAAGGAGAATCAACGAAATAAGGGTCTGCTCTCAGAACAGCACGGAATATTCCTGATTCTGTCCGTGCCCAGAATGGTCTGCTACCACACAACAAGATGTATGTGATAACACCAATGCTCCAAATGTCTGCTTCTGTGCTGTATGATCTATGTAGAACCTCAGGGGCAACATAATATGCACTACCAACAATGTCGTTAAGCCTTTCCTCTGCAAAGGAACACCACATGGTTAAATCTTCAACTCGACACGTTGATATTGTTATGATGTTACAAGATGGCTTTAACCAAAAGGGCATGTGGCATGTTTACAAAGCTTGTGTATTCAAAATCAACTGTTCAGCCTCAAGAACCTAACAACTCTTTCACCCAGAAATTGGTATAGACACCAATCATAATACTCTCATGTCATAGGTTAAAAGATTTAGAAGTTAACACCAAAATTAATAGTCATAACTTTTGATTACTTGATTCAGAAAATGAGAAGCAAAGCAGCAAGCTATATATCAAGCTGGCAATTACCTGGTCTGATAAAATCAGAAAGGCCAAAATCAATTAACTTCATGGGAGCATTTTCATCTTTTGTAGTGAAGAGAAAATTCTGTCAGAAAAAATTTAGAACAAGAGTATCAGCAGAGACGAAACTCCCCCCCCCCCCCAAAGGACCAGGCAAATGTCCATAAAAACAACATTAAATAAAAATAATTTGAAATTAACAAATTCTGTTGGAAAATTTTCAGAATATAGAGTATCAGTAATGATGAAATATAATAAGAGTTTTTTCAGGAAAAAAAGGACCAGGCAGTGGTCTATAAAAAAAAGCGATGCTAGATAAAATAACCTGAAATTAACAAACAAAAACAAGGGCATGAACTATAGCCCAGAAGCAGACCTCAGGTTTTAAATCACGATGCACGACACCTTGAAGATGACAAAAGGCAACGACGCTTAATATTTGCACAATAATTACTTTTGCGTCATCTTCCTTGTACCTTCCACCTCTTCAACAAGAACAGGATATAATTTAACATGTCAGCGGTGCACGCATAAGAACATAAACAATATATGGTTGAAAAAAACAGAAGTTACAATACCTGGATAGTATTCTATCAAGTAACTCTCCACCTTCACACAATCTGAATTAAGGAAAAAAGTCAGAGAGCATCTAGAAGGTTTGTTGGCATTAAAAAGTCTAAAAAGGTATAGTAAATTACCAGTTCACTATAACAAAAAAATGCATTTAATAGTGTAAACAAATACTTCATTAATTTTCAATTTATTTTTCCATCTCATTCATGAGTGAAAAAGTTATATGAAATGCATAATGCACATTCAACTGAATAATTAAAATCAGAATAAAAATTAAATTTTTCTTAAACATAAATTAGATTAATAAATTAATTCAGAAAACCACTGCAAGCAGTGTATAAGATAATAACAGAAATATACCCCGGTATAGTCATAATAAGATTATAAAAAGATCAAATATATACAAAAGAGATGAGGTAGAAAGCATACTCCATAACAATGTAGACATTCAGAGCATCCTCGCACGCATCATAAAATTTGACTAAATTTGAATGTCCAGATAAAACTTTCAAAATTTTCACCTCCCTACGAACATCTTCAATTGAAATAGCTGTTGTCATCTATCAAAATACAAAGAGCAATTAGCAAATTTTGCACCACAATACCTACGCAACCTGTGAAGACATATTACATGCCATCACTATAAAGTGAAACTTATATGTAGCCTAGTGAGCCGGAAAAGTGAAGAGAGAAAAAGGAAGAAAGGAAGAATCATATTCATTTCGCACATGCAACTTGAATATTTATACTCAGTTAATGCAAAACTTATGCTTCTCTTTTGGCAACGACACCACAAAGGGTTGTATCTTAGAAATTTGAGGATGGACCAAACCTATCACACATGTGGTTATTATGCCAAGGTAGTTGTTACCGGCAAGCATTCTTTAACAAAATTTTTTTTAATGTTTTTTTTGTCGACGTAATAGGTTCCTACCTATGAAGCATGGACACTTCGAACAAGGTATCGTGACCATCTCTAACATGTATCCTGACACTTGCCAACAGACAGGCCATATACCTATCAACCATGCCGAAAGTGTCGTATCTGTGTATCCTATACATATTCCATATGTTTTTGGTTATCATCACATCTTTTATTTTAAAACTTAATTCTTGTTTAAATTTAGTTGATGTATTTTACATTATTCATATATACATCTACTTGCAAACTTAATTATGTTCAGTTATATTGGTTAATCATGAATATTTTTGTTGTTTTTTACATTTTACATTTTTATTGGTTCTTAAGATATGCACGACTTTTGATTTTCAATTAGGTAGAATTTTTATATTGCATGTAACATAACTAGCAATTTGTAAATGTAGCTATCCGATCCTTTTATAATTTATTTGTTATTTTTATATATGTACATATGGAATGACAATAGTTTTGGTTGATAGTTTATTGTTGTTATAAATATGTATTGAGTGTATATCATGGTATGAGAAATCAGCAGTACTCTATTTCGGGAAAGTTTCGGTCGAAACTTATCGAAATTCTTTTAAAAAGTTGAAGAATGGATTTTACCAAAAGAAGGATTAGAAAAAAGAGTTGCCTCTTGAAAAGTTGTGGCTTTCATTGCATACATGTATGTTCCTGAGGTGAGAAAGTGACGAAAAGAAATGACAAGAAGAAGACAAAACATGGAAAGAAGAGAGCATGACAAGATAAAAATGCAATTACTATCAATTCTCTAATTATAATTACTGGGATATTTCAAATATTTTTCAACCATGTTTTAACCCTCAATCCAATTTCCGTCTTTTATTGTATATACCAAAATTGCTTAGCGTTAAATAATTTCTTTCATCGCAGTTAACATCCACATCAATCTTGCTAAAAATGATGCAAATTAATTATTTATGTGAATCTATTTATTGATGGGTAATTTTCTTTCCTTCGTTATAAAAAATAACATGCTTACGTTATTTTTATCAATTCATTAATGACGCTTTAATAATACGTTGTCTCCTATTATTTTTTCTTATCTTTTCTCTAGCAGAGATTAACATTCAAATACAATTATTCACATTCATCCATTACATTCTAATGTTGTAAAATGTGTTCTATGTTGCCGCATATGCGACCACTTGGCGTATTAAAAAGACGAATTTTATTTTATATGTGTGTGAGAGAGAATATCTAAAACCAAAATAAAAAATCTGAAACCAATGGAACTTAACGAAACACGCCGAAACTTTTAAAATGAAATAGACCAAATCAGAAACGAAACCGGGTTATCAAATCTTTATATATATATATATATATATATATATATATATATATAGAAAGAGAGAGAGAGAGAGAAGCCTTAGGTGGCATTAAAAATCTATATCCTCCACGATGTTTTACGACGATCGGCACCCATTATCTCCATCTTTATCATCTAAGATGTGGATACACCAAATTTCAGGTGATTCCACCACTTTTGGACCATGGATTTAGCAATGTAAGAAGTTCTATTGTTAGTAAACTGTTTGTTTTACACCCGCTAAATCGACGGTCCAAAAATGGTAGAATCATATGAAATTTGGTGTATCCACATCTTAGATGATAAAGATGGAGGTGATGGATGTCGATCGTCGAAAAAAATCGTGGAGAGTATTTTTTCGACGCCAAAGAGGAAATTCCCTCATACGATACCTTTCCTCCATTATCCTCATACACACATACATACATATATGCATTAAAAATCTGTCTTATCATAGCGTCCTTGTGTCCCATTTTTTGGAATTTTCCATCTTGACGTATCCATATTGTGTCGTGTCAAGATGACAACTTTTTTCCATGTTTTACTAATTAATAATAGATAGGATGTTAGAATCACACTTGCAATCTTTTATAAGCCTATTGACTATCAAAGGTTGAAGTTCAAGTCGACCACTTCTCGTAACAACTATGAAAATCTCCTGAAGAGCAAGTAGATGGGCATACAAACTTCATATTCAAATTATAATTCCAGTTTAAGCATCAAAACATGTAGGATTATAGCAATTAAGATCATCACAAGGCAAAAAATCAAACCCTGAAAACTTGGGATCAGACTTCAAATCATTTTAATTAGTGTGTTCTCATCTTCGGTCTCTTAAAAAATAATATATCTACTTACAAGGCCAAAAGCCGCCAAAGAATTGCTGAAACAACGACTAGATCAATGTTAGAAAAATTCTATTCATCCTAACTCCATGGTATCATCCAAACATGCATAGGTTATTAGACTCGGAAGAACAAATCCCTAACGCACATGCAAACCAGTAACGTTAGAGCTAAAATGTCAAGGAATTAAAGCCCACTATATTGGATATAGATCATTTGACTTTATAATCAATAACACATGATCGATAATGGTCTTAGAACCCTAACATATATCCAGTATTAGTCGCATCACCACTACTTTACGTATTGCTAAATCATATAAACCGGCATATTATTTACATTAATACTTGAATCAGCATTTTCTTTCTTATTCACTTTCTAAGTATAATCACACTTTACTGAAACACCCAAAATGTTTCCTTCCGTCTTGGAGTTAACCTGCGTTTTCACACCTCAAATAGAAAAGTTCATAATAGAAGTCAAGAAAAATTGCAGATAGATATTTCATACCAATTTGTTCCTCGCATCCATCATTCCTTTAAGATCGATTAACTCACCATATGTCTATTGCTCGCCTACCTTCATTCACTCTATATTTTAGTGCCGCATTAAAATCCCGCTAGCTCCAATAATGTCCAATTATTAAAACACAAAACTACAAAATTTATCATGAATTCATGATGCCCAATGCCTAGGCTTTCCAATACGAGAAGTCGAGAACATTCACTATTCACGCCTAAGCCTTATGTCCTAGGTCATACACAGCATATTCCCGATCGCTGAAAACTCGATCATGGATTTAGGCGGGCCATATTGTCCTAACAATTTTTAAAATATTGTAAGTAAAAATATTTTCCAAATGAAGGAGAGAAAATCTCAATAATAACAAATTTTGGTTTAAACCAACACTAAATTTTGCAACACAACACCCAAAATTGTCCTTTTGCCCCAAGGTTGACCCATGATTTCATATCTGAGATCATTCAAAAGTTCAGAATTGGTGCTCAAATTGGAGCTCAACAATTCCACTAACAAAGATTGCACTACCAATTTACTATCCACCATAGCTCTCCTATCATATTTATTCTCTTTGACCCCTTCCATTGTCACATTGAAATTAATCCTAATCCCGCTAGATCAAACGGATGTCTAACTTTGACATATAAAATCACCATGGATTCATGCCCACAACCCCAATACTTGGCAGGCATTTACTAATCTTTTACAATACATATTCCCTGATCCATACACAGTCATCAAATACCTTATTGTTAAAACTTAATCTCAAAGTTGTTCTTTTTGTTCTTGTGGAAAATGTTGGCTTATGGATTTTCGTAATTCGATTATTTAGTTTTGATGATATTGTATAATATTAATGGATAGATACAAGTGTTTATTATTGCATATCTTATAACATTGTATATTAGCTTGGTCATGCTTAAGATTGGGTTTTCAGAATATTCTCACGACACAAGCTTATAATAGATGAAGAAGGAAATTGAGATAAAACGACAAATCTATTGGAGATTGGAAGATAATGGACTAAAACTCCTCAAAATTCAAATTCAAGCTTAAGAAGCTAAGGAGTCAAAAGTCCAAGTTTAAAGAATTAAAGAATCGAAGAATTCAAGAGTCCGAGCTACAAGTGTAATCTCTAAGAAAATCGATATAAATACTTCATAATTTATTAGAATAGTCAATAAAAGCTCAAGCACACACAGTTGAATACATAAAACTTTTGGTTTTTACTTTGCAAAGATCTTAGACCAAAAACGATTTTTTATTCTTTTGAAAAAGAGCCAAAATTCTTATCAATGCTTCAGGTCAGACGTTTGCCCCAAAAGACCTGCAAACGTCTGGCCACTGTCGCATACATGTTTTCAGATTCAAATATATGTTTTGTCTTATTGACAGACGTCTACGCAAATGACCTGCAGATGTATGGCTGCGGTCTGTGGTTTTGGAAAAGGATCTCAGACGTCTGAAGCTTATTATAAGTCAGACGGTCAGACGTTTAAAACTTATTTTTTGGCCAAATGTTTTCTTGTTCAGACGTCTGCCCGTTTTTTCTTCAGACGTCTGACTTTAAGAATCGTTCAAAAATATTACTGTTACTGTGCATTTAATGCTACAACGGTTCGATTTTTTTTACAAAGGCAGACGTTTGACCCTTGTGAACTACATACGTCTGCCCCGACTGAAAAATATGCTTTTCTTTCGTTTTGAGATGTTTTTGTGTGTGGGCTATAAAAGGGTTTTTGGTGAACATTTATTGCAAGAATTTTCTTGAGTAAAATATTGAAGTTTCTTCATCTTCCTCACCAACCAAAATACACAATTCCTTGAGCTCATAATTGCAAATCTTATACTCCATTGAAATATATTTAGAGCTTTGATTGAAAAACTCTTGAGAGAGTAATTGGGTTGTAATTTTCTCTCTTTAGTGTGAGAGAGCCTTTGTAAGGAGGAGGATAATCTTGTTGAGAAGCGCGTCACTCCTGTGTCAAGTGACGTGATTGTAGTTGTGAGTGCACAACGTGAGTCTTATCGGAGACTTGTTTAGTGGATCGTGCCCGTACGCCTAAAGAAAGAGAACTAGGGGATCTCCCGAACCTCTCTATACGATTGTGTTTACGATTGCTTTCTCTCTCTCTCTCTCAATTTTATTACTTGCACATTACTTGTTTGTTGAATTGTTAGCAAGTAGTTTTTAATTTGTGGGTATTGTTAGATTGATCCTATTCTCTCTCTCTCTCTCTCTCTCTCTCACACACACACCGGATTATTTCAGAAAATGGAAGCAAAGAAAAAAGGGGGTAAAAATGAACAAAAATAAATAAAGAACATACCACCGCACCTTAGCTTTAGAGATGATCTTGACAGCCACAAGCTGGCCTTTAATCTCCCCCTTCTTCGCCCTCGCGGAGCAGGTATGACCGAAATGCCCCCTTCCCACTTCCTTAACCACCTCGTATTTTGCCCCAAAGTTCTTCCCATATCCAAAGCTCTTATCCAAGGATGCCTCCCTCTCCCCTTCTCCTCCCTCTCCTCCTCCTCCATCCTCAGGTATGGGCCCCTCCTTGGGCTTAGCCGGCCCCTGCCTCTTCGCCAGCGACGCCTTTATGTGCTTCGCCGGAGACGGCGGCGGAAACGGCCGCTTGAAGAACCTCCGAGGCGTCGACCCCGCCGGCGATGGAGACACGCCGACGGGAAGCGGGCTGGCCGACGACCCATGGGGGTAGGGGCTGGGCCACGCTGACGTGGCGGCAGGGGTTGTGGACGCGCTCTTGGCGGAGGCGCCGTTGTGGGGAGATCTCTGGATGGAACGTCCGTCGCCGTCGCCGCCGTCTCCGGCGACGGGGATGTTCTTGCCGTAGCACTGCCCCATCGCTTACAACTGAACCGGATCACAAATCAATTTTTCTTTCTTTTTCCTGTTTTTGAATCGAGACAAGAAAGAGTACGGATCTAAAGAATCTCTGGAAATAAGATGGAAGTGATTTATAGAGATGGGTTTTACTCTTAAACAAACAGATAAAAATTAAAAATAATAAAAAGAGAGAGGTTTTTTTTTAATTAAAGAGAGAAAAATCAGAGGCAAGATTGCAGGATTTTGAGCATTTACCGAGTGCAGATATATATATATATATATATATATATATATATATATATATATATATATATATATATATTTTATTTATTTTTTTTGAGAAGAATTCACCTACAGAACACCAAACAGGCTTTTTCTTTTTTTGGTCAAAAGGAATGGAGATGGAGTACGTGGCAGACTGTGATTAGAGCGTGGAACTGTCTGGGGCCCACTGATTTAGGTGGCTAATATACAGAGACAACAGTTTTGGGAGTAAAAAAGGCAAGTTTTGGAGAATGAATCAATGAAAGAAATATATGTAGAAGAAGAAGAAAAGAATAGAAAGGAAGAGTGGTGGCAAAAAATAATTGGCAGTTTGGGCATGTATACATTGCATTTGTTTTTCCTTGTGCATCAGAATAAAATTTAGCATGAATTAATCCATTATCTTATGCTTATTTGAAAAAGATTTAAAAAAAATATTAATTATAGAATATATTTTACTGATTTAGGACATCTACAGTATCATTTCAAAATTTATACTTATACCTGGTCACAATATTTATATTATTTTATTTTTCTTCCCAAAAAAATTCAAATTAAATGGGAAAGAAAAAAGCAGAGTGGGATTTTTGATTTCCCTGTCTGGAATTTAAAGTGGAAACGCAATGTAATGCAAGTTAATGACTTGGTAATCCAATATCGTTTACCATCAAAGAATATGTAAACAGATATATATATATATATATATATATATATATGAGAATAATGGAGAAAAGAGACCATAGGAGGGGATTTCCTCCTATGGCGTGGAAAAAATACAACCTCCGCCATTTTTTCCGACGATCGGCCCCCATCATCTTCATCGTTATCATCTAAGATGTGGGTAAACCAAATTTCATGTGATTCTACAACTTTTTCACCGTTGATTTAGCAATGTAAAAAGTTCTATTGTCGGTAAACCGTTAATTTTGAACCCACTAAATCAACGGTGAAAAAGTTGTGGAATCACATGAAATTTAGTGTACGCACATCTTAGATGATAACGATGATGATGATGGGTGCCGATCGTCGGAAAAAATGGCGGAGGTTGTATTTTTTCCACGCCATAGGAGGAATCCCCTCCTATGGCCTCTTTCCTCCATTAATCTCTCTCTCTCTATATATATATATAAAGAAGAAAAGAATATATATAATAAAGAAGAAAAGAGGCCCTAGGAGGGATTTTCGTTAGGCGGCGTTGAAATAATACACCTTTCAACATTTTATTCAACGATCGGCATCCATCATCATCATTTTTATCATCTAAGATGGGCATACACCAAATTTCACGTGATTTTTCAACTTTTTCATCGTTGGATTAGCAATGTAAAAAGTTCTATTGTCGGTAAACCGTTAGTTTCGGACCCACTAAATCAACGGTGAAAAAGTGGTAGAATCTCATAAAATTTATATATATATATATATATATATATATATATATATATAAAAGATTTTCTTAAGCTGTAGGAGATGCATACACTGAGATATTCTCCTTAATTAATGTTGTTATGCAGGACATGCTAGTTAGCTAGCATTTTATTAATTAATTATTTAAATGAGGTTTATGAGTTAGTTTGGTAGTTCAAACATGATCTCCATAATTATCATTTTATAAGATTTAAGCTGACAACCTACTCTAACTGATCAACTTGCATAATTGCAAGCACATGGGTGCTTCATTCTAAGAAACTTCATTGTAAATTACGGTGTTTGGAATTCTTTTTTGTAATCATATTTTTCTTTAATATGACAAAGCACAAATAATATGAAAACGATAAAATGTAAAAGCACAAATCGGACACATAGATTTAAAGCGAGGTTTGACCAGTCTAACCTATTGACTTGATGATCATTTTTCTAACACCAAGCTTTCTCCTTATTTTATGTTGTTATGTAGGATATATTCTCCTGTTATTTCAGTATTTAAAACAATACATCTTTCTTGAAAATAAATGTTCAAGAAAAAATTAAGAAAGAACATACTTGCCTTGATGAATTTCTCCCACTAAAATTTCTTGCTAGTTAATTAATTGATTGATTTTGGAGTTTAAGAGCATGTACTTGTCATATCTAACAGTATTTGAGTAAAATCATGAGGAAACATGAAATGAGAGAAATTGACAGCCGATATCATGATCATGAGCACAACATACCAATACCAAGTATTAGATTGAGAGGAGAAAAAACATGATGAAACTCTATTCATCGATCACATACAGTTGGCTAAGGAGACGGTCCATATTTGCAAAGATCAGGTCAATTCCTCGGTCATCCACTTGACACGGCCCTAGCTATGATATACATGTGAGCAGTTATTAATAAGCAGACAACGGCCAAAAGCATGTTAACGAGCACATGTTAAGATATGTCGATCGAAAGGATGTGTATGTTGTACCCTGAGCGCTTAAGCAAGCTCGACGCGGTGAGCTTTAAAGGGGTCACACAAGCCGAATGCAAACAAGCAGTATGGCGTAGCGGAAATAAACAGAATCGCGTGCAAACAAAAATAATGAAAAAGACTTATCTAACAATTATCAAGCAGTACCACGAGAAATAGAGAAAAAACCATGAATACAGGGATATATCTAGGTTCGATACCAAATCGATTCTAGCCTGCCTTCGCCGATCAGAAACTTCTACTATAACAAGTATTACACGAGATACAATTGCCTGGCCTTAATATAAGAGCGCCGTTGTAATACCCAGCTTCTTATTATACCAATATCTGTATTTTTGTTATTCTTAAATTTTATTTAATTCATTTAATTTTATTTCTAAACCCCAATGCCTCATTTCCTTTTCATAATCCCTGCAGCCCAATTTTCTATTCAAGATAAAACCAGGCCTTTCCCCATCTCCTAAACCCTGCATTTTAATAAAAAGGAATTTATTTTAAATCCCCGGCCCACTCCCTATATTTTCCCCATTTTGATTTTCCTTTAAATTCTCTGGCCTGTTCCTTTCCCATTCCCTTATATTTCTTTTTATTTTAAAACCCCGGCCCATCCGCTCTTCCCTCTTCAAATATTCCCTCATTGTTTTCCCGGCCCATACTCCAAGCCCACGCATCCGCTCATCCCTCCTCAAATTTCCCTTATTATTTTTCGCGGCCCATACTCCTAGCCCACGCCCAACTCCCCGCTTCACTACCCGACCCGCCACCAACAGTGCCTTCTCCCCCAACGGCTATTTCCTGATTTCCCGCGCGCGATCCGCCTTCTCCGCCGCCTCCTTCGCCCACGCTCGCGCTCTTGTCGGCCACGCTCGCGCGCCGTTACTCCCCACGACGCGCGCCTCGTCGCTCCTTCTTTCTCCCTCTACTCCCTCACCCAATCCACAGCACCCTCATTCTCCTCCTTCTCTCTCGAACCCACTCCCGCAGCCACCGCAGTTTCCCTCACCCGCTCCCCTCGACGATGACGACAAACCTCTTCCCTTCCTCCTCCACCAACGAAGCCCCTCACCACTCCACTTCGTCGACCGAGCACCCTACCCAACTCCCCTGCACACCCAACCCACTCACACACGAGCTCGGCCACCGGCGCCCTCTTGTCGGCGAGCCCCACTGCATCTCGTCGACCCCATCATCATCATCATCATCACCATCGCCATCATCCCTGCATCTCTCTCTCTCTCACTGATCTCTCTCTCTCTCTCTCCCTGCTTCTCTCTCTCTCTCTCTCTCTGTTCTCTCTGTTCTCTCTCATCTCTCTCTCGATCTCTCTCTTCCCCTCTCCCTACCTCTTTCTAATCTCTCTCAATCTCTCTATCCCTCTCTACTCTCTCTCTCTCTTCCCCTGCTCTCTCTCTCACTCTCTCTGCATTCTCTTTCTCTCTCTAACTCTCTCTTTCTCTCTCTCTCTCTCAATATCTCTCTCTCTCCCTCAGCAATCCCTCTCCATCGGCCTCGACAGCACCAGCAACCCCCAGCCCAGACACCCCTTACTGCTTCCCTAGCCGTCGCGGTCGAGCCCCGGCATTACGTCGAGCACCTACAGAAATCGCCGTTACCGCATGTGTCGTGCCCGTGCATACCGTGCCATCAATTCATTGTTTCCAGGCAAGTAATTTACTTGCTACATGCTATAATATTCATATTACAATTTAAACGGATAAGTTATGAAATTCCTTTTTCCGATAAAATTTAGTGACATAGGTGTTCGATGTGTGATCCCAATGAGAATACTTATCTAACTTGACGGAACTGGATTGTTTATATTGGCCCGTGTAGTGATGAATACATTGTACAAATTTCGCTGGAAAATATGACCGTTAATGACTAAAACGACTACCCCCAAGTTTACTCGTAAAACTGGAATTTTCTTGTACCTGAAAACCGTTAAAATTACCATAAATTATTTACATACTGGAATGATGCGTTCGAGGGCTTAAATCGAAGCCGACTCGACGAACTATAACCCTATGCAAGTTTCTTTTAGTTTCTGTACTTAAACTGTGACAATATTTGGATCGTAGTGCGACTCTGGACTTCAGTCCAGAGCGACTCTATTTACTGTGTGCTGTCCCGCAATGAACACCACCCTGTTTCCTTAACTCGTAGGCTGCGGAACTCCACATTTTATGAAAGGAGAATCTGTTAGCTAGACAACACAAATGGTTTCATTCTGTTTCGTTGTCGTTTGTTATTTAATCTGTAATTTAATAGATGGGGACGTATAACAGTCCCAACAGAATCAGAATTGACATACTAGGATTGAACAGTGTATATCTCCTGACGTACAGATGAGATTGAAGATCTTTCTATTGAGTTGAAAACCTTACTGAAAACCCTAGATTTCATTCAACTGTAGCGTCGCTAAAATCTGATCCCAATTAGGATTAAAATGCATTGCGAAACGGACTCCCGATTCTGAAACCGGATTTCCAGCCGTGAACGCTTAAAATGAAATGGCTATAATTAATGATCCTGAAACCCGATTGGCATGAAACCAAATTTGCTGGATAGATAACTGAACATACTATTTATTCCCCGTTCATCATTTCACTAAACGGTAACCGTATGATTTATGATAAATTATTGCAAGTGGTAGATTACTGATTCATGACATCCTAATCATGCTTTACATACTGTTTACGCATCATATCATACATATGTCACTGCATTGATAACCTAGTGATAACGTGCAATACCCAGTGTTAGGTATTAGTGATGATTGTGGCAAGTACGTTAGTGTTCGTGTATAAGTGAATAAGTGAAAGTGATACGTACTTGTACACAATCAGTGAACCTTATGATTTTATTGCATTGTCGACGTCTGTGGGACGCGTGTACGTGTGACTATAAGTGGTATGGGACACTTATGGAAGCTCTTGCATGGGTGTCATAGATAAGGCACCAGACACTGCCATTTATCTTAGGTATTAGTCGGGACGTGCTTGATGGAGGTCCTGCCTCCAGTTCTCGCGCAGACTTGTCACAGACCGATTAGTATTTAAGGTTATGGTTAGCGTTTGATGTAGACCACGGGGTGTGGGGTAGTTTGAGTGTGAGTTCGACAGAATCTCGGGAGTCCCATGCCGGCTTATATATATATGGAGATATATGGAGATTTACAGGGTACATGATTATTACTGTGAGTTACATGTTGGGCCCGTGGTCTCTTGCCCTTGGGTTCTACCCTTGGGTGGAGGACACTCGCGAGTGGTTGACTCTCACACTTGGACTGACGATAGGCTTAGTGACCTGTACAATAAGACTTAGAGACTGATAGGGATAATGGTATTGATATACATTACTTACCGTTGTTGACATACCTGGCATATTATATTATTGTTTTACTGTTCACCTGATCCTTTAGACACTTCATTGATTACTGCATGCTCATATCTGTAAGTGCACGGCGGCGCCCCGGCCGTCAATCCGACGCCGGAATGCGGAAGCGGTGAACAACTTAAATTTTTGCGGACTTTGCAAACCGGCACCACCGCGCACTAAACTCCGGATCGTAACCATTAACAAGTCTAAGCTAACTAGAATACGGGTTAGAGATGTATACCGACGATCCAAGTCCTCCGGTCTTCATCTCCACTCCGATCTCCGTCCGTCTCCTCCTCGTCGGAAAGGGCACCACATCGCCTGTAGCTTTTACGGGCTCCCACCTCAATACCGAGGCAACTCGGGCGCGAAGCTGGCGAATCGACGCGTCCAAGATTTGCTGTAGGAAGTGTAGTGTAGAGGCTACTTGTCTCTTTGGGGTTTGTTGCCTTTGGATGGAGGAATGAAGATTGATCTTTGGAGGGAAATGAAGCTACCAATTTTGCAAGCCAAATGAGATGATCAAAATGAAGCACAAAATGAATCTCTCATTTTTCTCTCCTCCTCACTAAAGTGGCCGGCCAATCCTTAGAGGAGAAATGGTGGAGGGAAAAGAATGGATATGTATGATGAAGGGAGGTGAGTGTAGGAGTGAAGAAGGGGTGACCACATCAAAGGACATAGAAACAAACAAGCATGTTACACATTAAACCCACCCATACCTTCATCAAATCAACATAAATGCAAGCATGGTGCAAAAGATAATGAAAACTATCATAATCAATGGTTTTGCAAGAAACCCCCTCCACAAAGATTATTTGCACAATTGCAAATAACCCCCTCCATCGAAAAAGTCCGGCCGGGAAAGAACAAAGGAAAACCGGCCGGAACGGAATGCAAACTGGCAACTCCAGAAAACTGGTCCCGTAATAAATTACAGGAAAACCCCGACACTGTGCATACACACCCGCATCTGTATTCCGACCGGATACAAATGCAATGAGACAAAATCTACACTGTACTAAACTAGGACCGGCTTAAACCAAAGCCGGCTAGTATTATCCGTTCGATCCTGATCCGTGCAATACCGCACGTATCTGATCGAACCCTGCCATATACCTATACGGCTACTAGTACAAACCGTCCGATCCTGATCCGTGCAATACCGCACGTATCTGATCGGACCCTGCCATATCTCCATACGGCCTCTACAGCGTTTCGCCCGAAACCTGAGTAACTGAAAGTGTGGTAGACTCTAAAGACTCGTCAATACTATGGTTGTGGATTTAACCACTAGCACGTCAGAGGTATAAGCCAATACGTAACGGGCCACCAGCTATTGACTAAAAGGGACGTCGATGAGCGAACTCATCCTGACACCCTACTGAGCCTGTCAGTGACAATATCCGTGCAGTCCGGTCCGTTCGTCTATGAGTATCGCATGGCGGGCCTAGGGGGTTGGTAAAAGTCAGACCCCCAAAAGCGGTACAAGTCGTGTCGGAGTGTAGCCCAGAACACCCTGAGATACTACTGGAATACCTACCAGTAAATCTCCTTGCCTTGGCCAAGGACTTTGTGTAATGGCTCTCCTAGACACAGCACGACCTCACCCCCAATACCGGGAGAGACGAACCCCTGAAGATACGCTCACTGCCTCCATGTGGCTCGGGACTGTACCCAACTAAAACCTGTTTGCACGACTCCTTTGAGCCGTGGTAGGGTAGTAATCAAAGTACAGTGGGAACTCACACGAGACAAATGACGATCCCCAGGTCGATGAACTAACCTGCACACATGTCACCAGGGAACTGCCATCTGACGTCTGGTATATGACCAACTAGCATATTCCCGGCGAGTCCTGTCCGGTGTACTCATAACCCAATGAGCACCTGTATACATCTTAGGTGATCCAACTGACACCAGTGGCTTGTGAGACCGGCCACCGCCCCTCGTCGGGGTCTCGACTGTATACACTAGTCTACTAATGGAGTATCGATGCCCGGTCTCGAAACTCCCACGACTAGGGACCTTTTAAGGATATGCTTGTAGACCCCCAGCTCCCACTTATATGATCGCCCTCATACTGCTGGTGGTCAAGCAAGAATCCTAGGGGCTCTATCAACGTGTAATAGCGACGTGTCATGTCACCTAAAACAGTACACGATGATAAAGGTAAACCAGATAGCATACTATCATCTCGAGTAAGACTGTCCTACCGGGATAGGTCCTCCCTCAATCATTACAATCACGTACCTGTGACCTAATAATTGACTCTGAGGGCACTATCTCCAACAATCTCCCACTTGCACTCAAGGCTAATTATTGCGATGTCGCATACTCACAGCCCGTGTGATACCGAACATCCAACTCCTCTACTAGTCAGTCTCACAAAGCTCGTTTGCGGAACTATTGCGTTCGAGGAATAGCCTCAGTGAGTGGATCCGCTTTGTTGTTTCTTTCTATGTCTCTCTATATCTCAAGTTCGCGGAGAAACCCATCTCCCGAAATGAGCAATACCTGTCTTAGAATGTGTCTGGATGTCTGATGGGACATAGCTCATAAATGAACTCCAAATCCAAACTTCTTAGACTGTATCGTCAACTGAACTTAATCAGTATCCTGCGCGCCATGCCTCCCTCAGTATTGCCTTGGATCACCTGTCCAAAATACTGCCCCTCGTCAGAGGGAAAACTATAACTCTGACAACCTCCTTGTCGTCCATGTCACCTTGGAAGCCTGGAATGATAACCGTCTCCTGAATGAGGCTGTCGTTATCATATCCCTAGAACATCCACTTATGTTCTAAAACTGCTTCCGACTGTTTCTCCAGGATTGGATTAATGTCAACTTATTGCATCCAGTGCAAGAACAACATCTGGTGTGGTACTTGACATCTCATGATTGACTCAATTGCCTAAGCAAGTGTTCTGCCAATCATGCACGTCCCTCTCCCCTTTAGTCTGTAAGACACCTTTAGAGAGGGTGACTCCATTACCTGCAGGTACACTACCGTGCCAGGAGTCGTCCATCCTAAATACTCTTAGAATGCTGTCAAGTACCCTGATTGGGAAACCACCCAAATCTAGATCTAAAACCATAGATCTAGTAACCAGTATGTCTGATATAAAATCCATGTCCTTTGTGGAGAAACCACTGTGTGACGACCAAAGTATAACCGATCGTAGTGTAGGAGTTTCTTTTCCTACTCTGTGTATATCATCCAAATACCAGGATATCACACCCTACTACCTTCTCAACAGATCCATCCCCTATTCTGATGAAGTCAAACCCATGACTGTCACGTCAGAAATAGATGATCTATCTCCGCTACATCTGCTCTAGTCTATAAATAGACATAAGCAACCTGTCCACCAATGCTTCCGCTGCTCCCACTGACTACGACAACCCTCTGGCAGAGTCATATACACGTACACTCCTGAAGCGAGTTCAGAACGACGCTATACTCATCCTCCCGCCGGGTCTCGCAGCCTGGAACAACAGCATTGGTAATTGTGGGTAAACAAGAACTTCCCCGTCACCGTCCTTGAGGCTACCGTAGTACCTCTCGGGTGCCTGAAGTTACCCACCATATCTGCGGAGTGGCCAATGGAATGTCAATCCAGATTGAATCTTTAGGTTCCTTATCAAATCTTCAGTAATCGTTTGTGGTTCTGGAATCACTTCCAGTTCTACCATACTCCCACTACTGTTTTCTGAAAAAATTCATTTTTAATAAAACTGTGGCGAGTCTAGAACAATATCGCTATTGTTCATCCAGATGGTAGAAAATCAACCCTCGTCATAGCCTGGGTCAACCCACAAACAGCCATTACAGAAACGTGCCTTGAGTTGTCCAGTGTCTGGTTTTAATCATAAACCGGACAACTCCCCGTACCTTAACATCGTTAAGATATGAACTGTTCTATATCCAATATAGAAACAGAGGCACTGATTTAATTGAACCAGATTCAAACATGCAGCTGTCCCCAGCGCATGTCAACTAAATGGAAGGAGGCGGATCAGCGTTACTCAACTTAGGAACACTTCCAATTATGAGTAACCTGAAAGAGAAGCAAGATCTCTTTATCATTACTATCAACTGAATACCATACACAAGTATCTACATCTTCGATCTCTTTGAAGAATCCCGATACTTGCGACACCTGGTTCTCCACTCTATTCAAATACCAATAACTTCTCCAAATTCGGACCCTGTGTTTCCACGAAACACCTGTCTAAAAACTAGAGAAGTCATAAGTAAACTGAATTTAGTACGAGGACCAACCCCTCTGTCCTGATGGACCCTGGACAACATACAATACTCTGTATAAGTCCCTTGAGTCTGATAACTCATTCACTGTGTGTCGTAGGTTGAAAACTGTACTTATGGTTAAGAAGAATTACACCGCTGTTTAATGCTCCTTACCTAACCATCCACTGATATAGGTAAATGTCGTAGACATAATTTCAGAACGGTATATCTCACTCTATGAAAATAGACGTACAGATATATCAATTTGAAATTGGTGCATAAAAGCGGATATTCAAAACCAAATATTTACCGACCGGCAAACAGCCCAGGTGATTTCCTCAAATATCACCGATTACAACGAATCCCGATATAATGAGGATAATCACCCAATTCCCAATAACTTACTCCCACTCATCATATGTAAAACCATACAGATATGAGAATCAAACCTGGTAAATACATACCCTGGAGCAAGTATCTAATCGGGAAATCAGTTTTCTTTTAACAGTACACAGTTGAACCTGAAACATTGAAATGTTTCGATGGGGTATCCTGGTATTCCTAGTAATGCCTCTTCCAGATTCACGACTGTAACCGTATAGTTCTTTGCCACCTCTCCAAATCCCTTCATATGTCTTTAGTCTTTACCTTCTGTACACCCCTTTAGGCCAAATGGTTTTCTTCCTTCCCTACCGTTCGGCACCAGCCTATGGTTTGGAAGAAGACTATCCAATAAGCATAATGGGTGTACTGTCCCAATCCATGGAACACTCACAATGAGAGAGGGTGAAGATAAAAGACAACCGAACAAACCTTATTCCTATTTCTCCTGAACCAGAATCCATCCCCGAACTGGAACAAGTTCCATTCGAGTTCGTATATAACCATACGATGGACTATCCAAATAAACTGTGGATCTTCGTAGTGATACGGAGTGTCCTGGAGAAATACAAAGGTGATGTGGGAGTGGTAACGAAATATTTGGTTTGGTCGTGAATATCTGTTGCAATTTACTTTGCCCTCTTACTAATCCCTTGCTTTGTCTGAACTTAATACCTTCTGCACACCATCGTTATGCTAATTGGTTTTCTTCATTCCCTACCGGTCGGCACCAGCCTAAGGTTTGGAAGAAGACAATCCAATTTGCGTAATAGGTGTACTACCCCTAAACCAAGGAGTACTCGTAACCTGAGAGAGGGTAAAAGGAAAAGACAACTGAATAATCCTATCCGTTTTCTCCAGAACCGGAAACCATCCTCGAATCCCTTCGAGTTCGTATCTAACCATACGATGGTTTTGTCCAATGGAAGTGGACGTTCGCAGTAATACGGGGTGTCCTGGAGAAAAGGGTAAAAGTAGGAGTGGCAATGAGGTCTGCAACTCTGACAATCCAAAAGCTTGTGTCAAGAAGGTTCGGTCAATTTGGTCACTGAGTCAAAGTCTTAGGGTCGGGTCAATGGTCGCTGCCAAAGAGAGAGAGAAAAGAAACACTCAGCGTGCACTCTAACCTAGATCAGAATGGTTACCAATTTATCTAATCTGGAATCCTCCCACTGTACCTCAAATTCTTCTCCAAACCTAAAAGAAGAATTAGTCGGGGTCACCCGAGGAGTAAACTAACTCATCAGTGGGAATCGGGATCCAACTCTCATCGCATGACAACGTGACGGAATCCGCTCACGGTATCACACTCCAGAAGGTATGCGCATATCTGGCAAGTTTCAGTACTTTTGAAACTCCCGATGTGATTTTCTGCCCCATGCTCTTATGACCTTGGCGTGAGGTCAAAATATCATAAGTCACATGTCAAGTTCTGCCCGTCATTATCCAGGTTAATCTGAACCCACCCGTACATACCCTTGACGTAGGCCAAAATAGTAGTACGACTGTCCCAAACCAACGCATCTATCTATGCAACAGATAAATAACCGGCAGCTACCAAACACTATGCCTTGGCGTGAGGTCAAAATACATAGCTTGAATACTACCGAATATTTAACTGAAATGACGGAGGGCTACGAATGGTTTCTGGCGAAAACCTTTAACGTAATGAACTTGATATCGTTGAAGGAACGGATAGCTTTTTAGAAATATAGTGACGACAACTTCCGCTAAAGAGGTCACTCCCGGTGAAGGGATCTCGGCTCTTTCCCCGTAGAATGGGGTGCAGGATATTCCAACTGAATACCACGGTGCAAAGCAAAAGTAATCGGCTATAGTGAAGTTAATGCCCTGACGCAAACTTATTGTCCAAGGGGTCACTCCCGGTGAAGGGATCTCGGCCCTTGCCTCGTCGACTGAGGAGCAGGATATTCTAAATGAATACCGCGATGCAAAACAAAAGTGAACGTCCTTGCAATAACAGCTTTTTGAAAAGTGTTCCAACAACATCAGATTAGGTTTGTTTTAACTTGCATTGATCCGAATCAATGCAGTCCCATCAATTGATCACACCACAAAGAACGAAAATATACTGACGTACGTATATGCCATCTGCATTCGCCACTGGGTCCCGTCATCACCCGTTAGGTTAGCTAACTAACGGCAGAGCGGGGACTGGACTAGCGCGGATGAAAAACATATACAACATCTACTAATATATATACCAATATATTATATTTCGCTCAAGGCGTGAAAAGAAATGCAACATCACAGAAATGTACAGCATCACAGAACAATACAGATATCTGGGATCCCCGGGTTTCACAGAGCCACTACTGAAACCCGATGTTCCCCTGGTCGTGTGGATAGCCTGTGCAATGTAATCCTAGACCCCTACGGGCGCGGCAAGTCACCCGCCAAAACCTGAAGCGAGGCAGCCCCCTTCAGCACCGTGAATGGACCACCCAACACTTCACGGAATCCGGTAACTTGGGCACCCCTCCTGGGTCAAAACTGTACCCCCTACGAGTGCGGCGAATAGCCCGTCAATCCTGGAGTGAAGCCCCCTCCGTCCCAATGCCATGAGATGCGGGCTAGTTGCCTTCTAGAACCCGGCTATCCGTGCACCCCTCCGCGGGGCAATCCTAGTACAGAAAGTAAAATATACATACACCGGGTACATCGACCGCAACCAGGTCGTGCCCCAAAAGAATAATACAATCAGGCAGTGACGGCAGTCCACATGTCGGACGCTCGCCCCGCAATATCAAATATACATAATACAACAACACTGTACTAGCATTGCATCCAGGCTATCCCCCACGACCGATCCGCAACATCACAGCAAATACATAGAACATCAACGTGAAAGTCACGTTCGCAAATCCGTCTAACCGGGCTATAGCAGTTAGACCGGATTTACCGATCGAGTGACATTCACGGTCGCAGATATAATGTAAATACTGTGAAAAATGTGTTTAAAAAATTTCCGATTGATCAAACAATTAACAAGTGGGCCCCAAAGAAAACTGTAGCACTCACAGAAACGACGATCCAAGTCCTCCGGTCTTCATCTCCACTCCGATCTCCGTCCGTCTCCTCCTCGTCGGAAAGGGCACCACATCGCCTGTAGCTTTTACGGGCTCCCACCTCAATACCGAGGCAACTCGGGCGCGAAGCTGGCGAATCGACGCGTCCAAGATTTGCTGTAGGAAGTGTAGTGTAGAGGCTACTTGTCTCTTTGGGGTTTGTTGCCTTTGGATGGAGGAATGAAGATTGATCTTTGGAGGGAAATGAAGCTACCAATTTTGCAAGCCAAATGAGATGATCAAAATGAAGCACAAAATGAATCTCTCATTTTTCTCTCCTCCTCGCTAAAGTGGCCGGCCAATCCTTAGAGGAGAAATGGTGGAGGGAAAAGAATGGATATGTATGATGAAGGG
This sequence comes from Agapanthus africanus, assembly GCA_030015575.1. Classification (NCBI taxonomy): domain Eukaryota; kingdom Viridiplantae; phylum Streptophyta; class Magnoliopsida; order Asparagales; family Amaryllidaceae; genus Agapanthus; species Agapanthus africanus. The sequence continues at coordinate 1,782,148 of CM057348.1, forward strand.
AGGTGAGTGTAGGAGTGAAGAAGGGGTGACCACATCAAAGGACATAGAAACAAACAAGCATGTTACACATTAAACCCACCCATACCTTCATCAAATCAACATAAATGCAAGCATGGTGCAAAAGATAATGAAAACTATCATAATCAATGGTTTTGCAAGAAACCCCCTCCACAAAGATTATTTGCACAATTGCAAATAACCCCCTCCATCGAAAAAGTCCGGCCGGGAAAGAACAAAGGAAAACCGGCCGGAACGGAATGCAAACTGGCAACTCCAGAAAACTGGTCCCGTAATAAATTACAGGAAAACCCCGACACTGTGCATACACACCCGCATCTGTATTCCGACCGGATACAAATGCAATGAGACAAAATCTACACTGTACTAAACTAGGACCGGCTTAAACCAAAGCCGGCTAGTATTATCCGTTCGATCCTGATCCGTGCAATACCGCACGTATCTGATCGAACCCTGCCATATACCTATACGGCTACTAGTACAAACCGTCCGATCCTGATCCGTGCAATACCGCACGTATCTGATCGGACCCTGCCATATCTCCATACGGCCTCTACAGCGTTTCGCCCGAAACCTGAGTAACTGAAAGTGTGGTAGACTCTAAAGACTCGTCAATACTATGGTTGTGGATTTAACCACTAGCACGTCAGAGGTATAAGCCAATACGTAACGGGCCACCAGCTATTGACTAAAAGGGACGTCGATGAGCGAACTCATCCTGACACCCTACTGAGCCTGTCAGTGACAATATCCGTGCAGTCCGGTCCGTTCGTCTATGAGTATCGCATGGCGGGCCTAGGGGGTTGGTAAAAGTCAGACCCCCAAAAGCGGTACAAGTCGTGTCGGAGTGTAGCCCAGAACACCCTGAGATACTACTGGAATACCTACCAGTAAATCTCCTTGCCTTGGCCAAGGACTTTGTGTAATGGCTCTCCTAGACACAGCACGACCTCACCCCCAATACCGGGAGAGACGAACCCCTGAAGATACGCTCACTGCCTCCATGTGGCTCGGGACTGTACCCAACTAAAACCTGTTTGCACGACTCCTTTGAGCCGTGGTAGGGTAGTAATCAAAGTACAGTGGGAACTCACACGAGACAAATGACGATCCCCAGGTCGATGAACTAACCTGCACACATGTCACCAGGGAACTGCCATCTGACGTCTGGTATATGACCAACTAGCATATTCCCGGCGAGTCCTGTCCGGTGTACTCATAACCCAATGAGCACCTGTATACATCTTAGGTGATCCAACTGACACCAGTGGCTTGTGAGACCGGCCACCGCCCCTCGTCGGGGTCTCGACTGTATACACTAGTCTACTAATGGAGTATCGATGCCCGGTCTCGAAACTCCCACGACTAGGGACCTTTTAAGGATATGCTTGTAGACCCCCAGCTCCCACTTATATGATCGCCCTCATACTGCTGGTGGTCAAGCAAGAATCCTAGGGGCTCTATCAACGTGTAATAGCGACGTGTCATGTCACCTAAAACAGTACACGATGATAAAGGTAAACCAGATAGCATACTATCATCTCGAGTAAGACTGTCCTACCGGGATAGGTCCTCCCTCAATCATTACAATCACGTACCTGTGACCTAATAATTGACTCTGAGGGCACTATCTCCAACAATATCTATACCATTCTGATTTACTGTTATATATATCTATTATCACTGTTAGAGTTGTCACTTGTAACTATATATTATATTGCTATTGTGTCGCTCTGACGACCTGAGTATGCATGATCAGTGTGAGGAGAGGATTTAGCCTGGACCAGGACTAGACGTACATCACGGACATCTTGATTAGCTATCCAGGGTTATACCTTTTGTTTTCCATCAGGTCAGTTCTTTATACTGTTTTGTTCCAGTTACTGCATTTCTCATTACCTGCGCATTATTTACTGATTACCATGTAAAGCTAGAAGCCGAAATGTGACTACGGCAGGATGTTTCCTTGACCGTAGGAGCATGGCTGACCTTGTCAACCCCTCGTATTCCGTATTTTGGGAAGCGGGGCGTGACAGCCGTTATCTCTCCTTTTTTTTCTCTCAACCCTTTTTTTCTCTCAAGCCCTAGTTTTTAATGGATGCCTCCTTTTGATGGAAACTATTGATGAGGCGCACTCAAACTCTAGATAAACTATTTTATTTATAATTTACAGAAAATTTGGAGAACAATTAATCTAAACGGGTATCTTAATTGCCTTATGACTCGGCCCGCTAAGTCCTCCCGCACCCGCTATTTTCATAATCTTATGCATCTCACGTGGTTGCTCGAGCTCGGGCTCGAACCTCTCGTCTGGGCTTCTTTGGGTCAGTCTAGGATTGGCTTAGGTCGTGTTTAGCTACAAAATTCAATAATCTCGACCTTGTTACCAAATCCACCAACTCATCTCGTCACTTGCTCAACCTTGGAACTCTGTTCTCATTGTGGTTTCCCCTTCAACGATCAACAAGGCTGTAACGACTCTAAATTTACTGTACAAAATTTTTCAGTTTAATGTATAGAAAAGAGTTTACACGTCTGAGTATAATTTATAAGTTAATTTTTATTTAAGAACAATAAGAAACAACTTGTAACTCACCGGTAAAGGCTTGCGCTACTGTGACGTAGTCCATGTGTTCGAACCCCATCAGTCACATTATATTTTTTCTGATTTTTCGTAAAAAATTTTTTAGAAGCCCAAAAGTTTACACGTGCAATGCACATAAAAATGAAATGACAGAGAAAACAAACATGTGCAAAATGTTGTAAATACAGATTTGAACACGCGTCCAAAATCCAATGGCCCCCCTATAAGAATCGACCGGCGGATCTTGCCCCATGGCCGGCACCGATGACCCCTCGAGCCCAATTAACCCCGGGCTTTGCACACATGACCTTTCCCCTACCCCTAACTTTCCTGTACTGTTTGATTACTTTGCAATCAAACAGAGACCCCTCAATTCCGCATTTATTATCTTTTTAATGCATTTTAATTAATCTTTTTAATTCCAAAACCCTAATTCCACACTATAAATACTACCCCATACCCTAGCCTTTCCTCGTTCTGAAAATTATAACTAAAATTCTCAAAGTTTTCTAAGTACAAAAAAATACAAATGGAGTTAGCAAGAGATCAATTTCCGGCGAGAATCGAAGTAAGTTCCGGTGACCCTGCGACGTCACGACGACAACCCCCTTTTCCTACACTTTCTTTCTAACCACTTCACTCGTAAGTCCCTTCCAATCTCTCCTCTTCTTCTCTAAAAAGTTCTTTTTCAAAACCTATGTCAGAAGTGGAGTTAATACCGACATTTTCTTCTATTCTATATAAAATCCACTTTTCTTACATATTTGGCATCCATATTCTTACCCTATGTTTATAATCATAAAACTAATGTTTAGAATCAGCTTTCACTAAAAAATATCATGAAACATAATTTTAATTTAATCTTTACATTAAAATACCATGAACTTTATATATGACATCTTATATTCCTTTGCTTAAACATACCTTTAGAAAACTTCACGGGGTAATGACATATCCCTCACATACACATATGTTTCCATAGCACGATACCCTTTGAGTTTTTTTAGTTACGAACACAATATTTCATTAAAATACCATCTACTATAAAAATGGTTTTCTTTGGAATTATATTTTAAAATTCCTTTGCAAATAAGCCTCTACAACACATTTTAGGGGACCCACTATTGAATGGTGCAGATAATCGTACATCCTTAGGCTAGTAGAGTGAGATGCAGACCTTCTTACGGAGTATTCGATCTCGAAAGGTTTTTAAATACGGTTTTTTAAGAAAAACCCATTTTTTCTATTTAAATAAAATTAATTTTTATAATTATATAAATATTACAAACCCATATATTTTCAAAATATAATAACCTTATATTTTTTCAATGAAAGAATTACAAGTTTCATCAAAATACCATCAAGATACCAACAAAAGTCAAACTTTACAATAAAATACCATGAATTATTCAAGTTAAGCTAATTATCACTAAAATATCTCAAACCTTTAAAATTTACATCCATGAAAACCATAAATAATATAAATAAATTCTCTAGGTTTTGTTTTGAATTTATATAAGAATATTTTTCATAAAACCCCCTCGAGTTATATAAAACAATATTAAGGACTTTAGTAAATATAGGTTTAAGCCGGATCAATTCTCTTGAGCCCCAGGGAGCCGTAGAAAGTGAGTGCTTGCCTATTTAAGGTAGAAAACTTAACGGAGTTATCAATGGTAATTGTCTTAGAAAAATACACAAATCTTGTCGTCCATGTGCAGCAGTTACCGATAACTTCTGAACCTAATTCAGGATCCAAATCAGTTTATAAGTGTCTGACTCAGTCTGAGTCTAACTCAAATCTGAATCCAATCCGAGTTTAATCAAATATGAACACTTGAACCTAAATACCAGAATTTAACAACTATATCAATATGCAAACATGCTTGACTTGACCGAACCATGGCTATGACTTGACATGACTACAAGCTTACATCCTAAACCCGACTGCTTGAATAACCTGTATCCATGGTCTCGGCAAGCCATATAATCTATATAATATATTACGGGGTTAATGGGGTAGATTGGTATGGAATTTATTAAAAGTGGCACGAGATGATCACTAAAAGACACCTACATGAACTCTCGTGCCGTTGTCTTATGGGTTTTGACGGGGCCTTGTACTACATGTTACCATAGTCTACGAGGAAAGATGGATTTCTCTCGTATACACAAATACCTTCTCTACCAAGATACAAACAATCACGTTAAGATAACACGTATAAACCTATATAACTTACCGGTTCCTTTTCCACATTACTTGTTCCTTTCTTTTTTTTGGGACTTACCGAGCGCTAGTTCGCTGACGACATTCCTGTCTATTTCTTTTTTTGGAATGTTCTTCAGGAGGACAGGACTCTCTCGAGGTAAAGCCTAGCCAGGAGGATGTGGACCAATTCACTTCCCAGCAAGACTTCTAGCTTTTTGTACTTACTTTTCGGTTTATATGCCATTGTTTAGGCATTGCTTTGTATCATTGTACTTTCCTTTTCAAAACAGTTGTATGTAAAGATGAATGTTAATAAAAGTTATTCATTTTATATCTCCTGTTATTCTTTTGCATTATATATATATATATATTGCTTAATTTACGCTTAACGTATTTATTTCTTAGTAAATACGCTGCGGGCTTACCACATCGCCGTTTCTGTACACTGGGAAGCGGGATGTGACAGGTTTTGTTGGCGGCCCATGTAGGTCAGTTCTACATGGAATCCTAAGCAATATATCACAAGAATTATAAGAATCATCAACTATACATTCTTTATATTTAAAATTCCTTGAATCTATCCTAACCTTTCTTTTTCTATCAACGTCATGAATTCTCCCAACAACACGAGTACTAACGTCAATAGAAACACCCCACCACCTACTCTACCACCACCATCTACCGTTGCAGCTTCCATCAACGAGCAAACGGTACTGCTTGAGGCAATCAATAGCCTTTTGGAGGGTCAGCAGCAACAGACTGTTATCCTCATGCACCGTCCAGAGGTCGAGGCACCCGGATTCATATAATTCCGGACACTGCACCCGAAACATTTCTCTGGGAAAGAGAGCCCACTGGAGGCAGAAAAATAGGCTCAATCAATAGAAGATGATCTGGCGGCAGCACAAGTGCCAGAGATTGCTTAGATGAGAGTTGCGAAGCTGCAACTAACAGAAAACGCTAGAGTCTGGTGGAAGGCCGAAGAAAGCCGACTCGCCCAACCTATCGAATGAAAGACGTTTCGCGATATGTTCGACACGAAATACTTCTCTGAGACTGCCCGTTTTGACATGGAACAACAATTCATCCACTTACAACAAGGCTCGATGTGGAGCAAATCTGTGGATGAATACGATACTGAGTTTACCATGCTTAGCAGGTAAGATATGTCTCAATATTCAATTTCCTGATTTCACTCATTTCACTACTAACACAAGATCGTAACAGGTTCGCGGCACACCTCATCCCGACTGCTGAGATCCGGACACGAAGATTTCAGTAAGGGTTAGACTCGGAAATCTAAGCTGCACTCGCTACAGAGAATTTCCCAACCCATGATCTTGCTCTAAAGGCTGCCCGACGTTATGAGGCAGTTGTGAAGAAGAAGGGCGGACCTCAGACTGCCGGTGTGAAACGCCCTGCCACCCAGATGGCAGGAGGAACCTCTTCCAGGCCAACTTTTGCACCCATGAGACCGGAAGTAACCTTTAACCGGCCCAGTTCAGACTTTTGTTTCTATCACAAGAGGAATGGACACCTGGCGAAAGACTGCAGACGTGCAAATGGCCTTGTTCCCTCATAAAATACAAGGAAAAACCCCAATGGGGCATCACATGCACACACGTGATCCGGGGTCACGTGCCGACACGTGATGGCTTCTTGAGGGCTCTGAAATGATAAGAATTGAATCCTAATCAAATGGGATCACATGCCCACAAGTGATGGGCCTTTAAACCCACTGAAAAGAATTAAAAGTATAATAAAACAATAAGGAAAAACCCCAATGGGGCATCACGTGCCCACACGTGACCAAGGGTCACGTGCTGACACGTGATAATTCCTGAGTTCTTTAAAACAACAGAATTAAATTCCGGTTAAATGCTCAATCAGTGGGGTCACGTACTAACATGTGATAGGCTCTTAAAATAGAATTAAATTCTAATTAAAGGAAATTAAAAACCCTAATTAAAAAATATTTTTCTAGATCTTTCCAAACAAAAAAATTGCGCTCTGTAAAGTGGAGCACCGTTGGATTAAAAATCCAATGGTAATTAAAAATCACCAATTTATAGAAAGATTCTATACAAGGAGATATTTCCCCGAAATTTGCCAGGAATAACAGATAAAATATCTTTTGGATTAAAATCCAATGATGAATAAAATTCACCGAGTGATCTAAAAGATCATGTTGGCTACAAAATCAATCAAAATCTTTCAATGAAAGATTGACTAAACAAACTGATTCTTCTCTTTCTCCTATAAATAGGAGCCAAGAAGAGAAGAGAAAAAAGAGAAAAAACAACAGAGAGAGAATACAAAAGAAAAGAGAATTTAATTCTCCAAAGAAAGAAGAAAGATCTCTTCAGAAAAGAAAGAAACCCTAGGTAAGAGAGAGAAAGAGATCATTCTATAAGCTCCTACAAAATAAAAAAGAGAATTTAATTCTCAAACTAAGAGTTTAACTCTTATGAATAAGAACTTAGTTCTTCCTTTGGTTGAAGGTCTGCAGAAGCAGATCTCCCCACAAGTTGATAATTTAATTCTCATCGGGGAGATCTACCATGCAGATCTAAAACCTAAGAGAAGACCTAAGTTCAGAGAATTATATTCTCCCGCAAAGCACATAGGAATTTAATTCCTCCAACAAAATTAGGGTTTAACCCTATAAAAGAATTTAATTCTTTCAAACATAAAGGAATTTAATTCCTCTAAATAAAATTAGGGTTTAACCCTATAAAAGAATTTAATTCTTAAACAAGGGACTTTTCATGTACGTAAAAAGATCAAGTACCCAACCTGATCACGTGGCAACACGTGACCCTCCCCTCAATGGTCAAAAAAGAATGAATGAGATCGGGTCACGTGCTCCCACGTGACCCTTGAACAAACTTCTCAAAATAAAGGCAGAACAGACATTGGGCGCCCTCACGTGTCCCCACGTGACCCCTGACAAACACCTCTTTAAAAAGAGAAGATGGAAAGAACCGAAGGATTAAAATCCAATGCATGGGCGCCCTCACGTGTCCCCACGTGACCCCTAACAAATCCTTTTAAAATCCAGTGCATGGGTACCCATCACGTGCTCACACGTGATGGCCATGAAGACTAAAGTGTTTAACACTTACCTGCATATCCTGAGAATAAAATAAAGGAAGTTTAGGCCCAACACTGTTTTGTGCGCTGCATCCTTAGTGTTTAACACTATTTTAAGCGCATCACGTGGGAGCACGTGATAGCCGAGTGTACTCTAGTGTTTAACACTATATCCAAGCCAATCTTAGCTTGAACTAGAGGCAGTACCCTCTTTTGACTGAACCTCAAACACACTTTTGTCTTCCAAAATTGGTCATCTCATATGACATTCAAAGTAAAACCCAGAGCCTTTCAGACAACTTTGATTCAAGGGTACATCTCTCTACACCTCTGATGCATGTCGTTGTAATTCTTCAACGTCTTCAGAGAGGTAGTGGGTTCCAATGGCCAATAACTATCTGGTGCATTTCCAAATCCATGTTTGCATCTGAACTTGGACCGCAATGTCCCTAAACTAAACAACAGAGCCCAAATGCTCTTTTGTTGGATCTAAATGATTATGTTAAGTAGATCTTAGTCTAAAATTAGACTAACGTATCCTTAACAAACATTTAAGTTGATCTTAATCCCAAACGAGATTAACGATTCTTAAATCAATCCAACTACAGATCCCCCAACCAATATTAGTTCAAGGGTACATCTCTTCACTCCTCTGATGTTTGTCGTTGTAATCCTTCAACGTCTTCAGAAAGGTGACGGGTCCCGACAACCAGACATTTCACGGACCGTGGGGTCCTTAAACTCATAGACTATGATGTCCTTAACCTCGGACTGTGGGGTCCTTAAGCCCATGGACTATGATGTCCTTAACCTCGGACTGTGGGGTCCTTAAGCCCATGGACTATGATGTCCTTAACCTCGGACTGTGGGGTCTTTAATCCCATGGACTATGATATCCTTAACCTTTACAGACTATGATGTCTTTAAACTGGACCGAGATGTCTTTAAACTAACATTGGACCGTAATGTCCTTAAACTAACCTTGGACCGCAAAGTCCCTAAACTAAACAATAGAGCCCAAATGCTCTTTTATCGGATCTAAATGGTCCCGTTAAGTTGATCTTAGTCTAAAATTAGACTAACGTATCCTTAACAAACGTTTAAGTTGATCTTATTCTCAAATGAGATTAACGCATCCTTAAACCCAACCCCAAATCCAAATCTAAGAAAATACGAATTTGGACTAATCCACGCCCTACGAGAGACAACATAAATTAGTCTCCGTATACAATCCACGAGAAACCAAAAACAAAACAAACACACACGACATGAAGTGACCATCTGGAGAAGGAGAAAGTGGTTACCGCGATGCGGTAGCATAATTAACTGCAGTGGCTTGCGCCTGCAGAGAAGAGCGTCCCCACAATAAAAAACCCCTTAACAAGGGGGAATCTGACGAAGTCTGCTACATCGGCCGCATCCGTTTAAACCTTCAATACATGGTATCATAAATCAACTTGGCATCTTCGGAGAGGTGGACGGATAGCACCAAATAGCATCTGCCCTCGAAATTCAGGCCGGACGTCCCAACGTCCCGGTCGCGTCTTTCGATGGAGAACAGATTCTGGCACGCCCGGTGGGACTTTTTCCTCTTTCCACTCCACACTTTATGTGTCGTATTTTTCCCGTGATCAGATAATGGCGGTGTGTATGTTTGTGGTTGCCCTTAGGGGAGTGGATACTGAAGTCGGCGCTTTGTCTCTATGAAGAATGGCGTTTGTTCCTACCTTATCAACACAGGCCCTGTCATATCTGGTGGAGTCAAGTACGGGCCACCTGCAGGCTCAAATCTCTGCAATCCGGCTCTTCAAGAAATCAACGGACTTCTCTTTGGGTCGATGCTCGTACCTCCCACCCTCGGTGCCTCAACGCCGATGGAGGAAACCCAGAGGAAGTCTATCTTCCACAGGCGGGTTCCCCAAGCAGCAGCTTTGCCAATGGAATCAGTCCTCAAACAACTGGCACATTCCAAGGACCAAGGTCGACGCAGGGGGCAGAATATTTAAGCTCTCAAAAGAAACATGGGGCAGGCTCGGCAAAATCCTGAAGCTAATCAAATCCCGGCCGTAAGAAATAGTCGACGTCAATATCAGCGTCATACAAAATAAGCTGGGGCAGTTCTCCGTATGGTCCTGTTTCAACCCTAGTGGTGAATGTTGTTGTTCCAATTGGGAACAGCTTCAAACTGTTAAAAAGGGTCAGACAAAATTCTCCTACCGCAATATTGAAGAAGTGTCTGCAGCCCATGGAGATTCTACGAGAGCAGAAACCAGTTTACTCCCTGAGATGACTTTCCTCATCTATATATAAGGTGTGGAAGCAGGTGAAGGGGACTTACCCCAAGACGGATCCTGATACAGCGATTCCTCCCAAAACCAAAACGGATTTTCACAACAAGAGGCCTAATAAAGCTCAAGTGCCTAAGGGTATGGATGACCTCTCTTGGTGCTTTGAAAATGAGGATGACGAAGTTGGTCTCAGAATTTCCACCGGCGCCAAAAGAGCTGGAAGATGGGATACATACTACTGCAGATGACCTCAAAAAAATCGACTTGGGAACGGCAAACGACCTACGGCCGACGTTCGTTAGTGAACTGTTGTCTGAAGAAAAGGTGACTACGCTCAAAGACGTGCTCATGCAGTATAAAGACTGTTTCGCATGGAACTATTCTGAGATGCTCGGATTAGATCCAGAAATAGTCGTCCATAAATTGGCGATATCTCCGGACGTCAAGCCGATCAAACAAGCACCGAGAAGAATGCGGCTCGAGCTTGAGATGAGCATCAACGCCGAAGTCAAGAAGCTAATTGACTCCGGCTTTATCCAAGAAGTTCAATACCCTGACTGGATTGCCAACATCGTCCCAGTAAGGAAGAAAAATGGGACGGTGCGCATATGTGTGGACTTTCAGGATCTCAACAAAGCTTGCCCGAAAGACGACTTTCCAGTACCGGTCACTGAGCTGATGATAGATAATTCTTCCACTTACGAAGTTTTCTCCTTCATAGACAGCTCATCAGGATACAATCAGATAAAGATGCATCCTGAGGACCAGAAGCATACCGCTTTCCGGACCCCTTTGGGCATATTCTGCTACAAGGTGATGCATTTCGATCTAAAGAACGCCGGTGCCACCTATCAGAGGGCCATGACGAAGATTTTCGATGACCTCATACATGAAATCGTCGAATGCTATATCGACGATCTTGTAGTTAAAAGCAAATCATACAAAGAACATTTAGAGCATCTGAAGATCGTGTTTCAGCGCCTTCGGAAATACAACTTGAAGATGAACCCTCTCAAATGCACGTTCAGAGTTTCTTCGGGCAAGTTCCTAGGATTCGTCGTCCGACACCTAGGCATCGAGATAGACCCGTCGAAGATCAAGGCGATCATGGAAATGCCTCCGCCAAGAACTCTTAAGCAATTGCGGTCTCTCCAAGGAAAGCTCGCGTATATCCGACGATTTATAGCCAATCTCTCCGGCAAGTGTTGTCCTTACAGTCACCTAATGAAGAAGGGAACCCCGTTCGTCTGGGATCGCAAATGCCAAAGCGCACTGGACGAAATCAAGAAATACCTGCAGAATCCGCCAGTATTGGCCGCTCCCGTTAAAGGAAAACCTTTCGTCCTGTACACAACAGCCCTCAAAAGTTCTTTAGGCGCGCTGTGGGCACAAGAAAATGACCAAGGGAAGGAGAGGGCCCTTTACTATTTGAGTCGAGTTCTCCTGGGGGCAGAAAGCAACTACTCCCCCATCTAAAACACTGCCTGGCGTTAATCTTCGCGATAACGAAGCTCAGACACTTTGCTTTGGCACATGAGGTCCACCTTATATCGAAAGTGGATCCTCTCAAATACTTGATGTCAAAAGCCATACTAACAGGACGACTCGCTAAATGGGCCCTGCTCTTGATGGAGTTCTCAATAACTTATCGTCCCGTCAAGGCAGTGAAAGGCCAGGCCATCGCCGACTTCCTCGCTGAGCATCTGATACCTGCCGATTCTCCTTTGAACTGCGAATTGCCAGACGAGCACGCATTTGATACGATCGACGGGGAGAGAAGAGAGAATGATACCCAGTGGGAGCTCTAATTCGATGGAGCATCTTCCATGAAGAAGCGCAAACAAAGCGCCCCCATAATCAAATCAGGGGTAGGCCTCATCTTCGTGACCCCACAAGGAGGGATAATGCGCTTTGCCTTTTCCTTGATAGAGCCAAGGACGAACAATGAAGCCGAATATGAAGCTTTGATAGTAGGTCTTGAGATCGCTGTCGACATAGGAATCAAGAACCTCCTCATAAATGGAGACTCCCAGCTGGTCGTTGGTCAAGTAAATGGCGACTATCAAACATGCAAGCCTGAGTTGGTGAAGTATGGGGAGAGAGTGCAGCAACTTCTGACTCAAATTCCTTCCTACACCCTGGAAAGCATACCACGCGTGGAAAATAGCAAGACGGATGCACTAGCTAAGCTCGCTAAAGAATTGGCCGACAAGAATCTCGATGAGGATCGTTGTACAAAGCCATCGGGTTCTTGCACCGGCAGAAATATCTCCAGAGTTTCCGAAGAAAAGGGAGCGACCGAGCAAACAACATTACAGATAAAAGACCAGGAAAAGGCTAAGGATTGGAGAGAAGTCTTTATAGATTACTTCAAATCCCGTCGAACGCCTGAAGATGCATCCTCAAGACATCAGCTCATGAAACGAGCCCTATCTTTTGCCTTCGTCAATGATACTCTGTATAAGAGATCATTTGATTCTCTGTGGCTAAGATGCCTGGGACCTGAATAGGCAAGGAGAGTCATCTAAGAAACTCATGACGGACTCTGCGGTTCTCACCAAGCCGGGCCGAAGATGAAACTAAAGATCAAAAGGATGGGCTACTATTGGCCCACGATGATCCAAGACTGCCTAGAATACGCGAAGCAGTACCACTCGTGCCAGATTTACGAGGACTTTATCCATCAGCATCCAAATCCACTACATCCAACGGTGGCTAGCTGGCCATTCGAAATGTGGGAAACCGACATAATCGGGCCCACCGAACCAGCTTCATCCAGAGGACATCGATTCATTTTGGTAACAACTGATTACTTCTCCAAATGGGCAGAAGCAGTACCGCTGAGGGAGGTGAAGACGGAGAATATTCTCCATTTCTTCAAGACACACGTCATTTATCGGTTTGGCATTCCACGACGGATTATATCCGATAACGGGCCAGCCTACAGAAGCCACAAAATCAGCTGCTTTGCACAATAGCATAACATAGACTGGAGATACTCTTCGGTCTATAATCCCCGAGCTAACGGTCTAGCTGAGGCTTTCAACAAAACCTTGACGAAGATCGTGAAAAAGATGGTATCTCGAAATAAGAAGAACTGGCACAAGAGATTGCATGAAGCTCTCTAGGCGTATCGAACTACGTTCAAAACAGCCACAAACACAATGCCGTATGCATTGGTATTCGGCACAGAAGCGGTACTCCCTCTCGAGATAGAGTTACCCTCTTTATGAGTGGCGGTTCACTACGAGCTAACAGACGAAGAAAATGCTCACCTTCGGCTTGAGGAGCTCGACGTCCTTGATGAAACCCGGCTCATGGCGCAACAAAACCTAGAGGCTTATAAAGCGAAGATGACGCGCTCATACGAAAGATTGACTAGGCCGAGAACATTCCGTCAAGGTGAACTCGTGCTAGTGGTCAAAAGACCTATGATCCCCAATCGTGCCAAACGGGGGAAATTCGAGCCGAACTATGAAGTCCCATATATCATAGACAAAGTTTACTAGGGTGGAGCATATCTACTCATGGACATGCATGGTGAAAGACCTTTCAGGCCAATAAACGGTCGCTTCCTGAAAAAATACTACGCCTGACGAGTCACGGCCTAGGTCAACGATAGATGACGACGCCTATGTCCGCTCTCTATCTTCCTAAGCCCAAACTCTATAAGTAGTAGCCGGCAATTGGACCGAAACGTCCTTAAACTAACAACGGACCGAAATGTCCTAAAACTAATGACGGACTGACATGTCCCTAAACTAACGATGGACCACTATGTCCTAAAACTGGCTGTTGACCGAGACGTCTATAAACTACTGCTGATCGCAGCATCCCAATGCTGACAAAAAAATGGTATGTCCATAAGCGAAATGAGCACGGATGAAAACCCCAAAGGGCTCCGTGAGTAAAAACAGCAGGGCTACCGGCGAGTTTTGTGAAAACCTGAAAGGGCGCAATCTCGTTAAAAGACACTTGCAAGGTCCTCTCGACCTTGTGAGGAGAAAATACCTGTGTGAGATCCTTACGACTCACAAAGGAGAAACACACTTAGGAATCCCCACGATTCCTAAGGAGAAATTACACTTGCAAGATCCTCACGACTCGTAAGGAGAACCCTCTTATGAGACCCTCACGGCTCATAAGATTCAAAAGCCTTAAGCTACAGGGATCTGAACCTATTCTTAAGCAGTCATACACCCTGATTTTGCCCTACAAGCGGTTCAATACTGACCCTTGTATACAATCCACGGGCGCGGATAAACATTTCCCTAACAAAGTCCCACCCGTGACTAGGGATATGTTTACACAGTGGACGGCCCTTGTAAGTCCTCTCGACTTATAAGGAGAAAACACTCTTGTAAGATCTTTACGACTTATAAGAGAACACACATTTAGGAATCCTCACGATTCCTAAGGAGAAACGCACCTACGAGATCCTCACGACTCGTAGGGAGATATACCTTTATGAGACCCTTACGGCTCATGAAGTCAAAAGCCTTAGTCGACAGGATCCTAGCCCTGTTTACTAAGCCACCTTTGTTCGACATCGACAAAGGCAAATGATGATTCGCTCCTGGCAATATCCCAATTGTAGCGATGCTGATGCCTAAATCGGTATCAAATCCCAAACACGCAGCGAAAATTCAGCGAGCCACAAATGCATATGAAATAGCCGAAATGATGGGGCAACTTGCAAAAAAATCAGCAAGTAAAATATATGCATACAAAATAGCCGAAATGGTTAGGAAACTCACAATAAAAAGCAGCGAGTAAATAAAACAAATAGCCGAAATGATTGGGCACCGCGAAAAATAGCCGAAATGATTGGGCAATCGCGACCTTCGCGATATGAAAAGCTGAAATGATAGAGCATCGCGGAAAGAAAAAAATATATAAAATGAAACTTTTTGCCCTACAGGTGAGATCACATCGATCCCTGTATACAATCTAGGGGCACAAACAAAGAGGGAACCATACCTTCCCACCAGGCTCCATCAGAAAAAGAAGCCAAATCTGGACGGTTCATAGACAGCCTGGAGATCATATCAACATTCGTCTCATTACAACAGACGCAATATCAGCAAATCGGAGCCGCGACAAAGTTCCCAGTTCCATGACTCTGCGGTGCACAGACAACCGAGAGCCAACCCCTCCTGGTCTCGTGGAACACGGCTAATGTCAATCCTGACCCCGTGGGAAACGCCCAGAGCACCTCCTGGTCTTGTGGAACACGGCTAATGTTAATCCTGACCCCGTGGGAAACACCCAGAGCACCTCCTGGTCTCGTGGAACACGGCTAATGTCAATCCTGACCCCGTGGAAACGCCCAGAGCACCTCCTGGTCTCGTAAACACAACTAATGTCAATCCTGACCCCGTGGGAAGCGTCCAGAGCAAATCCTGGTCTCGTGGAACACGGCTAATGTCAATCCTGACCCCGTGGGAAGCGTCCAGAGCAAATCCTGGTCCCATAGAACACGGCTAATGTCAATCTTGACCTCGTGAGAAGCGTCCAGAGCAAATCCCGGTCCCGTGAAAAGCGTCCAGAGCAAATCCTGACCCCGTGAAATGCGGATAAAGTAAATCCCTGACCCCGTGAAATGTGGATAAAGTCAACCCCCCGACCCCGTGAAATGCAGATAATGTCAACCCCTGACTCCATGAAATGCGGATAAAGTCAACCCCCTGACCCCGTGAAATGCGGATAAGGTCAACCCCTGACTCCGTGAAATGCGGATAAGGTCAACCCCTGACTCAGTGAAATACAGATAAGGTCAATCCCCTGACCCCGTGAAATGTGGATAAGGTCAACCCCTAACTCCGTGAAATGCGGATAAAGTCAAACCCCTGACCCCGTGAAATGCGGATAAGGTCAACCCCCGACTCCGTGAAATGCAGATAAGGTTAACCCCTGACCCTGTGAAATGCGGATAAGGTCAACCCCTAACTCCATGAAATGCGGATAAAGTCAACCCTTGACTTCCCCGTCAAAGCAATTCTTTGATTCGAGAGCAAGTAGACTCATCAATCACTTACGGGTCCTCTTGACTTGTAAGGACAAAATTCTCTTGTGAGATCCTTACGACTCTCAAGAGAAAACGCAATTAGGAATCCTCACGATTCCTAAGGAGAAAATACACTTACGGGATCCTCTCGACCGGTAGGGAGAAAATTCTTTATGAGACCCTCACGGCTCATAAAGTTGAAAAGTCTTAGGTGGCAGATCCTAACCCTGTCTCCCAAGCCATCATTGCCTCGCAGAGAGGTCAAGGTAGATTTTCTACAGGCTACACTCTCCGATAAGAAAGGAAACAATCACTTACGAGTTCTCTCGACTCGTAAGCAAGAAAAACTCTCTTGTGAGATTCTTACAACTCTCAAGAGAAAATACACTTAGGAATCATCACGATTCTTAAGGAGAAATTACACCTACGAGATCCTCACGACTCGTAAGGAGAAATACCTTTATGAGACCCTCACGGCTCATAAAGTTGGAAAGCCTTAGGAGGCAGATCTGAACCTGACTCCTAAGCCATCGCTGTCCTACGAGGAGATCAAAATAGATTATCCACTAAATGCATTTACTAAAAGGGACACACCACCTTGAAGCAAAATATGTCTTTTATTCATGAATCAAAATGAATACAAAGTACAATTTATGAAAGAATAAAAAAATACTCGCATTCAGGAGTATGTATAAAAGAAGAATAAAAAGAAAAATATACAATTCTTCAAGCCGGCGGACGATTTAATAGATTTTCCAGTTCATCCTTTTTCCGCTGGGCCTCGGCTTCATGATTCATTATCGCTAAGAGACAGGCCTCCGCTTGAGACTGTTGGGCCTGGTACGAGGCAAGCCGACTTTCAAGCTCCTTTTCGATAACTTTATGAGCTTCGACCATTTCGTGAGTAAAAATGACGGCTTTAGCAATGGCTACCACCTCCCTGATAGCTTCTTGAAGCACCCGCCAAAGTTCATACACCCGAGTGGTCTTGGCCATAAGATCAGCTTGAAGTTCCCCCAGCGCAGTTGAAGCCAGCTTCCTCTATGAAAATTTACGGCTGAGCCTCTTCTCGGATGACAGCATATTTGCGGCGCACCGTTCGATCAGCCCTCGCAGGCTCGCTTTTGCAGCCACAACCTCTGAAGGAAGGCGCGTACATTCAAGACTAAGCAAGTAAGCCTCCACCCGATGACAAAACTCAACCCAGACTTGCACCAATGTTTCGCTATGGTAAGCAGCAAGAAAGGGGAGAGAACTGTTGGCTTCGGCGGCAAATTCTTCAGCCGTGATTAAACTACCAGCACGAAGGTCTTCGATCAGAGTTGACAAAGAGTGAAGGCTTAGCTTTGCCATCCGTTCCGAGGCACGTAGAGCATAGGGGCCGGGTGGCATGGCGATGCGAGATTCCAGTGTGGTAAGAACTGGAAAAGCTGTTAAGATTTATAAACAATCAGCGGAACTTGCAAGCAAAGAGCAGATGGACAACGTCGCAACTTTACTTACCCACAGTCATGCAAGAAGGGTCCAAAAGATCCCTAGGCCCGTCAAGAATCTCAACTTCATCATCGGTTTCCAGAACTACAGAAGACATCAGTATCTTTATATGAAATAATAATAATGTCGTGAGAAGAAAGCAAATAACACTAACCTTGCCCGGAAGAGAGGACGATGCGTTGAGGGGATATTGCCTGTGGAGCGGTCATCTCTAGCAAACGCTGAAAGGATTTTCGAGGAGACAGATCAGCGATAGATGTCGCCAACCCGCGTAATTCTGAAAAGACAAAAAGGTTCAGATGATGGAGAGATTATTAAAATAAAATATATAAGGCTACCTTCGATGCTCCTCCCGCTCTGGACCGGAGGGATAGTAGCTTCGGCAGACTCCCCCATGCCTCTAGGCACATCATCGGGGACATGAGTCGGTATAACAACTTCCAATTGAGGAGCAGTAGCCACTGCTGCAGGCTCTAATGAAAGGACGGTGGCCTCGACTACCTGTCTCATAGTCTCCAGGCCATCCCCAGAAAGGTCCATTGAATCCGCGGCCAATGAAAATGCCTCTTCCGGGAGAGCAAGCACCGGGGGAACGGAAATCACCAATGGGAGCTCCGTGGCAGGAAGAACAGCTGTATCGACCCCCTCCACACTTACTGGTGTCTCATCGGGGATATTTACAGATTCCATAGTCAAGGCGCGACTCGAACTCAGATCCCCTGCCATTGCCGAAGTCCCTGCAAAGTTTTCACGAAGATATATATATATATATATATATATATATATATAAGCAGTGCAAAATACTACAAAAAGATATATAAGTATACCAATGCGCAAAGGAGATTATAGTATGGCTTTTTCAAGTCGGCGTTCCTTCTCAAGAATTCGTGCTCGCCGGGGTTCGAGGGTAGACTCGTGGCCACCAGTCCACAACGACAGCGCATCTTCGGTATCGGCCGAGATAGGCTGCTTAAGGAATATCTCGCCTCCCTCTTCCAAAGGACCTATAAATATCGTCGTATCGATGGAGGATCTTCGTAGAAGATGACGGCAGGATAAGGCCTCTTCGGGACCCTTACATTTTCAGTCTCATCCTAGGAGCGTCTTATAGCCTCAGCCAATTGTGCGGCTTCGTCGGCAGATGAACCTGGAAAAAGAAGACCACCATCTGGCTCTTGCATAGCTAGTGGTTCATCTTGAAAGATAGGCCCCGATTCCACTAAAAAGTTGAGCAGATTGGTGACCGTCTTCCTTCGCCTTTTTGACCCAGAACTAATACCAAAAGACGATCGCTTCTTTCCCCTCGGCGCTTTGGTGCGACGTTGACCCACTTCGCCTTCAGTATCCTCTCTCGGCAGTGCTACCGATGATGACACTGCTATTGCTGACGCCACAGCTGATGATACCGCTACTGGCGCTTTATCAAAAGCCTTTGCTTGAGCCTTAGTGCGCATCGGCATACCAACTATCGGAGTCAAGTCCACATCCGCCACTTCAGAAATAAGTACGGTACTAGTATCCCTCAAGGGAGGGCGAACCATTGTCCGCGGTCACGGCGGGACTCCCGTAGCCTGGAGCGGGGCGGGAGCTCTAAGCCCCAAAAGTATCCTCCTCTCCTCAGCAATGATTGGACTAACCCGGTGGCGATACCAACCCATGAAAGCCCCCACGTACCTCGGAATGTAGTCGGCTTCGGGGATCATGAAATGAGAACCGGTGTTCAGCCTCATGAAATGGTGGGTGGCGTCACGAATAACTTCCAAAGAAGGGCGGGGTTCCACTGTGAATGCTTCAAAGGGAACACCCTGGTCATAACCCAATTGCCAGGAAAAGCGGTGTGGATTGTACAACATGAAAAGAGCCGCATTGTTTCGACGGAACACCAGATAACCGGGTCTGATTGAATACAAGTGCATGGCTTCCTTGGGCTTCAAGGAGGGTGCTCCCTCTTTCGACAAGTCAAAAAGCTGTTGAACAGGTCCCGAGGGAGCGGAGAGGATTCGATCATTAAATACCATTCTGCCTTCGTTAGCATACGGATTGAGCAGCACACGAAGAGCCCCTAATTGAGTCGGGTCAGGAGCAGAAGCGTCCACCAATCTCATGAGCCACAGAAAGGTATAAGCATCATAAAAGCTGGGTCTCTGGTGCGCCGCAAATTCCCCTAGCATGTTCATCTCAATCCATTACGTAAAGTAATGAAGAGAGAAACTCACTACGTTCACGCCTGGGGTTGAGGTATTGGCTGCAGTGCTTAGCCCATGGTACAGATGCGATAGCCCTGCGATGCCCACTGCTAGCCGCGTCCCTTCGGCGATGCGATGAGCAGGGCAAATGACCGAGGCTCTCATGAATCGACGGTGCGTTGGAATGACAAACCAACTGAGCCAAATTCTGATTAAGCCGACGAAGAAAGTTTCTTCATCCATGCCCGGAGCTGCAATCGACTCAAAAGGTATAGCAGACAAGATTGGGATATAAAACTGAGGCAGATCTTCTTCTCTGTCCGGTAGCTTATTTAAACCAAACCCGAAGGGGTCATTGATATTCGCGAACTTCGGAGTCGCCTTTGATAGAATATCTTTATGAAGGAAGCAGGCGATAAAGCTTTTAAAAGTGACGCCCTGTTCTTCCGACTCTGTGAAAAGCTTCTCAAAAATCCCCAGAGTCTTGATTAGACTCGGGTACTTGTGGCGGACGACATTTTCAGTCGATAAGCCGTCAAGTGTAGCGGGCACAGTCTTGAAAGCATATTCGTCAGGGGGCAACAATTCTTCGTAAGGTGCTCCCCTGATCGGTAGACCCGAGATCTCGCGAAACTCTTCCAAAGAGATCGAAACTTCGCGGCCCCCTAACAAGAAAGTATTGGTTGGAAGATTCCATTGATTTAGGAAAGCTTTAACCCACCATACATGTGGAGATTGATAACGGAAGTAGGACACATACACCGTTTGGTAAATCCCGACCCTCTGCAGTCGCGCACGATGAGCGGACAAGATGTAACGAGCCCAGAGAAGATAGCTCGTGGGATGGCGAGGGGTAAGCCCTATCTTGTAAACTTGTCCCCAAGGCTGGGCTTCAACTTGGCAGATACGACGCCCCAAGATGTCTATAGCCGGCACAGGCTGGTTTAGTATCCCAGTTGTCGACGGTTCGAGCCGGCCGGTAGGAGTCCAATCTGCCACCTCTACAGCAAAAGCAGTCCGCGGACGGTCCATCGGCAAGAATGGGCGAATAGGCTCTATTGGCACCTCGCAAAGAAAGCTTCGGCGACCGCGGATGATATGCCCGTACCAGGTTCCCCATAAAAGTAAATTGGTGCAATCCGGGTCATGAGCTCTGATCATTGCTATCGCTTCTTCGTCCGATGGTGATTGAGGAAAAGCCGCCTCCGAGCGAGTAAAAGGAAAGTATGGAAGAGAAGCCATTGCACCTGAAATAAAGGAAAGGGAAAACATTAATAAAGCCCACACGTGTATAAATATATATATATATATATATATATATAAGAATATATATAAGAGGACAATAGAAGAAAACGACCAACAACTTATTTCATAGGACCATGGGTTACAAAACACAGGGGCCCCACAAAATCAAGATGGCAGCCCACTAGTGATGATGCAGGGTAATCATTATGAGAACAAAGGAAGATTCTCAATAAATTCAAACAACTCTACACATTCCCCCAAGGAGAAAACCCATTACAGAAACTCTGTGCAAATCGAGAAGGATCTCTGCAAGAACAACTCAGGATGAAAAATCCCAAGAAGTCTTCTTTAAGAACTAAGTTCTTTTGAGGAATTAAATTCCCATAAAATTTTTCAGAGCTAAGCTCTTTGAAATAGAATTAAATTCCAGAGGGAAGACAGGTATCATCATCAATCCCGTAAGATCAGAGAAACCCTAGCAAATGGGGTTTATTATTTAAAGATTGGACATTCTTAAAGAACTTGGAAAGATGGGTTTTTGTTAAAGGGAAAAACCCTTGGTGTGGATTTAAAATCCAAAGAAAATTTCTACAAGAAATTCCTCGGCCGTTCAAGATCCTTACCTGAAAAGGGAAATCTTTTGTTGGCAGAGTTAAACTCTGAAGATTTTTTTTGAACAGAGAACTGAGCTCTGAGAAAGAGAATTAAATTCTCAAGACAAGAACAAGGAGGGAAGAAGATGAAAGAGTGGAGGCGCTTCTGAAGAGACCCCTGCATTTATAGGATATGATGGGAAACAGTTCATCTACCTCCTTCCCTAGGCAGATCCAACGGCCACAAAAGTTATAGCGTTGCACTCACGTGCAAACACGTGAGAACAACGCTGTGGGGGCATTTGTTCCCTCATAAAATACAAGGAAAACACCCAATGGGGCATCACATGCACACACGTGATCGGGGGTCACGTGCCGACACGTGATGGCTTCCTGAGGGCTCTGAAATGATAAGAATTGAATCCTAATCAAATGGGATCACGTGCCCACACGTGATGGGCCTTTAAACCCACTGAAAAGAATTAAAGGTATAATAAAACAACAAGGAAAAACCCCAATGGGGCATCACGTGCCCACACGTGACCAAGGGTCACGTGCTGACACATGATAATTCCTGAGTTCTTTAAAACAACAGAATTAAATTCTGATTAAATGCTCAATCAGTGGGGTCACGTGCTAACATGTGATAGGCTCTTAAAATAGAATTAAATTCTAATTAAAGGAAATCAAAAACCCTAATTAAAAAATATTTCTCTAGATCTTTCCAAACAAAAAGATTGCGCTCTGTAAAGTGGAGCACCGTTGGATTAAAAATCCAATGGTGATTAAAAATCACTAATTTATAGAAAGATTCTATACAAGGAGATATTTCCCCGAAATTTGCCAGGAATAACAAATAAAATATCTTTTGGATTAAAATCCAATGATGAATAAAATTCACCGATTGATCTAAAAGATCATGTTGGTTACAAAATCAATCAAAATCTTTCAATGAAAGATTGACTAAACAAACTGATTCTTTTCTTTCTCCTATAAATAGGAGCCAAGAAGAGAAGAGAAAAAAGAGAGACAACAACAGAGAGAGAAAACAAAAGAAAAGAGAATTTAATTCTCCAAAGAAAGAAGAAAGATCTCTTCAGAAAAGAAAGAAACCCTAGGTAAGAGAGGGAAAGAGATCATTCTATAAGCTCCTACAAAATAAAAAAAAAGAATTTAATTCTCAAACTAAGAGTTTAACTCTTATGAATAAGAACGTAGTTCTTCCTTTGGTTGAAGGTCTGCAGAAGCAGATCTCTCCACAAGTTGAGAATTTAATTCTCATCGGGGAGATCTACCATGCAGATCTAAAACCTAAGAGAAGACCTAAGTTCAGAGAATTATATTCTCCCGCAAAGCACATAGGAATTTAATTCCTCCAACAAAATTAGGATTTAACCCTATAAAAGAATTTAATTCTTTCAAACATAAAGGAATTTAATTCCTCTAAATAAAATTAGGGTTTAACCCTATAAAAGAATTTAATTCTTAAACAAGAGACTTTTCATGTACGTAAAAAGATCAAGTACCCAACCTGATCACATGGCAACACGTGACCCTCCCCTCAATGGTTAAAAAAGAATGAATAAGATCGGGTCACGTGCTCCCACGTGACCCTTGAACAAACTTCTCAAAATAAAGGCAGAACAGACTTTGGGCGCCCTCACGTGTCCCCACGTGACCCCTGACAAACACCTCTTTAAAATCCAGTGCATGGGTACCCATCACGTGCTCACATGTGATGGCCGTGAAGACTAAAGTGTTTAACACTTACCTGCATATCCTGAGAATAAAATAAAGGAAGTTTGGGCCCAACACTGTTTTGTGCGCTGCATCCTTAGTGTTTAACACTATTTTAAGCGCATCACGTGGGAGCACGTGATAGCCGAGTGTACTCTAGTGTTTAACACTATATCCAAGCCAATCTTAGCTTGAACTAGAGGCAGTACCCTCTTTTGACTGAAGCTCAAACACACTTTTGTCTTCCAAAATTGGTCATCTCATATGACATTCAAAGTAAAATCCAGAGCCTTTCAGACAACTTTGGTTCAAGGGTACATCTCTCTACACCTCTGATGCATGTCGTTGTAATTCTTCAACGTCTTCAGAGAGGTGGTGGGTCCCAATGGCCAATAACTATCTGGTGCATTTCCAAATCCATGTTTGCATATGAACTTGGACCGCAATGTCCCTAAACTAAACAACAGAGCCCAAATGCTCTTTTGTTGGATCTAAATGATCCTGTTAAGTAGATCTTAGTCTAAAATTAGACTAACGTATCCTTAACAAACATTTAAGTTGATCTTAATCCCAAACGAGATTAACGATTCTTAAATCAATCCAACTACAGATCCCCCAACCAATATTGGTTCAAGGGTACATCTCTTCACTCCTCTGATATTTGTCGTTGTAATCCTTCAACGTCTTCAGAGAGGTGACGGGTCCCGACGACCAGACATTTCACGGACCGTGGGGTTCTTAAACTCATGGACTATGATGTCCTTAACCTTAGATTATGGGGTCCTTAAGCCTATGGACTATGATGTCCTTAACCTTGGACTGTGGGTCCTTAAGCCCATGGACTATGATGTCCTTAACCTCGGACCGTGGGGTCTTTACGACCATGGACTATGATGTCCTTAACCTTTACAGACTATGATGTCTTTAAACTGGACCGAGATGTCTTTAAACTAACATTGGACCGTAATGTCCTTAAACTAACCTTGGACCGCAAAGTCCCTAAACTAAATAATAGAGCTCAAATGCTCTTTTGTCGGATCTAAATGATCCCGTTAAGTTGATCTTAGTCTAAAATTAGACTAACGTATCCTTAACAAACGTTTATGTTGATCTTATTCTCAAATGAGATTAACGCATCCTTAAACCCAACCACAAACCCAAATCTAAGAAAATACGGATTTGGACTAATCCACGCCTTACGGGAGACACCATAAATTAGTCTCCGTATACAATCCATGAGTAACCAAAAACAAAAAAAACACACACGACATGAAGTGACCATCTGGAGAAGGAGAAAGTGGTTTCCGCGATGCGGTAGCATAATTAACTGCAGGGGCTTGCGCCTGCTGGGAAGAGTGTCCCCACAATAAAAAAACCCTCAACAAGGGGGAATCTGACGATGTCTGCTACATCGGCCGCATCCGTTTAAACCTTCATTACACGGTTTCATAAATCAACTTGGCATCTTCGGAGAGGTGGACGAATAGCACCAAATAGCATCTGCCCTCGAAATTCAGGCCGGACGTCCCAACGTCCCGGTCGCGTCTTTCGACGGAGAACAGGCCTGTGTTTGGTTTGTGGCGCATCCACTCATGCTTTCGGAGCTTGTCCATATCATCTCAACCCAGCTCGAACACCTAGACCCGCAATCACAGATTCGTAGCGGCCAGCTATTCAGGCTCCTACACCTTAGCTTGCCCTACCTGCTCCACCTCCATGCGGACCCCCTGCACAGTCTCCTTGTCAATTCCTTCAAGCACAGAGGAACATACATCAAGGGCAGAGGAACGTGCTCCAAGGATAGAGGAATGTGCCTCCAGGAAGGAGGAATGTACCCAGGCGTCAGGCTTTCACCATGACAGTTGAGGAAGACGAGGCCACTGGCCAAGTTATTACTGGTAATTTTCAATCCTTTCACATCTTTTTAATCCTTGTATATCTCTATATTTTTCTGTATCTAAACCAACCTCACACAATTTAGGTATTATACTAGTAGCCATCCTTTTTGCACTCGCACTGTTCGACACTGGAGCATCACACTGCTTCATGTCACAACGATTCGTGAGAACACATGCGATTCTCGTGAAGCCACTCATTTCAAGCTGGAATTTTAGTTCCGGGAATGGAATATTGAAGGCAACTATGGGATTTGATCAGTGTCCAGTTGTAGTTTGCGGACGAGAATTCTATGCGAATTTCAAAGTACTGGACATCCCAAATTTCGACGTTGTGTTGGGGATGGACTGGCTGGGAGTTTTCTATGCTATGATTGACTGCCGTCAAAGGAGAGTAGTATTTGAGATACCAGATCACCCAGTCTTTTACTTCAAGAGTGGAGACAGAACGTTGGAGCCAGGAATCTTCTGTGCTAAACCAAAGATTGCAGAAGTGTTTACTCTACCGGCGGAAGAATTAAAGCCAGAAATAGTTCGAGAGTTTGAGGATGTATTCCCTGAAGATATAACAGGTTTGCCTCCCGATCGAGTTTTTGAATTCAGCATTGATTTAATACCTGGTGCACAACCGGTGATCAAACCTCCATACCGATTAAGTCCAGAAGAATTGAAGGAGATCCGTACTCAGTTGGACGAACTCCTGAAGAAAGGTTGGATTCGTCCCAGTACTTCAAGTTGGGGATCTCCAGTTTTTCTTGTGAAGAAGAAAGAAGGTTCATACAGAATGTGTGTATACTACCGAGATCTAAATGAAGTGATGATTAAGAAAAAATATTGACTACCGCACATCGACGATCTGTTCGATCAGCTAAATGGGTCTTGCGCATTCTCAAAGCTAGATCTTCGTTCAGGTTATCATCAGGTGAAGGTCAAAGAGTCTGATATTCCGAAAACGGCGTTCAGGACTCGCTATGGTCATTACGAATATCTCGTGATGCCATTTGGAGTGACCAATTCACCTTCCATTTTTATGAGTTTGATGAACCAAGTTTTCCGAGAGTACTTAGACAAGTTCGTTGTCATCTTCATCGACGACATCCTGGTGTATTCAAAGGATCGAAAAGAACACGCCAAACATTTACGGATTGTCCTGGAGACATTGCGACAACATCAACTCTATGCCAAGTACAGCAAGTGTGAATTTTGGCAAGATCAAGTCGGATTTCTCGGATATATTGTTTCGGGCGAAGGGATCTCAGTAGATTCAGCTAAGGTATCAGCTATCAGCGAATGTCCGACACCAAAAACGGTGAAGCATATTCGAAATTTCTTGGATTTAGCAGGATACTACCGAAGATTTATCAAAGGTTTCTCGAAGATTGCAGCACCCCTGATCGAGCTCACAGGTAAAGATGAAGCATTCGTGTGGTCAGAAGCATATGAACAAGCTTTTGTAGAACTTAAGTCGAGGCTAACTTCTGCTCCTATCCTTGATATACCGGATCAATTTTGAGGTTTCATCGTATATTGTGATGCGTCCGGTAAGGGATTATTATGTGTTCTACATCAGCATGGAAAGGTTGTTGCTTTTGCATCAAGATAGCTGAAAGTTCATGAAAGAAACTATCCAACATATGATCTTGATTTGGCAGCCGTTATCTTTGCACTTAAGATTTGGCGCCACTATCTTCTGGGAGAACGAGTGGATATATACACTGACCACAAGAGTCTGAAATATGTATTTACTCAGAAGGAATTGAACATGCGGCCAAGAAGATGGCTAGAACTCATGGCGGACTTCGACATCAACCTAAAGTATCATCCAGGAAAGTTGAATGTAGTTCCTGATGCACTTAATCGTTAGCCATTATCAATGAATCTCATCACATAATGGAAACTACAGCAGGGATTGCACGGATTGGCAATCAAGGTAGTTATGCCAGGTATTGCTTCAGAGTTGATGAACTTACAAGTCTAGTCTACTATTGTCAATCAGATCAAAGAAGCTCAAGCAAATGATGTCAAGCTGCAAACGATCCGAGAACAGGTAGAAAGTGGACTTCGAACAGACTTCATCATCCACGAAGATGGATCCTTGCGATATGGAAGTAGATTGTGTGCACCACACGGCACAGTTCGAGAAGAGTTGATGAAAGAACCTCACAGCTTTCCGTACTCAGTACACCCCGGTGGGACCAAGATGTATAAGGATATATAGAAACACTACTGGTGGCATGGAATGAAGCACGAAGTAGCCAAAAGAGTAGCCAAGTGTTCGGTGTGTCAGCAAGTAAAGGCTGAACATCACAGAACTGCTGGTCTACTTCAACCGTTACCATCCCAGAATGGAAATAGCAGCACATTACCATGGACTTCGTGAATGCCCTTCCTCCCAGCACGAAGGGTAATGAAACGGTATGGGTTATTTTGGATCGACTCACCAAGTTGGCACATTTCATCCCATTTCGAGTTGGCCAATCTACCGAGACGTTAACAAAGAAGTACATGGAGGTAAGCATGAATCTAAAGTAAGATTTAACCTCAAGATGTACTATTTTTGATACCTATGAACTCATGTAGGAGATTGTGAGATTACATGGAGTACCGATTTGCATCGTCTCCGATCGTGATACCAGATTCTGATCACAATTTTGGCAGATTCTGCAAGCTAGCCTGGGAACGAGTCTGAACTTCAGCACGGCTTACCATCCACAAACGGATGGACAGTCCGAGCGAACAATTCAGATTCTGGAAGACATGCTAAGAGCTTATTGTTAGATTTCGGAGATTCATGGGAAGATCATCTACACCTTATAGAGTTTTCATACAACAACAGCTATCAGGCGAGCATTGGAATGGCACCATTCGCAACACTCTATGGAAGGAAGTGTCGTTCACCACTAAGTTGGGACGACGTCGGAGATCGAGAACTCCTAGGACCAGAGATGATCGTGGCAACTGTAGACGTAGTTCGCACGATCAGGAAAAGAATGCGCATAACCCAAAACAGACAGAAACATTGGGCAGATGCAAAGCGCCGACACCTGGAGTTCCAACATGGACATCATGTTTTCTTAAATATCTCTCCAACATGGAGATGCAAAGCCCTTGTGTTCGAACTCCATCAGACACATTATATTTTTTCTGATTTTTCTTTTAAACATTTTGGAAGCCCAAAATTTTACACGTGCAATGCACATAAAAATGAAACGACGGAGAACACAAACATGTAAAAAATGTTGTAAATACAGACTTGAACACGTGTCCAAAATCCACCGGCCCCCTATACAAATCGACCGGCGGATCTTGCCCTATGGCCGGCACCGACGGGCCTCCCGAGCCCAATTAAGCTCGGGATTTGCACACATGACCTTTCCCCTACACTTGACTTCCCTACACTGTTTGATTACTTTGCAATCAAACAGAGACCCCTCAATTCCCTATTTATCATCTTTTAATGCATTTTAATTCATCTTTTTAATTCCAAAACCCTAATTCCACACTATAAATACTACCCCATGCCCTAGCTCTTCCTCATTCTAAAATTATAGCCAAAATTCTCAAAGTTTTTGTCACAACCCGAATATGTGGAACGTGACTGACACTTAAATTACGTAACGTCTAGAGGCGTAACGTAATCTAAGTATGCCAAAGCCCAGAAATCTAAATCATTTAAAGAAATAGAGTGAAGGAAAACTTGTTTAAAAGTTAAGTTATCATAGAAAAGTTGCTTTGAAAGTCTTTATAATAAGCTCAAGTTTTATAAAAATTTCGGCAGAGTTTCCTTTGTAAAAACTGGCCCCAAATGGGTACAACACATGAATATACATAAGTAATGAATAAAGACGTCCCCAAGCAGGATCGAGCTCTTCGCCGAACGGCGGAACACAACCACGTGCAAGATATATCAACATAATATAAAATCAACATTTAAAAGCAAGAAAACAGAAACCAAGTATAAAGTCGGCTCATACGAGCTCGACACCAGAATCAGAGTATATATATATATACAAATCTCACAAGCTCACAGTTTAAGTCCAATATCAAATGGTGGAATGGTAGAAAGGGATAGATGGAGTGTACTAGATACAATAGTAAATACAAAAGGTGGGAACAAAAGAGTATCCTCACAAACCCACCTACAATCAAGCCGCAAATTGATGCAAAGGGAGCAGAAGAGGAAGAACGCCCGCCACTACTATGCTGACGGGTCGGACCTGCAAGATACTATGGCACAACGGGGGTGAGTTGCCAACTCATGAGTAGTAAATAACATCTAATAAGGCTATCGTAAGCATTCACGCAAATGCGTCACAACCTATATATACAATCATGATGCGATGCACTAGTATGAATGCGACATGAATGCATAATTAAACATGAAACCTGGATATATCTGTTATGAGAAAATCTGTATTCTTATCTTAGTAAAACTTTTGTATAGCAAAACTGGAGTATTATCAGTGAAATCGACAGAAAATCCGTGTCAAGCATCGACACAATATATGTACCTCAATATCTCAATAGCCGTTTCTCAGATCGGCCCTCAAATCTGTCACATCCCACGACTTCGGTCGGTATCCTCCAGATAACCGCCGAGCCAATAATAACCGGTAGGTCGTGCTCCCCTGCCAGGCTCATCATCTATAACTCGAGCTTCTTGCCCCGGGGTACCTTACCGGGTCCACCATGTACCCGAGATGGTTCATCCTACTCCTCGAATCGGGTCTCGAAAACCAATTCAATCAGGAAAACTCATGGTGGACGTCATATACATCATATCATGAGAAAACCGCAACTTCCATTTTTAAAATGATAATAGGTTTATAAAATTCTTGCGGTTTCCCCCAAAATCCAGAAATCTCATAAATACTGAAATCTCCAAGAAGAATCAAAATATATGAACATGTCGGTAATGATGGATGTCTATGATATCGATAATATAACATGCGATTTATAACTAGAAGCTATGTATGAATGATGATGCGATGAGGTATATGACTAACAACCTACATATCCATTCTGATGCAATGAGTATACAACTAAAAATCTACATATAATACATGATGCAAATGCACAGATACCGATTTTAAGCAAGTTCTATAGTGTTCGTGACATAACAATTACCAATGGCGTGTGTGTTTACATAAATAGTGCACGTGTGGTATGAACCAATGGTAATGGTGCAAGTCTCCTAGGTAATAATATCATATGTAAGAAGATGAAATGCCATGATATGAATGATTGGGAGACTACGTATATAAACACAAGAACTACTAATAACCTTAACTATCACGCGCCTTGCGCCATCCAGATGATCCCCTATAGATGTGTACATCTACTCACTGGAACGCCTCGGTTAGTTGAATCCGATCACTGCCTTGCCTTTTCTTGCCGCGTCTGACGTCTCCACGACTGATTCTATAATCTCACAAATAATACATATGAGGCTAGAAATTTAAATAGACGCGAACACATAATGATACGAAGCAACCAACGCACACTAGCTAGACGTGCGTGTACTTGGTGCACAAAACGCGCGCGACATCGCCACAAACCACAACTAGGGGCTGCTATGTGTAGCAAACACCAAACCTAGAATCTAAACGTCCGTATCGTACAACGACATCACTCTAACTAATTAGGAAAAAAAGTTGTAGATCATCACAACCTAAACTTAATTAAAACCGTTTCATTTTAAAAAAAATCTAGTTAGCAAGCTTAAGGTAATTTAGTGCAAATCTAGGTAGATTAGTGAGTCTACAAGCACTAACTACACTTAATTAACCTAATTAAGCCATACAATACTAATTAAATCTAATCTCACTTAAACAAACTAAATATGTAATTAAATTACATAAACTCATAATTAAGATAATTAAAGCAATATTAGCAAAACTAACAACTAGATTAGGTTTATAAAACCATTAGATGTTAAACTACACTTAGCTACCCCAAAATGTGATAAAAACCTTAACTTAACCCAAATCCTTCTCTTTAAATTCTAATATTGCAATTAAACCATATTAACACCTAATTAAAATTTATTAAGGCAAATATTAACAAAGTTAACTAGGATTTGGTTTTCATACCTCAAAAGATTTGGAAAAAAACTCTAACTTGCTAGCCTTGCCACCAAAATGCAAACTTGCATCAAGATCCAAGCTTAGTTTATGCAAAGGATTTTTTTTATTATTTAACTAGAAATTAGGGTTGAATTTATGGATTTTTTGAGTGAGTTTGTGAGGTATTTTCAAGTGGGGAAAGGATGAAGGGGGGGGGGCAGCTTGCTGGCCGAGAGTAGAGGGGAGAGAGGGATAGAGTGAGGGAAGCACAAGTAGAAGTACACCATACCTCATAAAACATGCACCATACTTCAATAAATGCTTACATGTTTCATTTTCCTTTTTTTCTTTTTTTATTTATTTTATATTTAAGCTTTTCTTTAAAATTTCTAGAACCATGGTCAAACATTTTGTTAAAAAACATGTTACATTTGAGTTTAATTGTGTCATGGTGCACAAACATGTATTAACCCATACTAATTTTTAATTATCACTAATATAGTGTGTATGTGCATGTTTTTAAAATAATACTTAAAAATAAACAAATAAGGAAAATAATTAAGTAAACTAGCAATTAAATAAGCAACTGGTTAAACACCCATACATAAGCAATTACATAATTAAAATAGGTATAATTATATCTATGTGGAAAAATAATTATAACTAGGTTTTACGGAAAACACGTGCTGTATTACTAATTATCAAACAATTAACCTAAACGATTTTTCAAAGCGTTACAGTCTCCCCCCTTAAAGAAATTCGGTTCCCGAATTTATAATCTAACTACGCGTACCTTCGAAGAGATGGGGATATTTCTTCCTCATCTCGTCCTCAGCTTCCCACGTGACCTCTTCGCTGTTAGGGCCACGCCAAAGAACTTTTACGAACGGTATGGCCTTTGACCTCAGTTTCTTCACCTGCCGATCCAGAATGACTATCGGCTGCTCGGTGAAAGAAAGATCGCGCTCCAGCTGGATCGTCTGATACTGAATTGCGTAAGAAGGGTCATGAAGGTACTTGCGGAGCATCGATACGTGAAACACAGGGTGAACATCTGGGAGGCTGGGTGAAAGAGCCAAATGATAAGCAACTGTGCTGACGCGCTCGAGAATCTCGAAGGGACCCACATATATGGGACTAAGCTTCCCTTTCTTTCTGAATCTAATCACGCCCTTCATTGGAAAAAACTTCAAAAAAACATGATCACCTACAGCAAATTCCAGTCTGCAACGACGTCTATCCGCATAAGATTTCTTTCTGCTCTGGGCCGCTCTCATTCTATCCCGAATCAACTGTATCTTCTCGGTCATTTCCTACGGTCCCAAAACACTGCTCTCACTGAGCTCTATCCAACAAAACGGTGATCGACATCTCCTCCCATATAGAGCCTCGAAGGGTTCCATCTGAACCGTCTCCTGGAATCTGTTATTGTAGGATAACTCTATCAAGGGTAAGCGACGATCCCAACTGCCACCGAAATCTAGAATGCAAGCTCGGAGCAAGTCCTTAAGAGTCTATATGGTCCACTCTGACTGATCATCGGTCTGCGGATGAAAAGCTGTACCGAAACTCAATCGGGTGCCCAAATCCTCCTGAAGTTTCTGCCAAAGGAGACTGGTGAATTGAGTGTCTCTGTCGGATACGATGCAAGTAGGAATGCCATGTAGTCGCACATTCTCATCGATATATATATATATCTGAGCGTACCGAGCGAATCCGAAAGTGGTCTTTACTGGCAGAAAGTGAGCCGCTTTCGTCAATCGATCTACAATCACCCAAATAGAGTCATACCCTCGACTGGTCCTAGATAGATCCACGATAAAATCCATAGAGATTTGCTCCCACTTCCACTCCGGAATGGCCAAAGGCTGTAATTCTCCTGCTGGCCTCTGATGCTCGGCCTTGACTTGCTGGCAAGTCAGGCATCTCGAAACAAAATCTGTGACATCTCTTTTCATTCCTTCCCACCAGTAGATATCTCTCAAGTCATGGTACATCTTGGTGGAACCCGGATGAACACTATATGCTGACTGATGCGCCTCCTCTAAAATCTCGCATTTTAGCCCCTCGGAATCTGGCACACACAGTCGAGTCCAAAATCGCAGCACTCCCTGATCATCGATCACGAACTCTGAATCTCTGCCCTGTCGAACCTGCTCCATGATCTCTGAAAAACGAGCATCGCCGGACTGTGCCTCGTGGACACGGTCAAGTAACTGTGGACGTGCACGGACATGGGCAAGCTGTCCCCCGGTCGAAGTAAACTCGAACTGTATTCGGTTGTCATATAGAATCTGCCGAACTGCAGTCGACTGTCTTTGAACTACGCTCAAACAAGACAAGCTACCTCCGGGCCTCCGACTCAAAGTATCTGCCACAACATTCGCCTTGCCCGGTTGATAAAGAATCTCGCAGTCATAGTCTTTCAGTAGCTCCATCCAACGGCGCTGTCTCAAATTTAGATCTCGCTGCTGAAAGATATACTTTAAGCTCTTGTGGTCCGTGAATATCTGGCACGACTCGCCGTATAATTAGTGTCTCCAGATCTTGAGTGCAAAAACCACCGCAGCCATATCTAAGCCATGAGTGGGATAGTTCTGCTCGTGCTTCTTCAACTACCGAGAAGCATAAGTGACGACCCTGCTGTGCTGCATCAACACACAGCCAAGCCCCACTTGAGAAGCATCGCAATAAACAACAAAACCGTCCGATCCTGAAGGAAAAGATAATACTGGTGCAGTCATCAAACGAGTCTTCAACTGCTAAAAGCTCTGCTCGCATGCCTCGGTCCAAAGAAAAAGAACTCCCATCCGGGTCAACCCGGTAAGCGGTGCAGCTATACAAGAAAAATCCTGAACAAAGCATCGGTAGTATTCAGCCAAACCCAAAAAGCTGCAAACCTCCGTCACTGATACAGGTCTGGGCTAGTGCTGAATGGCCTCGATCTTCTTCGTATCCACATGTATGCCATCTCTCGTAACCATATGACCCAAGAAATTGACGTTGTCAATCCAGAAGGCATACTTGGAGAATTTAGCGAATAGCTGGTGCTCCCTCAAAGTCTGCAATGTGATCCTCAGATGCTGCTCATGCTCCTCTCGACTCCGGGAGTATACTAGAATATCATCAATGAACACAATAATAAACTGATCAAGAAACGTCATGAATAAGCACTTCATCAAATCTATAAACGCTACTGGGGCATTGGTGAGCCCGAACGACATCACCAAAAACTCATAATACCCGTGGCGCATGCGAAAAGCAGTCTTCGGAATGTCATCCTTCCGAACCCGCAACTGGTGATAGCCCGACCGCAAGTCAATCTTCGAGAAATATCCCGCACCCTGGAGATGATCAAACAAATCGTCAATGCGAGGTAAAGGATATCTGTTCCTCACAGTAACTCGATTCAACTGACGATAATCGATACATAATCGCACACTATCATCTTTCTTCTTGACGAACAGGACAGGAGATCACCAAGGTGACACACTCGGACGAATAAGCCCTTTATCCAACAAATCTTGCAACTGATCCTTCAGCTCTTTAAGCTCCGCTGGGGTTATCCGATAAGGAGGTATGGAAATAGGCCCCATGCCGGGGATCAAGTCAATGCAGAACCCAATATCGCGCTCTGGCGGCAACCCAGGCAGCTCATCAGGAAAGACATCTGGAAATTCCCTCACAATCGGGACCTATTCTAACGGGACCTCTGCGGCTCCAGTATCACGAACATACACTAAGAATCCCTGACATCCTTTCCTCAAGAGCTGACTAGCGCGAAGAGAAGAAATCAAATTGGGAAGGGTGTCACTATGGTCTCCCTGAATAACAAGAACTGGCTCACTCGGAAAACTAAATTTGTCTGCTTTCTCACGGCAGTCCTCGGACTTATAACAAATGGCTAGCCAGTCCATGCCCAGAAGAACATTGAAGTATAACATATCGAGGAGAATCAAATCAACAGAAGAATCCCTCTCCCCGATACGAACGGAATATGACCGAAACGCATATTGAGCGACAAATGACTCGCCTACTGGGGTAATAACAACAAGTGGCTGATCTAGCAAAGACGACTCTCGGCCCAAGCTCGGTGCAAAGTGTGTGGACACATAAGAATGTGTGGAATCTGGATTGAATAATACCCGTGTGTCGAATGAATATACTGGAAGAGTACCTGTCACAACGGCATTGGATGCCTGCGCATCCTGAGGAGTCGAAGCGAACACTCGGGCCTGTCCTCCACCAATAGCCGGCTGTCCTCTGCCTCTGCCGCCTTGTCCTCTCTGAATCGGACCGCCATGCCCACGGCCTCTAGGAGCATCTGCCCGGCATGGAGCACTAACAGGGGTAGGAAGTAAAGCTCTCGGAAGAGGTGGTGAAGGTGGTAAAGTCACATGGGGAACCGTCGCCGCACCCTGGCGCCCCACGGTACAGTCTCTGATACGGTGATACTGACTCCCGCACCGAAAATATCCTGGCGAGGACTGCTGGCCCTGTGGATAAGAGCAAAATAACTGATCCCGTCTCAATCCTCTGCCACCACCATCTCCTGAAAAGAACTTGTCACGGCGTCTACCTAACCGCCTCTGAGCTGGCATACCAGTACGAATCCGCTTTGGTCCAGAAACGACCAAAGTCTCAGAAATGAGCTCCTCCAACAGTAAGGCCGCGTCCATAGCAGCTGCATAAGTTTCAAAATGCTGGGCACTGATAGAAAGAAATAACCGCGTGTCAAGTCCTCGCACGAACCTCTTTATGCATTTCTCTTCAGTGTCCACCAGGTAAGGAGCATATCGGGACAACTGAGTAAACTGGATGTCGTACTCAGACACTGTCATCCTAGGAGTCTTGCGCAAAATCTCGAAACTACGAGCTCGAGCATCTCGAACGCTCTTTGGAAGGAAACGAGCGAGAAATACAGCTGTTAACTCATCCCAAGTCATAGGAGGTAGAACCGCAGCTCGGCCTCTCTCGAATGACTCGCACCACGTCTGAGAAAGACCCTCCAGACGAAAACTTGCAATCTCGACAAATCTCTCGTCAGAACATCTTAGCGAACGGCAAATCCTAGCTATCCTGTTGAGGAATTTCTATGGATCCTCCGCTGCATCCGTACCGGTAAAAATTGGAGGCTTCAGCCTCATAAACTCCTGTAAGGATACGGGGATAGTCTCGGTAACAGCAGGAACAACTGTTTGAGCAGCAGGCACAATCATAGTCCTCGCGGTAGAAGGAACATCATCGGATCTCGGAGCTCGTCTAGCCTCAACTAACGATCCAACCATTTGGCGTAAGTCCTGAATACTCGACTCCAGCCTAGCTATCCGGCCTGAAGAAGGCGGATCAATCTGTCCCTGAGGGTAGGAGTACCGCCCTGATCGGTCCTCGTCTCAGACGAGCCCGCTCTAATCTCGTCCCTGGCGGTAGCCGTCTAGGCCCTCGTAGTATTTGGCGGCATAGTAGCTGGAATAAGAAAAAGGATTGATAAGAACATTTCAATCGAATCAAGAGGATATATGGAATCAAGGAAGGAAATACAAGCAATTATATATATTCTAAGGTCACTTAGGCGGAGTACCGTATCGTAAGTATGCTGCGGAATATACACACGCTATGTCACTCTTTTTAAGTCACCTACTCCATCTACCAAGGGTCATCCTACACTTAGAAAGGTAAAACCTAACGCTTTGATGCCAACTTTGTCACGACCCGAATATGTGGAACGTGACTGGCACTTAAATTACGCAACGTCTAGAGGCGTAACGTAATCTAAGTATACCAAAGCCTAGAAATCTAAACCATTTAAAGAAATGGAGTGAAGGAAAACTTGTTTAAAAGTTAAGTTATCATAGAAAAGTTGCTTTGAAAGTCTTTATAATAAGCTCAAATTTTATAAAAATTTCGGCAGAGTTTCCTTTATAAAAACTGGCCCCAAATGGGTACAACACATGAATATACATAAGTAATGAATAAAGGCATCCCCAAGCAGGAGCTAGCTCTTCACCGAACGGCGGAACACAACCACATGCAAGATATATTAGCATAATATAAAATCAACATTTAAAAGCAAGAAAATAGAAACCAAGTATAAAGTCGGCTCACACGAGCTCAACACCAGAATCAGAGTATATATATATATATATATATATATATATATATATATATATCTCACAAGCTTACAGTCTAAGTTCAATATCAAATGGTGGAATGGTAGAAAGGGGTAGATGGAGTGTACTAGATACAATAGTAAATACAAAAGGTGGGAACAAAAGAGTATCCTCACAAACCCACCTACAATCAAGCTCAAGTTGATGCAAAGGGAGCAGAAGAAGAAGTATGCCCGCCGCTAGAAAGGTAAAGTTGTTGGCCACTCCTGAGGAGGCTAAGGAAGCTTTTTATTTGCGGAGGTTGATGGGTGATCTCGGTTTTCCGCATAAGGTGACAAAGGTATTCTGTGACAGTCAGAGTGCCATTCACTTGGCCGAGCACTGGGTTTATAGCTCGAGAACTAAGCACATCGAAGTGAGAGATTTCTTCTTAGAGAATGAGAAGAAGGTCGTTGCTCTCACTAAGATAGGTACCCATGAGAATTCAGCGGATGCTTTCACAAAGGTGGTTCCGATATGGATCTAGAGCAGCTTGATATTAAGACCACATTCTTGCACAGTGACTTAGAGGAAGACATTTATATGCATCAGTCATAAAGGTTCATGGTCAAGGGTAAAGAATGCTATGTTTGTAAGTTGAAGAAATTGCTTTACGATTTGAAGCAATCTCTGAGAAAGTGTTACAAGTGATTCGATCAGTTCATGTGGGTACATAGCCTGACGTCGACCTCGATAGCCGATTGAAGCATCGATCTCCATGATACTGCGCCAGTGCCCAATGTAAATACGTAGCCTGACGTCGACCTCTGACTGTTCCCATCGCCAACGAAATATGAATCGCAGTAACCCGTCACAATGCATCCATTACCACTGCCTCGGCTGAATAACAAGCCAAACCCTGAACTACCCCTTAGATATCTCAGAATCCACCTCACAGCTTGCCAATGCTCCTTGCTCGGATTAGCCATGTATCTGCTGACTACT
This sequence comes from Agapanthus africanus, assembly GCA_030015575.1. Classification (NCBI taxonomy): domain Eukaryota; kingdom Viridiplantae; phylum Streptophyta; class Magnoliopsida; order Asparagales; family Amaryllidaceae; genus Agapanthus; species Agapanthus africanus. The sequence goes on from CM057348.1 coordinate 1,820,656, forward strand.
CTGACTGCCTGTGAAATATTTGGCCTCGTGCATACCATCGCATACATCAAACTGCCAACTCCACTCGCATATGGTACTCGAGACATGTATTCTTTATCTGCATCTAACTCTGATGATAACTTCACCAAAAGTATGAAATGCGCCTCTAAAGGAGTAAACACGGGTTTCGCCTTCTCCATCCCATACTGAGTGAGAACCTTCTCGATATACCGCTTCTGCTGTAGACATAACTCCCCACGCTTCATGTCCCTTAAAATATCCATGCCAAGAATATTCTTCGCAGCCCCCAAGTCTTTCATATTGAACTCTCGACGCAACTGCTGTTTCAACCTATCGACCTTTGATACGCTGCGTAATGCCACCAACATATCATCCACATTCAGTAAGAGATAAATCTTGGATCCATCGTTAAGTATCCTTACATAGACACACTGATCCTTTATGCTCCTTGTATACCCAATCGCCCTCATGAACTGATCGAATCGCTTGTAACACTGTCTCGGAGACTGCTTCAAATCGTAAAGCAATTTCTTCAACTTACAAACATAACTTTCTTTACCCTCGACCATGAACCCCTATGACTGATGCTTATAAATGTCTTCCTCTAAGTCACTATGCAAGAATGTGGTCTTAATATCAAGCTGCTCTAGCTCCATATCATAGCTCGCAACCATGGCTAAAAGAATGCGAATCAAAGTATGCCGAACTACTGGAGAAAAGATCTCATTATAGTCCTCACCCTTCCTTTGTGTAAATCCTTTGACTACCAATCTTGCCTTGTGCCTAATGCCCTCGACCTCTGAGGTACCCTCCTTAACCTTGAAGACCCATTCGCAGCTGATAGCGTGTTTACTCTCTGATAGAGCAACCAAATCCCATGTATCATTTCGGTGAAGAGACTCCATCTCTTCCTCCATCGCAACCCTCCAACTAGAAAAGTCGCCTGACTGCATAGCCTCTCGGTAACTAGATGGTTCTTCATGTTCAATGGTCAGTACATATGATGTCATGTCTTCGAAACTAACCGCGGTCATGTTTTAAAAACCGTATCTAATCTGCGGACATCTAGCTCTCATAGATCGCCGATCCTTGGTCTGTGCCGGATCCTCCACCGGAGTGTAAATTGTTGGATATAGTGCCCTCAAGGAAATTATTACGATCGCAGGCATGCGATTATAATGATTGAGGGTGGACCTGAACAGATTGAACAGTCTCACTCGAGATGATAGTATGCTATCTGGTTTGACTTTATCATCATATACATATCTTGTGTGGTATTGTATATCACTATTACATATTGATAGAGCCCATAGGATTTATACTTGACTACCAGGGTTATTGTGGCGATCACACTTGTGAGAATTGGGTAGTCTAAGGGTTATTGTAGCGATCACACTTGTGAGAATTTGGTAGTCTATAAGCACATCCTTAAATTTCCCTAGTCGTGGGAATATCGAGACCGGGCATCGATATTCCAGAGTAGACTAATGTATACATTTCTTGATCCTGACGAGAGACGATGGCCGGTCTCACAGCCATCGGTGTCAGTCAGTCATCGAGATTGTATACAGGTGCTCATTGGGTTATGAGTTACATTGGACGGACTCACCGAGATCATGCTAGATGGTATTATACCAATCGTCAGGCAGCAGGTCTCTGGTGGCATTAGTACAAGTTAGTCTGTCGACCCAAGATCGTCATTTTTCTTGTGTGAGTTCCCACTGTACTTTGATTACTACCCTACCACGGCTCAAAGAAGTCGTGCAAACAGGTTTTAGTTGGGTGCAATTCCGAACCACATGGAGGCAGTGAGCGGATTGTGGGGATCCGTCTCTCCCGGTATTGGGGGTTGATGTCGTGTTGTACCCGGTTGGTCATCACCATAAGACCTGGCCAGGCAACTGAGATTTATTTATTTGGATCAGTAGTTACTCGGATGGTGATGAGCTTGATATCGGCACGACTTATTGTGTTGCTAGGAGTCTGACGTTTACCATCTAACTAGACCCGATATGCGACAGTCTCAGACGAACAGACCGAACTGTATGGTACATGTCGTTGATAGGCTCAGTAGGGTTTTGGACTTGCTTGCTTGTCGATCTCCTTTTCGACAATACCTGGGTAGCTATTACGTACAGCTAGTCTCGCTGAGTTGCTTGTGGTTAAACCCACTTCCAGCGTATTGTCGATTCTTTAGAGTCCTACACAAAGGGTATCCGTTTTTGGTGAAATGTTGTAGCTGTGGAACATTTGTATGCGCCAGGGTTCAATTAAAACTAGTATATTTTATACACTGATGGTAATCGGACGGTTATAATACTGCCGGTCTTTTTGGAAAGACGGATATTAAATCAGGTGTCGATTTAATATTTAATACATATATATTGTATATGTATTTACTAGTATTATATCACTATTAATTAATCTCTCTTTTATGTTGTCACGCCCCGCTTCCTAGTAGACGGAAACAACGACGTGGTAAGCCCCCAACATATTTACTATGAAATAAATACGTTAAACGTAATTAAGCAATATATAAATGAACAAGAATGACAAGAGTAATAAAAAGAAACAACAACTTTATTTACATTCAACTTTACATACAATTTTTTGTAATAAAAAGATACAATGATATAAAGCAAACGCCTAAACAATGGCATACGGAAAATAAGTGCAGGATGGAAGGAGCTAGTAATTTGGCTGTGCCGCAAGCAGGTATAAATCCTCCTAGCTCTGCTCTATCTTCTCCGAGTCCGATCTTCCTGATGATCATTCCAAAGAAAGAAACAGAAAGGAATTTCTTCAGCGAACTAGTGATCGGTAAGTCCCAAAAGAAGAATTAGAAGATAGTATGTAATGTGAAATGAACATGTAAAGTTGTATATGATCATTTACAGGTATAGGATAGTTATTCTAACGTGGTTATTTGTAGTTTGATAAATAAGATATTCATGTATATGAGAGGAGTCCATCTTACCCCGTGGACTATGGTAACATGTAGTATAAGGCCCCATCATAACCTACGGGACAACGACACGTGAATTCATGTAAGTGTCTTTTAAAATGACCTCTCGTGCCATGATATATGTTCCGTACCAATCTACCCCTTTATTCTTGCGTAATGTGTTGTATAGATTATGTTTACAGGTCTTGGCCGACCATGGATACAAAATGTTCATGTTCATGTTCAGGATATAATCATGTATTCAAGTAGTCATGTCAAATTCATGTCAAGTTATAACCATGGTTCGGTCAAGTCAAATCAAGTATACATGTTTGAATTTGATGTTTGAATTCGAGTATTCATGTTCATGATCAAGTATTCAAGTTCGTGTTTGATTTTAGATTCTGGTTTGAGTTTGTACTCAGATTGAGTTAGACACTTGTAAACTGATTTAACTCTTGAATTCTTAGGTTTGGGAGTAATCGGCAACCGCTGCACATGAACATAAGAATTTAAGTCTTTTTTCAAGACAGTTGCCATTGATGACTCTGTTACGTTGTCTAACTTGAAGAGGCAAGCACTCACTTTCTCCGGCTCTCTGGAGCTCAAGAGAATTGATCCCGCTTAAACCTATATTTACTAGAGTTCTTAAAATATTGTTGCGTGTATCTCGAGGGGATTTTATGAAAAATATTTTAATATAGATTAGAAATAAAACCTCCAGGGTGATTTGTATTACTTAGGGTTTTCATGAGCATGTGTTTTAATTATTGGGGTATTTTAATAATAAATACCTAGTTTTTAAAAGTTTATAGTATTTTAGTGAAAACTAGTCCTTTTTGGTAACTTGATGGTATTTTATTAACATTTTTTATCTTTTATTTTTTTTTGAAAAATATAGTTTCATAATATAATGAAAATATGGATTTATAATTTTTTAAAAATTATTTTTATTTAGAAATTCGCATTTCTTAAAAACCGCATTTTATTTCCTTTCGAGATCGAATACTCCGTGAGGAATTCTGTATCTCGCTCTACTATCCCAAGAATGTGCGATAATCCGCATCATCTATTAGCGGGTCCCCTAACAAGGCTTGTAGAGGCGTATTTACCAAGGATTTACAAAATACTGCTTTTAAAAGAAACCCGTTTTTTAAAAAGATGTGGTATTTTATTATAAAGTTATTCTTTGAACCAAATATACATGTATTTATGTATCGTGTTATGAAATCAAAGTGTGCGTGTGGGTTAGGTCGTTACCCTGTGAAGTTTTCCTAAAGGTATTGTTTAAACAATTTGTCGAAAAGATGTGATAATAAAGTTCAAGGCATTTTAATGAAAATTTGGTTTTATGGTTGTTTCACATGAAAATTTTAATTAAAATTGAATCAAGACATTGATATTTAAATTTACAAATAATGTGGTAAAATTAGATTGACCAATATATAAAGGAAAAGGGAGTTCTAGGGTTTAGAAAAGAAATGTATCAGTAATAACTCCACTTTACTGATATATGATTTAGAGATGAATTTCAATGAAAAGGAGGAGAGTTGGGAGGGACTTACGGTTTGAAAATCTCAATAAAGGGATTAGAAAGAAGAGGGAGGCTTCGTGGCATCGCGGGAGCTCCGGAATCAGTTTCGATCTTCGACGGAAAGAGGTTGGTCGCTAACTCCACTTGCACTTAGGAACTTTTTGAGAGAGTTTTTGCTTGAATTTTCAGAATGATGAGAAGCTAAAGCGTGGGGTGGTATTTATAGTGAAGAAGTAGGGTTTGGGAATTAAAATTTTGGATTAAAAAGTATTAAAATGATATTAAATGGTGAAATAAGAGGTCTCTGTTTGATTGCAAGGAAATCAAACAGTGCAGAGAAGTTAAGGAGAGCTGAAGGGATAAGTGTGCAAAGCACGGAGCTCATTGGATGCATCAGAGCCGTCGGCACCGGTCGAAACCATGAAATGGCCGGTCAGATTTCGTTGGTTGGTCTCGAGATTGTGGGTTTTAGGGTATGTACACCTCATTGTGCTTGCTTGATTTTTCTGAATTTTTCATTTCCCCGTATATTGCATGTGCAACTCTTGGTCTTCCTAAAAATAAAAAGAAAAAACAGAAAAAATAATTGAGTCTGATGGGAATTGAACACACAGGCTACGTCACAGCAGTGCAAAGACTTCACCAGTGAGCTACAAGTTGTTTTTTGTTTTTATTTAACAAAAGTAAATTTTAACTCTTACACATGTTGTAATACTCTTTTCTGTATATTAACAGAAAAATTTCTATACAGAGATTTCAGAGTCGTTACATATGTACTTTAAATATCTTGGATAGCAATTACTAGTATATGTATTTAGTATATTATATCACACACACACACACACAAATACATATATTGTTTTTGTTTATTCTTTTTCTTTTGTTTTCTTTAGCTTATGTTATTCTAAAGGAATAACATAATCTTTGCCTTACTCTTTAGGATGACATGTGGAGGGAAGAGAAGAGAGTGGACACTTGGTAGCTTGATTAAATCCTATGGCTAGAATTTTGTAGTGAATGTTTTATTAGTAACCATTTTCTTTTTAAGTGAATGGTTAACTAAATCATTTCTCTAGTTCTTCCTCTCTTTAACCATGAAGCTCTCATCTCCCTCATTCTTTAAAATGAGAAAACAAATTAGAAAAAGAAAGAATAATGAGAGAAAAATTATAGTGAAGAAGAAATTACAACCCCTAGCTAGTTAGTTTAGCAACCTAACCACTTATGTTATCTCAATTTGAGATTGGAGCTACAGTTTTGAGCTTTCAAGGTAGATCATCTTCGATGGAGGAGGTGGGCTTGCAAGCATGTTTCATGGATTTTTAAGGAGCCTACAATGGAGTCCAACCCAATTGGAGCAAATGAAATACTACAAAAATTGTATGGTTCTAAGCTTGAATGAAAACTCTTAGTTTATATTTGCATGTTTAATTCTTTAGCTAGTATCCTAGTTTATGTAGACTTGAGCATGCTAGAAAAATTTAAAACCTAGTTTTGCTTATTATAAAATCCTTGTAGTGAGCTCAAGGTCTCCTAACATGGTATTAGAGCCAAACTAAAGAATTAAACTTAATATCTTGTAGCCAAAATAATTTATTAACCCATTTTAGTAAAACTTTGTTTTGAAAACTTACATGAAAAGCTCTCTTTTTGTTGTGTCAGAACCATCGAATTCTTGGTTCGAACCATGAATTTCATGTAGGCTTATATTATCCAAATACCTATCCGATTTGTGCTCGGTTCGGCCCCGAAACAAGGCCGAACCAAGGCCGAAATAGCCCCGAAACGGGTGCTGGAATCAGCCCAGATCATCCCCGAATTGGGGATGTTCCGGGACCGTTCCATCCCTATTTCGGGGCCGATTCTGCCCTTGATTCGGCTCCGTTTCGAGGCCGAATCAAGGCTCAAATCGTGTGGTTTTTTTTTGGGGTTTAACAGTTTCATTTTCGTGCAAAAATGAGAGGTTTTTGATACGTCAGTTTGCGATTGAAGCTCAAATTGTTTGGAATTTCGAACGTATAACTTTGTGGGTTAGTGATAGTTTGGTTACAGATTCGATTCGTGCTTGTTCTGCGACTGTGAGTATCATAAATTTTGGTAAAACGTCGTCTAATTGCTATAGGTATTAATTAGACGGTGTTACGAAATTGATACTCGCATTGATATTCTATGTTGCTCTATGATTATGGTTTTGTTGGATTGTCGCGATGGATAGCCCGGTGTACATAGTATTAGATAGATCTGTGATGTAATGTATATTTATATTGCGTGGAGAGCATCCAACATGTGGACTGCGTCATTTCGGCTTGTATTATTCTTTTGGGACGCGTCCTGGTTGCGGACGTAGGCACTGTTTTATATTCAGGTATTCTTTACCGGTGCTAGGTTTATCCCGCGACAGAGTGCTCGAGTAGTCGGGTTCTAGAAGGCAACGAGCCACCATCTTATGGCGTTGAGACCTAGATGCCTTACTCTAGAATTAGCGTGCTACTCGCCGCACTCGTAGGGGGTATAGGATTGACCCGCGGAGGGGTGCCTAAGTCACTGGATTTTGGAAGTGCCGGGTGGCCCATTCACTTCGTTGATTAGGGTTACCTCACTTCTGGGATTGACGGGTGTCTTGCTGCACTCGTAGGGGTCTAAGATCTGATACTACGGACTATCCACACGGCCGGAAAAATTGCATTTCATATTTGTCTCCATTGAAATGTATTTTTCCTAGTTTAGCTGCATTTCCATATTATGATTGCTTCTGCTGTGATACTTCTGTGATGTTGCTTGATATCATACGTGAGACGAATGTTTATATATTATATATATATTTAGTAGATGTTATATATATTTTTCATCCGCATTATTCCTGTCCCCGCCCTGCCGTAAGTTAAGTAACCTTACGGTGAAGACCTGAGACCTTATGGTGAATGCGGATGGAATATATGTGCGTGCCTATTTTCATTTCTTTTTGGCGTGATATGATTAATTGATGAGACCGCATTAATCTTCATTAATGAAAGAAAACAAACCTATAATGATATTGCGAGAACAAATTTTGAAAAACTATAGACGTTTCCTTTTGCTTTGTGTCGAGATATTCAGTTAGGAATATTGTGCACCTCATTCAATAAGGAAAGAGTCTAGATCTCTTCATAGGGAGTGACCTCTTTGACAAAAGTTTACGTGACTATAAACTACTCGGTTTACTTCAAAACCATCGGTTTTCTTCAAAACCATCGGTTTTCTACAAAACCACTCGTTTTAAAATGCAGAGCCTAAACCACTCCCTTTTCAAAACTACACGGTTCCTTCAACAAGATCAAGTTCATTACGTTAACGGTTTTTTGCCAAAAACCAGCTGTAACCCTCCGTCGTTTCCTATGAGTAATGCTTAGTATTTGTGCTACGTTTTTTGACTAAGTTAAGGAATAGTGTGCTGTAGCTGAGTATTGCTTGTTTGTAGCATTAGATGCGATTGATTAGGACAGTCGTACGGCCTTGTTGACTTACTTAAGGGCTCGTACGGGTGAGTTTAATGCAATCAAGATAATGATGGGTAGAACTTGACTAGAACCCTTTGACTTGTTGATTCATTTAAGGTCACTTGGATCCTAGGTGTCACGACCCGAAGGTACGGAACGTGACTGACACTTAAACTATGAAACGCCCCAAGGTGCAACGTAATCTAGTAAGCCAAAGCCTAGAAAAACTAAAACGTTTAACAATTAGAGTGAAGGAAAACTTGTTTTAAAGCAAGTGGTTTTAACACAATAAGTCGTATTAAACATTTTAAAAACATCAAATTTTTCCGAAAATTTCGGCAGAGTCTCCTTTGTAAATACTGGCCCCCAAACGGATAAAACACATGAAATACATATAAATAATGAATAAGGCATCCCTAAGCGGGAGCTAGCTCTTCGCCAATGGCAAAATCACAACCACAAGCAGTATGTATATCAAAAGTGCACAATTAGCATCTGAAAGAAAGAAATGAGAAACACTACGCCGGCTCAAGTGAGCATCGACACCACCATTACAAATACAAGTCCTACGAGTCTCACCGTCTAGTCAAATATACAAGAGTAGATGGAGTATACTAGATACAAATAATATAAATGATGGGATAAAATATCCTCGCAACCCACCCACGAGCAATGCCGCAAGTCCAAGTAAAACGAACAAAATGAGGAAGTGCGCCCGCCGCTACTGTGCTGACGGGTCGGACCTGTAAGATACTGTGGCAGAATAGGGGTGAGTTGCCAACTTGTGAGTAGTAAGTAACATCTAATAAGGCTATCGTAAGCATGCACGCCAATGCGTCACAACCGACGTATCTCAAAATGATACTATATACTAGCATGAATGCAACATGAATGCATAATTAAACACGAAACCTGCACAAGTATGGTATGAGAAAATCTTTATTCTTATCTTAGAAAAACCTCTGTGTAATAAACTGAAGTATCATCAATGAAATCAACAGAAAATCCGTGTCAAGTATTGACACAAAATATATATCCTAAAATCTCAATGTCTCAATATCTTAATATCTCAATGTCTCAATGTCTCAATATCTCAATGTCTCAATATCTCAATATCTCAATATCTCGGGCTCCGTCAGTCCGGATCGGCCCATATCATTAAATCTCACGATTACGTCGGTATCCTCCGGATATCCGCCGCATCAAAAAAAACTGGTCGTTAGTGCTCCCTTACCGGGCTCAACGCCATCATCTGCAACCTTCTTTCCCCGGGATACCGTACCGGGTCTACCATGCACCCGCAGACGGTCCCTTCCTCTACCTCGAATCGGGTGTATGATACCGCTCAAGAACCGAGAAAACCCATGGTGTACACCACACACATCATATCACGAGAAAACCGCAACTTACATTTTTAAAATGGTAATACGTTCTTAAAATCCTTGCGGTTTCTCCAAAATCCATAAATCTCATAAATACTGAAATCCTCGAGAAGAATCACAATATGTAAATATGTTGGTGATGATGGGTATCTATGATATGATAGTATATACCATGCGAAGTACGGCCAGAAGCTATGCATGAATCATGATGCAATGAGGTATGCATATATGACTAACAATCCTACGTATCCATCCTGATGAAATGACTATATAGGTACAGGTTTACAGATCATATATGATGCAACGGGGTATGTATATATGACTAACAATCCTACGTATCCATCCTGATGAAATGACCATACAGGTACAGGTTTACAGATCATATATGATGCAAGGCACATATACCGATTTTAAGCAAGTTATATAGTGTTCGTGACATAGCAATTACCAAAGGCATATGTGTTCGTATGAATAGTGCACGTGGCATGAACCAATGGTAATGGCGCAAGTGTCCTATGGATAATATCATATATATTTATGATGATGCAATGCAATGAGATGAATGACTATGAGACTACGCATATAAATATAAGCACTACTAGAAATCCTGACTATCGGGCGCCTCGCACCATCCAGACGATTCCCCCGTAGATGTGTACATCTACTCACCGGGACGCCTCGGCTAATCTAACCTGATCTCAGTCCTGCCATTTCAGCGCCACATCCGATGCCTCTGCACCCGATCCTAGAAACGTACACAAGAAAATAAGAGAATAAATATATAAATAGTCGCGGACATAAACAATACAAGTCAACCACGCGTACTAACTAAACGCGCACGCACTTGGTGCACAAAACACGCTCGCGACAATGCCACAAACCACAACTAGGGTCGCTATACATGGCAACTACCAACCCAAAAACCCAATCGCATCAATCGCGCGTTCACAATACGTCAAATATTATATGAATTAGGTTGTAGTTCAACAAAATCTCAAACTTAATCAAAATCGATTTATTCCAAAAACCTAGTAAGTATCTTTTAACCATTTTAGTGCAAATCTAGATGTTTTACAAATCTATTGGCCACAATATTCACTAAATATCTTAATTAGACTACACAATTATTAACTAAATTTTTTAATCTCATTTATCAACATTTACCATGAAATTAGTTTGCAAAATTATGTAATTAGGCTAATTTAAAAGGAAAAATTAGCAATTTGGCAACTAGGTTAGGTTTTGCAAATCTTAAGATGTTAAACTACACATTGTAAACATAATTAGATGATAAAACCCTAACTTCCAATTCAAACCCTTCTCTTTGAATCTCAAACTTTCAAATTAGAACTATATCAACACTTAATTAATTTAAATTCAAGTAATTAACAAACAAAGTAAGTATTGTGTCAAGATTTATACCTCAAGATTATAGAATTTAACTTGCAACTTGGCCTCCCCAAAATGGTCTCTTGCTCCAAAATTCAAGCTAGATTTGTCCAAGAAGAAATGGATGAAGAATTAGCTTTGAATTTGTGAGATTAAATATGGATTTTTGATGGATTTTTTGATGAATTTGGAGATGAGATGAGATGGAGAAAATGGGGATTTTCTGCAGTTGGGGTTTCAGCCAGATGAGAGGAAGATAGGGTGAGGGTGTGTGTGTGTGAGCCAAGTCAAGAAAAAACCCACCATGCCTCAAGTCAACATTCCCATACTTCTTTGTTTATTAATTTCTTTTAATTTTCCTTTTCTATTTAACCCTTTCTATGCAAATATAACTAGAACCATCCCATTTTTTTTGAAAGAACATGTTACAATATATGTTTAGATGTGTCACGGTGCACTAAAGTATAATTAACCCATTCCAAATTATAATAATCACTAATTAAATGTATTAGTGAAAACTTAAAATAATATTAAAAATATTTAAGTAAACTAACAGCTTATAAGTGACTAATTAAATATCAATACTAGCCATTATATAGCTAGAATATGTATATTTAAGTCTATATTGAAAAATAATTATATCTTGGTTTTTACAGAAAACATCAGTTATTTTACCGATTATCGGAAATTTCACCTAAACGATTTTCAGAACGTTACACTAGGGATAAAAATCCACATCGGGAGTTTTAAATATAAAGGAAACTTGCCAAGTATGCGCATACCTTTAGGAGTGTAGTGACTTGAGTGGATTCCATCAAGTTGCTACATGGTGATAGTTGGGTCCCGATTCCCACCGATGAGTACGCACTACTCCTTGGGTTATCCCGACTAGTTCTTCCTTTAGGATTTGAAGAAGAATTAAAAAAAAAAGTAGGAGCCATCCTGATTAGATAAAGTGATTAACTAATTTGATCTAGGTTAGAGTGCACGCTAAGTGTTTCTTTTCTTTCTCTCTGGCTGCGACCATGACCCGCCTTAAACTAAAAAGGCAAAATCAAGTTAACCGAACCTTTTACTATTCAACTTTGGATCGTCTAGATTCACGACAAAAGTCGTGTATATCAATGTACCTCCTATTTTACCCTTATCTTTCTCCAGAATATTCCATATCACTACAAAGATCTTGATAGAATGAATAAAACCATCTCGTATAATAACATACGAACTCACAGAAATTTATTTCAGTTCAAGGATGGATTTTGGTTCTGGGGAAATTGAATAGGATTATTTGGTTGCCTATACCCTTTAATTTCTCTTAGGTTGCGAGAGATTCTCGTATTAAATCTTGGGCAGGTGCCGAAAGGTAGGGAAGGAAGAAAACCAATTAGCCTAAATATGGTAGTGTACAGAAGGTAAGAAGTAAAGACAAATGAAGAAATTGAAGTTAGGAAAATAGAAATTGCAATTGGTGTTATGAATCTGGATAATGGAAAAAGCATTATTAGGAATACCCAGCTACCCTCTCGAAACATTTTCATGTTTCAGTTTTCCTGTACACTTGTAATTGAAAAACTGCTTTCCCAATTAATTCTGACTACATGGTACGTATTGACCAGACTAGATTCTTACATTTGTGTGGTATTACAGATGATAAGTGGGATCAGAACATTGGGAATTAGGTGATTAGATCATCAATGTCAGAATTCTTTGTAATTGGTGATGTTTGAGGAAATTTCCTGGGTTAGCCTAACGACAAATAGTTAATTTTGAATATCCGTTTTTGTGCACCAATTCAAACTGATATATCTGTACGTTTATTTCATAAAGTGAGATATAACTTTTTGAAATTATGTTTATAATATTTACCTTTATCAGTTAATGATTAGGTAAGGTGCATTCAATAACGGTGTAATTTTTCTTAACCAAAATACAATTTTCAACTTACGACACACATAGTTTAAGTTAGTAAACTCAGGGGATTTATACTGTCACGCCCTGCTTCCCAGAGTACGGTAAGGAGACGTGACGGGTCACACGACGTATTTACTCAGAAGTAAACACGCTAAGTGTATATAAGCAATATAATGTAAATGTACACAAGAAAGACATAAGATGTAATTGAACAACAAATTTTTATTTATTAAACATTCTTTACAATACAATACTGGAAAGTAAATACTAGACTGGAAAGCAATGCCTGAACAATGGCATGAAACTGAAAATAAAAGTATATACAAGTGTCTAGAGCTCTGGGTCGTCGATGAACTGCTCCAAGTCTTCTGAGCTGGGCTCGATCTCCAGAGAGTCGAGTCATCTTGACAAAATTCTAAATAAAGAATAGAAAATGAATGTCATCAGCGAACAATCGCTCGGTAAGTCCCAAAAAGAGATGGAAATAGACTAAAGGTAATGAGAATATAACTGGCATAATGTTGATAGTTATGTTAACGCAGTTGTTTGTAACTTGGTACCAAATATACCAGTGTATACGAGAGGAGTCCAGCTTACCTCGTGGACTATGGTATGAGGAGTACAAGGCCCCGTCAAAACCCACGAAACAACGACAATGAATATTCAGGTTAGGTGTATTAAAGTGACTGTCTCATGCCACTTTAAACACATTCCGTACCAATCTACCCCTTTAAACCCCGTAATGTATTATTGTATTGTTTTGTAGTGATTTGTAAATATAAGATTTGCCGAAACCATGATATCAATTGTGCATGTAAACGGATAAGGATATAAATGGATAGTCATGTAGACAAGTCAAATGTATATCCATGGATCGATCAAATCAAATCATATTGATATAGATTGTATTCTGGTATAAAAGGATTCATATTGCATTGGAGTTATATTGAATTGTATGCATGGATGGATTGATTTCAGATTAGACTGAGATTCCGACTGAGTCAAACACTTAAACAGAATTGAAGTCCTGAATTAGTTTTGGAGTTATCGATAACCGCTGCACATGGACGGCAGAATTTATGACTTTTTCCAAGCTAAATACCATTGAAAACTCCGTTTTAGTTGTCTACCTTAAATAGGCATGTTCCCGCCAAAAAATTTCTGCGCAAAAGAGCCCAAGGTATCAAATGGCAGCGATACGTTTAAGAAAATGTAAACCAGTATTTTCCGGGCTGTATTTTGACAAACACCCGTATGAGAAATAACTAAATTCTGATGGTATCGAAAGAGTCTCGAAAAATCCTTCGATTTGATATATTATGGGCCTCATAATTCATCCGGAATCAAAAGTTATGAGCAAATATGCTATGCACGTGTAATCTATGGAAGAAAATGCGAACCAGTATTTTCCGGGCTGCATTTTGATAAACTCCCGAATGAGAAACAGCTAAATTCTGATGGTATCGAAAGTGTCTCGAAAAATCCTTCGATTTGATATATTATGGGCTTCATAATTCATCCGGGATCAAAAGTTATGAGGCATCACGTGCCCACACGCGACCGGGCATCACGTGCAGACACGTGACCGGGCATCACGTGCAGACACGTGACCATTTACAGGCAAAGCCTATAGGCACTTGTTTCCCCAATTAGAGCAAAACTCTGTTCAGAATTCAAACTTTGAATTAAAGCTGCGCTTTTATAAAAGCGCTGTGCTACAACTAGCGCACCCCGGGCAAAGCGCATAGGCGCTAGCGCTAGATGTGCTGCGTTACAAGTAGCGCACCATGGGCAGGGCGTATAAGCGCTAGCGCTGAAACTAAAAGCTCCCCACCGTTAGATCAAAGATTTGATAATGATAAATCATTAATTAATCAGAATTAAATTCTGTTAAGGAAAGATTCCTCAAAATCTTTCCAAACAACAAAATTGTGCTCTGTAAATCAGAGCGCCGTTGGATTAATGATCCAATGGTAAATAAAAATTACCAAAGATAGAATAAATTCCGCATGGAAAGATTTTCCAATCTTGCTAAAAACAAGAAGATTGCCTTCTGTAAATCAGAAGCCCTTGAATAAAAAATCCAACGATGGGAAATTCCCCAAATCAATTGGAGAAAAAATCTCCTTAACTGATTGAACAAACCAGCCTCCCCTATATAAAGGACCTGAGACTTCAAGTCTTGTACAGAGGAACCCCCCATAAACTTTGAGAAAATCTCAAGAAGAAGAAGAAGCTCTCGGCAAAAGAAGATAATTCTTTTTCAAGGTAAAAAGAATATACAGATGAAATCGTTTCAATATAAACAGAAGTACTTACTTCTTTCACAGATCATAGATCTATAAGACAAAGTTGTCTTTCACAGAAAAGATTATGAACATCTCATTATAAAATGGGGGGGAATTATTCAATTCTCTTAGGATCACAGATCCATAAAGGCAAAGCCTTTCACCAAAAAGAGATTGAAATATCTCCTATGAACTAAGAACTTTATTCTTAGAATCTTGAGACAAAGTCTCTTATCAAAGGACAGATAATTTGCAGAAGGCAAAGTTAACCTAAGAAGAGCCTTAGCGCTCCTAATCTAATAAGAGCCTTAGCGCTCCTAATTCAAAAGTGTCTTAGTGCTCTTCATCTAGCGCAAAGCGCTGCAGTGCCATAGCGCTTCAAACACAGCGCACTGCGCTCATTGGCAAGCGCTCAGCGCTAAGCGCGCCACGTGCTCCTCACGTGTGCGCTGCATTACTAAAAGCGCTTTGCGCTCATTATATGGCACCAGCGCCAAACGCCTCAACGCTTCAACTATAGCGCATCAGCGCTCTACATCTAGCGCAAAGCGCTAGGCGCATCAGCGCTCTTCATTTAGCGCAAAGCGCTAAGCGCATTAGCGCTTCATATCTGGCGCAAAGCGCTAAGCGCATTGGCGCTTTAACCATAGCGCACTGCGCTCATCGACTGGCGCTAGTGCCAAGTGCACCATATGCTTTTATGTGCGCTTGGACAAAACATAAACTGTTCTTTGAATATGCCTAGAGCTATGATAAATGCACAACATTCAACTAAAGACAAAACATTGTCAGAGACTAAACCAATGCTTAGCAATTTTAAAGGGATTGGGCTCAAAAAAACATCTAACGACTCAAAAACAAATGTTGAACATTGTAATTGAATGGACTTAGCCCAAATTGGCCATAAGTCCCCAATTCAGATTAATTGAGTCCATATGCTCATAAATCACAGATCTTAGTCCCAATTGGACTACAGGTCTTTCAATCCGCATCGGTTCAAGGGTACATCTCTAAACTCCTCTGATATTTGTCGTTGTAATCCTTCAACATCTTAAGAGAGGTGACGGGTCCCGACAACCATACATTTCATGGACTATGGGGTCCTTAAGCCCATGGACTATGATGTCCTTAACCTTGACTGTGAGGTCTTAAAACTCACGGACTATGATGTCCTTAGCCTTGACTGTGAGGTCTTTAAACTCACGGACTACGATGTCCTTAACCTTGACTGTGAGGTCTTTAAACTCACGGACTATGATGTCCTTAACCTTGACTGTGAGGTCTTTAAACTTATGGACCGAGATGTCCTTAAACTAACATTGGACCGTAATGTCTTTAAACTAATCGACCGCAATGTCCCTAAACTAAACAATAGAGTCCAAATGATCTTTTGTTGGATCTAAATGATCCCGTTAAGTTGATCTTAGTCTAAAATGAGACTAACGTATCCTTAACAAACGTTTAAGTTGATCTTAGTCCCAAATGAGACTTACGTATGCTTAAACTCAACTCCCAAACCCAAATCTAAGAAGATACGGATTTTGACTAATCCACGCCCTACGTGCGACAACATAAATTAGTCTCCGTATACAATCCACGGGCAACCAAATACAAAACAAACACCCACGACACGAAGTGACCATCTGGAGAAGGAGAAAGTGGTTACCGCGATACGGTAGCGTAATTAACTGTAGGGCCTTGCGCTGCAGGGAAGAGCGTCCCCACAATAAAAAACCCCTCAAATGAGGGGGAATCTGACGAAGTCTGCTACAGCGGCCGCATCCGTTTAAACCTTCGATACATGGTGCCATAAATCAACTTGGCTTCTTCGGAGAGGTGGACAGATAGCACCAATTAGCATCTGTCCCGAAACTCAGGCAAGACGGACCTGCACGGTCGTGTCTCCGCGTTTCGATGGGGAACATGTTAAACATCCACTTTCTCCGGCTCCCTGAGGCTCAAGAGAATTGGTCCCGCTTAAACCTATATTTACTATGTTCCTTATTGTAAATTAATATAACTTGAGGTGGTTTTATGAAAAATAGTTTTGATATATTTTCAAAATAAACCTCAAGTATTTATTTATCGTCTTTAGGGTTTTCATAGATGTAATTTTTATAAGATGAGATATTCTAGTGGATATTAACCTAAATTGAATAGTATATGATATTTTCATGTAAAATGGCTTGTATTGATTTGTGATGGTAATTTCATGATATTTGGGATTCCTTTGTTTAGAAAACATGGATATTTTTATATATATTTAAAATAGATAGGTTGATAATATTATATATAACTATGATAAAATAAATTTATTTATTAAATAGAAATCACGTTTTCTTAAAAATTGTAATATAAATTCCATCGAGATTGTATGTTCCGTGAGGAGGTTTGTTTCTTGCCCTACTAATCAGATGGATGTGCGATAACCTGCATGATTGGTTCGAAAGAGTGTGTTTTTGTAGTTTAACCGCAATCAGAACGGTGTCGCGTGTAGCTAGACCGAGGTGAGTACGGGTCGTCCTCAGGGAAACGTTGAATCTTTTACTCTTACTTTAGATGTGTTGAGAAAGAGAAGAGGGATAAGGAATTTTGAAGAATGGTTTCTAGATCTACGTTAAGCAAGAATGCAAAAATATAGATCTAGATTATTTTAGGGATGTAGTTAATATAATAAGGGGGCTTATAGGGTTCGTTAGGACTTAGTAGTCATGGACGATTAATTAAAAGTTACCCTTTTTATCCTTTAATAGATTTAAAACTAGAACGACGGTGATGCGTGTAGATTAGGGTTTCAGGAGGGAAAAGGAATTCCACTCTTAACCCTTATCTCGACACGGAACTCCGTTCATATCTAGCCTTTACCCAAACAATCATTAATCTAATCTCTAATCGCGGTCGGAACTAACAAAGAATTGTTAGCGCGCCCGATTAGGATGTTAATGATTCTTTTGATAAAATTCATAAACTTTATAGGACTTAAAAAGGGTTTAGGGATGTTCATAATCCATTAGCCTACCCTAATCCTACGAACCCTAACAAGCGGAGAATTACTCGCGCATGTTGGGAGAAAAAGAGATGGAGAGAAAATGCATAATTAAACTACGAAGAAATAGAATAAGAAAAAGAAAGCTATCTTTATTAATCAACAATATTCATTACACTTTGATTCCTTAGAAAATGATTACAAATACTAGTTTGCTTCTCGATCTCTTCCAAGGAGATAGACGAACATTTGATGATCAGCCCGGATGCGTGAGTCATCTTGGACTTCATGATCTCGTCGGCTTGATGATTTTTCCAAGAGGCTCTCGGTCTTTATTTATAGCCCCAAAGGCCAGAAATTTAGCTTCCAAAATTAGAAGTTAACAGCAAAGATTCACCCTCCAAAAGTGCAGACCCTAACTCCTCTTACTTGCCGCGGATCCGCGGCATCAAGAGACTCGGGCCGCGGATCCGCGGCCTGATGATCTTATCCCTTGATCTTCTTTTTGTGGTTTCTCTTCTTGTGACATGTGTCTTTCTCTGGAACCTTCAGAATTTGGAAATCTTTTCTTTTCTTCTGCCAGAATTGATTTCTTAATCTTGATTTCTTAATTAGGCAGGTTAGCTTTAACAACTTGATTTCCTTGATTTAAGACCTGAAAATTCTGCAGAACAACTAATATTTAGTAGACTTAGTTCTACTAGGATTAGGTCAATAATATTATATACATTTTCCTACCAAATGCTAATTATAATATATCAACACATGGAAAATAGTATTTTTACAAATAAACCCTCATATGTATGATATATTATAATAAAGACCTTTTTAAATATGGAAATGGTAGGAAAAATATAATAATAAATGTGCAGTTTTATCAACTGAACAAATACCCCCAAACTTATCTTTGATCGTCCCGAGCAAACTAGTTTATTCAAGAAAAGGAGAAAAAGAAAGGAGAAAACTAAGCACACTTTCGTAGGCAACACGATTGCACTGAGCACGTGCAACAAGCCGTTAAACCTCTAGGTGTCCCTAGTAGGAGGAGTGTTGTCTCCTGAGGGTTTTCAGCGGATTACAACCATAAAATCCAATAACAAAAGTGAGATGGTGAAATTTACATATAAAGATAAGAACCATAAAAGAAATACTTTGAAAATTTAGAGTTTCCAACTACACTAGCTTTTCAGTTGTCATGAGCCCTATCTTAATAGTCATGAAAAGATGTTAGAAATCACATCATCTCTCAATAAAATATCGTCTTTATTCTTCATTCCTACCTTTCGTCCAAACATCGATCATATACCCCTACGTGTGTGAAATGGATATCCCTACACTCGGAGAATTCAATTCAAGCTATCATACTCTTATCCATCTACCTCAGTACTTTGTAACTTGATGAATATTTAGATTTGCTCACACATTTTCATGCGACCGTTAATACTTCTTGAGGTACTAACCGACCGATTACTCACGTGCTTGCTGATTAGGTGATAATATTTTCCTCGTCTTGCACCACCTAAGGCTTAGCAGTTACTCCCAGACCAGTTGGCCTTAGGGCACTAGGTGAAGACGCACCCTCGCAATATTTTTTTATTGCTGCCTTGGCGATAACAAAACCGGTGTTCATTTTTCTTTTCACCATTTTTATATTTTTCTTCATTTATTTTCTTTTTATATCCTTCATACTTTGGCTTTTAGACAAGAGTATTTCAAGGTATCCTCTACTATCCCGAGTTTCAAGACGTGTGTAAGTGCATATAGTAGGGTATCAACATTCAAATGTTTGGCTTCCAGAATAGAAACTATTTTTCAGACTTATTTTTATCCTCAGATTAGTGAGTTCCTTCATCTTACTAACCCTTGGGACAACAGCTCATAACTACTTATTACTAGTTCGTTTAAGAAAACTTCTAATTTTCTTGGTTTTCTTAAACTATTCCTATCTTTCATATATAATTTTTCACTTTCTATTCTTTTATTATCAAAATTTTTTTTGTGCTTATATATAGTATAATGCAAAGTATATGTAAATAAGCACAAACCTCCCCCAAACTTGTTTTCAACAGTGTCCTCACTGTTGCTATCTGCTGGATCACAAAAACCTGTAAGCTTGGGAGGAAATTATTAATGGGGGAAAGAATATATAAAAGTGAAAATGCTCCCCCAAACTTATTTTTGGCTCACAAATTTGAGGACAAAAGTTATGATCAAGAGCCAAAAAATATACCCCCCCTCAAACACAAGTTAGACAATACGAAGCATTTTAAGAGGGGGTGAGTCATTTGGTCAAAGTAAGACTTTACAAAGACCAAAAGTTAACACCAACCATTCAAAGATTTTATCAGTATAGCGTATAGGTTGGTGGAAGAATGTGTTGTATCGAGTCAAGAAAAAATGAGGAAGGGATAAGAGGTGGTCTGGAAAGGGTTTGAAATTAGAGAAAAGAAAGAATATGGATGAATGTGAATGATTAGGAAGAAGGAATGGTGACGGTTCAACTTCTATAGGTGGAGATTGATCAATCACAAAATCCGTATTGTTTAAAAATTCAAGTTCGTCAACAAAAAGTTTTCAAAACTTTTATCAATGGTGTGATTGAATATTTTGCTGTCAAAGAGTTTTATGCCAGAATTTATCCTACTTGATTCATAAAAAATCATTGAGGTAGAGGACTCGAAAAACTCATCTACCTCATTTTCAAAAATATCCAAATCAAGTTGAATTTCTGGTATTATTGAACTTGAATTAACGGATTGTGATTTATCAAAACTCACTGAAACTATAGGAACAGAAGAAGAACCGGAGAAAGTAGAAGGTGAAATGGGTAAACAAATTGGTATGTCGAGTGTTGCTGAACCAGATGTGGAAGATGGAGACTGTATTTCGGTCTGATCTTCGGGTATACCATTATCATCAACTTCAATACATATTTGGGGTTCGGGAAGAATTAAAGGCTCAAGATGATGACCACAAGGAAGTGAAAGGATTTGATGAATTGGTAGGACAAAATCATCCAAAATTTCGGGTTCATCAATCAATATATTCCCAAAGTCAATCACCTCATTCAAGTGAAGGTTAAGATTCTCAAACACCTCATCAAAAGTATGGTTTTCAATCAGTTTTGGTTCAAGAGTGGAGGTGTAGAGATCACAAGGGTTGGGTATGGTTTCACTTGAAATGGACCCTTCACAGTCGGGTAAATCAAACACTACAAAGTCGCAAAACTTATCAGACATTCTATTTGGTGTACTTGATGAATCTATGAAACTGGAGTTGTGGATTTCAGTTTGGAATGGGGAGGTTTGATTAGGAAGGGCGTACAGTTCTGTCTTACTACCCAAATCCTTCCTAATTTGGTTCGACAGTTCCAGAAATTTTTTCTAATGTCTGCTCCAGACTAGTCTTGGGTTGATAAGGGGTTTCAGTGTAAGATTGAAATTCCTGTGGATAATTAAAACTCCCAAATGACTGATTAGAAGAACTGTCTAGAGTAGGTGAAAAAGTCGGATTGGATTGATAGGAATAGAATGGTTGCGGAACTTGGGTAGGAGTAGGATCAATATTATGATAAGAAGAATATTGATATGGGTTGGTTGGTTGGCTATTTTCAACAGACATCTTATATGCCACAAATCGCATATCAAACTCTTCTCCGGACAGTGGTGGTGATGGTTGATATTGGTCAGGGTTGAAACTTTGGCCTCTAGACCTAGCTATGTGCTCAGCAATGGACATTCGTCTAGGGGCTTCCTCACTCTGGGTATGAACTGAAATAGGTGTAGGATTAGGATACGGTTGATAAGACCTAGACTGAGGTGGCCAACTGTTTCTTCCTGCTTGTTCTATATGATCTCTTAAGGATATGGAAGAGCCGGACGGTATATCGAAGTGATTACGAAAACAAGAGATATCTGGTTGTGGACAGCAAAGCTCGGCAAGTGTTCTTCTGTTTAGGTCACCCATTATAAGAAGAGAAGAAGGGGGAAGGGGTAAAAAGGGGAGAAAATAATTGGTTTGTTTTGAAAAATGACGGATTTAGACAAATCATACAAAAATGCATAAACAACCCTAGAACTATGGTTATCTAGGTCCAGTCTCTAGACCACTCCTAAACTTCCAAAGGACAAGCCGCAGGATAAATCTTCTACCGCCTCTTTACTACCCTTGTAGCTAGGTAAGTGCCAGGTGAGTGGGAGGCTCCCCACTACGAAAGTAGTGGTCCTAATTAAGTAACCACCCGCCTTAGACACATTTGCTTAGACACCACAAAAGTAATGCGGATAAGCGATAGATTACCCATGACCTTCCTCAGTCCTTATTGAGCGCGACAGTCCTTAGAGTCTGGTCTAGATATTTTTTAAATTAATGTAGGGTTGATGCAGATGCTTGGTTTGTGATTTGTGGGGCTTAGGAAGGGTGATGAAATCCCTACTTAATCTGAATTTTGGTCTTGCCCCTTAAAAATCCGTATTAAAATATGAAATAACAAACCAACAACAAAACTTTGCAAAAAGATTTTTGAGCGGCGCTATTTTGCAAAGAATCCTGTAGAAAATAGATTTTATTGGATTTGAGAGGAGGGAGAAGGAGTTAAGAAAGATACCAGAGAAGTTCGGAACCCTAGATCTCCTATTTCCTTAAGTCCATGACTCCAGATTCCCTCGCAAAATTCACACACAAATCGTTAAATATGCAATTTGCAGTTTTGTCTTAATAATGATATGAATCGTCTAAGAATTCAATACAAATAATAAGAATAAAAATTACGCACGTATCCCCGACAACGGCGCCATTTGATTGGTTCGAAAGAGTGTGTTTTTGTAGTTTAACCGCAATTAGAACGGTGTCGCGTGTAGCTAGACCGAGGTGAGTACGGGTCGTCCTCAGGGAAACATTGAATTTTTTACTCTTACTTTAGATGTGTTGAGAAAGAGATGAGGGATAAAGAATTTTGAAGAATGGTTTCTAGATCTACGTTAAGCAAGAATGCAAAAATATAGATCTAGATTATTTTAGGGATGTAGTTAATATAATAAGGGGGCTTGTAGGGTTCGTTAGGATTTAGTAGTCATGGACGATTAATTAAAAGTTACCCTTTTTATCCTTTAATAGATTTAAAACTAGAACGACGGTGATACGTGTAGATTAGGGTTTCTGGAGGGAAAAGGAATCCCACTCTTAACCCTTATCTCGACACGGAACTCCGTTCATATCTAGCCTTTACCCAAACAATCATTAATCTAATCTCTAATCGCGGTCGGAACTAATAAAGAATTGTTAGCGCGCCCGATTAGGATGTTAATGATTCTTTTGATAAAATTCATAAACTTTATAGGACTTAAAAAGGGTTTAGGTATGTTCATAATCCATTAGCCTACCCTAATCCTACGAACCCTAACAAGCGGAGAATTACTCGCGCATGTTGGGAGAAAAAGAGATGGAGAGAAAATGCATAATTAAACTACGAAGAAATAGAATAAGAAAAAGAAAGCTACCTTTATTAATCAACAATATTCATTACACTTTGATTCCTTAGAAAATGATTACAAATACTAGTTTTCTTCTCGATCTCTTCCAAGGAGGTAGACGAACAGTTGATGATCAGCCTGGATGCGTGAGCCGTCTTGGACTTCGTGATCTCGTCGGCTTGATGATTTTTCCAAGAGGCTCTCGGTCTTTATTTATAGCCCCAAATGCCAGAAATTTAGCTTCCAAAATTGGAGGTTAACAACAAAGATTCACCCCCAAAAAGTGCAGACCCTAACTCCTCTTACTTGTCGCGGATCCGAGGCATCAAGGGGCTCGGGCCGCGGATCCGCGGCCTGATGATCTTATCCCTTGATCTTATTTTTGTGGTTTCTCTTCTTGTGACATGTGTCATTCTCTGGAACCTTCAGAATTTGGAAATCTTTTCTTTTCTTCTGCCAGAATTGATTTCTTAATTTTGATTTCTTAATTAGGCAGGTTAGCTTTAACAACTTGATTTCCTTGATTTAAGACCTGAAAATTCTGCACAACAACTGATATTTAGTAGACTTAGTTCTACTAGGATTAGGTCAATAATAATATATACATTTTCCTACCAAATGCTAATTATAATATATCAACATATGGAAAATAGTATTTTTACAAATAAACCCTCATATGTATGATATATTATAATAAAGACTTTTTTAAATATGGAAATGGTAGGAAAAATGTAATAACAAATGTGCAGTTTTATCAACTGAACACCGCACCAACCAAATCGAATTCCCCAAAATGGGTTGTAAGGACATAATTGTATGGAATTTAATTAAAACAATCTTAAAGAATACGTTTTTTAATAGTTTAGGGTATTTTATCGTAAAATTGTATTAGTCCCAAAAATATTGTAAAGAGACAATCGTGCTATGTCATGATGAGTGTTGTGATGAGGTAGGTCATTACCTCATGAGTTTTCTAACGGTAATATGAGCTATATGATGAAGTAATGTCGACTAGAAAGTTTGTGGTATTTAACCGTAAAAGTGCAATAAAAGTGTTTTTTATATGGAGTTTTGAATTGAAATTTATTTCTAATTATAGTTTAATGTTAAATAAACTAAGTACAATGATTTAGATAAATAGTTCTTAAGAAAAAAATTTAGTTTAAGAAGTTTTAGAGATGGATGTCGGTAACTCCACTTACCGACATCATTGAAAAGAAGAAGTTTTGAGAGGTGAAAAGAAGAGAGTAGAGGGGACTTACAAGTTTGGAGAAGAGAGTGTTGCGCCACGGAAGCGCCCCGGCCTTCTACTCGAGGCCAAAATGCGGAATTAAAATTTTTCTTAATTTTAACCGGCGCTACCGCGGACAATATATCCGGATCATGACCATTAACCTAATGCTAGCTAACAAGAAAATGGGTAAGAGATATACCGAGTGATCCGTGTCCTCCGGTCTTCTCGTCGTCGTCCCGATCTCCCGCGGAATCTCCGGTCTTCATCTCCTCTCCGGAAAGGGCACCACGTAGCCGGATTCTTTTACGGGCTCCCACCTCTGGACCGAGGCAACTCGGGCGCGAAGTTGGCTAGCCGACGCGTCTAAGGGTACTGTAGGTTGTAGTGTAGAAACTTTGTCTCATTGGGGTTTATGTTGCCATTGGTGATGGAGGAATGAGGTTAAGGAAAAAATGGTGCTTTCATTTTTTCCAAACAAGAAGAATGAGATGAAGAAATATGTGCCACCACCAAAATAAAAATCTCTCTCTCTTTCTCCTCACCCCTCAAGTGGCCGGCCCCCCACTTCACAATGGTGGAGAAAAAGAATGAATAATCTCAAGAGAAGAAAGAGAATGAATATGTGAAGAAAATTGTCACACCCATTTCACATCTCATCATATCACACAACCATCACAAGAAAGCAAAGGAATGGACAAGAAAAGAATCTCATCATGAATAAACTATCATGATGCCTCCAATATGCAAGAAAACCCTCCACAATAATGTATTTGCAAACTTGCAAATAACCCCCTCCACCAGAAAGTCCGGCCGCGAAGGAACAAAAGAAAACCGGCCGGAACGGAATGCAAACTGGCAACTTCAGAAAATTGATCCCGTAATAAATTACAGGAAAACCCCTCGACTGCATATACATACCCGCATTTGTATTCCCACTGAACACAAATGCAAAGAGACAAAATCTACACTGTCTAATACTAGAATCCGGCTTAAGCCAAAGCCGGCTAGTAAAAACCGTCCAATCACGATCCGTGCAATACCGCACGTATCTGATCGAACCCTGCCATATCTCCATACGGCCTCTACAGCGTTTCGCCCGAAACTTGAGTAACTGTGTGTGGTGGACTCTAAAGACTCGTCAATACTATGGCTGTGGATTTAACCACTAGCACGTCAGAGGTTTTAGCCATACGTGACGGTCTACCAGCTATTGACCAAAAGGGACGTCGATGAGCAAACTCATCCTGACACTCTACTGAGCCTGTCAGTGACAATATCCATACAGTCCGGTCCGTTCGTCTATGAGTATTGCATGGCGGGCCTAGGGGGTTGGTAAAAGTCAGACCCCCAAAAGCGGTACAAGTCGTGTCGGAGTGTAGCCCAGAACACCCTGAGATACTACTGGAATACCTACCAGTAAATCTCCTGCCTCGGCCGAGGGCTTTGTGTAATGGCTCTCCTAGACACAGCGCGACCTCATCCCTAATACCGGGAGAGACGAACCCCTGCAGATCCGCTCACTGCCTCCATGTGGCTCGGGACTGTACCCAACTAAAACCTGTTTGCACGACTCCTTTGAGCCGTGGTAGGGTAGTAATCAAAGCACAGTGGGAACTCACACGAGACAAATGACGATCTTAGGTCGATGAACTAACCTGTACACATGTCACCTGGGAACTGCTATCTGACGTCTGGTATAATCCCAACTAGCAGGTTCCCGGCGAGTCCTGTCCGGTGAACTCATAACCCAATGAGCACCTGTATACATCTTAGGTGAACCAACTGACACCAGTGGCTTGTGAGACCGGCCACCGCCCCTCGTCGGGGTCTCGACTGTATACACTAGTCTACTCTGGAGTATCGATGCCCTGTCTCGAAACTCCCACGACTAGGGACCTTTTAAGGATGTGCTTATAGACTCCAGCTCTCACGTATATGATCGCCCTCATACTGCTGGTAGTCAAGCAAGAATCCTAGGGGCTCTATCAACGTGTAATAGCGACTCGTAAGGTCACCTAAAGCAGTACACGATGATAAAGATAAAGCAGATAGCATACTATCATCTTGAGTAAGACTGTCCAACTGGGACAGGTCCTCCCTCAATCATTGCAATCACGTGCCTGTGATCCAATAATTGACTCTGAGGGCACTATCTCCAACAATCTCCCACTTGCACTCAAGGCTAATTATTGCGATGTCGTATACTCACAGCCCGTGTGATACCGAACACCCAACTCCTCTACTAGTCAATCTCACAAAGCTCGTTTGCGAAACTATTGCGTTCGAGGAATAGCCTCAGTGAGTGGATCCGCTGTGATGTTTCTTTCTATGTCTCTCTATATCTCAAGTTCGCGGAGAAAGCCATCTCCCGAAATGAGCAATACTTGTCTTAGAATGTGTCTGGATGTCTGATGGGACTTAGCTCATAAATGAACTCCAAATCCAAACTTCTTAGACTGTATCGTCAACTAAACTTAATCAGTATCCTGCGCCATGCCTCCCTCAGTATCCCCTTGGACCACCTGTCCAAAATACTGCCCCTCGTCAGAGGGAAAATCATGACTCTGACGACCACCCTGTCGTCCATGTCACCTTGGAAGCCTGGAATGATAACCGTCTCCTAAAGGAGGCCGTCGTTATCAAATTCCTAGAACATTCACTTATGTTCTAAAGCTGCTTCCGATTGTTTCTCCAGGATTGGATTAATATCAACTTATTGCATCTACTGCAAGAACAACATCTGGTGTGGTACTTGACATCTCATGATTGACTCAATTGCCTAAGCAAGTGATCTGCCAATCATGCACATCCCTCTCCCCTTTAGTCTGTAAGACACCTTTAGAGAGGGTGACTCCATCACCTGCAGGTACACTACCGTGCCAGGAGTCGTCCATTCTAAATACTTATAGAATGTCTTCTAAGTACCCAGATTGGGAAACCACCCAAATCTAAATCTAAAACCATAGATCCAGTAACCAGAATGTATGATATAATATCCAAGTCCTGTGTGGAGAAACTACTGTGTGACAACCAAAGTATAACCGATCGTAGTATAGGAATATCACTTCCTACTCTGTGTATGTCATCCTAATACCAGGACATCACACCCTACTACCTTCTTAACATATCCATCCCCTATTCTGATGAAGTCAAACCTATGACTGTCACATCACAAATAGATGATCTATCTCCGCTATATCTGCTTTAGTCTATAAATAGACATAAACCACTTGCCCACCAATGCTTCCGCTGCTCCCACTGACTACGACAACCCTCTGGCAGAGTCATATAGACGTACACTTCTAAAGCTAGTTTAGAACGACGCTATACTCATCCTCCTGCCGGGTCTCACAGTCTGGAGCAACAGCAATGGCAAGTCTGGGTAAACAAGAACCTCCCTGCCACCGTCCTTGAGCATACTGAAGTACCTCTCAGGTGCCTGAGGTTACCTACTTTATCTACGGAGTGGCCAATGGAATGTCAAATCAGATTGAATCTTTAGGTTCTTATCAAATCTTCAGTAATCGTTTGCGGTTCTGGAATCACTTCCAGTTCTACCATACTCCCACTACTGTTTTCTGAAAAAAATCCATTTCTTTTAAAAATGTGGCGAGTCAAGAACAATATCACTATTGATCTTCCAGATGGTAGAAAGTCAACCCTCGTCATAGCCCGGGTCAACCCACAAACAGCCATTACAGAAACGTGCCTTGAGTCATCCAGAGTCTGGTTTTAAGCATAAGCTGGACAACTCCCCGTACTTTAACATCGTTAAGATATGAACTGTTCTATATCCAATATAGAAATAGAGGCACTGATTTAATTGAACCAGATTCAAATCATGCAGCTGTTACCAGTGCATGTCAACTAAATGGAAGGAGGCCGATCAGCGTTACTCAACTTAGGAATGCTTCCAATTATGAGTAACCTGAAAGAGAAGCAAGTTCTCATTACTATCAACTGAATACCATACACAAGTATCTACATCTTCGATCACCTTGAAGAATCCCGATACTTGCAATACCTGGTTCTCTACTCTATTCTTATACCAATAACTCCTCAAAACTCAGACCTTGTGTTTCTACGAAACACATGTCTAAGAACTAGAGAAGTTAAAAGTAAACAGAATATAGTACGAGGACCAACCCCTCTGTCCTAATGGATACTGGACAATATACAATACTCTGTATAAGTCCCTGAGTCTTACAACTCATTCACTGTGTGTCGTAGGTTGAAAACTGTACTATGGTTATGAAGAATTACACCGATGTTCAATGCTCCTTACCTAACCATCCACTGATATAGGTAAATGTCATAGACATAATTTCAAGAAGGTATATCTCACTCTATAAAAATAGACGTACAGATATATCAATTTGAAATTGGTGCACAACAACGGATATTCAAAACCAAATATTTGCCGTCCAGCAAACAACCCAGGTGACTTCCTCAAATATCACCAATTACAACGAATCCCGATATAATGAGGATGATCACCTAATCCCCAATAACTTACTCCCACTCATCATCTGTAAAACCATACAGATGTGAGAATCATACCTGGTAAATACATACCCTGGAGCAAGTGTCTAATTGGGAAATCAGTTTTCTTTTAACAGTACACAGTGAAACTGAAACATTGAAATGTTTGGATGGGGTATCCCGGTATTCCTAGTAATGCCTCTTCCATTATCCAGATTCACAACTGTAACCGTATATCTCTTTTCCATCTCTCCAAATCCCTTTATATGTCTTTAGTCATTACCTTCTGTACACCCCTTTAGGCCAAATGGTTTTCTTCCTTCCCTACCGTTCGGCACCAGCCTATGGTTTGGAAGAAGACTATCCAATAAGCATAATGGGTGTACTGTCCTAATCCTAGGAGCACTCGCAATGCGAGAGAAGGTGAAGATAAAAGACAACCGAATGAACCTTATTCCTATTTCTCCTGAACCAGAATCCATCCCCGAACTGGAACAAGTTCCTTTCGAGTTCGTATATAACCATACGATGGAATATCCAAATAAACTGTGAATCTTCGTAGTGATACGGAGTGTCCTGGAGAAATACAAAGGTGATTTAGGATTGGCGAAGAAATACTTGGTTTGGTCGTGAATAGCAGTCGCAATTTACTTTGCCCTCTTACTAATCCCTTTCTTTGTCTTAACTTAATACCTTCTGTACACCATCGTTATGCTAATTGGTTTTCTTCATTCCCCACCGTTCGGCACCAGCCTAAGGTTTGGAAGAAGACTATCCAATTTGCGTAATAGGTGTACTATCTCCTAAACCAAGGAGTACTCACAACCTGAGAGAAGGTAAAAAAGAAAAGACAACTGAATAGTCCTATTCGTTTTCTCCAGAACCGGAAACCATCCTCGAATTCCTTCGAGTTCGTATATAACCATACAATGGTTTTGTCCAATGGAAGTGGACGTTCGTAGTAATACGGGGTGTCCTGGAGAAAAGGGTAAAAGTAGGAGTGGCAATGAGGTTTGCAACTCTGACAATCCAAAAGCCAGTGTTTAAGAAGGTTCGGTTAATTTGGTCACTGAGTCATAGTCTAGGGTCGGGTCAATGGTCGCTGCCAAAGAGAGAGAAAAGAAACACTCAGCGTGCACTTTAACCTAGATCAGAATGGTTATCACTTTATCTAATCTGGAAACCTCCCACTGTAACGTCAAATTCTTCCCCAAACCTGAAAGAAGAATTAGCCGGGATCACCCGAGGAGTAAACCAACTCATCAGTGGGAATCGGGATTCAACTATCATCGCATGATAACGTGACGGAATCCACTCACGTCACCACACTCCAGAAGGTATGCGCATGCCTGGCAAGTTTCAGTTTCTTTAGAAACTCCCGATATGATTTTTACCCCTAAGACCCAAGTGACATTGACACAGTCAACAAATCAAAGAGTCCTAGTCAAGTTCAACCCGTCATTATCCTGGATTGCATTAAACCCACCCGTACGAGCCCTTGACACAGTCAACAAGGCCGCACGACTGTCCTAACCAATCCCATTAATATGCTACAAACAAATACTACTTAGTTACCGCACACTACGCCTTGACATAGTCAACAAACGCAGCACGAATACTAAGTAATAGTTGTAAGAAATGACGGAGGGCTACGTCTAGTTTTTGGCGAAAAACTTTTAACGTAATGAACTTGATATCGTTGAAGGAACTGCATAGTTTTTATAAAAATATAGTGGCGAAAACCCTTTGCTAAAGAGGTCACTCCCGGTGAAGGGATCTCGGCTCTTTCCCCGTAGAATGAGGTGCAGGATATTCCAACTGAATACCACGATGCAAAGCAAAAAGTAATCGGCTATAGTGAAGTTATTGCCCTGACGCAAACTTCTGTCCAAGGGGTCACTCCCGGTGAAGGGATCTCGGCCCTTGCCTCGTCGACTGAGGAGCAGGATATTCCAACCGAATACCACGATGCAAAACAAAAGTGAACGTCCTTGCAATAACAGCTTTTTTGAAAAATGTTCCAACAACATCAGAATAGGTTTGTTTAACTTGCATTGATCCGAATCAACGCAGTCCCATCAATTGATCACACCACAAAAGAACGAAAATAATGATGTACGTATATGCCATCCGCATTCGCCACTGGGTCCCGTCATCACCCGTTAGGTTAGCTAACTAACGACAGAGCGGGGACTGGACTAGCGCGGATGCAAAACATATATAACATCTACTAGTATATATATAATATATAATTTTCGCTCAAGACGTGATAAAAAAAATGCAACATCACAGAAATGTACAGCATCACAGAACAATACAGATATCTGGGATCCCCGTGTTTCATAGAGCCGCTACTGAAACCCGACGTTCCCCTGGTCGTGTGGATAGCCTGTGCAATGAAAATCCTAGACCCCTACGGACGCGGCAAGTTACCCGCCAAAACTTGAAGCGAGGCAGCCCCCTTCAGCAACGTGAATGGACCACCCAGCACTTCACGGAATCCGGTAACTTGTACACCCTTCCTGGGTCAACCTGTACCCCCTACGAGTGCGGCGAATAGCCCTGCCAATTCTAGAGTAAAGCCCCCTCCATCTCAATGCCATGAGATGCGGGCTCGTTGCCCTCTAGAACCCGGGTATCCGTGCACCCCTCCGCGGGGCAAACCTAGTACAGAAAGTAAAATATACATACAACAGGTACATCGACCGCAACCTGGTCGTGCCCCAAAAGAATAATACAAACAGGCAGTGACGGCAGTCCACATGTCGGACGCTCGTCCCGCAATATCAAATGTACATATAAAACAAAACTGTACTACCACTGCAACCAGGCTATCCCCCACGACCAATCCGCAACAACACAGCATAAACACAGAACATCAACGTGAATGTCACGTTCGCAAATCCGTCTAACCGGGCTATAGCAGTTAGGCAGGATTTACAGATCGAGTGACATTCACGGTCGCAGATATAATGTAAATACTGTGAACTAATGTGTTTAAAATATCCGATCGATCAAATTTTACCAAGTGGGCCCCAAGCATTACTGTAGCACATAAAGAAATTCTGGGCCCAAAAAGAATATACCAAAACCCCTATTTTCAGCCCAAAATCCCACTGCAAAAAATTGGTGAAGTGAAGACTCAATACTGCGGCGGAACCGCGGCCAAATAGGGGTTATGGCCGCGGTTCCGCGGTCGTATGGAGGGATCACACTACCAAATTTTCACAGTGTTCTTATAATTCCACGTATATCATTCTGTAACAACCTGAAAAAATTTTGGAGCTAAAAAAATTTCAACAGAAAGCACATGGAATGAAAATGCGGTTTTGGGATAAATGTTCGATCGAAGTTTTAAACACACTAGACCAAGCGAGACTAGGTTAATGGCCTGGCTCTGATATCATGTTGCGCCACGGCAGCGCCCCGGCCTTCTACTCGAGGCCAAAATGCGGAATCAAAATTTTTCTTAATTTTAACCGGCGCTACCGCGGACAATATACCCGGATCATGACCATTAACCTAATGCTAGCTAACAAGAAAAGGGGTAAGAGATATACCGAGTGATCCGTGTCGTCCGGTCTTCTCGTCGTCGTCCCGATCTCCCGCGGAATCTCCGGTCTTCATCTCCTCTCCGGAAAGGGCACCACGTAGCCGGATTCTTTTACGGGCTCCCACCTCTGGACCGAGGCAACTCGGGCGTGAAGTTGGCTAGCCGACGCGTCCAAGGGTACTGTAGGTTGTAGTGTAGAACCTTTGTCTCATTGGGGTTTATGTTGACATTGGTGATGGAGGAATGAGGTTAAGGAAAAAATGGTGCTTTCATTTTTTCCAAACAAGAAGAATGAGATGAAGAAATATGTGCCACCACCAAAATAAAAATCTCTCTCTCTTTCTCCTCACCCCTCAAGTGGCCGGCCCCCCACTTCACAATGGTGGAGAAAAAGAATGAATAATCTCAAGAGAAGAAAGAGAATGAATATGTGAAGAAAATTGTCACACCCATTTCACATCTCATCATATCACACAACCATCACAAGAAAGCAAAGGAATGGACAAGAAAAGAATCTCATCATGAATAAACTATCATGATGCCTCCAATATGCAAGAAAACCCTCCACAATAATGTATTTGCAAACTTGCAAATAACCCCCTCCACCAGAAAGTCCGGCCGCGAAGGAACAAAAGAAAACCGGCCGGAACGGAATGCAAACTGGCAACTTCAAAAAATTGATCCCGTAATAAATTACAGGAAAACCCCTCGACTGCATATACATACCCGCATTTGTATTCCCACTGAACACAAATGCAAAGAGACAAAATCTACACTGTCTAATACTAGAATCCGGCTTAAGCCAAAGCCGGCTAGTAAAAACCGTCCGATCACGATCCGTGCAATACCGCACGTATCTGATCGAACCCTGCCATATCTCCATACGGCCTCTACAGCGTTTCGCCCGAAACTTGAGTAACTGTGTGTGGTGGACTCTAAAGACTCGTCAATACTATGGCTGTGGATTTAACCACTAGCACGTCAGAGGTATTAGCCATACGTGACGGTCTACCAGCTATTGACCAAAAGGGACGTCGATGAGCAAACTCATCCTGACACTCTACTGAGCCTGTCAGTGACAATATCCGTACAGTCCGGTCCGTTCGTCTATGAGTATTGCATGGCGGGCCTAGGGGGTTGGTAAAAGTCAGACCCCCAAAAGCGGTACAAGTCGTGTCGGAGTGTAGCCCAGAACACCCTGAGATACTACTGGAATACCTACCAGTAAATCTCCTGCCTCGGCCGAGGGCTTTGTGTAATGGCTCTCCTAGACACAGCGCGACCTCATCCCCAATACCGGGAGAGACGAACCCCTGCAGATCCGCTCACTGCCTCCATGTGGCTCGGGACTGTACCCAACTAAAACCTGTTTGCACGACTCCTTTGAGCCGTGGTAGGATAGTAATCAAAGCACAGTGGGAACTCACACGAGACAAATGACGATCTCAGGTCGATGAACTAACCTGTACACATGTCACCTGGGAACTGCTATCTGACGTCTGGTATAATCCCAACTAGCAGGTTCCCGGCGAGTCCTGTCCGGTGTACTCATAACCCAATGAGCACCTGTATACATCTTAGGTGAACCAACTGACACCAGTGGCTTGTGAGACCGGCCACCGCCCCTCGTCGGGGTCTCGACTGTATACACTAGTCTACTCTGGAGTATCGATGCCCTGTCTCGAAACTCCCACGACTAGGGACCTTTTAAGGATGTGCTTATAGACTCCAGCTCTCACGTATATAATCGCCCTCATACTGCTGGTAGTCAAGCAAGAATCCTAGGGGCTCTATCAACGTGTAATAGCGACTCGTAAGGTCACCTAAAGCAGTACACGATGATAAAGATAAAGCAGATAGCATACTATCATCTTGAGTAAGACTGTCCAACTGGGACAGGTCCTCCCTCAATCATTGCAATCACGTGCCTGTGATCCAATAATTGACTCTGAGGGCACTATCTCCAACAGAGAGGAGAGATTGATGGAACGTTTGATGGCTTCATGGAGTCGCGGTGTCGCCGGATTTTTCCCGAATCGTTGTCGGGACGTGACCTTGGGCTTACTTCACTTGTACAACTTTTTGACTTAGAAAATTTTGAGAGTTTTGATAATAAATTTCAGAATGGAGAGGGTTAGGGTGTAGGGTGGTATTTATAGGATAGAATTAGGGTTTAGAGTTTAAACATGAGAATTAAAATGCATTAAAATTTGATTTTAAAGCTCATTTTAATTCTCTGTTAATGTGCAGGAAAAACAAATAGACTAGGGTTAGTGGGGTAGGCCAAAGGGTGTCGGGGTAAAAAATTGAAGGCATTTCCTATGGTTAGGACCGGCGGTGCCGACCCTAAGGAGCTCCTCGCCGGTCGATCAAGGGGGTGGGGTGCTTGGATTACTGCCACGTGGCATGTACAGTGCTTATAACATTTTCCACATGTTTGATTTTAGTGACTTTTCATTTTTATGTGTGTTGCACGTGTAAAATTTTGGGCTTCTAAAAAGTTTAAAAGAAAAATCAGCAAAAATAATATGTGGCTGTAGGGATTTGAACATAGGGCCTATGTCACAACAGTGCAAGGCTTTACCAATGAGTTACAAGTGCTTTCTTGCTGTTTAAAAACAAATCAAATTTATAACTTTTGCTCAGGATTTACAAATACTCCATTTGTACATTAACTTTAAAAATTTCCCATACATTAAAACAGAGTCGTTACATTCTACCCTCCTTACAAAAATTTCGTCTTCGAAATTTACAATTATTTAATGACTAATTTACAAACAAGTAAGGGTATCTTGCACGCATGTCATCTTCTCTTTCCTACGTTGATTCTCCTGGTGAGTCTTTTCTCCACATCACTCGAACCAAGTTTACTTCTTTGTTCCGTAGTGACTTCACTTTTCTGTCCAGAATTTCAATGGTTTGTTGCTCACAAGATAGATCCGTCTGTATAGTGAGTTCGGAGTGATCAAGAATGTGACTGGGATCACTCACATACCTTCTAAGTTGGGATATGTGGAACACTTTGTGCACTCCTTCCAATGAGAGTGGAAGTGCCAAGCGGTATGCCACTTCTCTGACTCGTTCGAGTATGTCGAGTAGTCCAATGTATCTCAGACTTAGCTTACCCCTCTTTCCGAAGCGAATCACTCCACGGTTTGGAGAAATCTTTAGAAAGACGTGATCTCCCAGTTGGAACTCCAAGTGTCGGCGCTTTGCATCGGCCCAGTGCTTCTGTTGATCTTGGGCTATACGCATTTGTTCGCTGATAGTGCGAATTACATCTACAGTCGCCACTATCATCTTAGGTCCAAGGAGTTCTCTATCTTCGATGTCGTCCCAACTTAATGGTGAATGACACTTCCTTCCATATAGAGCTGCAAATGGTGCCATTCCAATACTTTCTTGGTAGCTGTTGTTGTATGAAAACTCCACAAGATGTAGTTGATCTTCCCACGATCCTCCGAAGTCTAGCATACAAGCTCTTAGCGTATCTTCAAGTATCTGAATTGTTTGCTCAGACTGTCCATCTGTTTGTGGATGATAAGCTGTGCTAAAGTTCAGACTCGTTCCTAAGATAGCTTGCAGACTGCCAAAATTATGATCGGAATCTGGTGTCACGATTGGAGACAATACAAACCAGTACTCAATGTAATCTCACAATCTTCTGCATGAGTTCATGGGTATCAGAAATAGTACACTATGAAGAGTTAAATCTTACTTAGATTCAAATTTACCTCCATGTACTTCTTTGCTAGTGTCTTGGTAGATTGGCCAACTCAAAAGGGAATAAACTGAGCCGACTTTGTGAGTCGATCCACAATAATCCATAACACATCGTTACCTTTGTGCTGCGAGGAAGTGCAGTCACGAAGTCTATAGTAATGTGTTGTCACTTCCATTATGGGATAGAAAATGGTTGAAGTAAACCAGCAGTCCTGTGATTTATAGCTTTTACTTGCTGACATACCAATCATTTGGCTATGCTTCTGGCTACTTCATGCTTCATTCCATGCCACCAGTAATGTTTCCGCAGTTCTTTGTACATCTTTGTACCGCCGGGATGTGCTAAGTATGGAGAGCTATGAGCTTCTTTCATCAACTCTTCCCGAGCAGGACCTTGTGGTACACACAATCTACTACCGTATCTTAAAGATCCGTCTTCGTGAATGATAAAGTCTGTTCGAAGTCCACTTTCTACTTGTTCTCTGATCTTTTGCAACTTGGTATCACTTGCTTGAGCTGCTTTGAATTGATTAACAATTGTAGACTGAACTTGTAAGTTCATCAAACGTGAAGTGTTACCTGGCATGACCACTTCTATCTCCATTTGGTGCAAATCTTGTTGTAGTTTCCACCGTGCGGTAAGATTTATTGATAGTGGTTGACGACTAAGTGCATCAGGTACTACATTCACCTTCCCTGGATGATATTGTAGATTGATGTCAAAGTCCGCCATAAGTTCTAACCATCTTCTCTGCCGCATATTCAACTCTTTCTAAGTAAACATATACTTCAGACTTGTATATTCTGTGTAGATATCTACCCGTTCTCCAAGAAGATAATGACGCCAAATCTTAAGTGTAAAGATAGCGGCTGTCAACTCCAGATCATGCGTCAGATAGTTGCGCTCATGAACCTTCAACTATCTTGATGCATAAGCTACAACTTTACTGTGATGATGTAGAACACATCCTAATCCCTTACCGGATGCATCGCAATGTATTACGAAACCTCCAGATTGGTCCAGTATTACGAGAATAAGTGCAGATGTCAATCTTGAATTGAGTTCTACGAAAGCTTGTTCGCATGCTTCTGACCACACAAATTCTTCATCTTTGCATGTGAGCTTGGTCAGGGGTGTTGCAATCTTCAAAAATCCTTCGATAAATCTTCTGTAATATCATGCTAAAGCCAAGACACTTCGAATGTCCTTCACTGTCTTCGGTGTCGGCCATTCGCTTACTGCTGATATTTTAGCTGGATCTATAGAGATTCCTTCACCTGAAACGATATGTCCGAGAAATTCGACTTGTTCTAGCCAAAACTCGCACTTGTTGTACTTGGCATAGAGTTGATGCTGTCGCAAAGTCTCCAGGACAATTCGTAAGTGCTCGGCATGTTCTTTCCGACTCTTAGAATACACTAGGATGTCGTCAATGAATATGACAACGAACCTGTCTAGGTACTCTCGAAAAACTTGATTCATTAGGTTCATGAATATGGGTGGTGCATTGGTCACTCCAAATGGCATTATGAGAAACTCATAATGTCCATAGCAAGTCCTGAATGCCGTCTTCGGAATATCAGACTCTTTGACCTTCACTTGATGATAACCCGAACGAAGATCTAGTTTTGAGAAAACCCAAGACCCACTTAGCTGATCGAACAGATCGTCGATTCGCGGTATTGGATACTTGTTCTTTATCGTGACTTCGTTCCAAGCTCTATAATCAATGCACATTCTGTATAAACCTTCCTTCTTCTTCATAAGCAAAACTGAAGATCCCTAACTTGAAGTACTGAGACGAATCCATCCTTTCTGCAGAAGTTCGTCCAGCTGAGTATGGACTTCCTTCAAACCTTTAGGGCTTAATTGATACGGTGCTTTGATCACCGGTTGTGCACCAGGTACTAAATCAATTCCGATTCAAGAGCTCGATCGGGAGGCTAACCTGATATTTCTTCAGGAAATACATCGTCGAACTCTCGAACTACCTCTGGCTTGTCTTCTCCCGCCTGTAGAGTTGGAATCACTGCCTTCTTCAGTTTTGCTTTATATGTGCTAGGCTTCAAGGTACGGTCTCCACTTTTGAAATAAAAGACCGGATGCTCTAGAATTTTGAACACTACCCTCCTTTGACGACAGTCGATGGTAGTGTAGTAAGTTCCTAGACAATCCATACCCAAAACTATATCGAAGTTCGGTATGTCCAGCACCTTGAAGTCAGCATAGAATTCTTTGCTGCAGATGACCACTGGACACAGGTCATATCCCATTGTTGCCTTTAGAACGCCGTTCTCTGAACTGAAATTCCAGTTGGATACGGAGGTGTGACTGGAATCGCATTAGTTCGGACGAACCGCTGCGACATAAAGCAATGAGATGCTCCAGTATCGAAGAGTGCCTAGTGCAAGAAGTTAGGCCACTAAGATCTTACCTAAGTTATGTGGGATATATTTTAGGTATAAGAAAAGATATATGGATGTAAACAAGAATTGAACAGATTTGAAAGATGGAAAGTTACCAATGATGACTTGGCCAGTGGCTTCAGCTTCTTCCACAGTCATTATGAAATCCCTGTTGCCTAGGTACGTTCCTCCTTGTTGGGGGAAATTCCTCTATCCGTTCCTCGGTCCCTGAGGTAGGTTCCTGTGCGCTTGATGGAACTGATGAGGAGGTGCAGTAGGTCCATGTTCAGACTAGAATATTGCATTTTAATACCGCTCATTCATTATTTATTTTTTGAATATATCGGTACTATTAACCGGTGTTTGCTCAGTAATATAGATTTCAGGTATCCATGACAAAATACTAGAAATACATCCAGAATCACGGATATATCATTTGTGAGCTGACACTGCAATCAGAACCGAAACCGACCGATATCCCAAGAGTTATTTTGCAAACATGTGTGTGCACAATATTTTGGTCCAACACATAGCATGTGTACACATTAATTCTTGGGGCTTGGACCATGGACCTAGGGGGCAGCTATGGCATGTGGGCTAGAGCAAGTAGGCATGAGAAGTGATGTGCATTTATTGCATAAAGTAGTGATGTGATTTGTATCTTCAAGTTTCCCTCTATAACTTGGGTGCAGACCAAGCCTAATTTGAGAAAATAAACAACACCAGTGTGATATCGGGGACAACACAAGCCTACACTGCAAGCACGAGCCCATGTGCTCGGATTTGACCCGAGCACATTCTCACCCAAGCCGAGCTCGCTGGCCCTATCTCCCTCAATGGGTCCCATCTTTCTACTGGCCCCCCATTGCTGCCACCTTATCATGTTTTTATTGTTTGTTTATTTATTTTTTGAGCCTATATATAGTAGGCAGTGGGCAAGGGTTGCATCTTCTTGAATATTAATAAATTTCTCTCTTTTGTGCTTCATTTTCCCTTGGGTTCTTTATCTTCACTTGATCTTGCATCCTCTTAATTGAGCTTGCAAGTTTAAGTTTAGGTATTTGAATCCATGGCTTGTATTGTGCTCTTTGGTTCCATGGTTCTTAATATTTCTTTCTAGCAATTTTCTTACTTGCTTTTACATTCATGCAATTTATTACCATGCTTTACGTTCTTGCTCTTTAATTCCACGTCCTTTAATTACTTGCTTGTAGTCTTTTCTTTTCTTTGTTTCTCTTTTCTTTGCTCTTTTTAGTTTGTTGTTGTAATATTTGTGAATATGTGTTGTTAGGCAAAAAATACGATATTGTTAGTTAAGCTTTCTTTGCTTATTTACTTTTCCCGTATTTTCCATTGAACTCCGTCCAAACGTTACGCAAGCGCTCCGTTAGGCACCCTACCCTACCAAGGTAACGGTGATTCCTAATCGCGACCGGTTGCGTTCGGTTTGGCCGGAGGCGAAAGCAAGAGACAAGAACGGAGGACAAGGGTTAATAAGCCGGATTCCACGAATACCGTGCTTAAATACCCTAATCTACGTTGTTGCCGATTGCTCTATCTTCAATCGTTAAGTTCGGCTCAAAGGTTTTAGTGTGGATTTCCTTAGCTTACACTATTGTATATTTTCCTAACAACTTTATACTTTGCATATAACACATAGGTTAGATAAAGAACTTTTCGCCCACGCGCATTAACTCGTAACGACAAGAACCAAAAACGCTCCGTCTCCCTGTGGATCGACCCGTGCTCAACCGGCCAGCTGCAAAGCGACACCGTCTTGATTGCTGTTAACTTTAAATTCTTTCAATCAGTCCACAAGGAGGTGGAGCTGGGAGAGCAAGTCGAGGAGAAGGTGCCTGGATAGCTGGCCGCTGTGGATAAGTGATTGCCGGTCTAGGTGTAGAATTCTGATTGAGTCTATAAGGACAAGACCCAATATCATGTGTGGATGATCCACAGACTAAGCAGAGGCTATTAGCACGCCTACAATCCTTTGCCAGGTGTCCATTCCTTTTGCAATAAAAGCAGAAATCTAGACTGGGCCGGTTGAAAGGTACTCCTGGTCTCCTGGTACAAACGGTGGCCTGGAAGAGCCTCCTCCTGCTATTTGAGTAGCAGGGTGTTTCATACCGGTAGATCGGGGTCTGCCCTTCTTCTTTACTACCGCCTTGTATCGACGGGCCGCCTTCAAAGTTAGGTCATGGGTTGGAAAATCCCTGTAGCTAAAGCAGCTTGGATTTCCTGGTCTAACCCCTGCTGAAATCGTCTGGCCCTGATCTCAACAGTCGGTATGAGGTATGCAGTGAACCTGTTACGGTCTTGTGTTAACTGTGTAGTATGTGATATTAGATAATCGAATATTTAAGTCGTATCTTACCTGCTCAACATGGTGAAATCGACATCATACTCATCCACAGATTTGCTCCATATAGAGCCTTGTTGTAAGTGAATGAATTGCTGCTCCATGTCGAATCGGGCAGTTTCTGGAAAATACTTCGTGTCGAACATGTCGCGAAAAGTCTCCCATTCGATCGGCTGGGCAAGATGGATTTCTTCCGCCTTCCACCATACTCGGGCGTTATCAGTAAGTTGCAGCTTCGCAGCACTTACCCAAGCAATGTCTGGCACTTGTACTGCTGCCAGATCGTCCTCAATTTATTGAGCCCATTCTTCAGCTTTCAAAGGGCTATCTTTTCCAGAAAATTGCTTCGGATGCAGTGCCCGGAATTGCTTCACTCCAGGTGCTTCCGCTTCTGGGCGGTTTATTAGTATGGCAGTCTGTTGCTGCTGTATTTCTAGGAGGCTCTTAATTTCCTCGAGCAGTACCGCCTGCTCATTGATCGGAGCTATAACGGTAAGTGTAAGTGGAAGAGGTGGTGGTGGTGGTGTGGTATTGCCGATCACGTTGGTGCTAGTATTGTTCGGGGAATCAATAACCTTGAAAAAAAAATATGGTTAGGATAGATTCAAGGAATATGAAATATAAAGAATGTTTAGTTGCCGAGTGTTATAATTCTTGTGTTATATCGCTTAGGTTTCCATGCAGAACGACCTGCATGGGCCGCCAACAAAACCTGTCACGCCCCGCTTCCCAGAGTACGGTAAGGAGACGTGACAGGTCATGCGACGTATTTACTCAGAAGTAAACACGCTAAGCATATATAAGAAATATAATATAAATGTACACAAGAAAGACATGAGATGTAAATGAACAACAACATTTTATTTATTAAACATTCTCTACAATACAATGCTGGAAAGTAAATACAAGACTGGAAAGCAATACTTAAACAATTGTAACAACCCTAAATTTCCTATACAAATTTTTTCAAATATTTTTTTCAAAATTTATAAAGGGGTATTTTAGCCTAAGCAAAAGATAAAAGTAATTATTTTGCTTTTTAATTATAAGTTACAAGAATGTAATAACTCCATTTTTAGTGTACAAGAAAT
This sequence comes from Agapanthus africanus, assembly GCA_030015575.1. Lineage (NCBI taxonomy): Eukaryota > Viridiplantae > Streptophyta > Magnoliopsida > Asparagales > Amaryllidaceae > Agapanthus > Agapanthus africanus. The sequence continues at coordinate 1,862,888 of CM057348.1, forward strand.
TACTTTAAATTTAATGTATACTTGGAGTATTTACTCTTGCTGCTATCATTTTAAGTAAATATATAACACCATAATTAAAAGAAGGGGCTTGTAGCTCATTGGTAATACCTTGCACTGCTGAACCAAGCCACCAGAGTTCAAATCCCATGCCCCACATTATTTTTAATATTGTTTTGTTTTAAATTCTTTAGAAGCCCAACAGTCAACAAGTGTTTTCTCACAAAAACCCCACTACACCCCAAAAGCTAAACATACCAGTGAGATCACCAACTGACGTCGCCCCTCCCGACCGCCGAACTCGGCCGGGATCGGCCGGCAGACCGGCCGACTCGGGCCGGCGCCGCCGGCCGGACTCGGCCGGACCGCCGAGTCCCCAACACCAATGTTGTGTCTTTTCACTTCCTCTACCCCCCTGCACACTTTAAATTCACAGACCATTTCCAGAGAGCTTTTAAAACCTCCTTTACTCCAATTTTAATGATTTTTCATATTTCTTTTTACATTTTTAATTAAAAACCCTACACCTATCCTAACCCTAGCCTAACCCTATAAATACACCCTTACCTCCTACCCTCTCATCCCAAAATTCTGAGCCCACTCTCTCAAAATCTCAAGAAAACTTTGGTACTTTGGAAACGAGCGAAAGACGAAGCGCTGACGAAATCGACGGCGGACTTCTGGTGATCGTGCTACGAACTCTCGACGACGAATCGACGCACCGGCGAACCCTCTACTTCTCTCTCACTCTCTAGTATTGTCCAAACCCGTAAGTCCCCATTCTATCCCTCTTTCTCATTCTCTAAAATACGAATTTACAAAACCTGACGGAATCAGAACAAAATCGATTTCCGATTCGGTTTTCTATAAAATTTCACTTCTCACCAATTCCATCATGCTTAAACATCTTATTGTTGACTATTAAGCACTTAACAAATAATTTGAACAAGTTTTATCACATGAAATGATAGCCTTTCCAATTTATCGTATTTTTTTCACTTAAATACCACAATGTTTCGTTTTCACATTTAACCCCCTTAACATTGCTATACCATAAAGTAGATCACGAGGTAATGACCTACCTCCTCACACACTCATATGCAAACATAACACGCTACCTTGAAAACTTAGAATACGATCAAACAATACTTTCATTTAAATACCATATTCTTAATAAAACCATTCCTAAAAGTTTTAGCTTTGATACACTTTTAAATAAAGATCTCTTATTAGGAAAATACGATAAGTTGTGGACATCGGTCGTTTATCTAAACCTGACTTTGTGGTTCTAGGCTAGGCAAGTGAGAAAGGTAATTTTAAAAGGTCCGTCTCACGATGAATCGTGAGCGGATCCCTCCTTTCTTCACTTGTACTTACCTGGCCACAATTGGCGGTGAAGAGGCGATTTGAGGCATCTAACAAACTTGTTGTTTAGACCATTTATAAATAGTCTAGTTGAACTAGAAAACCCTAGAATCTAAAATACGGAAAATCGACTTTTGCAAATAAATACCTTTTACTTAATAAAACCGTATTCTAAAGGATTAGTATTTATAAATCTTTGCAAAGCGCCGCTACAACCCATTTTGGGAAACCCGTTCGGGATAGTACGGTTTATCGTGCACCCTCGGGCTTAGTAGTGCGAGATTCAGACCTCCGCAAGGAGCATTCGGTCTCGAAAGGTTTAAAATACGACATCTTAAGAAAATGAGATTTATGGAATATAAAATATTTATTAAAATTATTTTTGTATAAATATATGTACATTTATCATTTTAAATATCTATTTTATTATAATATAAATATTCCACCTTTTTCTAAAAAAATCATAAGAATAAATTTTACATTAAAATACCATGAACTTCAAATAAATCAATATTAAAGATAAATACCTTTATTTATATAAAACTAGGATATTTTCACTAGAAATGTCACAATATAAAATCCACCCTCATTACAACTCTAAAGACGAATAATAAATACTTGGGGTGTATCTTGAAAACTATACAAAAGTATTTTTACATAAAACCCCCTCAAGTTTTATAAATTACCCTAAGGACCTTAGCAATTATAGGACTTCGATTTACATTTCTACTGTCCGACTCGGATTTGAGTCTGATTTATCTGACTTGAATGTGATTCAAGTCAATCTCTGATTTATAATATTACAATTCAACATGAACACACGAATCCATGAATCAATCTATTCAACTTGACTGAACCAAACCATGGATATACTTTCCATTTACATGAATCCAGTTTACATCCGTTACTGATATCATGGTTTCGGTCAGTCACCCAACTATACAACTTATACAATACAATATAACAATACAATCAAACACTACGGGGTTTAAGGGGTAGATTGGTACGGAAGGTGTTAAAAGTGGCACGAGACAGTAAGATTAAGACACCTAACATGAATCATGTTGCTGTTGTACCGTGGCATAACGGTTCCTTGTACTTTCAGTTTGCCCTGGTCTCTAGCATATAGAGACCTCTCTCGTATACACTGGCATCCTTCTGTACCAAGCTACAAACAACAGCGTTAATACGATATTCTACAATATTATACAACTTTAAAAGATACATTCTTATTCCGCCTTTTCTATTTCTCCCTTAACTTTGGGACTTACCGAGCGACCTGTTCGCTGACGACATTCTATTTCTTTCTTCTTTGAATGTCGTCAGGTGATCTGGACACAGCAGAGATCGAGCCCACCAGTGAAGATTTGGATCAGTTCCTCGAAGACCCTGAGCTCCAGACATTGTACTTTTTTTCTATTCAGTATTTCTTTTCATTTCTGTTATGCCATTGTTTAGGCATCGCTTTTTATTCCAGTTGCATTTACTTTTCATGCATTGTACAAAGAATGTTAATAAATAAAGTTGCTGTTATTTTTATATCTCTTGTCTCTTGTGATTACATTTATATTTCTTAGATACGCTTAGCATATGTACTTCTGAGTATATATGTAGCAGATCTCGTCGCCTCCCCTTCACCGTATACCGGGAAGCGGGGCGTGACAATAATGGAATGAAATTGAAAATAAAAGTATATACAAGTGTCTAGAGCTCTGGGTCGTCGACGAACTGCTCCAAGTCTTCTGAGCTGGGCTCGATCTTCTGAGAGTCGGGTCCTCCTGACAACATTCCAAAGAAAGAATAGAAAATGAATGTTGTCAACGAAAAATTGCTCAGTAAGTCCCAAAGAGAGATGGAAATAGACTGAACAGGTAATGAGAATATAACTGGTATAATGTTGATAGTCATGTTAACGCAATTGTTTGTAGTTTGGTACAGAATATGCTAGTGTATACGATAGGAGTCAAGCTTACCCCATGGACTATGTTATAAGGAGTACAAGGTCCAGTCAAAACCCACGCGACAACGGAAACGGATATTCAGGTTAGGTGTATTAAAGCGGCTGTCTCATGCCACTTTAAACACATTCCGTACCAATCTACCAGTTTAAACCCCGTAATGTATTATTGTATTGTTTTGTAGTGATTTGTAAATATAATACTTGCCGAAACCATGATATCAATTGTTTATGTAAACGGATAAGGATATAAACGGATAGTCATGTAGACAAGTCAAATGTATATCCATGAATCGGTCAAATCAAGTCATGTTGATATAGATTGTATTCTGGTATAAAAGGATTCATATTGCATTGGAGTTATATTGAATTGTATACATGGATAGATTGATTTCAGATTAGACTGAGACTCTGATTAAGTCAGACACTTAAACAGAATTGAAGTGCTGAATTAGTTTTGGAGTTATCGGTAACTGCTGCACATGGACGACATAATTTGTGACTTTTTCCAAGACAATTACCATTGATAAACCCGTTTTAGTTGTCTACCTTAAATAGACAAGCACCCACTTTCTTCGGCTCCCTGAGGCTCAAAAGAATTGGTCCCGCTTAATCCTATATTTACTAGGGTCCTTATTGTAAATTAATATCACTTGAGGGGGTTTTATGAAAAATAGTTTTAATATATTTTCAAAATGAACCTTAAGTATTTATTTATCGTCTTTCGGGTTTTCATAGATGTAATTTTTATAAGATGAGATATTCTAGTGGATATTAACCTAAATTGAATAATATATGGTACTTTCATGTAAAATGACTTGTATTGATTTGTGATGGTAGTTTCATGAAATTTGGGATTCCTTTGTTTAGAAAACATGGATATTTTTATGTATAATTAAAATAGATAGATTGATAATATTATATATAACTATTAGAAAATAAATTTATTTATTAAATAGAAATCACGTTTTCTTAAAAATTGTAATGTAAATTATATCGATATCGTATGCTTCGTGAGGAGGTCTGCATCTCGCCCTACTAGTCCGATGGATGTGCAATAACCCTCACCAACTAAATCGGATTCCCCAAAATGGATTGTAAGGACATAATTGTATGGAATTTAATTAAAACAATCTTAAAGAATATGGTTTTTAATAGTTTAGGATATTTTATTGTAAAATTGTATTAGTCCTAAAAATATTATAAAGAGGCAATCGTGCTATGTCATGATGAGTGTTGTGATGAGGTAGGTCATTACCTCTTGAGTTTTCTAAAGATAATATGAGCTATATGATGAAGTAATGTCGAATAGAAAGTTTATGGAATTTAACCGTAAAAGTGTTTTTTATATGGAGTTTTGAATTGAAATTTGTTTCCAATTATAGTTTAATATTTAAAAAACTAAGTAGAATGATTTAGATAAATAGTTCTTAATAAAAATTGTTGGTTTAAGAAGTTTTAGAGATGGATGTCGGTATAACTCCACTTACCGACATCATTGAAAAGAAGAAGTTTTAAGAGGTGAAAAGAAGAGAGTAGAGGGGACTTACAAGTTTGGAGAAGAGAGGGGAGGTTGAGGGAATGTTTAATGGCTTCATGGAATCACAGTGTCGTCGGATTTGTCCCAAATCATTGTCAGAACTTGACCTTGGGCTAACTCCACTTGTACAACTTTTTGGACTTAGAAAATTTTGAGATTTTTGATAACAAATTTCAGAATGGAGAAGGCTGGGATGTAGGATGGTATTTATAGGATAGAATTAAGGTTTAGGATATTAAACATGAGAATTAAAATGCATTAAAATTTGATTTTAAAGCTCATTTTAATTCTCTATTAATATGCAGGAAAACAAACAGACTAGGATTAGTGGGGTAGGCCAAAGGGTGTCGGGGTAAAAAATTGAAGGCATTTCTTATGGTTGGGACCGGCGGCGCTGGCCCCAAGGAGCTCCTCGCCAGTCGATCAAGAGGGTGGGGTGCTTAGATTGTTGCTACGTGTTATGTCCAGTGCATATAACATTTTCCACATGTTTGATTTTAGCGATTTTTCATTTTTACGTGTGTTGTACGTGTAAACTTTTGGGCTTCCAAAAAGTTTAAAAGAAAAATCAGCAAAAATAATATGTGGCTGGGGGATTTGAACACAGGGGCTATGTCACAGTAGTGCAAGGCTTTACCAATGAGCTACAAGTGCTTTCTTGCTGTTTAAAAACAAATCAAATTTATAACCCGTGCTCAGGATTTACAAATACTCCATTTGTACATTAACTTTAAATTTTTTCTGTACATTAAAACAGAGTCGTTACATATACAATGCATTCTATGTTGTTCAGTGTCCAGTAGGACAAAGGGTTGGTACTCATACTATATTCCATTTACTTATAATTTCTCTTATTCTGGGCACGCAATTATACAAGGTACAAAATCTAGAGAAATTCATAGATACAAGAATAAAGTAGAAAACCATATATTGGAAGTATCAGGATTTTTTGAGGTGATCGAAAATATAGATACTTCTGCTGGGTATTCCATTATAGTAATGTTGAGAGTATTATTTCTTAGACAGATTACTCATCCGTGGGTGCGCTCCTTAATGAGTAATGTTGTAAGGGCCCTATCTCATTAAGGTGGATGTGCACTGGAAACAACTGCATATTATTTGAATCCGGTTCCATCTAATTTAGTGTCTCAATTTCTATATGGATATAAAATGATTCATATCTTAACGATGTTAAGGTATATGGAGTTTTCCGGCTTATGCTTAAAACCAGAATCCGGATAAACTCAAGGCACGTTTCAGTAATGACAGTTTGTGGGTTATTCTGGGCATAGGCAAAGGATTAACTTTCTACCATTTGCAAGATCAAAATTTATTTTGTTCTTGACTCGCCAAAATTTTTAGTAAAATGAAATCTTTTCAGAAAACATTAGTGGAAGTATGGTAGAACTAGAAGTAATTCCAGAATGAAAAACGGTTACTGAAAATTTAATAGAACCTAAGAATTCAATTAGATTCAACGATCCGTAAGTCACTCCGCAGATTTTGTGGGTAATCTCAGCCACCCGAGAGGTACTTCGGTTTTCTCATAGACGATGACAGGAAGGTTTGTAGCATGGTATGATGACCCAAGCTTGCTACTACTACTGCCCTTGACTATAAGACCTGGCAGGTGGATAACTATAATGTCATTCTAAATGGACTTTTAGATGTGCACATTTATATGACTCTGCCAGATGATTGTTGTAGTCGATGGGAGCAGCGGAAGCGTGGTGGGTAAGGTGCTTATGTCTATTTATAGACTACAGTAGGTAATGGATCATCTGTTTTGATGTAATGGTCATAGTGTTTGAATTCATCAAAATAACAGATGAACTTGGTAATAAGATAGAAGGGAGTACTTTCCAGGAATTTCGATGGCATATTTCGGATAGGGAGTGAGATTCATGTGGTATAATCGGTTAAACTGTGGTTGTCATAAGTGTTTCTCCACACAGGACATAGATAATGTTGTTTTTGCACTAGCTACTGTAAACAGATATTAATCCAATTCTGGAGAAACAAAGGAAGTAGTTATGAACATAAGAGAATGTTCTTGGTATATGCTAATGGCAGCCTTCTATAGAAGGCGGTTACCAGTTATTGCTTCCAATATGACCTGGATGACAGAGTGACTGTCAGAGTTATAAGTTTACCCTCTTCTGAGAGGCAGTATATTGGACAATGATCTAAGCGGATACTGAGGCATGCATGACGCATGATACTGATTAAATTCAGTGAATGATACATTCTAAAAGTTTATGGGATTTGGTGTTCATGTTATGAACTTGGTCCCATCGGATATCCATACAAGTTCTAAGACATGTATCACTCATTTCGGGAGATATTCGTTTTCCGCGAAGTTGAGATATACCCTAGTTCATTTATACCAGTTCTAGTTCAAGTATTTCTTTATTTATGGTATTTTCCTGATTTATTGTGTTTTGGGTGCGAATAGTGTTTTTGGCATCTGTATTTGCATCCGACCTGACCCGCTTGCTGGGAACCCATCTTGATTCCTGTTTATGATTTATCCGGGCTTGTTACGTAGATCCGTGCACTTTCATATTGTTTATACTGCATACTGGCATTATATCTAGCATCTGCATATTTTTTTTTATATAACATATAAAGTCAAATAAAACATTTTAAAAATATCTAGCATGGCCTGTATGATACCCCTAACCCTGTCGTAGCATCCGCGCACTTTGTTCTCGTCCCGTTCAGTGTAACAGACCTGTTTGGATGGCTACGTGCACGTGCGTGCATCTGTTCTTGGGGGTATGCATTTTTGTTACCCGGATAACCAATTTTGGTTTTAGTCGACACATATATTTTCCGTATTTTAAAACTGGATTTTTAGACCCGACCCGGGCGTGTTTTGGACTATTTTTGTATTAGCCAAAATATCAAATTTTTTAATATTATACTTTAACTGAACGTGTAAAATTTTAACAAAGATATTTTTTTTAAAAAAAGATTTTTAAAATTCTCTTAACAGCATTCTCTCTCTCTTTCTCTCCTCCTCTTTCTCTCACCTCTCGCATTCACTATTCCTTCTTGGATCCCGTCATCTCCCTTCTCTCCACTATAAACACCCCCCTCCTTCATTTCTTCTTCTTTTTAAACCACTGCCGCCCATGAGAAACCCACGGAACCCAAAACCCTAGCTCCTCACCTCGCCCTCGCCGCCAAACTCCCAACCTCGTCACCACCACCTCCTCGCCATCATCATCACCTTCACCACCTCCTCTCTTCTTCATCCCCGATACCCTGCAACAACCCCGAAACCCCTTGCACACCCCGACCTCTTCTCATCCCTGTGCCTCACCGCCGCTGCCCATCTTCCCGACCTTGACCCTCTCCGACACCACCTCCATCACCTCCTTCCTCCCTTTTCCCGAGCTCTCCTTTTCACTGCAAGAACCCTAGCCTTCCCTACACACTGCAACTCAAACCCCATCACCCGACTTCAAGAACCCTAGCCTGCCTTGCCATCGATCCTTGCCGGCGATCCCTTGCCGTCGCCTCAACACCTTTGCAACCGCCTTCTCGCCCTAGCCCAAACCCCAACACCACACTAGAAACCAACCCCACACTAGAAACCAACCCCGAGCACCCTCCTTCTTCTTCTTCTTTCTTCTTTCTTTCTTGATCTCGGTTCTTTTTCCGGTGATCACCCGCCGGAGCCATGCTCGTCGCTGCCAATCCAGACGATCCAGTGAACATCCCTTGCCTGCTTGACTACCCTCTTGCCTTGCCTGGACCCGTCCCGCTTGCCGTGTGTGCGTTGCGATGATTACCCGACGTCGGACGTGTCGTACGCACCCATCGTGTGTTCCGTTCAGGCAAGTTTATCTTGCTACATACTATAATACTTATCTTGCATCCATATGAATAAAAATATTACATGTTGATTGCATTATACATCCATATTAAAGTTTTACTGTTTTCGGATACCCGTATTCATCCATATCATTTAAAATATATATAGCTGCATCTATAGATCATATTAATTCATGTTATTGTTGTAGTGACACCCCATGCTTAATAATGTGCATCCTACATAGCCATGGAACTGTAGTTGTAACCCCTGGTAGTTATTTGAGCATCCATGTTTATTTGTGTATACATACCATTAATTCTGCATACCTAGTTGCACGCCATATTACATTAACTCATATTATTATTACATTAGTACCCTATGTTTGATATTGTTCATCCTACTTAGTCATGGTGTAACCCCTGGTAGATACTTGTGCATCCATGCTTTTATCGTACATCCGTATTCTACCTTGATTCAATACTTGCTACATTTTACCGTTGGGCACCCATTTGATACACTGTGCACTACTTGACATGACCTGATACACCACTACTTGACATGACATGATACACCACTACTTGACATGTTACCTGATCCTGTTTCTAATGCCGACAATCCTGACATGTTGTCCTGATGGACATATCCTATTGTCTGTATAGACAAACCTGTTCCTGCTTGATCCTGTGTTGGCATTAGCTTCATATTTATCAATACCTGACTTGAATACATAACATGGGGGTAAGGGGAAATCAATGATGAAACCTGACTTGTAACTCGACAGTTCGATACGTATACTGATCAGTTTTACGGGCTAGGCCAGCCCCAGGATGATGCTGCTGACATTATTCGTCTGTACATGTTACCTGTTTACTGCCTAGCGGCACGTCTCGGATTCAGCCTGAGAGTCTTGACCGTGGTCCCGGGCACGCATGGGATACTATTGAGTTATATCGACGATTCATTAAATTGATTTCAAAGACTTGAGAGTAATTAACCGGTAGCATAGATTACTCACCGCATGCACATACACTTCACTGTTCCATATTCGTATTACTGTTATACATTTATTACTGTTCATACTCATGCCTGCATATCTTGTTACCTCCTGATTATATTTTATTGCTTGATATTATGACGCACTGACGTCTGGGTTTTGCATGGCCCAGATCCTTTATCTTTGTTGCAGGCTGATCAGGAGTATTTCCGCCGTCAGGCCGAGCAGTGAGGATCCTGTTAGTATCTAGTCAGTTTAGTTTTATTTTCGTACTTTCATTTCCTGTTGTGAGCCCGTATTTTGGTACATACTTTCCAGATTGTTATCGTTTATTGGATTTATTGCTTCCGCTTATTATTTCTTGACTTGTTTATTCTGGCTCATGGATATGTACTAGATAGTTTATTTTATTTCTATTGTTCTTGATATCTCATAGACAGCTGTAATGTGACTGTGGAGGGATGTTTCCTAGCCACAGGTAGCATGGTTGGCTCTGTCACGTGCCGATCTTAGCGCACTCTGGGAAGCGGGGCTTGACAGTTTGACTTCATCAAAATAACAGATGAACTTGATAAGAAGGTAGAAGGGAGTACTTTCCAGGAATTTCGATGGCATATTTTGGATAGGGAGTGAGGTTCATGTACTATAATCGGTTAAATTGTGGTTGTCACAAGTGTTTCTCCACATAGGACATAGATAATGTTGTTTTTGCACTAGCTGCAGTAAGCAGATATTAATCCAATCCTGGAGAAACAAAGGAAGTAGTTATGAACATAAGAGAATGTTCTTGGTATATGCTAATGGCAGCCTTCTATAGAAGGCGGTTACCAGTTATGGCTTCCAATGTGACCTGGATGACAGAGTGACTGTCAGAGTTATAAGTTTACCCTCTTCTGAGAGGCAGTATATTGGACAGTGATCCAAGCGAATACTGAGGTAGGCATGCCCATGATACTAATTAAATTCAGTGGATGATACAGTCTAAGAAATTTATAGGATTTGGTGTTCATGTTATGAACTTGGTCCCATCAGATATCCAGACAAGTTCTAAGACATGTATCACTCATTTCGGGAGATATTCGTTCTCCGCGAAGTTGAGATAGAGAGATACATATAGAAATACTGGAGCGGATCCACTCACTGTGGCGATTTCTTGAACACAATTGTTTCTTCAAATTCGGTTCGTGAAACTGATTAGTAGAGAAGTTGGGTATTCGGTAGCACACGGGTTATGCATACGCAATACCGCAATAATTAGCCTGAAGTGCAAGTGGGAGATTATAGGATATAGTGCCCTCAAGGCAATTATTGCAATCGCAGGCAGGAAATTATGATGATTGAGGGTGGAACTATACGGATAGAACAGTCTCACTCGAGATGATAATATGCTATCTGATTTGACTTTATCATCATGTATATGTCTTGTGTGGTATTGCATGTCACTATTACATATTGATATTGCCCATAAGATTTATGCTTGACTACCAGGGTTTTTGTGGCGATCACACTTGTGAGAACTGGATAGTCTATAAGCACATCCTTAAATGTCCCTAGTCGTGGGAATATCGAGACTGGCCATCGATATTCTAAAGTAGACCAGTATTTACATTTCTTGACCCCGACGAGGGGAGATGGCCGATGTCATAGCCGTTGGTGTTAGTCAGTCATGAGATTGTATATAGGTGCTCATTGGGTTGTGAGTTACACTGGACGGACTCGCCGAGATCATGCTAGATGGTATTATACCTATCTTCAGGTAGCAGGTCTCTGATGGCATTAGTACAGGTTAGTCTGTCGACCCAAGATCGTCATTTGTGTTGTATGAGTTCCCACTGTACTTTGATTACTATCCTACCACGGCTCAAAGGAGTTATACAAACGGGTTTTCGTTAGGTACAGTTCCAAGCCACATGGAGGCAGTGAGCGGATTGCGGGGATTCGTCTCTCCCGGTATGGGGGGTTGATATCGCGCTGTGCCCGGTTGGCTATCACCATAAGATCTGGCCAGGCAACTGAGATTTACTGATTTGGATCAGTAGTTTCTGGATGGTGATGGGTTTAATATCGGCATGACTTATTGCGTTATTAGGAGTCTGACGTTTACCACCCTCCTAGACCCTATATGCGATAGTCTCAGACGAACAGAACGGATTGTATGGTACATGTCGCTGATAAGCTCAGTAGAGTTTTGGACTTTTTTTCTTTTCGATCTTCTTTTCGACAATACCTGGGTAGCCGTTACGTACAGCTAATGCCGCTGACGTGCTTGTGGTTAAACCCACTGCCAGCGTATTATCGAGTCTGTAAAGTCCCACACAAAGAGTTTCCGGTTTTGGAGAATGTTTTAGTTGCGGTACATTTGTATGCGTCAGGGTTCGATTAAAACTAGTGTATTTTATACACTGACAGTAATCGGACGGTTGTAATACTACCCGGTCTTTTTGGAAAGACGGATATTAAATCGGGTGTCGATTTAATATTTAATACATATATATTGTATATGTATTTACTAGTATTATATCACTATTAATTAATCTCTCTTTTATGTGTTTTAAATACCTTGGATAACAATTACAAGTATATGTATTTAGTATGTTATATATATATATATATATATATATATATATATATATATTCTTTTTGTTTATTCTTTTTCTTTTGTTTTCTTTAGCTTATGTTACTCTAAAGAAATAACATAACCTTTGCCTCACTCTTTAGGGTGACATGTGGAGGGGAGAGAAGAGGGTGGACACTTGGTAGCTTGATTAAATTTTATGGCTAAGATTTTGCAGATAATGTTTTATTAGTAACCATTTTCTTTTTAAGAGAATGGTTAACTAATTCATTTCTATAGTTCTTCCTCTTTTTAGCTATGAAGCTTTCATCTCCTTCCTCCTCTAAAATGAGAAAACAAATTAGAAAAATGAGAGAAAAATTATAGTGAAGAAGAAACTACAACTCCTAACCAGTTAGTTTAGCAACCTAACTACTTAGCTTAGCAACCTAACTACTTAGCTTATCTCAATTTGAGATTGGAGCTAAAGTTCTTGAGCCTTCAAGATGGATCATCTTTGATAGAGGAGGTGGGCTTGCAAGCATGTTCCATGGACCTTCAAGGAGCCTACAATGGATTCAAACCCAATTGGAGCAAATGAAGATGTTACAAAGATTGTATGGTTCTACCTTGAATGAATATTCTTAATTTATATTTGCATGTTTAATTCTTTAACTAGTATTCTAGTTTATGTAGACTTGGGTTTACTAGAAAATTTTAAAACCTAGTTTTTCTTGTTCTAAAATCCTAGTAGTGAGCTCAAGATCTCCTAACATGTAAATATCGATCACCTCATCATTTCTCGTGTCATGGATAGAATTGTCTAACTCCACCTCGCACGGTGGCACTTCTGTTCTCGATTCACCATCTGCTTGAGTTTTTTTTTACGATGCATCATAGACTCATCGAATGTGATGTGCCGACTGATTAATACTTTCTGGGTCTCATGACACCACAACCTGTATCCTATGGCTTCACTTCCATAGCTGAGCAGGATGCACTTCTTAGCTCTCGGCTATAGCTTATCATTTCTTTCATGAACGTAAACCGGGCTCCCAAATATTTGAAGCCTTGAGTAATCTCCAGCCTTCCCAGTCCATACTTCCTTTAGAATATTTTTATCTATTGCCACCGATGGTGATCTATTGATGAGGTACACGGCAGTGGATAGGGCCTCAGCCCAAAATTCCTTAGAAAGGTCTGACGTAAGCCGTAATCATCTGGTCTTCTCTAGTAATGTCCGATTCATTCGCTCTGCAACGTCGTTCGACTGAGGGTCTCATGGTGTGGTAAAATGGTGCACGATTCCCTCTGACCTACAGAACTCTGCGAACTCATATGAAGTAAGCTCTCCATCTTTATAGGACTGAAGAACCTTTACGGACCTACAAGTCTTCTTTTCCACCATGTCCTTCCATTGTTTGAACTTCTCGAAAGCCTCTTCCTTAGACTTGAGAACGTACACCCGCAATTTTCTCGAGAAGTCATCGATGAAAGAAACGAAATATCTGGCTCCACCCTAGAAAGTACCGGTGCCAGAGCTCAAACATCAGTGTGAAGTAGTCGAGAATACCCTTTGTATCATGTATTGATATCCTAAAATTCACCTTCATTTGCTTCCCTAAAACATAATCCTCATAGAAATCAAGCATGCCCATATCTACTTAGCCGAGCAACCGCTTCTTCCGAAGCACCTCAAAACCGGTGTCATGCCCCACTTCCCACACATGACGAGGCCCGTGGTGTATTTATTACGAAAAGGTCATTTCCTGCAATAAATACGTTAAACGTTTATAAGCAATATAACATACAAGAAAAATGACAAGCGAAATAAAACTTCAACAACTTTATTTATATTCAACAATTCCACAAAGTTTGGATACATGATAACTGAAAACAAAGTGTAATGAAATGCCTAAACAAGTGGCATACTGAAACGAAAAGCTGAAATAAAAAACTAGTGGTCGGTCTGTGGTGCAAACTGAGAGTAATCTTCTTGACTCGGCTCGATCCCCTCAATCCCTAGATCCCCTGACGAACATTCCAAGTAAACAAAGAAATGGATGGAATGTCATCGGCGAACTAGTGATTGAATGATTTTCTCGTTGTGTGTTGGTTTTTAGAAAATTGTATTTAGAAATCACAACCAAAAATATTTTGACCGCAATCAATAACGGTGTCGGATGTAGTACGTTAGTAAGTGCGGATCGTCCACAGGGAAAGTGAGATCCGTTCAATTTCCGAATTAGACGAGTTGAAAATTTAAGGAAAAGAAAAGAAAACAATTCATGATTTGTAATTGAAGATCAAGAATAAGAAAAATCTAGATCTAAAAGAAATATTAAAAAAAAGAATTGAGATGTGTGATAATTTCCAACCAACAATCAAGATTAGAAGTATGGCTCGTAGGAGTAGATCGGATCTATAGATGTGATGAGATCTAATGATTACTCATTCTTATCCATTAACGAATTGATACCAGATCGATGATGATTCGCCGAGGTTTAGGGATCTTGCGGAGAATTTAGGGGTTCCGCAACTCATCCTTTGTCCTTTCGATGAATCTCATTCAAATTCTAGCATCTAGTTAATCAAATGATCAATAGTTGTTCCCTAATTTTGAGTGAACACGATCAAGAAAGAATCATCTCGAAACTAGGTCATTAATCATTTGATTCACTAGAATTTCCAAACATTATAGGATTTAAGAATTGTAAAAGTGTCTAACCCATCATCATCTAAAGATCGTCACAACTCCTACACGAGCGGAGATTACTCAAACATCAAGATCACAAGCACAATCACAAATTGAGATCTAATCATTATGCTTGAATTAAAAGATAAGCAAGAATATAGAAAATTCACCTTTATTTATCGACAATTTTCGTTACAACTCTCTTGAATATACAAAAGGATGGAACTAGATCGTCGATTTCGGCTTCGCTCGGCTCCTTGAGTCGCGGATCGGCTTGGATCTCTTCCTCCGTTGAAATCCGGCGTCGCTTCTAAAGATTGAAGGCTCTCTTGCTTGAATTGCACTCGGGGTCTTGATCTTGATTTTGAATTGGGGTTTGACACAAGTCGTGTCACTCGACTTGTGGGTAGAAGATGATGGTGATTCTTGAACAATCTCAACCCTAGATCTAGGCTCCTTTTTATAGAACTCCCAAAACCCTAGATCTAGGATTTGAATTTGAATTTTCCCTCCACAAGTTAGTTAGCAAAAGATTTGAATTTCCCTCCAAAAGAGAGCCTTCTAGAAATAGTTTGTTAAGCCGAGCCTTCTAGATGCGCCACGTGGAGCTTCTGGGGTCTTCTGGAAGCTTTGGCCGTTATGGGAGAGCACGTGACAAAATTTGAGCCAATGATCACTTAATAAGGCCGCGGATCCGCGGCGCCAAGGGGGTTTGGGCCGCGAATCCGCGGTCCTATGAGGCCCTTGGAGCTTGATTTTTCTTCTGTGGACTTGGGCTGACATTTGGGCTTTTATCTGATATTTTAAATTTTATTTGGCCTTCTGTATTGCTACCAGATCTTTAGCCTTTGAGTTGGCGTATCTTTTATCAGTTCTTTTTCCCAATTTTTGGCTTTGCTTCTGGAATTTCCTGCATTAAACCCCAAGACAAGAGTTGCGCAATACAAGGATGATGCGATGCCATGAAACACAGTCAATTTCCCTAAAAGTGCCGGTTTAAAAGTCTAACACATGCAATCTGGTATTTCAGAAATGATTTGGTAATATGTGCAATATAAATACCGAACACTTCTAGATGAGTGCAAATGATAGGGAAATTGCCGTGTTAAAAATGCTGTATTTTCGACTGATCAACTAGCGCTCATTAATTCACCAAAATTATATGAACGTGAACATGATAAAGGACAACATATAAGCAGCATATGAATTATGATGTTGTAACAGATAGGTACAAGTGTCTTTTAAACATGAGCATGGTAATGTATCTTAAGCATGGTGTTATTTAAAAGCATGACAATGTATATAAACATGATTACTCTATTCTAATGTGTTGTTTTTAGTTCGATAATGAAGATATGTGTGTATATGAGAGTAGTCCGTCAAATCCACGGACCAACAACACGTTTCATTTAAGGCCCCGTCAAACCCATAGGACAAAGGCACACAAGATTCATGTTAGATGATTTTTAGTGGACTCTTGTGCCACAACATACATTCTTTACCAAACTACCCCTTAACCCTGTGTATGTTAGTTTATAGTTTAAGTTACAAGGCTTGTCCGAATTCATGAATACATAAGAAGATAACAAGTTCAAGTCTCAAGCCGAGTTCAAGTATTCGTGTCAAGTTCAAATATTCATGTCAAGTCATTACATATTCATAGTTTCGGGTCAAGTCAAGTCAAGTATGCGATGGGTTTTATCATATAAGTCATGTAGATATAATAAATAAGCAGTCATAGAGGATGAGATGGTACAAGTATATTATTCAAGAAACATCCAGAAACAATGCTGTAAAGAATGTTATGTATGACTAATTACTTAAGTCAATCGAATGCAGAATATAAACATAAAAATAGCTCTAAGTCTTTTGCACACGTTAGTTCTAGTCCCCCTAAATAAGACTACCGTTTTGGGAGATATACCCTTTTTCGTTTCGTCGCGCAGAACGAATCAGAATATTTCCAGTACCGTCGCATATTTTTAAAATATAGTTTGAGTAAATTTACATCGGGTTTCAGGTTTCAAAAATTATTAGAAACTTGTAGGTATTTCGGTTTACATATCCAAACAACTGGGTTTCGTGTGATTTGGATTTCTGAAGCTCTTATTATAATCAGTTTAACATCAGGATTTAAAACGGATATTTTGATTTCTGTACAGCAACTATGTGGTGCATTGTCAGGCATATATCGGATTATTATATTCATTTCTGGGTCACCATGTTTATAGTAAAGTTCTATTTCTATTAATTTTACATTTATACATATAAAGTTTGTCACGAATGGATATCAGGAGTTTGAGTTATGTCCTATTTAATAATAGTGTGCGAATCAGAACATATTCTGTCCATATCCATCACTTAATTTTGTAACGCGGTTTTCTGTATTTTATATCGATTTTCAGGAAATTAGTATAACTAATAAAATATAAATCTTTTGATCTAGATATCCAAAACATTTGAAAACACTTAATTTGGATCACCAATGATAGAGTTATAGACTCTCAAAGAAAGCCCTTAAAAGCAGTTTTCTGGTTTTAAAAGCAGTTTTCTGGTTTTAAAAACAGTGAATAAAAACCACGTAACTCCTAAACCGTTAATCGATCAAATCTGAAATTTTTACAGCACTCCTATAAATGTGTTTAAGGTCTTAATAAATTTGCTTGGGATTTACAAATGTCACGATTAATTTCTAAAAATTAATTTGAAGGTAAAGGTTTTGCTATGGTCGTATCTTGAGAAAAATCGAACACCAGGATATTTATTTATAACTTTGTTTTCTTTTATATAAAATTAAATATAAATGATTATAATTGTAGAGAAAAATAATATGAGTTAACATATGTGAAGCAAGCATATGAGCCGATCATGATTAACCGTTAAACAACATTACCTAATATTTAATCAACTATTGTAGACAAGAATTAAAACTAAACATAGGTTCTTTTTTCAAACTGTTAAAACAGATAATAGGCGAAAAAGAATAGTTTTCCTTGATGAATGAATGAGAGTATACATGTTCCTATTTATACAAGTTGGAGAACGTCTAAATAGGCAAGCCCTAAGAAAGGAAGAAAAGCAGAAAATATACAATCAAATATAATAAAATATAATCTACCAAATAAAGTAATTCTATACTATATTTAACACCCCCCTCAAACTCACGGTGGGTCAAATACTGAGAGTTTGAATAAGAAGAACTGAAACTGAGACTGTGTTTGAGCCTTGGTGAAGAAATTTGCCACTTGTTCTTTGAAAGAAACATAAGGATGCGAAAGCCGATGATTTTGATATTCCTGACGAAAGATATGACAATCCACTTCAATATTCTTTGTGCGCTCATGAAATACTGGATTTGTTGCAATATGAATTGCACTTTGGTTGTCACGGTATAAAGGAATGCCAGGAGGTATAGTGATACCCATGTCTTGGAGCAGACTTCGTAGCCATTTGAGCTCTGCAGCAGTGTTAGCCATGGCGCGATATTCTGATTCAGTGCTGGAGCGGGAGACAACATCTTAACGCTTACTTTACCAGGATATAAGTGAAGAGCCCAAGAATATACAATATCTGGTAGTTGAGCGTCGGGTGTCGGGATCATCTGCCCAGCCAGCATCTGAGTAAGCCCGAAGAGAAAGAGGCGAACCCGAGGGAAAAAGAAGGGATCGAGTAATGGTGCTACGAAGATAGCGTAAAACATGCAGTAGAGCATCATAGTGTGTAGATGTAGGGGCACTGACAAACTGGCTTAAAATAAGCATTTCATGAGCGATATTCGGAAAAGTGATTGATAGGTATACAAGGGCACCTACAAGTTTACGATAACGAGTCAGTTGCGACAAAGGGTCACCATCAGTCCGACGAAGTTTGAAATTCATTTCCATTGGTGTGGAAGCTGGAGCAGTGGAGTTTGTGTGTAGCATCCTAGAATTTGAGTATCGTATCATATTGATGGTATCGGTATTTTCTTGCTCTAATAAACCTATTTTTATGGGAGTTTAATATTTTGCATTGGTGTATAGATGAGTAGATAAGTATAAGGTATTTTTAATGATAGGATATATATACTATGGTTATCTAAGTTGTTTAATAAATATATTATTAGCATTGAAGATTTTATTGCTGATCTAATGGTATCATATTCATATAATATACTTCTCAAATATTAGTTGTAACAATATTATATGATAAAATCTAATAAAAATATTGTGGGGGTTGTTTAGCTATATATATATATATATTTAAAAAAATTTAAAAAAATTAACAAATCTCTCTCTGTTCTCTCTCTCTCTCTCTCTGTCCTCGATCTCTCTCCTTCATCATATAATTTTCTCTCTCCCCCTTCTCGTAATCATCTTCTTCCTCCTCATGTCGACCGAGCTTTCCACTTCCATCACCTCGTCTACACCTTCATCGACTCCTTCAACAACCATTGCCATCGCCTCCATCAGCTCCCTCATTCCTCTCCTTCACTGGTAACCAAGACCTACCCATCACCACCGCCTCGTCCATTTCGTCTCCATCACCATCAGCATCTTTTTCCTTGAGCCGCTTCCCTAAACCAATCTCTATCTTCTTACCTAACTAAGACTCAAACCTAGCCGCGACCCCAGGAGCCTCCTTTGAACCACTGAGTGACCATCTCCTCAAAACCAAGCCGATTCATCTCTCCCTTATCATCATCATTTTTATCATCATCTCCTCCTCAAAAGCAATCGAGAATCTAGTTTCGGTATTGCTCCGTTTCACATTTTCGTATAGTCATGTCCGCGTTCGTCTCGAGGCAAGTTCTTTACTTGCTACATGCTATACTTATGGAAAATTTACACCGTATCGTAACACTATTATAATCATATCAGTTCATGTTACAGATATTTAATAAATATAATTTTAATTTAAAATATTTCAGACATGACACTTAACTACATTACAGTTTTGATACAAGTTATTGTTGATATAGGTATATGAGCAGTGTGTTTCTATATCATAGATGGTGATAAGACAATCAGTACTTGGTAATTACTATTATAGTGACATTTTAAGAATAATATATCAATGAGAGTATGTTATGTATATAAATTAGTTATCTCAGTTCATTCATCATTATTATTAATAATATATAAATATTGTACATTACAGTAGTAAATTACATAATATTCATCATAGCATCTTCATATAGTTATATCTTAATTTAGCTTACATTAAGAGTTATTATTCAATTATGATGAGCGTCTATATAGACATTGTATATATACTTCAGTAGCGAGCCAAAAGATTATTCATAGTGGTAATATGGTAGATATAAGTTTAATTTATTTTATTATATCTAGTTAAAAATATTCGATAATCATGACAAAAGTTTAATCTAAAACGGTCGAATTGATATATTGAACCTGTGGTAATTGATTTTATCACCGTCGTATTTTCATGCATCTGTTTTGCTTGTTCATCAACCATAGGAAGACGCTCTCGTTCTGCGGCGTGATGGCAGGACTCTCAGCGGTTAATCCTCTTTGCTGCACCGGTCGAGAGGAACACTTGACTTAGAGAAAGGCAATGTCGCTAGCATTCTTCTTCTCTAAAGTAGAATGCCGAATCAGTTTTCCGTCCGGACACGTAACTTACCGAATCAGCCCATCTTCAAACTCCGATTCGTATTTTTCGAACCCAAACCTAAGTCAACCGAGCCAAAGCCAAAGCTTCATCCTCATATCTAGATAAGTTTTAATTATAATGAAATAAGTTGAATTTATGATACTTTTATTCAAATATATCTAATTAATAATACCCGTTAATTATGACAAAAGTATATCTTTAATATGGTTAAATCGATGTTCCTGGTTGTTATTTTATTTATTGCACCTAGATAAGAACTATAATTGAATTTGATCGTGTAACTAAATTATAAACCTGACATGACTGGTTAATCTATATCAGTCACGATTATCAATATACTATTACAACTATATTACTTACTTTACATACATACTTGTCTTTGATATGTGGCTGTGATACACACATCTTACTTGATTGATTACACCATTCCTGTCATGCTTGTACCATGCTACCCTATTACTATTATTACTATCATGATAGTGCTTATTTTGTTGGATATAGTGTCCTTAAGTCAATTATTGTAATCGCAGGCACGCGATTGTGATGATTGAGGGAGGACCTATACGGGTAGAACAGTCTTACTCAAAATGATAGTATACTATCTGATTTATCATTATCATCATGTACATGCATTATGTGGTATTACAGATCACTATTACATGTTGATAGAGCCCATAAAATTCTTGTTTGACTACCAGCGTTATGATGGCGATCATACATGTGGGGGCCGGGTAATCCATAGGCACATCCTTAAATGTCCCTAGTCGTGGGAGTATCAAGACCGGATATCGATATTCCGGAGTAGACTGGTGTATACGTTTCTAGACCCCGACGAGGGGCGATGGTTGGTCCCATATCCATTGGGTTTTCGCACCTAAGATCGTATTCAGGTGCTCACTGGGGGTAAGTACACTGGACGGACTCGCCAGGAACATGCTAAATGGTATTATACCTATTGTCAGATAGCAGTTCTCAAGTGACATGAGTACAGGTTAGTCCTTCGATCTAAGATCGTCATTTCTCTCGTGTGAGTTCTCACCGTGATTTTATTACTACCCTACCACGGCTCAAAGGAGTCGTGCAAACAGATTTTAGTTGGGTACAGTCCCGAGCCATATGGAGGCAGTGAGCGGACCGTCGGGGATTCGTCTCACCCGGTGTTGAGGGTTGATTTCACGCTGTATACGAATGGCCATCACCAGAAATCCTTGGCCAAGGTGGACGAGAATTACCGATTTGGATCAGTTATTTCTCAGTCGGTGATGGGCTTCACACTGACACGAAATATCGCGTTATTAGGGGTCTGAATTTATCCACCCTTAGACCCGATATGCGATACTCTTAAAAGAAACTGTACGGAGATTGTCACAGATAGGCTCAGTAGGGATCCGGATGAGTTTGCTCGTCGGCCTTCTTTTTCGACAAGTACCCGGGTAGCCGTTACGTACAGCTAGTGCCGCTGACATGCTTGTAGCTATGGATTTATCCAGTAACTCACTATCGACGTACTGTCGAGTCTTTAAAGTCCCATACAGAGGGTTTCCCTGGTTCAGGCGAAATGATGTAGTATCCGTATTTTGATACGTGCAGGGTTCTGGTCGAATGATTGTACTAGTTACTCGGACTTTCGATCGGACAATTGATATTACTAGCCAGCTTAGGATTGAGCTGGATTATTAAATCAGGTATTGATTTAATAATTTACGTATATATATTTCGATATGTATATTACAGTATTATGTTCTTTGTGTTATTCTATCTCTTTGGGTATTCGTATTTTGTTACGAATACGGGCATGTATATACAGTTGAGTATATGCCGAATTTATACGGAAAACATTCTAGAAGGTGGACACCTCATTTTAGATTTATTCATTTATTTTTAAATGGAAATGAGGTGTAAAGGTAGTGAAGAGAGAATGGTGAGAACCATGCTTGAATAGTGTTGATAAATGAATTGTAAATTCATTTGTGCAAACTATTCAAGTATGGTTGCTTTATTTTAATTGGAAAATGGTTTTATACAAAACCATACTCTCATTTGGATGATCACTTTGATGGTAGGTTTTGATGAAAAACATTCTTACCATTTTTGCTCATCTCTCTTCACTAGCCTTTCTTGAGCTCCTCCTTCTTCATCTTGATCTTCTACCCTACCATCTCATGAGTTGAGAATAAAGGGTGGAAGAGAGACAGATATACACTTAGAACAACTCACTACATCTCTAGACACTCTAAATTAGCAACCTAGAGTCCCTAGTTGCTTCACTAGATTTTTAGTGTAGAGCTAGAGCCGTGAACTACATCTTTCAGGTGGATCATCTTCAACAGAGGAAGACCGGCGGTCAAGCTCGATCAAGGAGACCACAAGGAGCTAAGGAAGAGAGTAGAAGACCGAAGGACACAGATCTTTTGGTAAAACATTCTATCATAGTAGCTAGAACATCTTTTAGCTTGCTAGTTTCATGTTTGGTTTCGATTCTAGGTAGTTTTTTCTAGCGCCAAGTTTTTTAAACCTAGAGTCCCTAGTTGCTTCACTAGATTTTTAGCGTGGAGGTAGAGCCATGAACCACATCTCTCGGGTGGATCATCTTCAACAGAAAAGGCCGGCGGTCAAGCTCGATCAAGGAGACCACAAGGAGCTAAGGAAGATGGTAGAAGACTGAAGGACACGGATCTTTTGGTAAAACATTATATCAAAGTAGCTAGAACCTCTTTTATCTTGCTACTTTCATATTTGGTTTCGATTCTAAGTAGTTGTTTCTAGCGCCAAGTTTTTTAAACCCCAAAATTTTTCGTTCCGTGACGGCCGCGGTCGATGGCCAGGGCGCTAGGAACCCCAACATAGTATCAGAGCCACCCAAACATTAGAAACTAGTAATAGATGATGTATTAGTTTCAAAACCAAAAAATTCCGATTTCAAAACCCACTCTCTGTTCTGAAATTTTTTTGGTCTCTGAAATTTTTTTAAACAAGTGCAGAGACTTATTCTAGACATGTATATGACACACGATGAAAACATGGTGAATCCACTCAAGTTTGGCCGGCCAAACCCGAGAATTCCCGTTTCTGCCATTTTACTATTCACTAATGTACCTCGTTTTCATACAGTGTCTGGGGTTTTGTAAATTGGTGTTTTTATTCTTGTTTGATTTCCTCGGATTTCACTTACTTGCTTTGGGGGCAACTTGAAAAGTTTCAAAAATTGAAATTTTGCATCGTTTATATCTGTGATGTAGTGTATGTGTTTTTCAAACGTTGTCTATTTTCTATATGTCATTTAGACGGGCTTGCACATATTTGCTTATACTGCTGTGATGTTGATATCTGTAATGGAATGTTCGGATTGTTGTGTGGTATAGCCTCTAGTGCAATGGTACTTTTACTGTTTTGATTCATTTGTATATTCATTATTACGGGACGAGCTTCCAACTTGTGGACTGCCGTTTTCGCCAGTTTGTATATTCTTTTATTGCGGCACGACCGGGTTGAGGTCGATATCACCTTTGTATATATGTTTTTCTTTTCTGTACTAGGATTACCCCGCGGTGGAGTGCTTAAGTAGCCGGGATCTAGAGGGCAACGGGCCCGCATCTCATGGCGTTGAGACGGAGGGGGCCTTACTCTAGAATTGGCAGGCTATTCGCCGCACTCGTAGGGGGTATAGGATGACCCACGAAGGGGTGCTTAAGTTACCGGATTCCATAAAGTGTTGGGTGGCCCATTCACTTTGTTGATTGAGGTTGCCTCACTTTTGGGACTGGTGGTTAACTTTCCGCACTCATAGGGGTCTTGGTTCTTCATTGCATGGGCTATCCACATGACCAGGGATCGTCGGGTTTCATTTGTGGCTCAAATGAAACCCGGGGCTCCTAAATTATCCGCTATTCTCTGTTGCTTATCGCTTTTCTGTGATGTTGCTTATATCATGCCTGGGATGAATGTTACACACACACACACACACACATACACACTAGTAGATGTTGTATTTGTTTTGCATCTACGCTAGTCCAACCCCTGCTCTGCTCTGCCGTTAGTTAAGTAACCTAACGGTGCATGACGGGGCCCCGTGGCGAATGCGGATGGCATATACCTAAATTGTATTTTCGTTCTTTTCTGGTGTGATAGGGATTAATTGATGGGACCGCATTGATTTTGATTAATGTGAGGAAAATAAACCTAAAAGATATTGTCGGAATAAATTTCGAAAAACTATAGTTGTATTCTTTTGCTTTGCATAGTGGGGTTCGTTCAGGAACATCCAGCACCTCATTTTAGGAGGCAAGAGCCTAGATCCCTTCAGGGGGAGTGACCTCTTGAGCAAAAGTTTATGATACTATAGATTACTCATTTTTCTTCAAAACCACCAGTTTTTAAAAGCGGAGCCTAAACCACTCCTTTTCAAAACTACTCGGTTCCTTCAACGATATCTAGTTCATTACCTTAAAGGGTTTTTCGCCAAAAACCCAGCCGTAGCCCTCCGTCATTTTAGATTAGTATTGCTTAGTATTCGTGCTACGTTTTTCGTTGCTATTTGCCGAGGCGTAGTGTGCGGTAGCTCTGTGATGCTTTTCTGTCGCATGGATATGTGGATTGGTTAGGACAGTCGTACGACTTTGTTGATCATTCATCAAGGGTCATATGGGTGGTCTTAACGCAATCAAGATAGTGACTGGTTGAACATGGCTAGAACCCTTTATTTGCTGATTATTCGTCAAGGTCTTTGGGTCCTAGGGGTAAAAACCATATCGGGAGTTTCAAATATACATGAAACTTGCTAGCGTTGCATACCTTTTGGAGTTTGGTGACTAGAGTGGCTTCCATCTAGTTTATCACGTAATGATAGTTGGTTCCGGATCCCACTGATGAGTAGGATTACTCTTGGGAGATATTTTTCACTTCATAATTAGCTGAACTATTAGGTGTCTAGAAAGGTGTTAACGGGGTTACGTCTCTGCGGAAACGAGGTTTATTTTAATTAGGTCCGTGCGAAAGCATGGGGAATCTCCTTCGGAGTACCAACACCGACCTGGCTGAACGGTTAGCGAACTTGTAAGGTGTTAATGATCCCATCTAGTTCTCCTTTTAAGGTTTGAAGGAGAATTCAAGAAAACAGTGGGAGCTATCCTGATTAGATAAAGTGATTAACCAATCTAATCTAGGTTAGAGTGCACGCCGAGTGTTTCTTTTCTCTCTCTCTCTCTTTGGCAGCGACCATGACCTAACCTTAAACTAAAACTCATAAACCAAATTAACCGAACCTTCTTAAACACTTTGGCTTTTGGATTGCATGATTCATGACAAAGTCGCATATATCCCTACCGCACCTACTTCCCCTTTTGCATTTTTCCAGAACACTCCATATCACTACGAAGATCCATATTTCTTGGGTACGCCATCGTATAGTTACATACAAACTTGAAAAAACTTATTTCAGTTTGAGGAAGGTTTCCGGTTATGGAGAAATTAAATAGGATTATTCGGTTGTATTTTCTCTTTACCTTTTCTCAGGTTGCGAGGGCTCCTAGTATTAGGACAGTACACCTATTACGCTTATTGGATAATCTTCTTCCAAACTATAGGCAGGTGCCAAAAGGTAGGGAAGGAAGAAAACCAATTAGCCTAAGTATGATGTACAGAAGGTAATAAGTAAAGACATATAAAGAGATTATAATGAGGGCAAAGAAAATTGCGACTACTATCATTCACGACGAAGCTGCATATATCCCTGCCACTCCGACTTCCCTTTTGCATTTCTCTAGAACACTCCGTATCAATCCGAAGATCCATATTGCTTGGGTATGCCATCGTATAGTTACATACGAACTCGAAGAAACTTATTTCGGTTCGAGGATGGTTTCCGGCTCTGGAGAAATTGAATAAATTATTCGGTTGTCTTTTCTCTTTACCTTCTCTCATATTGTAATGGCTCCTAGTAATAGGAGAGTACACCTATTATGTTTATTGGATAGTCTTCTTCCAAACCTTAGGTAGGTGTCAAAAGCTAAGAAAGGAAGAAAACAATTAGCCTAAGTATGGTGTAAAGTATGTAGGAAGTAAAGACATATAAAAGGATTAGAGCGAGGGCAAGGAAAAATTGCGACTACTATCATGAATCTGGATGGTGGAAGAGGCATTACTAGGAATACCCGGCCACCCCTCGAAAAATTTTCATGTTTCAGTCTTACTGTGTGGTGTTAATTAAAAACTGCTTTCCCAATTAGATTCTGACTCCAGAGTATGTATTTACCAGACTTTATTCTCATATCTGTATGGTTTTGCAGATACTGAGTGGGAGTAAACAATGGGAATTGGGTGATTAGATCTTCAATATCAGAATTCTTTATAATTGGTGTTATTTGAGGAAATCGCCTGGGTTTTTCCTAACGGCAAATATTTGGTTTTGAATATCCGTTGTTATGCACCAATTTCAAACTGATATATCTGTACGTTTATTTTATAAAGTGAGATATAACTTTTTGAAATTATGTTTATGAAGTTTACCTATATCAGTTGATGGTTAGATAAGGTACATTCAACAACGGTGTAATTCTTCTTAACTATAACATAGTTTTCAACCTACTACGCACATGGTTTGAGTTATAAAACTTAGAGGACTTATACAAAGTATTGTATATTGTCCGATGTCCATTAGGACAAAGGGGTTGGTACTCGCACTATATTCCGTTTACTTATGAATTCTCTAGTTTTAGAAAAGCATTTCGTTGAAATACAAGGTCCAAATTTTGAGAAATTATAGGTATAAGAATAAAGTAGAGAACCATATGTTGCATATATCAGGATTATTTGTGGTGATCGAAGGTGTAGATACTCATGCTAGGTATTCCGTCGTAAGTAATATATTTGAGAACTTGCTTCCCTCTTAGGTTACTCATCCGTGGGTACGCTCCTTGATGAGTAATGCCGCTTGGCCTTCTTCTATTTAGTCGATATGCACTGGAAACAGCTGCATGTTTTTTGAATCTGGTTCAAACTAAATTAGTGCCTATTGGATATAGAATGTATTCATATCTTAACGTTGTTAAGATGTATGGAGTATTCCGGCTTATGCTTAAAACCAGAATCTGGATAAAATCAAGGCACGTTTCAGTAATGGCAGTTTGTGGGTTATCCCGGGCTTTGATGAAGGTTAACATTCTACCATTTAGAGGATCAATAGTTATATTGTTCTTGACTTTCCGCCTCTTTAGTAAAATGAATTCTTTTCAGAAAACACAAATGGGAGTATGGTAGAATTGGAAGTGATTTCAGAACCACAAACGATTACTGAAAATTTAGTAGAACTTAAAGATTCAATTAGATTCGATAATCCATTAGCTACTCTGCAGATTTGGTGGGCAACCTCAGCCACTCGAGAGGTACTTTAGTTTCCTCAAAGACGGTGACAGGGAGGTTTTGATAACCCAAGCTTGCCATTACTGTTGTCCTAGAATATGAGATCTGGTAGGTGGATGAATATAACATCATTCTAAATTACCTTTAGAAGTGCATAGGTATATGACTCTGCCAGAGGGTTGTTGTAGTCGGTGGGAGCAGCGGAAGCATGGTGGGCCAGTAGCTTATGTCTATTTATAAACTAAAGCAAGTATAGCGGAGATAAATCATCTATTTTTGATGTGACATTCATAAAGTTTTACTTCATCAGAACAATAGATGGACATGGTAAGAAGGTAGTAGGGAGTGATGTCCTGATATTTGGATGACATACTTCTTATAGGAAGTGATATTCCTATACTACAATCGGTTATACTATGGTTGTCACAAGATATTTCTCCATATAGGATCTGGATAAAATATCAGGGATTCTGGTCACTAGATCTATGGTTTTAGATCTAGATTTGGGAAGTGTCCCAATTTGGGTACTTTGACACTATTCTAAAGTGCTTAAGAATAGACGACTCCTGGTGTGGAGGTGTACCTGCAGGTGATGGAGTCACCCTCTCTAAAGCGATATCTTCTAGACTGATGAGGCGAGGAATTTGCATATCACTTGCTTAGGAAATTGAGTCAATCATTAGATGTCAAGTACCACACAAGATATTACTTTTGCACTGGCTGCAATAAGCATATATTAATCCAATCGTGGAGAAACATTGGGAAGCAGTTAAGAACATCCTGGAGAAACATTGGGAAGTAGTTAAGAACATAAGAGGATGTTCTTGGTATATGGTAACGGCAGCCTCCTTCAGGAGGTAGTTATCATTTCAGGCTTCCAAGATGACCTGGATGACAGAGTAGCTGTTAGAGTTAATAGTTTTCTCTCTTTTGAGGGGCGGTATGTTGGACAGGTGGTCCAAGCGGATACTGAGAAAGGTATGGCGCAGGATACTGATTAAATTCAGTGGAAGATACGGTCTAAGAAGTTTGTTGGATTTGGAGTTCATTTGTGAACTTGGTCCCATCGGATATCCAAAAAAATTGTAAGACATGTATCGCTCATTTCGGGAGATAGTCTTTCTCCGTGAAGTTCTGATATAGAGAGATAAAAATAGAAACATTAGAGCGGATCCACTCACTGATGCTATTTCTCGAACGCGATAGTTTCACAAACGTGCTTTGCGAGACTGATCAGTAGAGAAGTTTGGTATTTGGTATCACATGGGCTGTGAATATGCGATACCACAATAATTAGCCTTAAGTGCAAGTGGAAGATTGTTGGATATAGTGCCCTCAAGTCAATTATTGTAATCGCAGACACGCGTGATGATTGAGGGAGGGCCTATACGGGTAGAACGGTCTTACTCAAAATGTTAGTATGCTATCTGGTTTGTATTTATCATCATATACATGTATTATGTGGTGTTACAGATCACTATTAAATGTTGATAGAGCCCATAAGATTCTTTCTTGACTACCAGCGTTATGATGGCGATCATACATATGGAAGCTGGGTAGTACATAAGCATATCCTTAAATGTCCTTAGTCGTGGGAGTATTGAGACTGAGCATCGATATTCCGGAGTAGACTGGTGTATAAATTTCTAGACCCCGACGAAGGGCGATGGTTGGTCCAACAGCCATTGGTCTTTTGCACCTAAGATTGTATACAGGTGCTCACCGGGGGTGAGTACACTGGACGGACTCGCCGGGAACATACTAGATGGTATTATACCTATTGTCAGATAGCAGTTCTCAGATGACATGAGTACAGGTTAGTCCTTCGACCTGAGATCATCATTTTTCTCGTGTGAGTTCCCACTGTGCTTTGATTACTATCTTAC
This sequence comes from Agapanthus africanus, assembly GCA_030015575.1. Classification (NCBI taxonomy): domain Eukaryota; kingdom Viridiplantae; phylum Streptophyta; class Magnoliopsida; order Asparagales; family Amaryllidaceae; genus Agapanthus; species Agapanthus africanus. Next base: position 1,892,671 of record CM057348.1, read on the forward strand.
CACGACTCAAAGGAGTCGTGCAAATAGGTTTTAGTTGGGTACAGTCCCGAGCCATATGGAGGCAGTGAGTGGATTGTCGGGGATTCGTCTCTACCGGTATTGGGGGTTGATGTCATGCTGTGCACGGGTGGCCATCACCAGAAATCCTTGGCCAAGGTGGACGAGAATTACTAATTTGGATCAGTAATTTCTCAGTGGGTGATGGGCATCACACCGACACGAAATATCGCGTTATTAGGGGTCTGACTTTATCCACCCCCTAGATCCGATATGCTATACTCTTAAACGAAGAGATCAGACTTTATGGAGATTGTCACAGATAGGCTCAGGAGAGACCCGGATGAGTTTGCTTGTCGACCTTCCTTTTCGACAGGCCGGGTAACCGTTACGTACAGCTAGTGCCGCTGACATGCTTGTAGTTATGGATTTATCCAGTAACTCACTGCCGGCGTACTGTCGAGTCTTTAGAGTCCCATACAGAGGGTTTTCCTGGTTCAAGAAAAATGATGCAGTAGTCGTATTTTGATACGTGCAGGGTTCCGATCAAATGATTGTACTAGTTACTCGGACTTTCGATCGGACGGTTGATAATACTAGCCGGCTTAGGATTGAGCCGGATTATTAAGTCAGGTATTGATTTAATAATTTACGTATATATATTTCAATATGTATATTCTAGTATTATGTTCTATGTGTTATTCTATCTCTTTGGGTATTCGTATTTTGATACGAATACGGGTATGTATATACAGTTGAGTGTATTCCGTATTTATACGGAAAACATTCTAGAAGGTGGACACCTCATTTTAGATTTATCCATTTATTTTTAAATGGAAATGAGGTGTAAAGGGAGTGAAGAGAGAATGGTGAGAACCATGCTTGAATAGTGTTGACAAATGAATTGTAAATTCATTTGTGCAAACTATTCAAGTATGGTTGCATTATTTTAATTGGAAAATGATTTTATACAAAACCATACTCTCATTTGGATGATCACTTTGATGGTTGTTTTTGATGAAAAACATTCTCACCATTTTTGCTCATCTCTCTTCACTAGCATTTCTTGTGCTCCTCCTCCTTCCTCTTGATCTTCCACCCTACCATCTCATGAGTTAAGAATCAAGGATGGAAGAGAGATAAATATACACTTAGAATAACTCACTACATTCCCAGACACTCTATATTAACAATCTAGGGTTTTTAGTTGCTTCACTAGATTTTTAGTATGGAGCTAGAGCCATGAACCACATCCCTTGGGTGGATCATCTTCGACGGAGGAAGAACGGCGGTCAAGCTCAATCAAGGAGACCACAAGGAGCTAAGGAAGAGGGTAGAAGACCGAAGGACATGAATCTTTTAGTAAAACATTCTATCACAGTAGTTAGAACCTCTTTTAGCTTGCTAGTTTCATATTTGGTTTTGATTCTAGGTAGTTGTTTCTAGCGCCAAGTTTTTTAAACCCTAAAATTTTTCGTTCCATAATGGCCGCGGTCGACAGCCAGGGCACTAGGAACCCCAACGTATTTTCCTGTAATACTTACTGATGCCAACAATTATGACTTGTTGTCCTGATGGACGTAACATATTGTCTTGATAGACATAACCTGTACCTGCTTTTCCTTATGTTGGCATTAGATAGATATTATTTTCATAATTGAATTAGAAAATGAAACCTGGGGAAATGGGGAAATCGAAAGTGTAACTCAAAAGGATATTACATGTTTCCGTGGTTCCGGGGGTTAACGGGACAAATCATTCTTGGTTCATATATCTTGCATCCGTGGTCCCGGGGGGTAACAGGATATATCTTGCGTCCGTGGTCCCGGGGGGTAACATGATATATACTTTTGAGTTATATAGAGGAGTACATTAATTGGTTTCAAATACCTTTAGGATGGATAATCTAGAGACATGGACCCTTAGGATACCCATGATATGGTTGATATCTTGCTTGTTACATTACACATTATTGCTATTGCTTAGTGTTTATACTCATGACACCTCGTTCTTGCAAATGATATTTTATAACGTATATTGTTTATACTACTATTATTATATCTATGATGCACTGACGTCTGGATTGTGTATGGCCTAGATACTTGACTTTAGCACGTGAGTACTTCGATAGGATTGCCGATCAGTGATGACCATTTCACTGATATAGCTCTTATTGATGGTTTAGGTATTCTTCATTTCCTTGGATCTTTATTGCTTCCGCTACTATTTCCTGTTATCGTTTTTGTGGCTATTGGACATGTTTAGAGATATATAGTTATATTATTGTTCTTGATTACTGATTGACAGCCGTAATGTGACTGTAGGAGGATATTTCCTTACCGTAGGTAGTATGGTTGGCTTTGTTATATTCCCGAATTTGTGTATTTTGGAAAGTGGGGCATGACACTGTGAGAGCAGCGCACTGAAGCATGTCAGAAATGTACTTTTGTTGAGAGAGGAGATAGCCTCGGGAGGAAGTAGCAACCTCAATCCCCAAGAAATAGCGAAGAAATCCAAGGTCCTTCATCACAAACCGATTCTGAAGATGTTGCTTTAAGGAGATAATAGTGAAATAATCACTGCTTGTAATGATCATAAAGTAAACGTAGAGCAATAAGATGACATGACCTCGGGAGGATGAGCGGTAGAATATGACATAGTCAACAAGACATTCATTAAAGCCTACAGAATGAAGTGTCTGATGGAAGCGTTCAAACCAGGCTATTGGAGCTTGTTTGAGACCATAGATAGCACGAAGAAGACGGCAAACGTGATTGTGCGGAGCGGAAAGACCTGGAGGAGGTATAAACAACTTGAGATAGATCGCCACTAAGAAAAGTATTCTTAACATCCATCTAATATAGTGGCCAGTTCCTAGCAGCAGCGACTGCTATAAGAGTTCGAATAGAGGTCATTTTTGCAACTGGGGCAATGGTTTCTTCATAATCGATGCCATATTCTTGGGAGAACCCACGAGCCATGAGCTAAGCTTTGTAACATTTGATAGTGCCATCAGACTTAGTCTTGATTTTGTAAATCCATTTGCAATTTACAGGTTTGACTCCGGATGGTAACGGTACGAGATCCCAAGTATTAGTGCGATGGAAGGCTTCTAGTTCTTCCTGCATAGACTTTTGCCATTCTGGTATTTGTACATCCTCAGAGTAAGACTTTGGTTCCTGAAGAGAATGAATAGCAGCCAGAAAGATACAAATTGAGAGGAATAAGAGTTAGTCATAGAAAATCTATAGCGACCAGGAGGTTGTCGATCTCGCACAGGATTGCGACGAGGAGGAGGAGAATGCACCGAGAAGACTGCTTAGCCATAGAAGGAGCATCGATCGTTGGAGCATCTGTGGAAGGTGTGATGGGGACAGAAATATGAGTGGGTAGCAACTCAAAGGAACTAGAAGGAGAAGGCAAAGTAGGCGTATATGAAGATGTGGGGATAGACGGTGAGATAGGTGAGTGTTCACACCATAATATTGTATTATTATATTCCCCATTCTTTATTCTTTTTATAAATAAACAGGTGCTTTTGACGCATGTCTGCTACATATTACAGGTTACAGGTTCTTGGAGCGAAAACAGTGAAAAATACAAAAGACGACACAAAAAAGGGACTTTGACCAACAAATAGAAGGATTTTAATCAAGCCTACACAAAAGATCAGTACAAGGCAACGCAAGGTCCAAGATTACAAAGCAAACGGTTAAAAGTCCACTGCAATTGTTCACTGGAGATCTGGAAGAAATAGAGAAGCCAAATTGAATAAAGATCCAAAGAAATAAAAAGCCCAAGAATCCCAGAATCGGTTCCAAAATTTCCAGACTTAAAATTTTACCAAAGCTTGGAAGTCTACTTTGACTAGGTCTTCCTAAGGATATTTTGGTAAATGTAGACATGCGAATCAATTTTAACCTAGGGTTTCTATATCCTATAAATAGAAGCCCAAATCATTGTATTCTTTTCATGCCTCCCTATGCCTCTTTCTATGAATAAAATTTAGAATTCTTTTGGAGAGCATCGATGCCTCTTTTCATATCATCTATTCAGATCTGACAACCCTGTGTAAATGTTTGGAGAGAGCCATCTGTAAAGTAAGTAGATTTATTTAATTGCCCTAGTTTAGATTTCAATTCTTGCCCTAGGTAATTTTCATTCTCTGCCCTAGATAAATGTTTTTAAATTCCCTAATGAGTGAGTAGTCTCCTCGCTTGTTAGGGTTAGATTTGGGAAAGGTTTGAGAGACGAAGATCTCTCATCCCCTTTCTTGCCCGTCATATATTTTCATAGGACTCTATGCATACAAGCACATACCGCTCCCTACGGCACCCTATCCCTCGAGGTAGCGGTGATACCGTAGTATAAAGGCCCGGTTGTGATGTTTTCCATGGAGATTAGGGTAAGGATTGATAAAGGAAGGACAAGAAACTAGAGGAAGAAAACATCTTCCCGATGATTCTAATCCCTTTTATTAATAATTACCATAACACCTAATTAGATCTTTATATGGGTATAGAAAGCGGTGAGATTTATTGACTTTCCAAACTTAACCTAGACCTAACCCTAGCAAGATTTAGATATAGATTAATTTAGTTTTTAGATTTAATAATCAATCCGGCTCCCATCGGAATTAACACGTTTGAGCGATTAGGAAATTCACAAAATCCCTGTGGACCGACACGTACTCACCGGCTAGCTACATGCGACGCCGTTCTTGATTGCGGTAATAGATAGTTTTTGAGATCAATCAAATGGCGCCGTTGCCGGGGATGGCGTAGTAATTTCCTTTTTGCAATTTCGGGTTAATCAAAATTCAAAAAATCATAAAAATCTGAAGAAAAAAATATATATATATCATCTGATATTTTTGGGAAGGGTATTTTTGTGTGAATTTTGCAGGATCTACGAACAAATTCGGATCTGGAAATCTACAAAGATCAAAACAGCAAATATCAAATCCGAACAAACAGAGGAATATCACAATAGACAACAGAAGAAATTTGGAAGACCGAGTCAACAAGAAGAATCGCGGTGATCTGGTCCCAAAACAAAAAAAAATCCGTACGGAGCATAAAATAAAAAGTATTATTTGTGTAGTGTGGGCATAATCGGCTGTCCCTATTGTCTAGATTAAGTATTATATATTTGGAAATGCTTGAACATATTCTAGGTAATGACCATCCTAGTTATTTGGCCGTTATTGCTGCTGTTGATTTTTTTTGGCACTAGTTTAGATAATTTTGGTTTTGATTCACTATTAATTATACTTTCAACTAATATTCTTTTGCATTTATTGTTGGGGGCGGAGCCCGCAAGCGACGGATAGACAACACAACTTGGGTGTCCATTCTAACCCAAAAGCCCGAGCTGTTAGGTAGAGATCCAAGTTTTATTGTATACACATAAAAAAAAACTGCCGAGGTGACGAACCCGCGGCGGATTCGCGGTCGAAAAGGCAATTCGCGGCGGTTCCGCGGTGGAGGTGACAGATCGGTTCCCCAAAAAAGGGCAGAAGCGCGGTAATAAAAAAACAAAAAAAAAACTCTGTAAGTCTACTGCTCTCCTCCTCTGCAAACCTCTGATATCTCCTCTGACAAAACTCCTGCAGGATTCTTTGCGCTCAAGAAAAATCTTTCCCCTTCTAAATAACAATCTTGTGCAGGATTCTTTGCGCCGCGCATAAAATAAAAAGATTTGATTGCAAGTGATTTTTCTGTTTTGCATATCTTTAAAACTGACTTTAAGAGACTTTTGACCAATTCAAATTGGGTGGGGATTTCATCACCCTTCCCAGGACCCCAGAAATCACATAAGGCATTTGCATTGACCAATTTTTAATTAAAAAAATACTAGACTCAGCCCTAAGGACTTCGAGCTCAATAGGACAGAGGACTAGTTATAAGTATCGACCGTTTATCTCGACCGTTTATCCTAACCTGACTTTGCGGTGTCTAGGCAAGTGTGTCAAAGGCTAGTGGTTATTAATTAGGCCCACTACTGTGGTTCCTTCCCACTTACCTGGCACTTACCTGGCCGCAATTGGTGGTGAAGAGGCGGTTTGAGGTCCTATCTCTAGCCCTTTGGAACAATTAGGAGCTGTCTAGCTGACCTAGGTGACCCTAGATCTAGGCCTGATTGTGCATTTTTGGTTGATCGAAAGTGTGTCTTAGCCCTTTATCAAAAAAAAATCTTTTTTGCAAACAGTTCCAAATAAAAAAAAAGAGGAAAAAGGAAAAATCTTTTATAAACAACTTGCGAATTTTTGCCGCTAAGAAATCCTTACACCACCTACCTTCTTTCTCTTCTCTTTCTTCCATCATGGGTACCCCACATCACAAATCTCTTGCCGAACTTTGGTATCCCGAACCTAACTTTGCTTCGTACGTCAATTGTTTCGGTCGATTTAAAGCAGATCCCTCCATGCCCAAAATTTCTTTGAAAGATCAAATAGAAGCTTCTAGGAGAAACAGTTTTACTTTACAACCCACTTTGTGTCAACCAAGTCAACCTTTACCACCTTCATATGTTGATACCACTTTTTCGAGTCCAGCTGTAACTCCTAAACCGATTTCAATTGCTGAGCATATTGCTCAATCTCGTAGCCGATTTTTCACCCCTCTCCACACATCTAGTTCTAGGGATCAACAAGTCCATTCACCTTTTTATCCGCATGTTGACCCTACTCCTGTCCAACCATCCAATTCCTACCAGTCCTACCCGACTTTCCCACCTTCACTAGACCCTGTTTCTACACAACCTTTTGGGAGTTTCACGTATCCAAACAATTTCGAATCTTTTACCGAAACCCCTTCACCACCCATGTCTAGTTTGGAACAGTCATTGCAAGCTTATATTTTAGCAACAAACAAAATGGTTAGGAATGTGGAAGCGTCCGTAGCCACCCTTATGCAACCTAGTGAACCTATAGTGAGTTTCCAACTAACTCCAAATTTTCCAATGTATAAGGAGGCGGTTGGACAAAGTGAGAATTTGAGAGGATTTCCAAATCAAACCTACCCATACCCAATTCCAGCCTACAACTCCGGTTTTCCATCGATTGTCCAAAATAGTTCACCAGTTGAAAATAAAAATGAGTTGTGTGAATTTGTAGTTCTTGATTTGCCAGATTGTGAAGAACCCCTTTCGAGTGAAACCACACTTAATCCTTTCGATCTTTACACCTCCACTCTAGAACCTATATCGATAAATATCCATGCTTTTGATGAGGTGTCAGAAAAAATTGATTTTCACTTGATTGAGGATATAGACGCCGGGAATATTTCGGATGATGAACCCGTCGATTTAATTGAAATTTTATGTCCAATTCATCATCCCGAGTCATTAAATGTTTCTACCGAACTTCATATGCGTCTTGATTTTGATAATATTGGCATGGATAAGCAAATTTTTGAGGAAAATATTGAGGAGAATTATGAGGAAAATATTGAGGAGAATTATGAGGTTGAACCATTTTTGTTTGATGTGTCGAATTTTCCAATACACCCTCCTGAATCCTTAACTGATACCCTTCCTCACTCACTTCCTTCCGTCCTTCCTATCGTTCCGACTGTGCAAGAGACCGTTACGCTTTCATCTCCAATACCTAGTTCGACGTACCCATGTTTGCTCACGACTCTTGAGGGATTTAATCTCATTTTTTCGCGGGTTGATAGATTAGCACAATCGCTTTTTACACATCGGTCATTACAAATTGTGCTAATTTATAAGCTCCATCCCCACCCTCAAATTCGTATTCCCACTTTCTTTGGTTCTTCTAATCTTCCTTTAATGATATCGAGTGTTGATGAATCACAATCCGACATTTTGAGTTCGATAATTTTCAATTGGACCTTCAAGGAAAGTTTCGAAGATATTTTCGCCGACGAACTCGCATTCTTAAATGATACGGATTTTGTGATTAATCAACCTCCACTCAAAGAAGTAGAACCCCTACCATTTCTTCTTCCCCTCCGCCATTCTCCTCCACCGAGACCATATTATCCCTTTCTCTCCACACGGTCTCGTGTGCTTCTCATTTCTTTTCTTTCCACTCCATTCTTTCACCAACTCTACCATTACCACGATAGAATTTTTGAATGGTTGGTGCTAACCTTTGGCTTGTGTAAGGCCAAGCTTGAGTTTGGTGGAAACCTTGTTGTATATATGTATATATATTTTTTGTTTTCTTTTTCTATAAAAAATATTAAAAAATTCAAAACATTAAAAAATATATAAATAAATTATAAATAAATAAACAGGGGAGTGCGGGCAATTTTGACCCTCTTGGTGTAGCATGACAGTAAGGACACTGTTAAGTTTAAGTTTGGGGGTATGCTCGGTACGTTTTCTTCCTTCGCATTCATATGTATATTTTTGCATTTGCATATTTATTTGAAAACCCATAAAAAATGAAAAATTTCAAAAATTATAAAAATTAATTTTGGCCTAATTAACTTGAGTTTGACAAAAGGTTAACTAGCTAGGAACAACTAGATCTTAAACTTAGTAAATTAAAAACCCTAAAAATAACCTTCCTTAAAGTTTAGCGGTAGAAAGTATATGTCCTTCTAGTTTATTTAGAAATAGGTAAATTTTGAGTTCAGTTCTTGGGCTAAGTCGAAACAAAGGAAAAGTATTGATATTTTATTAGAGTATAAGTTTGAAAAATAATTCCTAGCTTAAATCTAGATTCTGAAAATGTATACCCTACAAATTGCACAATCACGCACCTTGAAACTTGGAATAGTAGAAGAGACCTTGAAATTCTCTTGTCTAAGTCTTTAGTACGAAGAAAATGAAAAAAAATACAAGTGTGAATAAAGAAAAAAAAATGAACACTGGTTTTTGTAATTACTTAAGGCTAAAAAATTAGAAAAATATTTAGCGAGGGTGCTTCATCACCTAGTGCCTTGACCAACTGGTTTGAGAGTCACTGCTAAAAAGCCTTGGGTGTTACAAGACTAGGAAGTACGCTTTAAAGTGCAAACGCATTTTGTAATCGGTCGTTGGTACCACAAGAAGTATTAACGATCGCATGAAGGATGTGTAAGCAAAATTCATTAAAATTCACCAATTAAGATGTGCTTTAGACAACGGACAAGAGTATAATTGCTTGATTTGAATTTCCAAGTATAGGGGTGATATTTACACACACATAGGGGTATGTGATTGGAGTTTAGATGAGAGAAAGGAGTGAAGAATAGAACTTGTATCTTTAGTAAAGTTGATAAAAATTCCTAAGTGGAGATGGAACCCTAGAAGGAAAACTTAAGAGATGCCGAAAGCTAAGTAGGTCTGCAGAACATATATAATCTTAAGTTAAATGATGAGGAACTGTGAAAAATATGGGTGGATAATTTACGGGTCGACTATAATAGAATTGCTTGTTAGAAAACCTAATTGGAGAATTAAAGTTAATGGGCCGAATTAATAGGATTTTGTGGGTAGTATCCGCTGAAAACGCTCAGCAGACAACACTCCTCCTACTAGGGACACCTAGAGGTTTAACGGCTTGTTGCACGAGCTCAGTGCAATCGCGTTTCCCTTCGAAAGTGCGGTTAGGTTTTTTGTAGAGAATAAAAAATAAGTTTGCTCGAGGACGAGCAAAAGATAAGTTTGGGGGTATTTGTTCACACCATAATATTGTATTATTATATTCCCCATTCTAATTCTTTTTATAAATAAACAGGTGCTTTTGACGCATGTCTGCTACATATTACAGGTTACAGGTTCTTGGAGCGAAAACAGTGAAAAAGACAAAAGACGACACAAAAAGGGACTTTGACCAACAAATAGAAGGATCTTAATCAAGCCTGCACAAAAGATCAGTACAAGGCAACGCAAGGTCCAAGATTACAAAGCAAACGGTTAAAAGTCCACTGCAATTGTTCACTGGAGATCTGGAAGAAATAGAGAAGCCAAATTGAATAAAGATCCAAAGAAATAAAAAGCCCAAGAAGCCCAGAATCGGTTCCAAAATTTCCAGACATAAAATTTTACCAAAGCTTGGAAGTCTACTTTGACTAGGTCTTCCTAAGGATATTTTGGTAAATGTAGACATGCGAATCAATTGTAATCTAGGGTTTCTATATCCTATAAATAGAAGCCCAAATCATTGTATTCTTTTCATGCTTCCCTATGCCTCTTTCTATGAATAAAATTTAGAATTCTTTTGGAGAGCATCGATGCCTCTTTTCATATCATCTATTCAGATCTGACAACCCTGTGTAAATGTTTGGAGAGAGCCATCTGTAAAGTAAGTAGATTTATTTAATTGCCCTAGTTTAGATTCCAATTCTTGCCCTAGGTAATTTTCATTCTCTGCCCTAGATAAATGTTTTTAAATTCCCTAATGAGTGAGTAGTCTCCTTGCTTGTTAGGGTTAGATCTGGGGAAGGTTTGAGAGACGAAGATCTCTCATCCCCTTTCTTGCCCGTCATATATTTTCATAGGACTTTATGCATACAAGCACATACCGCTCCCTACGGCCTCCTATCCCTCGAGGTAGCGGTGATACCGTAGTATAAAGGCCTGGTTGTGATGTTTTCTATGGAGATTAGGGTAAGGATTGATAAAGGAAGGACAAGAAACTAGAGGAAGAAAACATCTTCCCGATGATTCTAATCCCTTTTATTAATAATTAACAAAACACCTAATTAGATCTTCATATGGGTATAGAAAGCGGTGAGATTTATTGACTTTCCAAACTTAACCTAGACCTAACCCTAGCAAGATTTAGATATAGATTAATTTAGTTTTTAGATTTAATAATCAATCCGGCTCCCATCGGAATTAACGCGTTTGAGCGATTAGGAAATTCATAAAATCCCTGTGGACCGACCCGTACTCACCGGCTAGCTACATGCGACGCCGTTCTTGATTGCGGTAATAGATAGTTTTTGAGATCAATCAGTGAGTGAAGAGTTAAATCAAGAAAAGAGGTTGTGAGGAAATAGTGAATTAGAGTACATTCTCGAAAAAGGTAACATGCCGTGTTATACGGAGGCATTTTGTGGTGGGATCATAGTAGCTGTAGCCTTCGTGAGCAGAGCTATACCCTAGAAAGACATATTTGACTGACTGGGAAGAGAGTTTGTTTCTTTCATGTGGTGGGAGAAGAAAAAAACAGACACAAAAAATGTGCGTAGAAGCAAATAGTTGAAAGGGAAGGTGTAAAGATGAGAATATGGAGAAAAAAAAACTTTTAGAACGGAGGATGGAGTGATGTATATGAGTAGTGTGTCGGTCATAAGTGCTTCTTCCCCAAAAGAGGTAAGAATAGACGATGAAAGAAGCAGAGCACGAGTGGTTTCAAGGATGTGATGATGCTTGCGTTCAGAAACACCATTCTGTTCATATGTGTGAGGGAAAGATTGCTGAGGGACAGTACCATGGGTTTTGAAAATATTTTGCATTGAGGAGGAAACATATTCGAGGGAATTATCTGATCTAAACACTTTTATACGTTTGTGAAATTGAGTGTGAATCATATTAGTTAATTCCGTGTAAATTTGAATAAGATCAGACCTAGCACATATAAGATAAACCAATGTAGAGCATGAATAGTCATTAAAAAAGCAGACATAGTATTTATAACCAGACAAAGAAGTAGACGGTGCATGTCCCCAAATATCAGAATAAATTAGTTCAAAAGGTTCAGATGGCACATTATTACTTGATGAAAAGGTCAACTTGTTTAGCAAAGTGACAAGTACTACAGTTTGAACCAGAAACAAAACGAAAAGAACCTAGTAAACTAGAGTTAGACAAAACTTTCAATCGAGAACCAGAAAGATGACCTAAAAGGCGATGCCAAATATCTGAGGTGGAAAATCCAAAGCCGTTAGTGGAAGGAGGGATATGAGATGCTCCAAATGATATATCCCATCCACTCTACGACCGATCCTAATTTTCTGACCGGTGTGGGATTCCTGCACAATACAAGAGGAAGATGAGAAAACGACAGTATAACCAGCATCAGAAAGTTGACTTACAAATAATAAATTCATGGTTAGTTTAGGAATAACCAACATAGAAGATAAAGTCAAACAACTAGAGGTGTAAGAAGCTGGAGTGATATCACCATAATGAGTTACCGCAAAAGGTGTGCCATTTGCAGTATGAAGGAAAAGGGAAGAGATAGGCTTACTGTTACTAAGGATAGTGGAATCGAAAGTCATATGATGAGAGGAACCTGAGTCAAAAATCCAAGGAGTAGAAGTACCAGAGGAGACAGAAAGGGTAGTAAATTCAGAACTAGAGGAGGCACTGTTGAGTCCAGGATTCTGAGAAACATAAGTGGCGATCTCTGCAAGCTTTTCCGAAGTAATGGAACCCTATGGTGGAGGTGCGGAAAGCATATGTGACTGTGACGGTGTTGAGAGTAGAGGCGGCGGCGGCGGTTCAGTTGAAGAACTGGCAGTAGCAGCAACCGAAGGCATACGACGTTGGTTGGGTTGAGGTTTTGGTGGCCGAATTGAACAGTTATGAATGAGGTAGCCTTTCTTTTTGCAATAACGACAGAAGATGGGATACTCAGTAGTGTTGTTAGGAGGGATACTGAACGCCGGAGAAAAATGCTGCATAGCTAGAGCAGTGGTGGTGGAGGTAATGGGTGAAGTCGACATGTGAGGATTTAAGCATATGAAGACGTGTCTCTTTAGCCATGAATTCGGAAACAACATCCGTAAGTTGTGGAAGAGGACTTCGATGCAGAATGTGACCATGCAAACCTTTGAACTCAGGACCGAGGCACATGACAAAGTGATAGAGATGTTGCCTATCATGCTGTTTCTAAAACCTGAGTGTAAGTTCAACTTGATCAGCGGGGATGATATCCTCCATGGTTTGCAACTTTTCCCAATACCCAGATATGAGGGTGTGAAACTCCTGAATAGAGTGATCTTCTTGAAGAGCATCCTGAAGGGCCTGATGCAGGTGGTATTCATGTGCAACACCGGTTTGAACAAACATGGGACTAACGGGTAGCCACTGATCCGAGAAATAGTCAAGCGTCCAATGGAAAGGCGAATGAAAATCGCAACTGAGTGCAAGATATAGGCTATAATTTATTGGTCAGTACAGATCCATTGAATACTAGTCAGAGTAGACTCACCATCGGACACGGCGGATGAGGATGATCCTGGAGCTTAAACCGTAGTAGTGGGGCACTAGGTGGAGCCATCAATATACCGCCAAAGTGAGAATGCCCGAAGATTGTACTGCAAGGTGAGAGCCCATGCAATATAATTTATAGGACCGGTGAATTGGATTAAGAGAGGGAAAAGTGTAGAGGCCTTTCTTGTTCATGACTGCATATGGAAATCAATCGCAGAAGTTGGAAACGGAGATGAACAACCACAGGTGGCTACGGGTTGAGAGAAGCGTCAGTCAGAGAGGGAGGCGATCGGGGCTGAGCGAAGCAGCATGGAAGAGGGTCATAACACTGTCGGGAGAGGAGGTATAGGAGCAGAAAGGGGTGACCGCGACGGGACACGAGGGGGGCACAGGAGCCGAGGGAAGGAGAGGCACGGGAGGCAAGGGGGTGACAGCGATGGGACGCGAGGGAAGAACGAGAGCCGAGTATAGGAGGAGGAGGCCAAGAGGAGAAGGCCGGGAGGAAGAGCGGGACAGGTCCAGGGGAGAGGAGGTCATGCCGGAGAGGGTCGCGCCTGGGAAGGGAGGGGTGAGGGAGACTGATCGGAACAGTGTTAGTGACTGGGGAAGGAGGCCGAGGTCAGGATAGGGCCAGGAGAGAGGGAAGATGCCGGGATCGGGAGGACGGGGCAACCAAGGTCGGAACTGGGCTAGGAGAGGGGCTACGCTAGAGAGGGTTGCGCATAGGAGTCGACCCTAGGAGGAGCAAGATAGAGAAAGGAAAAAAATATTTTTCGGAAAAAAATTCTTATCGCTTTAATTCCATGTTAAAACATGTAATAGGCAGAAAAGAATAGTTTCCCATGACGAATGAATGAGAGTATACATGGTCCTATTTATACAAGTTGAGAAACGCCTAAATAGGCAAGCTCTAAGAAAGGAAGAAAAGAAGAAAATATACAATCAAATATAATCTACCAAATAAAGCAATTCTATACTATATTTAACACAAACATTTTAATTTAACAAAAAATACTTTATCATAGGACTAATCGGAGCAGAACAAGTATCGGCATCAACGATGATATGACAAGGAGAGGGAGATTCAATAGGAAAGAGAGAAGGAGGGAAGAAGAGACTTACATGTTGTTGCAATACGGTATAACAACCGTACTGCCGAATGGTGAGAAAAACCTCGACTTAATAGAGACTTCGAAGGTTGAGGAAACACCAACGCCAAAAATTTGTTCTGGAGAGCTAAGGTTTTGAGGATGATGAAGAAAGGAGAAAGAACCAAATAAAATATAGAAATGAAAAAGAAAAGAAATGGATGACTAAAATATAACAAGTAGTTTATGTCATCATAATTTTACTTAATTATATTCATAACCATTCTCATTATTTTAGGAGTTAAAAGGGAGATGAAATGAAAAGTCGTTTATAGGTTATGAAGAATATTAAAAAATGATAAAAATAATTGCAAGACAAAAGATTTGAACCTATAGCCTATGGACTAGCAATGTAATTACTTAACCAATGGGTTATAAGGTTACTTTTGCATATAATTAAATAGAAATAAATATATGTAGAATTTCAAAAGAGAATAATTTAAAAGATAAACGGAATAAATCATTTTTTTAAACTAATTTTTTTCTTTCAAATAAAACAAATTCTCTTTTTCAAAATTTTCCTCTTAAAACAAAATCTAATAAATTCTTTTAAAAATCTTTCAAACCTTTTCTTTTTATAAAGCGAGTCATTTAAAAAAACTATATTTTTATTTATTAAAAAACATTATAGTAAAAACATGGTCGTTACAACTGGTCTCTCCTATGTGGCCCAACCGAAGGGCCACAATTTGACCGAGTCTGAATCTCCCGAGCTAGTAGAAACTGCTGCTATATCTCTGGTACTGACTGTCTCTATAGAATGTACAAGTTCCTTACTTTCTTTCCATTCATGACTATGAGAGAGCCCTTGAAAATTTTTATGGAACCACCCTCGGCCAAGCACTTGCAGCCGAGCCATCCAAAGCCCCCAAAGAGATCAAACTCTTCCTCAGATCTGGCACATGTCTGACCTTGGTCAGGGTTCGGACTATTCCGTCATGCATACGAATCCGAACAGTCCCGATCCCCACTATTCAGCACGACACATTGTTCCCCATCAGGACCGAATCTCCATCAAGAGAATGATACGCGGCGAACCAAATCTAATGCGGAGTCATATAGAACAAGCTCCTCGAATCCATCATCCATACATCCTGCGCATTTGCAACCACATACAAGGATAAGATCGAACTGTCACTGCCATCTTTTGAATCCTCTACCACAACTGTAGTACTAGAGGTGTCTATTTTCTTGCCCTTCCCTTTGAGTTTCGGACAATCCCTTTTCTATTGCCCCTTCTCCTTGCACTCATTGCATCTATCATTCTTGCGATTCCTAAACTTGGACATCGCTTTTTCCTTGGAGCCTCTGTCTGACCGCTTCTTCGAGTGGCCTCTAGCGAATATCGCGTCGTTCGAACGTCCCTTGTCTTCCGCCACATTCCCTCAATGCCTCACTGTGTATTCCCGCCTTCATATCTTCTAAAGATATCTTATCTTAGCTATACACCATAGATTTAACGAACTGGCTATATTCGGGGGTTAACGAACATAATAGTATCATTGCTTGATCCTCATCATCTATCTTAACCTCCATGTTCCGTAAGTCCATTGTAATCTGATTTAGCTTGTCGAGATGGGCTTTGACGGAAGTACCCTCTTTCATCTTCAAAGCGTACAAGCTCTGCTTGAGGCAGAGACGGTTCATGAGAGATTTCTTGTTGTAGAGGGCCTCCTGCTTCTGCCATATAGCTGCCGGTATGGTCTCTTGCTTGATCTAGCAAAGTACTTCGTCGGCTAGGTAATGGTGCAAGGAATTATGCATCGTATCTTCCATAGCCTCTCTCTACTTCGGTAGTAGTAGGCGGAATCTTCTCTTTTGTGAATACTATCTTGTGTACTCCTTGATGCTTTAGAACCGCGGTCATTTTCAACTTCCATAACCCGAAATTGTTACGACCGTCAAACTTCTCTGTCTTGAAACCATATCCGCCATCTCCCAAATGATGGCTTATAGATTTTCATAATATTACTATTTAGTTTTGATGATATTATACAATATTAATAGATCTATACATGTGTTTCATATTGCATACTTTATAACACTGTATATGAATTTGGTCATGTTTGAGAAAGATTTCAGGATATCAACCGACACAAACATATGATGAATGATGGAGCAAATTGAGCTTAAACGGAAACTATTGAAGGTTGAAGGTTAGTGGACTAGAGCTCCTCAATGATCATATTCAAGTTTCATGAAACTAAGGACCCAAAGTCCAAGTTTAAAAGAATTCAAGAAAATTAAGAAATTGAAGATTCAAGAGCTTGTGTCGAGATATCAGAAGATTCAAGATTTGGAAAACAAACGATATTGACATAAGAAATCGGTGTAAGTACTTCATGGTTTATGAGATTAGCATGAAAAAGATCAAAACACATACACTCTGCATGCATGAGATTTTTGGGCAAAACTTGGCAAAGTTTTTCATTATTTTTAACTGTTTTTAAATGATTTTTAAAAGTCAAAAACTAATTTTAAAACAATTTTAAATATTAAAAACGAATTTTTATTATTTTTTTGAGCGGGAATGAATCTTGGCCGTCGGATCTAAAAACCAACGGCTCAGATCCTACCGACAGTTTTTAATAAAGAAAAAGAAGAAGAAATAAAGGTTATCGATAATTTTTCCCTAATTGCTTAAAACATGGAAAAATCATAGTAAATTTTTATATATTGGTTATTTTTAAATAAAATTGATGGTAAACTTGGAAACCATATTTTCACTAAAATCGCTATTTCGCAAAAATACCATCAACTCCTAACAATTTATATTTTCATTAAAATACCACGAACTTTGGAAAAATAGTATTTTCCTTAAAATACCCTAAAAGTTTCTAAGTGATATTTTTATTAAAATACCACGAACCTTTCTAAATCATAATTTTTACTAAAATACTATGAACTTGGCAGACTAATTATTTTTATTAAAATACTATGAATTTTTAAAAGCTACGATTTTCTTTTAAAAATCAATAATAATCCTAAAAACTAGATTTTTACTGAATACCTTTAAGAAGTTAAACCTTATTGAAAAAACCCCTAATCTCGAAAGCGAAGTTTTTAAATTAAAATTTCACTAAAACGCCCTAACCATTTTATAAAAGAGATTCTTTTGTTAAAATACCACAGCCTTTATAATGAAGGATAATTTTCGTTAATATACCATATAAATACTATACTCTTTTTATAAGGAGATATTTTTATTAAGTATCATAATCTTTATTAAAAAATAATTTCCCTAAAATACTATGGTTCTTTTATAAACGAACAATTTCACTAAAATACCATGGCTTCCACATAAATCATAATTACGATAAAACAGCATAGTCCATTATAAACTAAGATTTCTATAAAACATTATGTTTACTTTACAAACTATAATGGAATGAGATATAACCAACGGTGGTGGAAGTCCATATTGAATGAGATATCATCTACTTGAATCCAAATTTTGATACATCATACGAAATGACCTAAGATATGGTTAGGGTTAGAATGCGCGAACCTAGGTATGAAATATTATTACAAATAAAGATCCCTGCGGACAGGGCGGATGAATTGAACCGTCCCAACATGGAAGACTACTAATCCCGATATTCGGGTGAATGAATTGAACAGTCCTAAAATAGATGACTACTAATCCCAATATTCGGACGAATGATATGAACGGTCCCAACATGGACGAATGATATTCCATGTCTAGATGATATACACACTAACTCTAATTCATAAAACCTTTACACTGAATAAAACGGGGCTGGGTAGTTTGATTAGGCAAAGTAGTATACAGACTTGGATTCCCCTATTACTCGATCAGATCCGGAAAATGGAACAATACATTTTACTCTCCCCAACTGTTGTTCCATGGTGCAATGGAATAATCTCGAGAACCCGGAACCCTTGTCTAACAAACTAAACGAACATATTACTTGTAGTTACCTTACACAGTATAATATACATTACCTGATGCCTACAACACATGCATCATACCTTTACACACATATGACATCATACATTACACACACTTATTCTCTTTACCATTACTTTCTGCTGAGAAAATCCTACCCGAGTGTAACTCGCTGATGGACTTCATTTTTCTTTCTCTATCCCTGGAACATCCGTTAGATGAGGAAAAGATTGATGGAGAATGAGGCGATGGAGTGGAGCCCACTAATGAAGACTACGCGGGGTTGACGCAAGTGTATAAGGATAGCTCTTCTATTGCCCACCTGTTTAGGACTTACATTCTTTTCATCAATATAATCAAACTATTTAGTTCGTTTTCAGTACTTTGGGATGTAATAATTCTAGTTAATGGAAATAAACGCTTCTGCTTTTATTTTTCTATTTTGCCTAACTTGCATGTTATTTATACACTTAACGTAACTATATCGAGAAAGATCACCCTCGACACAGTTACGCTGCGGATCTTGGCACGTTACATTTTCTGTACTCTTGGGAAGTGGGGCGTGACAGATTTTAGCGATGGCCCAAGCAGGCCCTCAATGTACTAAAATGAGATCATTAACTGATGTTATTATGTTTGTGAATATTATACACTTACATTGTCTTCATTCATCTTCCATTATTCGTTTTATCTTCTTTCGCATTCCGTGTTCTGGCCATGGTCTTTCCTTTTTGGGCCATGGCCAATCTAGGAGCCATACCCTTTCCTGACGAGGACAGCCAGTCAGACATTTCTTTTGAGGTTACACTTGGGTGTTCGAATGATGAGTTCGTAGGCCCCAGGCTGTTATTTTAGACAACGACTCGAAAAATGAAGAAGTCGATGCTGCAGCTCCGGAGCCTATGATGGCTAATGACTCAGAAGATGAAAAAGAAGATCCAATAGTAGAAGACCTTATAGGGGGAGTCTGAAAACGAGGCTCCAACCGAGGAAGAGTCGGAGGATGAAACTTCGAGTAAGGAAGAAATCGAGGCCGAAGAACCTCAACCAGCTGTCCCCATAAAGAGTTTGGGAATAGCTGTCCCTACTCTAATGCGAAAGCCTATCGCAACATGTTGAACTTACATAATCAAATGATTAGACTTGTTTTTCTTTTGGCAAAATAAAATAATGTATAGCAGTAGCCCATGTTCTTCCTTTCCGGTTGTACTTTTTTAAAGAAGGAATAATAAAATTTCAGTCGTAAGCAAATCTTCTCGTGTCATATATCCATAGCATTCCTTACCTTTATATACATCGGTTGTACTTTTCGCTTGCAATAATTATCATATCTTCTTGCAAGCTACTATCTCGTCCCATTCTTGAACTCTTTGGTAACCTAACTCCCACCCTCTTTCCAGATAAACTATGGTAGGACGCCACTTCAACCAAAACGGATGGGAAAAACGGGATGATGACGCCGCTACTCAGCAGGCAGCAATGGTGCAATTGTTACAGGATCTGCTGGAGAATCAGCAACAACAGACTGCTATACTTCAAGGGCTGTTAAGTGAGAGGTTGAGAAAGGATCGAAGTCATGAAGCAACCGCGAAACAGCGAAGAAGATATCATCATGCAAGAATCAAACGCCCCGTCAGTCAGATATCCGGGGGAGTATCTTCTAAGTTCCACGGAAGGTAACAATTCAGGAGGTCAACAGGGCCAAACGTTTCAAGAAAATATACAATTATCTCAAATCATTGTGGTAGAGACGGACACTGTATGTGGGACTGTCGTGTCTTAAACAAACTTTGTATAGTTTGTGGGTCTCCGGACTATGCTATTGGGAAATTTCCTCAGAAAAGGAGACAACTTGGCCCATTCAACAAGCCAGCAAATAATGGAGCACCACAACAAGGAGACCGACCAATTCCCATTTCTAAGCCGACCGGACAGGATGCCCCAGCTTAGGGACCACTTTGCCTTCGCAAAAGCGTGTTTTTCAGCAAGCCCAACGCAATCTCCCCAAATGCCAAGCCTTCACCATGACAGCCGAAAATGTTAATACCACAGGGCGAGTTATCAGAGGAACCCTTTCTCCTTTCCAAATCTTCCCTTTTGGTACCTTACCTAAGGTTCTTTCAATGAGACATTTATTTAAGAATCACCATAATTCTTCTTGATTCCTTAGCTTCGTTAGTTCACTTTTGTTATACCTCTCAAGTTTTCTTACATGCCCCCATTATACCTTTCTTGTTACTTCAGAAACACCTATAAACTTCTTTCGACTTTCAAGTTTTTACGCATTTCCGATTCTTGGTATCTAAACATGTCCTAGACTTTATCCTTTGGGCGATACATCAACTCCCAGGAGCGACACATGGAGCAAAGACGTATCCTGACAGCGCTACTCATTTCCGTGTCCAGTAGTAGCTTACTCCTTTGAAAAATTCAAATACGAAAATTTTCTAAGGAGGGTAGATCGTAACGATCGCACCCATCCTTGTCATCCCTAACAGACCCGAAAGTTTTAGCATCCACTACGACGCTTCAGGGAAGGGACTTAGTGGTAAGAAGTATCGGCACAGTAAGGTAGTGGCGTATGCACCGAAACAGCTGAAAATTCACGAACGCAACTACCCAACACATGATTTGGAGCTTGTCGCGGTAATTTTCGCCCTGAAAATTTGGAGACGTTATTTATTAGGGAGAAAGTGGAAATTTATACCGACCATAAGAGTTGAAGTACATCTTCACTCAGAAGGAGCTCAACTTGAGGCAAAGAAGATGGATGTAATTGATGGCAGACTTTGATATAAATCTGCAGTATCATCCAGGGAAGGTGAACGTAGTCTCTGATGCTTTGAGTCGACAACCAATGGCTTTGAGTCTTACTACTCACTGGAGGAATCTACAGGACCTCAACGAGTTAGAGACGGAGGTAATCATACTAGGGGTACCCTCGTCACTTATGAATATGAAAATCCAGTCCACGCTTGTCGAACGGATCAAAGAAACTCAAGCGGGAGATGCAAGATTACAAAAGATTCGAGAGCAGGTAGAAAAAACTTGCGAATTAACTTCATCATTCATGAAGACGTGTCACTAAGGTATGGAAGCAGAATCTATGTGCCGAAAGGCGATATCGGAGAGGAATTGATGAAGGAGGAGCACAGTTCTTGAACTCCGTTCATCCGGGAGGAACGAAGATGCTCAAGGATCTCCGTCAAAACTATTGATGGCATAGAATGAAGCGGCGGCGGCGGCGGGGGAGGGGGGGAGGGGTAGAAAATAGTTTATCCAAATGCCTTATTTGCCAATAGGTGAAGGCCGAACACCTTAGAACGGTAGGTTTACTACCACTTTTACTGATACCCGAATAGAAGTGGCAAAACATCATGATGGATTTTATGACTGCGTTCCCTCGCGGCACCAAGAGGAACAATGTAGTATGGGTGATAGTGGACCGACATACCAAGTCGGAATATTTCATTCCTTTTCGTGTCGGTCAATCGGCCGAAAGCCTCGCAAAGAAGTATATGGAGGAGATTGTTAGACTGCATGGAGTGCCGATATGCATTGTTTCCGATAGGGATACACGTTTCAGATCTCAGTTTTAACAGAGTCGGCAAGAGAATCTTGGCAGGAACCTGAGTTCTATCACCCTCAAATCGATGGCCAATTTGAGAAAGTTATTCAAATTCTCGAAGATATGCTCCGAACCTGTATGTTGGATTTTAAGGGATCTTGGGAAGATCACTTGCACATGGTAAAGTTTCTTACAACAATAGCTACCAGTCAAGCATCGGTATGGCACCTTTCGCGGCATTATATGGGAGGAAGTGCAAGTCTCCAATGAGCTGGGATAAAGTTAGAGATCGAGAACTTTTAGGACCAAAGATGATTGTCGAGACAGTAGAGGTGATAAGACCAATTAGGGAACAACTACGTATAGCACAGGATTGGTATAAGTATTAGACAGATACGAAGAAGAAGCATCTAGAATTCCAACCAGGAGATCACGTGTTTTTGAAGATTTCTTTTGACTATAGTGTGATATGTTTTGAGAAACGCGGAAAACTCAGCCCACCATTCATCTACCCGTTCGATATCCTTGAACGAGTTGAAGAGGTTGTGTATCGCCTAACCTTAACATCTTCTTTGGAAGGCGTGCAGGACGTTTTTCATATCTCACAGTTAAGGAGATATATCGGTGACGCCAGCCATATTTTGGATCATTCTGAAATCATAATAGAGGCTGGCCTAACCTACAAACTACAACCGGTGGAGATCCTAGATCGGAAAGAGAGGACATTGAGGGATAAGACGATTCAGCTGGTTGGAGTAATATGGAGGAAAAACACTGAGGGTGATTCCACATGGGAGAGAGAGGATGAGATGAGGGAACGTCATCTCCATTTATTTTTAACTTCTTCTATGTAACTACCTTTTTTCTTACTTCCGAAATTTCGAGGACGAAATTATTTCAAGAAGGGTAGATTGTAACGATCGTGTACTCTTGATACATAATAAAAAACGTTTTCTAATTTTCCTGATGTCAAAACAATTATTTTACTGCATCTATTGGTATAAAACACTTCAAAAAAAATTCTATAATTAAAATGAATTAATATAATTTTTATGAATTTTTGGGAATTTTTAAGAATTTAAATGGATTGAAGGGAAAAGTTTTTAAAACCGACAAAGATAGTTATTTTAGACCAAATTTGATTGCAAATAGAAGAAAACATCAAAATATATTTTCTATAATTTTCCCAAAATTTAAAAATATTTTTAACTATTTTTAAATGATTTTTAAAAGCCAAAAACTAATTTGAAAAAAAATTAAATATTAAAAACGAATTTTTATTAATTTTTCGAGCTGGAATGAATCTGGGCCATTGGATCTGAAAACCAATGGTTCAGATCCTACAGGCAGTTTTTAATAAAGAAAAAGAAAAAAAATAAATATTGGCGCCTTTGATTTGGACCGTTGGATCAAAATTCCAAATCAGCAGCGCGAGCGCCGAGCGGGGGCCCACGCCAGCTCATGATACGATGTGACGTGTGTCGTTGGATCTGGTCGGCTCGTGGGGCCGGCTTTTATAGCGGCGGGGGAAAATAATAGGGATTTTTTTATCCTATAAATCCCTATAAATACCCCTGAGCTTGTAAAAATTCCAGAAAGAAATATGTTGATATATTCTGTACCAAGTTACAAACAACTACGTTAGTATAACAAATATATATCTGTTAAATTACCAATTCTTTCTCTTTACTTGTTCTATTCCATTCTTACTTCTAGGACTTACCGAGCGCTAGTTCGCTGACGACATTCCTGTCTCTTTCTTTCTTTCTTTGGAATGTTCGTCAGGAGGACCGGACTCTCAGGAGATAAGCCCAACCAGGAGTACTTGGAGCAGATTGAGGCACAACCAGACTACTAGCTTTACTTGTACTTACCTTTCAGTTCAATCACAAAATTCGTATTTTTTAGGAATGCAAGTTCGTCAGCAAAAAGTTCTTCAAAACTTTCATCGATGATGTGATCAAATATTTTGCTGTCAAAAAGTTTTGTGCCAAATTTTACCATACTTGATTTGTCAAAATACATGGAGATAGAAGACTCGAAAAACTCATCTACCTCATTTACAAAAATATCCAAATCAAGTTGGCTTTCTGGGATTGTCGAACTTGAATTAACGGATTGTGATTCATCAACACTCACTATCATTACCGGAATAGAAGAAGAACCAGAGAGAGTGGAAGATGACATGGGTAAACCTATTGATGTGTCGAGTGTCGCTAAACCAGATGTGGGAGATGAAGACTGAATTTCGGTCTGCTGTTCGGTTATACCATTATTATCAACTTCAAGACGTATTTGGGGTTCGGGAAGAATTAAAGGCTCAAGATGATGACCATACGGAAGTGAAAGGATCTGATGAATTGGTGGGACAAACTCATCCAAAATTTCAGGTTCATCAATCAATATATTCCCAACGTTAATCACCTTATTCAAGTGAAGGTTAAAATTCTCAAACACCTCATGCAAAGAATGGTTTTCAATCAATTTTGGTTCAAGAGCGGAAGTGTAGATATTACAAGGATTTGGCATAGTTTCACTTGAAATGGACCCTTCGTAGTCGGGTAAATCAAACATTGCATTATTACACAACTTCTCATACATTCTATCGTTAATTGGTGAATCCTTTGGTGTACTCAATGAATCTGTGAAACTGGAGTTGTGGATTTCATCTTGGAAAGGGAATGTTTGATTAGGAAAGGTGTACAGTTCTCTCTCACTATCCAAATTCTCATTTTGTCCTATACCCGAATTATATACTGAAAAATTTTGGGCTGGTTTGAAATTTGCTCCTTCATATTTAGCCATGCTTACCTTCCATTCCTCTCTGATGCGGTTCAACATCACTAAACCTTCTTCTAATGTCCGCTCAAGACTAGACTTGGGTCGATAAGGATTTTCAGTATAAGATTGAAATTCTTGTGGACAATTAAAACTTCCAAATGACTGATTAGAAGAACCGTTTAGAGAAGATGGAAAAGTCGGATTTGATTGATAGGAACAGAATGGTTGAGAAAATTGGGCGGGAGTAGTGTCAACATTATGATAAGAAGAATTTTGATATTGGTTCGTCGGTTGGCTATTGGACATCATACATGCTACAAAACGATTATGAAATTCTTCTTTGGAAAGTGGAGGTGATGGTTGATATTGGTCCGGGTTGAAACTTTGGCCTCTAGCCCTAGCTATATGCTCAGCAATTGACATGCGTCTAGGGGCATCCTCACTCGGAGTATCAACTGAAATGGATGTAAAATTAGGATACGGTTGATATTGGTTCGGATTGAAACTTTGGCCTCTAGCCCTAGCTATATGCTCAGCAATTGACATGCGTCTAGGGGCATCCTCACTTGGAGTATCAACTGAAATGGATGTAGCATTAGGATACTGTTGATAAGACCTGGACTGAGGTGGCCAACTGTTTCTACCCGCTTGTTCTATCTGATCCCTTAAGGACATGAGAGAGTCGGACGATATACCGAAGGGATTACGAAAACAAGAAATATCTGGTTGTCGACAATAAAGCTCGGCAAGAGTTTTTCTGTTTAGGCCACCCATTATATGAAGAGAAGCAGGGGAAAAGGGTAAAAAGGGTAAAAGGAGGGGGAAATAATTGGTTTGTTTTGAAAAAGAAACGGATTATTGAAAATTCACACAAACATGCACAAGCAACCTTATATCTAATGGTCCCCTAGGTCAAGTCTCTAGACCGCTCCTAGACTTCCAGAAGACAAGTCACAAGATAGATCATCTACTATCTCTTTGCCCCTCCTGTGGCCAGGTAAGTGCCAGGTAAGTGGGAGGTTCTCCGCTACGTAAATAGCGGGCCTAATTAAGTAACCACTTGCCTTAGACACACTTTCCCTAGACCTCCTTCTGTCCTAATTGAGCGCGACGTCCTTAGAGTCTTGTCTAGATTTCTTTTAATTAATGAAGGTGATGCGGACGCATGTTTGTGATTTCCGGGGCTTAGGAAGGGTAATGAACTCCCCACCTAATCTGAATTTGGTCTTTGCCCCTTAATTTCCGTATTAAAATATGCACAAAACCAATGATCAAATCACGCAACAATTTTTCTTTTTGCGGCGCTGTGAATTTTTGCAAAGAAACCTGCAGAAATTGCTTAATGGACAGAGCAGGGAGGAGATAAGTAAGTAGGAGATATACCTGAGAAAATTTTGTGCACTGAAGCCTTCAACTCACCGCGGTTCCGCTGCAATATGCGCACTCTGGCCGCGGTTCCACCGCGTGATCAAGAGGTCACTGCACAAAAACTTCAGAAACTGCTCCTGTTCACTCACTAAGCAATCTGAGATTCTCAGAAAAATTTTCCTCTCGCTCCACAGATTCCAGATTTCCTCGCAACAAATCACAACAAATCGTTAAGCGTTTGTTACGAATTTTGATCTAAAAACTGATGGAATAATAAATCTTTCAACTCAAATTTCAAAAACAAACAAATTAGCACACTATCCCCGGCAACGGCGCCATTTGATTGATCTTATTCTTCGTGTGTAGGTAGAAAAAGTGTAAAGATCACAACCAAAGAAATTTGTAAACCGCAATCAATAACGGTGTCAATTGTAGGTTCGTTAGCGAGTGTGGATCGTCTACAAAGAAAGTGAGATTTGATCGTAATTGTTTTAGTTGAGTTGAAAATTAAAAGATAAAAGAAAATTGTTCAAGAATTGTGAAATTTAGTTTCTAGAATTTTCAAGAAAATAAAGATCAAGAATCAAGAATTGTCAAGATGATATCCAAATCGAATGAGTTATCATGATTTGTAAAGAGGCTCGTAGGAATCGATCCAATCTATAGTGATGATGAAGAATTAGGATTACAAATTCTTATCTATTGATGATTTGTTGCTAGATCGATGATGATGAACGAGAATTAAGGATCTAGCAAAGAAACTAGGGTTTCTTCATCACATCCCTTGTCCTTTCGTTGATTAGCATTCAAATTCTAGCTTCTAGAAAATTCAATCATCGATCGTTGATCTCTAATTAAGAGCGAAAACATTCAAGAAAGCATCTCGCTCGAAACAAAGTTGTCGATGATTCAATTTCCTAAAGTTTACAAAACTCATAAGACTTAAGAATCGTTTAAGAATTTAATCATCATCATCTATCTATTTTCTCGATTCCTCCACGAGCGGAGTTTTCACTCAAAAATCATGAACAAGAAAACAATCAAGAATTGGTAACTCGTCATAATGCTCAAATGTAAAGAAAAGCAAGTTCAAGAATTTTCACCTTTTATTATTCAACATTTCGTTACAATTCACTCAAGACTACAAGAATTGAGGAGAGAACTCGATCGTCGAACTAGCTTCGCATCGTCTTCGTGAGTCGCGGATCGTCGTGGATCACTTGCTCGGATGAAGATCGGCATTGTTTCAAAAAGGATTGTCGGATACTTACTTGATTTGGTACTCAATGATCTTGATTTGGATCAAATTGTGTCACTCAATTTGTGAAGAATTGATTTGGATCTCACTAGAATTTTACCCTCCAAATGATGAACAACCAAGTTATGAAGCCTTGGGTCCCTTTATATAGTCCTCTCCTTTAGCTTCCCCTAGAAGCTTGAACTAGCTTCCTTTAGAAACTAAGCTAGGTTTAGCTTCCTTTGCAAGCTTGGTAGTTGAGTAGAAGCTTCTAGGTTGAGTTAGTTATGTAGCTTACAAGAGAATCTTGGTTGTTATGAGAAGAAGCTTCTAGGTTAAGATAGCTAGCTAGCTTGCTTGAGAAGCTTGGGGGTATTAGGCTTGTACAAGAAGCTTGGCTGTTAGGACGGAAGCTTCTAGAGATCTCTGGAGACTGAAGTGTCTTGAAGAAGTTTGCCAATTGAAAGGAGAAGCCCAAAATAATAATTTGCCGTTGACGTGTCATCGTAACCGCAGATCCGCGGCTAATAGGCCCATTCGACCGCGGATCCACGGCCGTTTGGAGTGTTTAGTGTGTGCAATTTCCAGAGTATTCTTGTGTTGGCTTTAGGGCTGTTTCCTGATGTCTGGAATCTTTTTATACTTTCTTGTTCACTGCCAGATCACAAGTCTTGGACTTGGCTCATTTTTATCAGCACTTTTAACAGTTTCGGCTCTTTTACCTGGAATTTCCTGCACACATTCTCGAGACAAGTGTTGCGATATACAAAAGATCATACGTGCAATAATAAACACTCAATTTCCCTCAAAGTGCCGGTTATAATGTATAACACAAGTTATTTGGTATTTTACAGACAAATTGCTAATATGTGCTATATTCATACCGAACACCTTTAGATGATTGCAAAGTGTAGGGAAATTGATATGTTAAAAGTGCAATATTTTCGACTGATCACCCGCTCTTATCCCACTGGAGTCTCGCATCATTATGCCACCAGGCCCTTATGCCCTACGTGCATCTGAACGGATGTCGAAGCAAAGCCTTCACTCCTTGTCGGCTCTCATCGAAGATCTTCGTGCTGGTAGCTCGATCACAGCCGAAGAATTTGCTGCCGAAGCTAACATTTCTCTGCCCTTTCTTGCCGCCTACCATGATGAAACATTGGTGCATGTCTGGGTCGAGTTTTGTCTTCGAGTGGAGGCTTGTTTACATGGTCTCGAGTGCACACGCCTTCCCTCTGAGGTTGTGACTGCAAAGACAAGCTTGCGGGGGCTGATTAAACGGTGCGCCGCGAATCTACAATCATGTGAGAAGAAGCTTAATCGGAAATTCTTGGAGAGGGAACTGGCCTCGAATGCTTTGGGGGAACTTCAAGCTGAGCTCACTGCTAAGACCACCCGTGCGTACGAACTTTGGCGGGTGCTTCAAGAAGCTATCAGGGAGGTGTTGGCCGTTGATAAAGCCGTTATTTTTACCCGCGAGATGGTCGAAGCTCACAAAGTTGCTGAAAAGGAGCTTGAGATTCGTCTCGCCTCGTATCAGGCTCAACAGTCTCAGGCGGAGACCCGTCTCGTGGCGATAACCAAGCTTGAAGCCGAGGCCCAGTAGAAGAGCGATGAATTGAGGAGCTTATTGTGTTGTCCGCCGGCTTAAAGAATTTTTGTAAAAATTTTCTTTTCTTGTATCCACTCCTGAATGAGAGGGTATTTTGTATTCATTTTGATTCTTTTTACGATATGTATCTAGTATTCACTTTGAATTCATGAATAAAAGACATATATTGTTTTTTTTATCTCGTGCTTGCATGTAGCTCTGATGGATGTGGTCCATATGTAGTTTATCTGGATCTTTTTGCAGGGTCGTGATGGCTTAGGCGACAGGGTTAGGATCTTTCACCTAAGACTTTTCAACTTTATGAACCGTGAGGGTCTCATAAAGATTTTTCCCCCTATGAGTCGAAAGGATCTCATATGTGCAATTTCTACTTAGGGGTCGTGAGAACTCCTAAGTGCCTTTTTCTTGTGAGAGTCGTAAGGGTTCTCACAAGAGAACTTTCTTTTTATGGGTTGTTAGGTTTATGTGTTGATTTATTTCCGAGTCGAAGCATTGCTTTACGACAGGGGAATCATGGGTTGATGTATTTCTGAGACGGAGCATTGCACCGGCAGGGGGTTAGGAGTTGACATGTATCCGAGTCGAAGCGTTGCTTTACGACAGGGAGGTCAAGGGTTGAAATGTATCCGTGTGGAAGTGTTTCTTTACGAAAAGGAGGTCAGGGGTTGACATGTATCTGAGTCGAAGCGTTGCTTTACGACAAGGAGGTCAGGGTTGACATATATCTGTATCGAAGCGTTTCTTGACGACAGGAAGGTCAGGGTTCGACATGTATCCTAGTCAAAGCGTTGCTTTACGACAAGGAGGTCAGGGGTTGACATGTATCCAATTCGAAGCGTTGCTTTACGACAGGGAGGTCAGGGGTTGACATGTATCCGTGTCGAAGCGTTGCTTGACGACAAGGAGGTCAGGGGTTGACATGTATCGGAGTCAAAGCATTGCTTTACGAAAAGGAGGTCAGGGGTTGACATGTATCCGTGTCGAAGCATTGCTTGACGACAGGGAGGTCAGGGTTTGACATGTATCCGAGTTGAAGCGTTGCTTTACGACAAGGAGGTCAGGGGTTGACATGTATCCAAGTCGAAGCGTTGCTTTATGACAGGGAGGTCAAGAGCTGATGTGTATCCGTGTGGAAGCGTTGCTTGAAGACAGGGAGGTCAAGGGTTGACATGTATCCGAGTCGAAGCGTTGCTTTACAACAAGGAGGTCAAGGGTTGACATGTATCCAAGTCGAAGCATTGCTTTATGACAAGGAGGTTAGAGGTTGACATGTATCCGAGTCGAAGCGTTGCTTGACGACAGGAAGGTCAGGGGTTGACATATATCCGAGTCAAAGCGTTGCTTTATGACAAGGAGGTCAGGGTTGACATGTATCCGAGTCGAAGCGTTGCTTTACGAAAGGGAGGTCAGAGGTTGACATGTATCTGTGTCGAAGCGTTGCTTGACGACAGGGAGGTCAGGGGTTGACATGTATCCGTGTCGAAGCGTTGCTTTACGACAAGGAGGTCAGGGGTTGACATGTATCCGATTCGAAGCGTTGCTTGACGACAGGGAGGTCAGGGGTTGACATGTATCCATGTCGAAGCGTTGGTTTACGACAAGAAGGTCAGGGGTTGACACTAGGTTGTCTATACACCGTAGAGTCTTGGAACTGGGGACTTTTTCGTAGCTCCGATTGATGATGTCGTGTCCGTGCTCTGTTGGCATGAGGAGGAACGCCGTTGTCGGTCTCTAGGCTGTAGAGGTGGCCATCGAGATTTGGAACTAAGGAATTTTCCATGGCTCCGCTTCGTTGCGACCTTGAGGTCGGTTGTTGACGTTGCGTCTGCATCCTGCTGGAGTTGAGAAAGAACGCCGTGTTGGTCTTCTGGTATGCAGATATTGCCGCCGAGACCTGACTCTCCCTTTGGTAAAGTTTGTTGGGACATGTGTTTCCTTTTTCGTTTATGCCCATGGATTGTATACAGGGGTTAGTATGGACTTACCTGCAGGGCAAAAGTTTCATTTCATATGTATTTTTTGTTTTCTTTCCACGATGCTCTATCATTTCAGCTTTTATATCGCGAAAGTCGCGATTGCCCAATCATTTCGGCTATTTTTCTTTTTACTCGCTGCTTTTTATTACGAGTTGCCCAATCATTTCGGCTATTTTTGTATGCATATATTTTACTTGCTGATTTTGTTGCAAGTTGCCCTATCATTTCGGCTATTTCATATGCATTTCTTTTACTTGTTGATTTTGTTGAAAGTATGGAACTTGGAACCTGATACCAATCTTAGTATCAGCATCACTGCGACTGGAATATTGCCAGGAGAGAATCGTCATTTGCCGTGAAAGGACTTGGAATTTGATAACGGTTTAGGCATCAGCATCGCTACCACTGGGACATTGCCAGGAAAGAATCATCATTTGCCTCTGTTGATTCGAACAAAGGTGGCTTAGAAAACAGGGTTAGGATCCTGTAAACTAAGGCTTTTGACTTCATGAGCCGTAAGGGTCTCATAAAGGTGTTTCTCCCTACGAGTCGTGAGGATCTCATAGGTGTATGTTCTCCTTAGAAGTCGTGGGGACCTCTAAGTGATGTGTTCTCTTGTAAGTCGTAAGGATCTTGCAAGAGTGTTTTCTCCTTATAAATCGAGAGGGCCTACAAGTGTTTGTTCATCAAATGATGGCATTCCTTGTCGTTGGTGGGAATCGTCAAGGAAACGATTATTTGTGCCCGTGGATTGTATACAAGGGTAAGTATTGAACCGCTTGTAGGGCAATCTGGAAAAGGTGATGGCTTAAGAACAGGTTTAGATCCCTGTAGCTTAAGGCTTTTGAATCTTATGAGCCGTAAGGGTCTCGTAAGAGGGTTCTCCTTACGAGTCGTGAGGATCTCGTAAGTGTAATTTCTCCTTAGGAATCGTGGGGATCCCTAAGTGTGTTGCTCCTTTCTGAGTCATAAGGATCTCACGCAGGTAGTTTTCTCCTTACAAGGTCGAGAAGAACTTGCAAGTGTCTTTTATCGAGATTGCGCTCGTTCGGGTTTTCACAAACTCGCCGGTAACCTTGCTGTTTTTACTCAAGGAGCCCATTCGGGTTTTCATCCGTGCCCATTTTGCTTATGGATGTACCGTTTTTTTTTGCTTTTTTATGAGTCGGCGCCCTTTTGGGTTTACACAAACTCGCCGATAGCCTTGCTGTTTTTACTTACGGAGCCCTTTCGGGTTTTCATCCGTGCCCATTTTGCTTATGGACGTACCGTTTTTTTTTACACGTCAGCCCAAGGATGTTGCGGGTTTGTAGTAGTTTAAAGACGTTTCGGTCAGTATTTAGTTTTAGGACATTTCGGTCCTTTGTTAGTTTTAAGACATCTCGGTCCGCTATTACTTTAAGGACGTTTCGGTCCATTATTAGTTTAGGGACGTTTCGGTCCATCGCACGTTTTCGAGGCGAGGTTTTGCCGGATACTACTTATAGAGTTTGGGCTTGGGAAGATAGAGAGAGGACATAGGCGTCATCATCTATCATTAACCTGGTTCGTGACTAGTCAGGCGTAGTATTTTTTCAGGAACCGGACGTTTATTGGCCTGAAGGGTCTTTCGCCATGCATATCCATGAGCAAGCAAGCCCCACCTTGGTAGACATTGTCTAGGATATACGGACCCTCATAATTCGGCTCGAACTTCCCCCGTTTGGCACGATTGGGGATCATAGGTCTCTTGACCACTAGCACGAGTTCGCCTTGGCGAAATGTTCTCGGCCTAGTCAACCTTTCGTATGAGCGCATCATCCTTGCTTTATAAGATTCTAGGTTTTGTTGTGCCATGAGACAAGTTTCATTGAGGGCATCGAGCATCTCAAGCCGGAGATGAGCATTCTCTTCGTCTGTCGGCTCATAACGAACCGCCACTCATAGCGAGGGTAGCTCTATCTCCAAGGGGAGTACTGCTTCTGTGCCGAATACCAACGCATATGGCGTTGTGTTTGTGGCCGTTTTGAACGTGGTCTGATACGCCCAGAGAGCTTCATGCAGTCTCTCATGCCAGTCCTTCTTATTTCGGGACACCGTCTTCTTTATGATCTTCTTCAAGGTCTTGTTGAAAGCCTTAGCTAGACCGTTAGCTCGTGGATTATAGACCGAAGAGTATCTCCGGTCTATATTATGCTGCTGTGCAAAGAGGCTGATTTTGTGACTTCTGTAGGCTGGCCCGTTATCAGAGATAATCCGTCGTGGAGTGCCGAACCGATAGATGACGTGTTTTTTAAAGAAATGGAGGATATTCTCTGTCTTCACTTCTCTTAGCGAGACTGATTCTGCCTATATAGAGAAGTAATCCGTTGTCGCCAATATGAACTGATGTCCTCTGGACGATGTTGGTTCTATAGGCCCAATTATGTCGGTTCCCCGCATTTCGAACGGCCAGCTAGCCACTGTTGGGTGTAGCGGGTCTGGATGCTGGTAGATGAAGTCTCCATGAATCTAGTACGAATGGCATTGCTTCATGTATTCAATGCATTCCTGAATCATCGTGGGCCAATAGTAGCCCATCCTTTTGATCTTCAGCTTCATTTTGGCCTGGCTTGATGAGAACCGTAAAGTCCGTCATGAGTTTCTTGGACGACTCTCTTTGCTTCTTCCGGTCCCAAGCATCTCCGCCATAGAGATTCGAACGATCTCTTATACAGCGTGTCATTGACGAAGGCAAAAGACAGAGCTTTTTTCATAAGCTGATGTCTCGAGGATGCATCTTCAGGTGTTCGACTAATTTGAAGTAGTCTATAAAGACTTATCTCCAATCTTTGGCCTTCTCCTGGTCCTCTATTTGTAAGGTTGTTTGCTTGGTCGATTCCTTTTCTTCAGACGACTTCGGAGATATTTCCGCTGGTGCAAGAACCCGACGGCTTTGCACAATGATCCTTACGCCATCGAGGTTTTCGTCAGCCAGTTCTTTAGCGAGTTTGGCTAACGCATCCACTTTGCTATTTTCCGTACGTGGTATGCTTTCTAGAACGTAGGAAGGAATTTGAGTCAACAATTGTTGTACTCTCTCCCCGTACTTCACCAACTCTGGTTTGCACGTTTGATAGTTGTCGTTTACTTAACTAACGACCAACTGGGAGACTTCGTATATGAGGAGGTTTTCGATTCCCATGTCGACAACGATCTCAAGACCTGCTATCAAAGCTTCATATTCTGCTTCATTGTTTGTCCTCGGTTCTGTTAAGGAAAAGGCAAAGCGCAATATCCCTCCTTGTGGAGTCACGAAGATAAGGCCTACCCCAGATTTGATTATAGGTAAGTTATGCTTTCGCTTCTTCATGGAAGATGCCCTATCAAAGTAGAGTTCCCATCGGGTATCACTCCCTCCTCTCTCCCTGTCAATCATGTCAAACGTGTGCTCGTTCGACAGTTCACAATTTAAGAGTGAATCGGCAGGTATCGGATGCTCGGCGAGAAAGTCGGCGATGGCCTGGCCTTTCACTGGTTTGAGGGGTCGGTATGTTATCAAAAATTCCATTAAGAGCAGCGCCCATTTAGCGAGACGTCCTGTTAGTATGGATCTTGACATCAAATACTTGAGAGGATCTACCTTTGATATGAGATGGACCTCATATGCCAAAGCATGGTGTTTGGGCTTCGTTATCACGAAGATTAACACCAGGCAGTGTTTTTCGATAGGAGAGTAGTTTTTTTCTGCCCCCAGGAGAACTCGACTCAAATAGTAGAGTGCTCTCTCTTTCCCTTGGTCATTTTCCTGTGCCCATTGCGCGCCTAAAGAACCTTCAAGGACGGTTGTGTACAAGATGAGGGGCTTTCACTTGACCGGGGCGGTCAGTACCGGCGGATTCTGCAGGTATTGCTTGATTTCGTCCAGTGCGCTTTGGCATTTGCGATCCCAGACGAACGGGGTCCCCTTCTTCATTAAATGACTGCAGGGGAGGCATTTTCCGGAGAGGTTAGCTATGAACCGTCGGATATACGCGAGCTTCCCTTGGAGAGACCGCGGTTGCTTGAGAGTTCTTGGCGGAGGAATTTCCATGATCGCCTTGATCTTCGACGGGTCTATCTCGATGCCCCGGTGTCGTACGATGAATCCTAGGAATTTGCCCGAGGAAACTCCGAATGCGCATTTCAGAAGGTTCGTCTTCAGGTTGTATTTCCGAAGGTGCTGAAACACGATCTTCAGATGCTCCCAATGCTCCTCGTACGACTTGCTTTTCACCATGAGGTCATCGATATAGCATTCTACGATTTCATGTATGAAGCTATCGAAAATCTATGCCATGGCCCTCTGATAGGTAGCGCCGGCATTCTTCAAGCCGAAAGGCATCACTTTGTAGAAGAATATTCCCAGGGGAATCCGGAAAGTGGTATGCTTCTGGTCTTCGAGATGCATCTTTATTTGATTGTACCCTGATGATCCGTCCATGAAGGAGAAGACTTAGTGAGTGGACGTGTTGTCTATCATCAGCTCGATAACCAGTACAGGAAAATCATCCTTCGGGCAAGCTTTGTTGAGGTCCCGAAAGTCTACCAGATGCGCACCGTCCCATTTTTATTCATCACTAGGACAATATTGGCTATCCAGTCAGGGTACTGAACTTCTTGGATGAAGCCGGAGTCGATTAAGTTCTTGACTTCGGCGTTGATGCGCATTTCAAGTTCGAGCCGCATTCTTATTGGTGCTTGCTTGACTGGCTTGACGTCCGGAGATATCGTCAATTTATGCACAGCTATCTCTTGATCTAGCCCCAGCATCTCGGAATAGTTCCATGCGAAGCAGTCTTTATACTGCATGAGCACGTCTTTCAGAGTAGCCACTTATTTCTCAGACAGCAGCTCACTGACGAACGTTGTCCGTGGGTCATTTTTCGTCCCCAAGTCGATTTTTCTCAGGTTGTCTGTAGTGGTGTGTATCCCGTCTTCCAACTCTTTTGGCGCCGGTGGAAATTCTGAGATCAATTCCTCTTCATCCTCATTTTCGAAGCACCAGGAGAGGCCATCCATATTCTCAGGCACTCCTTCTTCTGACAGCGTTATCACGTGATAGGTAAGAGATCGTTTCTAAGACCGATGTTGATCTGGTTCTATTCTCGCTGTGTATGTGGCTTTCGGTACATGCTTCTGTGGTAGGGTTACCCTCCAACTGCTGGATAGAGCGAACCTGCCTAGTTGATATTGGTCTTTAACCCAATTTTTGAATGTGAAGCATTCTTCGAGAGGATGTCCTATCGCTCGGTGATAGGAGCAATAATCTGGATGAGAGACCTCGTCTGCTTGTTCGGGGTGTTTGGATTCCGGGAGCGTAATCATTTGATGTTTCATGAAAAGATCGAATATCTTCCTTCTCTTGTCTTGGGGAAAAGAATATGCTCGACCCATCTTCTTTATAAGAGACGGATCCCGGCTGCTCAATTCTCGATCGCGTGGCTTCTTGGACCCGCTTTGCCGCCGTCGAACGTTTTTTCCATTCTCTAGTTTGTTTTTTCTCCCACGCCGGGTCTTCTGTACGACTGGTTGGCGACGAAGGGCATCGTCATTCTCCGTAACCTGCTGAAGGAGGCGTTACGTCCTGGCTTTCTCGTAAATGGTCATTTCACGGTTATGGTCATCCCGAGCCTTTTGACCTGCTTCCATTATTAGCTTGTCCATCTGTTCTTTAAACGACGGACTTGGCATTTTAACGGCAGGATCTCATTTTGGTTCAATCGCAGTGTCTTCTAACAGAGCATTTTCTTCTTCATCGAAGTCATGTATAACGCAGCAGCCATGGAATCCCTCCCGTTTCTTGGATCGAACATATCCAAGCCCGATCGTTTCCATTCTCCCGTTAGGAAATTTTTGCTGAGTTCCGGGGACGTTCCAGATCCTGTTGTAGAACTGAGCTTGTCGAACAGTCTGTTTGAAAGGTAAGCATTGGCGTCTCAACAGCCTTTTTAATCCTTCTGTGTAATATCTGGGCAGACAGATAGGCTGGAGCCTGTCAAGCGTAGAATCGGCACTATGCCAGATTTCTTTCTCCACTTTGGTTTCCGCGGATCGATAAAAGAGGATCGCCTTTTCATCTTTCTGCCTGGGAGGGGTGTAGAACATCTGCAGTTCCTGCACACTATAGATATCAAGTGTGTCGAGCTCTTTATAGTGCTTTTTCGGAACCATGGTGATTTTCAAACTCTGATCATCTCCGATGAGGGCCTGTATTGATGGCCGAACAGAAAATACTGCATTGACCTCATCTTCAGAGTCACTGCCGAAGACCAGAATAGGGATAGATGTTCCCGTCTTGCTGCATTGGAGCGACCCTGAATAGACTGTCTCTTTTTCCTCCTCGGTATCGCTCCCGAAGACCGGAATAGTGGTGATAGCTTTCTGCTTATTCTCCGGCTTATGGCATCTTTCCGTGTCTTCAAAGTCTGGTAAGAAATACTTTGCATCTTCGTACTTTCGGACTTCATTCACGGAGAATGGGTTCAGCTCCCCTGTCACGGTATACTCGAGACCATCTTTGAAATACTTCATACACTGATGTTGTGTAGAAGGGATGATGTTGTATTCATGTAACCAAGGCCTGCCGAGCAAAGCGTTGTAGCAAGTCTTGGCATCAATGACATGAAACTTGATGTCAGTGACGAGCAGCTCAAAGTGTAACGTCATTATCACAGACCCGAGCGTCCGTGATGACTGGGAGCTGAACCCGGAGATGGTGATTTTATCCCGAGCGAGGTGCTGGACGCTCATGCAGATTTCTTTTAGCACCCTCACATTTAGGAGATTGACAGAGGACCTATTGTCAACTAGGATCTTCCCTATCTTGATGTCATGGCAATACCCGGAGACATATAGGGGATGGTTGTGCTCACATGTTTCGAGGAGGAGATCTTCATCGCCGAAAGTGATGTCAGCCGTATGCACTTCTTCCAGCTCGTCCTTCATCTTTTCTTCGGCAAGGAAGGCTTGAAACTGCTCGGGATCTTGTAGTGCCTTGATCAACGAATCTCTCGCCTCTTTAGATAGCAGAAGGGCATCGAGAATGCTTAGTTGCGAGGGTATCTTCCTCAGGTGTGCCAGAACGTTGTAATCCACCTTGTTTTTCTTTGGCGGGTTCTTGGTGCCAGCTCTTCGACGAATCGGTCATTGAGGGCGATATCTTCAGGGACTTTTTCTTTCCCCTTATCTTTTTTGTTCGCTCCTTTGCTTGTAGGTCCGAGATTCTTTTCGGGTAACGTGCGATTACGCAGCTGAATGTTCTCACGGGTCTTCACCTCTTCTGTTTCGGAGATGGATTCCTTGAAGAGAGGGCCAAGGGTTATTTCTTCATCAGAATCGCTCCCGAAGGTGAGGACTTGCGAGTCCCCGGAATTAATCATGTGACAATCGCCGACAGTTCTTTTGCGCTCCTCTGTCGTGCTTCTTTGCTCTCGACGAGTTTTACGCTTCATCCACTTGAAATGCTGTCGATGAGCAATGTATCCCTGCCACCAATTTTTAAAGGCCACGCATTCCTCGGTAGGGTGTGTGATCTTTCGATAGTATAAGAAATAGTTTAGATGTGCATCTAGTTCGTCAGGGAATGTATTTTCTGAAGTGTCTTCTTTGAAAGGCGGCAACGTCATTCCCATCGACAGGGATTTGGCGAACTGCTTCCCTATCTTAAACTTGCTTTTGCTGGTGGCAGAAGTAGTTCTGTCTGGTTGGGGTACTCTGTGACTTCTCAATACCGGATCTTCTTCAATGCGACGCCAACGTTTGGCCCATTCATATATGTATGTTTCACGCTCTCAGTCAGATTTGCTTTACTGAAGAGCTTTGCTTAGCATTCTGTCAATCAATTCGTCTGATGGCTCCAGAAATTTTGGTTCTGGTTCTGGATCTGCTCCCAGTTTCTCTGCATCGGGAGATTCTTTTCCCTTTATTGATGAGTGAGAGATCATGTGACAGCTTGCCACGTAATCCTCGGGCTCTTCTGAAGAATTGTCTCCTTCATCAGCTTCATCGGCTTCATTCTCAAGAACATGCTTAAAGAATTCATCCAACGTGATTGGGGTCCGAGCCTTCTGGTTATATTCTTCCAGTGCATCGATATATTTCTGCAGACCTGCACGGCTGTCTTCGGGTTGGACGGGCTTTTCGGCCTTCTTCTTTTTCTTTAAAGACTTTGGAGGCTTGGCCTGAACGTTTTTTCCACCTTCACCAACTTTCAGTGTTGGGCGCGGTTTCAGCATCCCCTCAATAATCTCGGGTTCCAACGGGCTCTTCCACCTAATCACCGGACATGCTTGGAGATCTTTCAGCATTCTTTTCATTTTGGTTGAAAGAGCGACCACCCATGGAGCTTCTTCTATAAAAGAGCACGATGCCCCCGGCATGTCCCACCTTTTTAGGAGCGTGTGGCTGGGGCGGGCTTACCTTCTAATTCTCAGACAGCGCGAATTTGATCTGTTGGTATTGGTCCTCAATCCAGCCTTTGAAGACGAAGCAATCTTCGATTGGATGGCCTACTGCTCGGTGGTAGGGGCAGTAATTAGGATTAT
Source organism: Agapanthus africanus (assembly GCA_030015575.1). Taxonomy (NCBI): domain Eukaryota; kingdom Viridiplantae; phylum Streptophyta; class Magnoliopsida; order Asparagales; family Amaryllidaceae; genus Agapanthus; species Agapanthus africanus. The sequence goes on from CM057348.1 coordinate 1,931,936, forward strand.
TGGCGTCGCCGGGCTGCAGTGGATGTCTTGGATCTGGCAGATTGATGAACCTGTTGCGCACCGCCAGCTCGAACAGTCTCCTCGTTTTATCCCGGGAAAATGAATAAGGGCGTTTTAGCTTCTCATTGAAGAATCGTTGTCTATCGTTTTGGCGATCAGCTGGTTTTGGGCCGCTGCTGAGCATTGGCGATGAAGGTCGCTTTCCCTTTCCCTTTTTCGTTTCGAGGCTCTATTTTCGAGGAAGACGGTCTATGGCCCATTTGATCCATTTGGGCCAGCTTGTCAATCAAGGCCTGGAAGGTAGTCGGCTTGAAAAACATCATGAACTGGGATATGGTCGCCTGCGGATCGAGGGTACCCACGAACATGCCTACTGCAGGAGCTTCTTCGATGCGTTGTTTGCATTTCGACCATAAGTTCCACCACCGGATTGCATATTGAACCCATGTTTCTCCCGGCTTCACCCTGGCGTTAATTAGTGCGGTGATCGAGATGCGCTCGCTAGCGCTTGCGAATCTTTGTGTAAACAGTAGCTCCATTTCTGCAAATTTCTTAACATAGTCATTCGGGAGCTCGGAATACCACTCGAATGCTGTTTCCGACAAGCTGCCAACGAATTGGTGAAGCAGTAGCTTATCATCACCTCCGGTGTTGCCGCACAGAGTCCTGAACTGAGCGACATGTTGATGGGGATTTCCTGTCCCCTTGTCGACGTGGAACTTAGGGATCGTATATCCTGGCGGGTACTTTATTTGGTCGTACCAACCCGGATAGGGTCGTCCAGTCTTAACGATTTGGCCAGCCGCTTCGCTCGCCTGATGAGCTCATATCTGTTGAGCTATATAGTCGTTAATGGCAGCTTTCGAGATCGTCTCCTCTTTGGATGTTGAACAAGAAGGAAGAGGGTTTTACGTCTCCCCTCTGTCGTCTTCAAGGATAATCGGAGGGTCTTCAGCTGGAGGATCCGGCCGTATCATCATTCCGACCATATCTTGGAATAAAAACGCCATTTGTTTTATGTTGGCCGATTGTTCCGCGGCCTCTTTGTCTTTCCTCTCGAGCATTCTTCGGAAGAATTCGGCATCGGTTTCCTGTTCTTCGCGCTACTCTGACGATGTCTCCGGGCTTGCTTTTGGCCCAGTGAGTGCGGCCATGGTTGTCAGTATCTCCTGGAGCTTTTGCTGTTGTTGCTCCTGAGCCTTTGTCACTGATCGAGTGAGTGGTCGATAGCCCATGGAGATACGGCTATCCTCTTTCCCGGATGCCATATAAACAGTGTGCACCACCATGCCCTCAGACTTGGGGCGCTTAGTTTCAGTGCCCTTGATATTCATCGCAGACACGGGGATTTTCTCCGGCCTTCTCCTTTTGTAGGCGGTCGAAGTTGAGGGGGCTGTTGCAGCGGGTACCCAAGTAGACGACATCTTTGGTGGTATGACAGGATGGTCCTTCTCTTGTCGAACCTTCATCTTCTTCAGTTGGCGGGAGTAGTCTTAATTGATCACCGAGTCTTGGACCTATCTCCAGACCTTGTGAATTTTAGAGGACAGACGCTGAGGGGAAGCTCTAGCTTCACCTTTGTAACGTTCTCCACAAGCGAAGGAGATCTTTTTAGCATGGCGGTCGGAGAATTTTTGCGCACCCTCCTAAGTGTTTCAAAGCTGTTCCCAGTTGGAATAGCAGCATCGACTTCCACCGTTGGAGCTGGCGGAGTAAGTCCAGAAGGGGAACTGCCCCCAGCCTTCCTCACTCAGCGTCAGTGGCGACGTCGAGCATATCTTGCAGATGGTATTGGCTCAGTTATGGGGGTGGCTCCTTCATGCCCTCTGTCCTGGTGAAGGGTTGTCGTTGGTACCGTCCTATTGAAAACTGACGTCCGTTGAGTGGGGATGGCCAACCTGTCGAAGGCAGACTTTCGAGCAGGGGAAGCAGTCTTGGTGACTTCGCCTGAAGCGGGAGTTGGAGCGGACAGCCTAGCGAATACCGATCCTTTAGCAGGAGAAGCCTCTCTGATAATTTCGTTTGTTGGAACAGGGATGGCTATTCGTTTCGGGATAACCCCCTCAGGTATCACGGGCTTCTTCATGGGCCCATTGGAGTTTTGGCCCAGTCTGTTAAAAACTAAGGCGTTGGATTTGGGCGACCCGTTGAGAGGGGCCGCGGTAGTTGCAAGCCGATCAAAGACCAACTTCTTCGGAGCTTCTTACGACGGCACTGGGGTGCTGAAGCTTGCCGGTAGGATCATGGTCCCAAAGAACGGTCCAGTGGTGGCCTGAGTCACCTGTTTCACTGGCTTGGCAAAGATGGAGGCCGCTTGGGGCCCATAGGTCACCCCTCCAGCGAGGACGGAGTGGGATTTGTTGTTGCAGTTGGTGCAGTTGAAAGCCATTTCTTTTCTGCACGGAGCAAGACACCAAATCTTAGTACCTCGAATCCACAGGCAACCATAGCAGACCGCAATTTGTTCGCGAACACGACATACGAAGTGTGGAGTGGAAAGAGGAAAAGTCCCACCGGGCATGCCAGAATCTGTTCACCGCCGAAAACAGAGACGAAACCGCGTAGGTCTTCTTGCCTGAATTTGGGGGTAGATGCTATTTGGTTTTATCCGTCCACCTCTCTGGAGATGCCAAGTTGATTTATGGCACCGTGTATCGGAGGTTTAGACGGATGCGGCCGATGTAGCAGATTTCGCCATCCTCTCATTGTGAGGGGTTTTTTGATTGTGGGGACGCTCTTCCCTGCAGGCGCAAGCCCCTGCAGTTAATTACGCTACCGTATCGCGGTAACCACTTTCTCCTTCTCCGGATGGTCACTTCGTGTCGTGTGTGTTTGTTTTGTTTTGGGTTGCCCGTGGATTGTATACGGAGACTAATTTATGTTGTCGCCCATAGGGCGTGGATTAGTCCAAATCCGTATTTTCTTAGATTTGGGTTTGGTTTGGGTTTAAGGATCGTTAACCTCGTTTTGGGATTAAGATCAACTTAAACGTTTGTTACGTATACATTAGTCTAATTTTTAGACTAAGATCTACTCAACGGGGGGGTTGGAATCATTTAAATCCAACGACAGAGAATTTGGGCTCTATCGTCTTAGTTTAGGGATGTTGGGGTCCAGTGGGTTTAAGGATTGTTAATCTTATTGAGATTAAGATCAACTTAAACGTTTGTTAAGGATACGTTGGTCTAATTTTTAGACTAAGATCTACTTAACAGGGTTTTGGGATCATTTAGATCCAACAAAAGAGCATTTGGACTCTATTGTTTTAGTTTAGGGACATCGCGGTCCGTTGGGTTTAAGGACATCATAGTCCATGTCAGTTTAGAGACATCATAGTCTGTAAAGTTTAAAGACATCATAGTCTATGAGTTTAAGGACCTTATAGTCCATAAAGTTTAAGGACATCATAGTCTATGAGTTTAAGGACCTCATAGTCCATGGGGTTCTAGTTTAACCAGTTTGGGGATGTATCAATAGTTATTGGTTATTGGGACCCTCTATCTCTCTGAAGATGTTGAAGGATTACAACGACATGTATCAGAGATATGAAGAGATGTACCCTTGAACCAATGTCCCGATTTTGGGAAGCGGGATGAACATCAGTTTGGATGTCATTTGTTGGGAGCTTATTAGCTGTCTTGAGATCAGCTTTGGAAACCCCGAACATGAAGGGCTCAATTGATTGTCCTCGGGAGATTTGGTCTAAGTTTGGCTAATATTGGCCTTTCATAGTGTTAAACACTAGTATGTGCTCAGCGCTCACGTGCTCCCACATGAGACGCTTGAAGTAGTGTTAAACACTAGAAATTGGGGCGCTCACGTGTGGCACGTGAGGCGCTTAAAGTTGGGGCTGTCTCTTTTATTCTTTTATTCTAGTGCTAAACACTATTGGGTTACGTGGGATCACGTGAGGCACCCCAGAATAGGAATTGTCTTGGGTTTATTCCCCTTTTCTCTTTTATAAGTGTTGAGCACTTCTCAGGGGTCACGTGGGATCACGTGAAGCGCCCCAAAATAGGGCTTATTCCCTTTTTCTCGTTTATAAGTGCTGAGCACTTCTCAGGGGTCACATGGAGTCACGTGGCTAGATCTTAGACTTCCCTTTTTTGTTCTTCAAAGGTGCTCACGTGGGAACATGTGAGCTTTTATTGTGTAGTATTGAACACTAATATGCATGAGGATCTGAGTTTTGTGAATTTCAGGTCTCTTATTTTATAAGAATTAAATTCTTTTATAGGCTTAAAACCTAATTTTATCAGAGGAATTAAATTCCTATATCTTTTTGGTAAGAATTAAATTCTTTGAACTTAGCTCGTTCCCCTAGGTTTGGATCTACATAACAGAATCTCCCCGATGAGAATTAAATTCTCAACTTGTAGAGAGATCTGCTTCTGCAGATCCCAACCAGAGGAAGAACTAAGTTTTTTGAGAAGAGTTAAACTCTTGGTTTGAGAATTAAATTCTCTTTTGGTTTTTGCTTACCAAGGGGTTTCCCTCTCTGTTTTCTGTATTTTTGAACTTGAAGTTTATGGGAGGTTCCTCTGTACAAAACTTGAAGTCTTAGGTCCTTTATATAGGAGAGGCTGATTTGTTGAATCAGTTAGGGAAATCTCTCATTGAGAGATTTCTGATTGATTTGGGGAATGTTTCCCACCGTTGGATCTTTGATCCAAGGGCTTATGTTTTACAGAAGTTATCTTTCTTGTTTTCAGCAAGATTGGGAAAATATTTTCCTATACATAACTTATTATGTATCTTGGTGATGTTTAATCACCATTGGATTTTTGATCCAACGGTGCTATAATTTACAGAGGACAATCTTTCTTATTTGGAAAGATTTAAGGAAACATTTTCCAAATAGGGGTTTTGATTCCTCTTAATTAGAATTTAATTCTATCGGTTCAGAAGGTATATGAGCCCATCACGTGTAGCACATGACCCCACCAAATTAAGCCTACCAAAGAGCGTCACGTGATATCACGTGAGTTTTTGTTCTGGCCAATTATTTGCTTTATTCAGGAGCCTATATACTTTGTATATAGAGGTCACGTGTCTGCACGTGAAGCCCAGTTTCAGCCTAATTTGTCAAGCGCAGCGCCTATCACGTGTGGGCACGTGATACTCCATTTGGAGACTTTTTCCCGTTGCTTTTATTTATTATTCATTTTTTATAAGGGAACAAAACCCTAGTGAGCTTTTAGGAGAGAGAGGAAGAAGGACATGGCACAAAACTAAACTCAAGAGAATAATATGATAACCCCCTCTAAACTCAAGAGAGTAAGTGAAGTCATCCATGCTAAACCATGGTTACAAAATATCTAGATATTTTGAAACTTGAGTTTAAGCAAAACCATGGGCAATGAAACCATTGACTTTGTCAACTCAAGAGAGTTGAATAGTCAACCATGATTTTAATCCCATTTTTCTTTTCTCAAATAACCCAAATATCTAAATATGTTACCATGTGAGTCTTGCATTGCCACCACCAATGTATCATCAACCATGACACATGTATGCTTGCATGTGTGCATCCATATCAACATATACATACACTCATGCATGCATCATAAAGAAATAGGTTTTAATAAATGAGCTAATGGACTTAATATTAAATCAACACTTGATTTAATAACCCGGTCATATCTCATATGACCCGTCCAATAGTAAACGCCCGATTAAAATACTGTATCCAATACACGCATTTAATCGAGCTCCCGCGCATATCACATATGCACCCCCACAACTTTTTGCCTGAGCTAGGAGACCCCTTTGTGGGACTCTAAGACTCATCAATACACTAGCAGTAGGCAGTGATCACATCATATGCCCACAAACCCTCAGTGGCATAAGCTGTACATAACGGCTCCCAGGTATTGAGCGATCAGAAGAAACACAAGCAAACCTGCTAAAACTCCCGTCGAGCCAACTGGTAACACTTACCGTACAGTCCAGTCTCTTCGTCAAATATGTTGCATATGTGAGTCTAGGGATGGTATCGTCGACCCCAATAATCTAATAAGTCATGCCGGTATATGGCTCATAACAGATCGAGAAACTACTGATAACACTTATCAGTAAATCTCAGCAGCCCTGGCTAGGAACTTCCTGTTATAGCCAATCGTACATGGTGCAACATCAACCCCTAATACCGGGGGAGACGAAACCCCTCCTATCGCTCATTGCCTCCATGTGCCTCGGTACTGTACCCAAAATCCACCTGTTTGCAGACTCAATAGAGCCGTGGTAGGGTGGAGATCAAAGTACAGTGGGAGGCACACAAGACTCTATGACGATCTCGGGTCTACAGACTAACATGTACCAGTGTCACCCGAGAACTGCTATCCGACGATAGATATAATACCACATAGGAGTTCTCGGCGAGTCCGTTCAGTATACCCAGTCTCACTAAGCACCCGTATACGGTCTTTTGTGTCACCACACCAATGGATATGGGATCATCCATCGCCCATCATATGGGAAAAGCAACGTATACGCTAGTATACTCTGGTGATATCGATGCCCCGTCTCGACACACCCACGACTAGGAACATTTCAAGGATATGCTCATAGACTACACATGTCCCACTAGTATGATCCGCATCATAATCTCCGTAGTCCTGCATATCCTAAGGGCTATATCAACATGTACCAAATGAATGAAAGCAAGATCAAATGAACATGTCAAGATAAAAGGTGCAATCAGATAGCATACTATCATGTCGAGCAAGAATGTCCCCTGAATACACACACACACATACACACACACACATACCGGTACATACACTATCATATAATGGCCTCTATGGCATACATATATCCAACAAGCTTTGCAGCTTGTACCCAAGCGACCTCTGGCACTTGCGCTGCTGCCAGGTCATTTTCAATACTTTGAGCTCATTCATCAGCTTCTAAAGGGCTCTCTTTTCCTGAGAACTGCTTAGGGCGTAAGGCCCTGAATTGCTTCACCCCAGATGCTTCTGCCTCGGGACGGTTCATCAAGATAGCAGTCTGCCGCTGCTGTCCTTCCAGGAGGCTGCAGATCGCCTCAAGCAAAATCGTCTGCTCATTGATCGGAGCAGCGACGGAAGGTGTAATTAGTAGTGGTGGCGGAGTGTTGTTGAGGTTGGTGCTGGTGTTGTTTGAGGAATCCATAACCTTGAAAGAAAATTTTGGGTTAGGACAGATTCAAAATATATGAAATCGAAAGATTCAAGGAATATGAATTGTAAAGAATGTTTAAGTTGCTAGTTCTTGTGTTATATTGCTTAGGTTGTTCACACAGAACTGACCTGCGTGTCCATACAGTGCTGACCTGCATGGGCCACTAATAAAATCTTTCACGCCCTGCTTCCCAATATACGGGCAGAGAACGCGACGAGGCCGCTACGTATTTACTCAGAAGTAAACACGCTAAGAGTATCTAAGCAATATAAAATAAAATACACAAGAGACAAAATGTAAATGAACAACAACTTTATTTATTAACATTCCTTTTTTACAATACAATGAAAAGTAAATACATGGAATGGAAGCAATGACTAAACAGTGGCATAACAGAAATGAAAATGGAATAAGTACAAGTGGCTACAGCTCTTGGTCTTCGGTGTACTGCTCAGGGGCCTGCTCCAAATGCTCCTGAATGGTCTCGTACTCCTCAGTGTTGGGTCTTCCTGACAACATTCCAAAGAAGAAGAGAAATAGGAATTTCGTCAGCGAACAATCGCTCGGTAAGTCCCAAAGATGGGGGAGAAGTAGAATAGACAGAGAGAGATGGTACAATTTTATAATTTTTTATTATAATGTTAGCGCAGTTGTTTGTAGCTTGGTACAGAAAATGCCAGTGTATACGAGAGGGGTCCCACTTACACCGGAAACTTTGGTAACACGTAATACAAGGCTCCGTCAATAATACCATGGAACAACGGCATGGATGTAATGACGTCTTAAGTGACCACCTCGTGCCACCTTTAACATGTTCCGTACCAATCTAGCCCTTTATAACCCCGTAGTGTTTATGTATTGATTGTATTGATGGTATGGATCGTATTGTCTTATCTTGTATTATAATTTGTATAGATGGATGACTTGCCAGAACCATGATATCAGTAAATGGAATGGATATAATGGATGAACATGTAAATAGAATATATCCATGGTTCGGTTCGGTCAATACAGATTGATATAGATTGTATAGACGGATTCATGTTGATTGTAGTTTTATACTTGAATCACATTCAAGTCAGATTGATTAGATTGAGACTCGGTCTGAGTTAGACACTTTTAAGAAGAACTTGTAATCCTGATTGTTTTGATGTTATCAGTAACTGCTGCACATGGACGGCAAGATTTGTGTCTTTTTCCAAGACAATTGCCGTATTGATAACACCGTTTGTTAGGTTGTCTACCTTAGATAGGCAAGCACCCATATCTCTGGCTCCCTGAGGCTCAAGAGACTGGTCCCGCCTAAACCTATGTTTACTATGGTCCTTATTGTAATTTAGTATAACTTGAGGGGATTTTATGTAAAATAAGTTTTGGCATAATTTCAAAATACACCTCAATTATTTAATTATCGTCTTTAGAGTTTTCATAGATGTATATTTTATAGAAGTGAAATTTCTAGTGATTAAAACCTAATTTCATAATATATGGTATTTATTTGTAATATGGATATTGTTTTGAATTATCATAGTAGTTTCATGTAATATCTGAATTCTTTTCTTGGGTTTTGGAAACATGGAATATTATAAATATATAAAATAAATATTTTGGTAATAGTTATATATATATATATATATATATATATTTAATAAAAATAATTTTATTTATTTTCTTGTAAAAATCTCATTTTCTAAAGAAAAATGTATAAAAATTCCATCGAGACCGAATGCTCCTTGCGAAGGTCTGCATCTCGCTCTACTAAGCCCGAGATCGTGCGATAATCCGCACCATCCCGAACGGGGTCCCCAAAAGTAGGTTGTAGAGGCGCATTTGCATGGAAAGTTAAGTATGCTTTTTAAAGAAAATGGTTTTATAAGTTAAAGGTATTTATTTGTAAAGTCGTATTTTCTGTATTCTATTGTCCCAAAATCAATGGTGCTATGATAGAGATGTGTGTTGTGATGAGATAGGTCATTACTTCATGAACTATCTAAAGGTATAGCAAGGAATAAGGTTTCAATGTCGAAATGAATAGTACGTGGTTTTTGTATGTAAAAATGCGATAGTTGTCACAAAAATGATTATTTTGATGTGAAACTTGTTTTGTTAAGTTTTTTAATGTTTGTTAAGAAATATGTGAGAATATGAAGTTATCTTGATTAAGAAAGATATAGTTTTTAAAGAAAGCCGAATTGGAAGTCGGACTAACTCCGCTTCTGTTGGGTTTTTAAAAATGATACTTTTTAAAGATGAAGATGAGAGGGGGAAATGGGACTTACTGGCTTAGGGTCAAGAGGGGAGAGGGGGTCCTAGAAAGAGCTTCAGGGCATCGTTGTGTCGTCGGAAACTCCTCGTATTGTCGCCGGAACTTCGTCGGAGTTTCGCCATTTACTAACTCCACTTGCACAATATAGAGGCTTGAGAATTCTTGAGAGTTTTGGTAGGGGTTTGTGAGTGGGTAGGGGTGATACGAGGGGTGGTATTAATAGGAAAAACTAAGTTTTAGTGTAGTGAATGGGTGTATTAAAATTTGTAATAACATAGGTTTAAATGTGAATTTTATTGTGCTCTGTAAATATGCAGAGAAAAAAAATAATACTGGAGTTATAGAGGGAGTCCAAGGGTCTAGGGCAAAAGAAAAAAATTTGGGTTTGGGCCATGTTGGACCGGCAGCGCCGGCCGAATAGTAAATCTCGTCGGTCCATTCATGGAGGTGGGGGCTCGGATTGGGGCCACGTATCCATGACGCTTCAACTAGCCTATTTAACATGTTTGATTATTCTGTAACTTATCCTATTACATGTGTTGCACATGTAGACTCTTGGACTTCTAAAAGGTTTAAAAGAATTTAAAATAAAAAGATATTGTGGCTAATGAGATTTGAGCTCTGGTGCTATGGCTCAACAGTGCAACCAATGAGCTACAAGCTCCTTCTTGCTGTTCAAAAGCAAATCAAACTTATAACTCGTGCTCAGGCTTAGGTGACCCTTTCTGTATTTTGAAAAAAATTCAGTACAGAAAGTTAGGGTTGTTACACTTGGGCTTCCAAAAGATTAAAAGAAAATTAAATAAAAATATAATGTGGCTGGGGGATTCAATCACAGGGGCTATGTCACAGCGGTGCAAGGCTTTACCAATGAGCTAAAAGTACTTTCTTGCTATTCAAAAGTAAAACAAGTTCTTATAGCATACACATGATTGAAAATACCCCAATTGTACATTAACTTTTAAACAATTTTCTGTACATTGAAATTGGAGTTGTTACATGTACGAAGAGGCATTCCGGTAAACAAACAAGGGGTTGTACCTATGAAGAAACCTTTTGTATTAGATCAGAAAAGGGCTACGTTTTGTGACTTCTGCCGTCTACCCGGACACACGCAGAAAAAGTGTTGAAAGAGGCTCGGACTTTGTTTAGTTTGTGGATCCATTAGTGCATGCCTTTCGAAGCTAGAAGCGAGAGAAGATATTCAAAAACCACCGCAGAAGCAGACTTATGGGCAGAAGCAGATCACTCAGAGGCCTAATCATAGACGAGCCTTCACCTTTACGGCCAAGAAGTCCAAGGCGTCAGACGATGTCGTTTCAGGTATCCTACTTGTTTATAGTTTTCCCGCATTGGCATTATTCGATTCTGGTGCATCACATTGTTTTATGTCATCCAAATTTATCAGTGCACACTCTATCCCATACACGGCCCTGCTTGGTTGCTGGGACATACACACTGGGAATAAAAGAATTATATCTAGTAGTGAGTGCAAGGGTTGCTGGATTGTTATTTGCGGACGGGAGTTATTCACGTATTTCTTGGTGATTGATACTGACACCTATGATGTTGTCTTGGGAATGGATTTTCTTGGCATTTTCCACGCTCATATTGATTGTAGGGCCAAGTAAGTGATTTTCCAGATTCCCAGACATCCGGAGTTCATATTCTTGGGAGGTAGAAGATCTATCGCACCAGTCGAATTTAGGGCTAGGCCGAAAAGTGTCGTTCTTTCGTTGATGGAAGTAAACAAGGAAGAAGAACCGATAGTAGTTCGGGATTTTATGGATGTGTTCGAGGACATCTCGGGTTTACCGCTAAAACGAGATGTAGAGTTCGCGATTGATCTTATTCCTGAAGCAACGCCGATTTCAAAGGCTTATTATCCAATGGCACTGGTGGAACTGGAAGAGGTAAAGAAATAAGTCACTGAATTACTAGAGAAGGGTTGGATTCGCAGCAGTGGTTCACCATGGAGAGCTCCAGTTCTTCTAGTCAAGAAGAAGGATGGCACGCGAAGAATGTGTATCGATTATCGAGAATTAAATTAGGTGACTATTAAGAATAAGTACCCAATCGCTCGCATAGGCGAATTATTCGATCAACTCAGTGGCGCGAGGGTATTCTCGAAATTGGATTTGTGATCTGGGTATCATCAAGTTCGGGTGAAAGCATAAGACATTTGAAAGACGTCGTTCCGAACTCGATATGGGCATTACGAGTACTTAGTGATACCATTGGAGTTACTGATGCACCGGCAATATTTATGAACTTGATGAATCGGATCTTTTCACCATTTCTAGATCAGTTCGTGGTTGTTTTCATTGATAATATTCTGGTCTATTCGAGAAGAAAAGAAGAGCATGAAGAACACATGAGAATAGCACTGCAAACGTTGAGACAAGAAAATTTATATGCTAAGATGAGCAAATGCAAGTTTTGGCTCGAAGAAGTGAAGTTCTTGGGTCATGTTGTGTCTGGAGATGGAATTGTCGTTGACCCCGAAAAGATTGCAGTTGTTCATGATTGGCTAATTCCAAAGAATGTAGGAGAGATCAGAAGTTTCCTTAGGCTTGCAGGGTATTATGGTAGGTTTGTGGAGAATTTCGCTCGAATAGCAAAACCATTGACTAAGCTAACACGAAAGGAGATACAGTTCGTATAGACTGAGAAGTGTGCGTCGGTTTTTGAAGCGCTAAAGCAGAGATTGACCACCGCTCCTATTCTAATAGTGTCAAATGGTTCCGGAAGACTATTTATTCACAGCGACGCATCTGGAAAAGGTTTGGAATGTGTTTTAATGCAACGTGGAAAGGTCATAGCATATGTGTCGAGATAATTGAAAACTCATGAGAAGAACTACCCAACTCATGATTTAGAGCTAGCAGCAGTGATTTTTGCTCTGAAGATTTGGAGACACTAGTTATTGGGAGAAAGGGTAGAAGTATTTACCGATTACAAGAGCCTAAAATATCTGTTCACACAGAAAGAGCTCAACATGAGGCAGCGTAGATGGTTAGAGCTGCTGGATGACTATGATCTTATCTAAAGTACCATCCAGGAAAAGTTAATGTAGTGCCGGATGCTTTAAGTTGGTTGCCAGCAATACGGATGTTAACTGCACGGAAGGAGATTATAGCTGATCTTCAGAGGTTTGAATTGGAGATTGTACTACCAAATTCTTCGGGACAGTTGATACAGTTGCAAGTACAGTCATCCTTGATCGATAATATTAAGGCAGCACAGTCGCATGATCTAAGATTGCAAAAGTTTCTAGGACAAGTAGAAGCGGGATTTCGAACAGATTTGTTGATTCTGAAAATGGTTCGTTACGATATGGAAGTCGTTTATGTATGCCTAAAGGAGATGTTCATGAAGAAGTCATGAATAAGACTCATAGTTCTGCGTATTCGGTACATCCGGGAGGCACAAAGATGTATAGAGATCTGCGGCAACATTTCTGGTAGGAAGGTATGATAAGGGAGATTTCTCGCTACGTATCGAAGTGCTTGGTATATCAGCAAATTAAGGCTGAACATCAAAGGGTAACAGGTTTATTTCAACCACTTTCGATTCCTCAATCAAAGTGGGAACATATAACCATGGATTTCGTGACAGCCTTACCACGTAGTCCAAAGAGCAATAATGCAGTTTGGGTGATTGTCAATCGATTGACCAAAGCAGCTCATTTCATACCATTTCGAATTGGTCAGTCGATGGAGGCTTTGGCAGAGCGGTATATGCAGGAGATTGTGAGATTGCATGGAGTACCCTTGAGTATCGTTTTTTATCGTGATATTCGGTTCATATCACACTTTTGGAGGAGTCTACTGGAAAGTTTAGGAACTCGCTTGAAGTTTAGCATGGCCTATCATCCTCAAAAAGATAGTCAGTCTGAAAGAACGATCCAAACTCTTGAAAATATGATGAGAGCATGCATGTTAGATTTCAAGGGTTCGTGGGAGGATCATTTACACTTAGTGGAGTTTTCATACAACAACAGTTTTCAGGCGACTATATAGATGGCTCCATTCAAAGCATTGTACAGTCGTAAGTGTCGCTCGCCTGTCTGTTGGGACGATATTGGAGAAAGAAGATTGTTAGGACCAGATCTCATTGTGCAAACTGTGGAGAAATTTAACTTGATCCGTAATCATATAAAGGTGGCACAGGATCGACAGAAAAGTTGGGATGATACTGGAAGAAGGCCTTTGAAGTTCGTTGTTGGTGATCTTGTATTCCTGAAGATATCACCGACTAGAGGAGTAATCCGATATGGTAGTCGAAGCAATCTTAGTCCTCGATTCACGGGGCCTTTCAATACCATCGAGCGTGTAGGAGAAACAGCTTATCGATTGGCTCCACCACCATCCTTGGCGGGTGTTCATGACATGTTTCATGTGTCTCAACTTCGCAAGTATGTTCGAGATGAGACGCACATCCTAGATCACTCGGAACTGACTGTAAGAGAAATTTAACTTATGAAGAGCGACCAATGGCTATTTTAGATCGACGAGAAAAGTTTCTCAAGAATAAAGTAATCCCACTAGTACTCGTTTCATGGGGAAAACGTTCGCACGGAGAATCTACTTGGGAACGTGAAGATAAGATTAGACAAAAGTTTCCACACCTCTTTTCTTAGATCCGTATCTTCCTGTCTTTTTCCTGTTCCGTGAATTTCGAGGACGAAATTCTTTTATAGTTGGGTATAATGCAACACCCTAGTACTTTTATACAATATAATTTGATATTTTAAATCTTGTTTTGAAATTCTTTTATTTTGGCTTTTGGGTTGCGAATGATTCAAGTAGTAGTAGTTGTTATCCGATCCGACCCGCATGTTTAAAACCCGATATGGTGCAAGATTATATCCATTATTTACTAGTACGGTGTATCTACATGAATCTAGTATTATATATACTTTATATATGTTTAAATCTTTACATATCCATTTATAGTACAAGTTATATATAAATAATATATTTTTGCTACCTAACTTTGCATGGCATATCATCACATATCTGATTGTTGTTCTTATCTATTATATTCATATCCTAAAATATAAACAACAAAATATTTAGAAATCTTTACTTATAATTATTTAAATTTTATTTGGGGGTATATGTATTTAATAATATATTGTTGCATTATGGCTAAAATCCTTACATATTTATTTTATATTTAAAAACTATATTTTTTGACTTAATTCGGGTAATATTTGGAGTTATTTGATATTATCTGTAAAATCCTATATAATATATAAAATATATTCCTTAATATATACCTATACCCTATATATATAACTGATATATATACATATATAAATATATATATATATATTATTAATAAAATTATTTTTCATATAAACTCTCTCTCTTCCCCGTTTCCATCTCTCCTCTCATTCTCTTTCTTTCTCACGCCCGAGCCATAACTCGTGCCGTCCCTTCTCATCGTTGTCACCACCTCTTCTCTCACCTCCTCAACATCCCCACCATCTTCATCACCTCCTTCCTCCTTCCACGAGACTGTACCCAAGCCGACTACACAACCGGGAACCCATCGTCGTCACCTCCTTCATCTTTTCCGTCTGCGTCGACGCCTGAACCCGATCACCACCATGATCCTCAACACCTCCCTCTCATCCTCACCGCACCCATCACCTCACCGTCTTCTTGGATTTCTCTCTCGACCACCTCACCTCCCTCGTCGTCGCCAGCGCCCGATCCTCTTCACCTCGTCGTCGTCCTCAACAGACAACCATCGCCCCCATCTCCAACCCTGCACCTCACCGAGACCTCACCAACGCCTCATTGCCGTCAAGCTCTCATCTTCGACAGCCCCGACATCGTTTTCTTCTTCTCTTCTCTTTTCTTGTTTCACCAGAGTTGGTCACCATCGTCGACGACCCAGACGACCCCAGTCACCATCCTCGTTTTCTCCAGTCCCCACTTCTCACAGTTGCTAACTTCAGGCCAAGTTTTGCTTACGTCGGGCTTTGCATCGTGTCTTTGTTTGGTGTTCAGAACGTGATATCCGTATTTTCGTCGTGATTTTTCGATCAGACAAGTTTCTAAACTTGCGACATGCTACATTACATATTCCAATATATAGTTATTTATTAGTATGCGTATGTTAATAGTTAGCAAGTTATTTGCAATTTACAAATTTTACAATATGAATCCGTAATTATATAATTAACATCTTTATCTAGTTGCATGCTAGATCATTATAATATTATTATAATTTTCACTGCAGTTATGTATCCTTTATATAGACTACAGTATACCTTGTAACAAACGTAAAATGTTATTATAAATAGGTATACATATATATATATATATATATATGAATAGATTAATTATACCTTATACCATAGATAATATGCATTAGTCATTTCTACAGTATTTAGATAATTGGTTACTGTTGTCCATCTAGTATTCTTTCTGTTAATACACACTGCCTGATATGTTCACGACTCATTACCAGACCTGATACTTGGATTATTACTAATGCCGACAATCCCGACTTGTTGTCCTGCTGGACATGACTTGTTATCTAGATAGACAAGACATGTACCTGCTTGATGATTAGTTTTAGAGATATTTAGTTTATTTTATTTCCGTAGTTTAAATTTATCGATATGATCCCATAAGGGACGTGATTCAGATATTATTCTTTATTGGATTTTTATTCGTTTCCACTATATATATTTCTTGACTTTTATCTACTGTGGCAGATGGACATGTGTTAGTTAGATTTCATTTACTGTTCTTGATATCTGATTGACAGCCGTAACGTGACTATGGAGGGATCATTCCTAACCATAGGTAGCACGGTTGGCTCTGTCACGTGCTGTATTCATGTATTTTGGGAAGCGGGGCATGACAACGGAGCTGGGTAATTTGATTAAACAAGGTAGTATACGGACTCGGATATTACTCGATCAGATCCGGAAAAGTGGAACAGTACATTTTAGTTTCCCCAACTGTTGTTCCGTGGTACAAAGGAATAATCTCGAGAACTCGGAACCCTTGTCTAACAAACTAAACGAATATATTACTTCTAGTTACCTTACACGGTATACTATACATTACCTGATGTCCACAACACATACATCATATCTTTATACACATATGAAATCTTATTCTCTTTACCATTACTTTCTGTTGAGAAAATTCTACCCGGGTGTAACTCGCTGACGGACTTCCTTTTCCTTTCTCTATTCCTGAAACGTCCAATAGATGAGGACGGGGTTGATGAAGAAGGGAACGATGGAGTGGAGCGCACTAATGAGACTACGCGGGGTTGACGCAAGATTATTAGGATAGCTCTTATATTGACCACCTGTTTAGGGCTTACTTTCTTTCATCAATGTAATCAAACTATTTAGTTTACTTTCAGTACTTTGGGATGTAATAATTCTAGTTAATGGAAATACACGATTCTGCTTTTATTTTTCTATTTTGGTTCATAGCCTGCATGTTATTTATACATTTAACATAACTGTATCGAGAAAAACCTTCTTCGACACATTAGATTGCGGTCCTTGGCACGTCACCGTTTCTGTACTCTTGGGAAGCGAGGCATGACAAAAGTGAAAAATCGAATGCAAAATAAGTCAAAAAAATCATTGAAAACTCATTATAGATTGGTCTTATTTATAGAAAACAATAAATTGGCAATTGGGGAAGTTAAAATAACTGTTCGTAATTTTTAAGACCATTGTTGGCGGTTACTAGCCGTTGAAAATGGTTTATATGCCAAAATTTAAAATTTTGAAAAATAGTCAACTGCTAGGAATGTCCTATGGGACATCCCTAAGAACGTCTCATGTCTGATATCAGACACGGTGGCTTAAGGTTTTTGTAAATTTGAAATTTGAGTTTTAGGTTTTGTGAAAAACAGATTTATAGAATGAATAGGAAATTAGAAAATAGAAAGAGTTTTGGTAGGGCATTAGTATATGAGTGATTTTTTATGGTTCTTAACTGAGAATAGTTGTTCTAAATGTTATTTCCATTTAAATTTAGGGTTTTGATAAAGTTGTTATAGATTCATGTTTAAATTGTGTTTTACTAGATTTTTTTGCATGCCTCCTTCTAAGAAAACAATAATTCTTAATTGCTGAATGAAACAAATTATTGGAATGCCTCAAATTAATTTTAAATTTATTTGTGTTACACATTGACTATGCATATAGAAGATCTTTTTAGTTACTGAATACAAATTTATAGAAACATGTGATTTAGAATTCTATTTTCATGAGAATCCCAACCCCCTAAATTATCCGTTTACTCAAAAAAATTAGATTCCAAACTTTCAGGATCATCTTGAAAACTCTTAATTGAATTTTACACCTTTAAACAAGTTTTAGATTCATCACTGGCTAAGTTTACTTAATACGTTCTCGCTTATCATTTTTCTAAAAGAAATAGTGACTTATAAGAATCAATATATTTTGCAACTTCATGCCTTCATAACCAATGGGTATCATTTTATTATGTTTAGTTTATATGGGTTATATTATCAGGTATCTGGAAAGGATCTTACTTGTGCATCTCTACAATCAGATCTTGATGTATACTGCATATTTTATTGTTATCGAGAAATTTATCCAACTCTGAATAGATTGTGAAAGCGATGTTCAGGACAACGATTGGATAGATGATGCATGCTTGTTCAGATGATTGTTTGTATAATATCATACATAGAAATATGAAGAAAAATGCATGATGGGACAGATGAAGCTATGCATTTCCAATTCACCATAATTGCATTCTCTGGCTTCACGGTTGAAGTACGTTTGGTTGTCTTCTTTATCACTAGACAACATCAAGGATTATATTTTCCAAATATTTTTATTAAATTTACTCAAATTACGATGCAATTAAGTTAGTCAAATCATATATTTGTCAAAATATACCTTATTGAAAACCGTTCATATGCAAAGTGCAATAATGATATGAGCTGTAAATGCATATATTTCATCCATCCAATCATGCATTTTTTCTTGCCTATTTATACATGATATGACATCGAAATAGTCATTTAGACTAAAGCATAAATCGACTTTGTTTTTTTCTTTTTAACGGAGAATGCATTAATTGTTTTTATCCCATTGTTCCCTTATCACCTCATGTAGTTGAAAGAAGTTGATTGCAAAATCCACCACTTGGTTGCTATGGCAAATAATACTTGCTTCTCTGGAATAAGATTTTGATGTATACTGCAAATTTAATTGCTATCGAGAAATCTTTCCAACTCCGAATAGATTGTGAAAGCGATGTTCGAGACAACGATTAGATAGATAATGCATGATTGGAAAGATAATTGTTTGTACAATATTATATATAGAAATATGAAGAAAAATGCATGATGGGACAGATGAAGTTATGCATCAAAGATTATCTTCTCTAAATATTTTTATTTAATTCTCTAAATATTATATATAGAAATATGAAGAAAAATTCACGGTTGAAGTACATTTGATTCTCTTCTTTATCACTAGGCAATATCAAAGATTATCTTCTCTAAATATTTTTATTTAATTTTCTCAAATTACGAAGCTATCAAATCAGTCAAATCATACATTTGTCAAAATATACTTTATTGAAAACCGTTTATATGCAGAGTGTAATAATGATATGAGCTGTAAATGCATGTATTTCATCCGTCTAATCATGCATTTTTTTTTTATTATACATGATATGACATCGAAAATAGTCGTTTAGACTAGAGCATATCTCAGCTTTTTTTTCTCTTTTTAACGGAAAATGCATTAATTCTTCATGCCTATTTATATCTTATTGAAAACCGTCCTCAACATAGAGAGCTTATCATAAGTATAGCAAATACAACTAATGCATAGAGAAAACACATAAGTGTTGGATAAAAAGTTGTTGAGACTATCCATACTTTATTTTTCGATTTATAAGATATAAGATAAAAATATTACATGTTAGAGAGTTCATATAAATCATAAACCGGATATCATAATATTATAAGTTGATATAATTTTTATGACTTACCTAGAAAGTTATTTTTAAAAAACTCAATTTTTTCAAAGATTCCTATTAATAAATACAATCAACCTTTTCTGTGACATAGTTATACTTCTATCTATATATATAGGAGGTGATTTTACTTATTGCCACTTCAACAACTCAACGGATGTTATTGTACGTCAATTTTGATTATACTTAAATAAAATTTAAAGTTTTTCTTTATTTTTTACTCGACTGTCTTCTTACTCGATTATGTCTATATGCTAAAGTTTGAAATAAAGAGTTTAAAATTCTCTTAAGTTTCATAAAAAAAATATCTCACTGATTTTTTATGCATATATTTTGCTTTTAGAGTTCAATTTTGATATTATAAAAGCATTATGCTTATTTAAATGTTTTTATTTAAATTCATGTATGGTACTCTGTGTTATCTGTCTATATCGTTCATTTAATTTTTTTGAAATAATATTTGTTTCCCCCAATCAGAGTAAAGCTCTGTTTGAATTTCAAAATTCAAAAGGTGAAGCAACGCTTCAGATCTCTTGCGCTGCGCGCAGAGCGCCACATGTCAAAAGCAGACACGCCAGCGCAAGAAGCGCTGCGCCCAAGGCTGCGCGCCACGTGTCAGCGCAGGTGCGCTGCGCTCTGCGCTGCGCGACACGTGTCAAGCGCAGGTGCGCTGGCGCCAATTGCGCCAGCACTGAAATTTAAATAATAAATTATTTAATTAATCAGAATTAAAATTCTAGAAAGATCTTTTCAACCTTATTAAAATAAGAAGATTATCTTCTGTAAAACAGAGGCCTTAGGATCAAAGATCCAACGGTGGGGAAATATCCCCAGATCAATCAGAGAAAGATCTATGTAACTAACTCAACAAACCAATTGGCCCTATATAAAGGCCCCCAGACTCCAAGTCTCACATATACACATATACAGAAAAGAGAGAACTCTTTGAAAAAATTAAAAAGGCAAGCCTTTGAAGAAAGAAGATCATCTTCTTCAAGGTAAAGAATTTGATTCTTGAAGAACAGAAATGAAACCATCTCATTAAAAAAGAAGAATTTCTTCTAAAAAGATTAAAGATCTAAGAACAAGATCAAGATCTTCAATAAAAAGAAAAAAGATCATAAGGATCTAATCACAAAAACAATAAAGAAGTAATTTACTTCACCCCTAGATCTTTTGATCTATATAAAGGCACAGCCTTTTGATGAACCATTAGTTCTTGAATCTTTAGGTAGAACCTCTTTAGAACAAGAGAAACTTGTTTTTTTGATCTGAATTGGATCAAATTACGCTCTGCGCTATTGTACAGTGCCTTGCACTCTTAAATGCGCCTTTGCGCTCCTTGGATTGACGCAAGTCACCAGAACACGCCACGTGTCAACCACAGAATGATCTGCGCTTTGCGCTTCTAAAACAGAGCACTGCGCTCTTGGATTGGCGCAACTCACCAGAGCGCGCCACGTGTCAGCAGCGCACTGCACTAACAGACTTGCGCTCAGCAGAGCGTGACACGTGCCACCTCCACATGCGCTGGCGCCTTGCGCTCTTTAATTAGCGCAAAGTGCCTGACAAGCCACGTGGCGCACTGTCAGACCACTAAATGTTGTGCAAGAGCAGAGCCCAATTAAAAAGTCTAACAGACCAATTTAAATGCTGTGCATTATTTAAAAAAAGGGCAGAGCCTAAGTAAAGGCCTAACATGACAAATTTAAATGCTATGCATTTAATTAAAAAAGCTCAATGTTGTGCATTGTTTAAAAGGGCAGAGCCCAAGCAAAAGCCTAATGGGCAGAACATGAACAGATGTTAAACATTTTCAAATGGACTTAGCCCAATTCTGGCCATAAGTCCTCAATATAAATTGAACTGAGCACGACTGCTCTCCCAATCAATTTACACCCGGTTTGAGGGTACATCTCTTTACTCCTCTGGCATCCGTCGTTGTAATCCATCAACGTCGTCAGAGAGGTGACGGGTCCCGACAACCACACACTGCTACGGACTGTGGGGTCCTTAAACTCATGGACTATGATGTCCTTAACCTTGACCGTGACGTCTTAAAACTAATGCCGGACTATGATGTCCTTAACCTTGACCGTGATGTCTTAAAACTAACACCGGACTGTGAGGTCTTTTAACTCACGGACTATGATGTCCTTAACCTTGACCGCGATGTCTTAAAACTAACATTGGACCGCAATGTCCTTAAACTACCTATCGGCCGCAATGTCACTAAACTAAACAATAGAGCCCCCAATTGCTCTCTTGTCGGATCTAAACGATCCCGTTAAGTCGATCTTAGTCTAAAATTAGACTAACGTGTCCTTAACGAACGTTTAAGTCGATCTTAGCCTCAAATAAGGCTAACGTATCCTTAAACACACCCCTAAACCCAAATCTAAGAAAGATACGGATTTTGACTAATTCACGTCCTACGGGCGACAACACAAATTAGTCTCCGTATACAATCCACGGGCAACCGAACACAAAAAAAACACCCACGACACGAAGTGACCATCTGGAGAAGGAGAATTTGTTACCGCAATGCGGTAGCGTAATTAACTGCAGGGGCTTGCGCCTGCAGGGAAGAGCGTCCCCACAATCAAAAACCCCTCAAACGAGGGGGAATCTGACGAAGTCTGCTACATCGGACGCATTCATTTAAACCTTCGATATATGGTGCCATAAATCAACTTGGCATCTTCGGAGAGGTGGACGGATAGCACCAATTAGCATCTGTCCCGAATTTCAGGCAAAGACGCCCGCCGCGTCTCTGCCGCGTCTTTCGGAGGGGAACAATATTCATTTTGATATTTTTTGTTATTTGCTTATACAACTCATTTTATTTTTTTGAGATAACAATATTTACTTACTTAGGTATACCTGCTGAAACGAAGAAGAAGAATAAATCAATACAATATATATATATATATATATATTGATGAAATAACTATATAATAAATGATTTCAATTACATAGTAGTATTTAAAACTAGTTTAATGGAATATTAATACAATTGTGTGAATTCAAATAAATAATTAGTATTGCATAGAATGGATCTAACCATGGGGCTCCCTGGAATTTCATGTTCATCAACTGGAAATGTAAGTTCTGTTCCATATATAAAATTGTATAACGATAGAGTATGATGAACAATTCATGTATTATTCTATAATTTTCTAATACTATTTTATAAAAATCATGAAATATTTTAAGTTCAATTTTATTCTATTAAAATTTCCATCAGAATGAAAAAAAATTAATAACAAAATAAATCTTAACTATATATAACTCCAAATTTTTAATTTCATGGTGAGTATAAGGATATACTTAAAATGCAATTGGAATTGTGCATTGCAAGAGGATATAATGCTAAATAGACAGTGGGAATTGATATTGTCAATTTTAGTATATTATGCTTTATGTTTCGTGATTTTATAACCAATGGACATCATCCAGTTGGGTTTAGTTTAGGTGGGATATGCTATCAGTTATCTGAAAATCATAGTTATGTTTCTTTACGATCGGATCTTGATATTTTCTGCATGTTTTATTACTATCGAGGAACCCGTCTGGACCGAATATATCGTGAAAGTGATGTTCGCAAGAATGACCACCATTGCACGTTTATCACTCCGTCTTATGATGTGTTCGAGCATGCAATAATTGTCGCTTCTTTAATGCGTGGAGATTATCCTTGATGTAAAAGTACTTTGCTATGTATAATGAAATTTTAAAATTAAGATGTAATATCATCGCAAAATTTAAGTGATATTTATCTTTCATTTTTCATCATGTCAATTATAGGTCATTTTTATACAATTTACGTAAACATTAGTTATATGAATATTTTATAAATCCTTACAATCGTTATACTTATGATACCTTACTTGCTATATAATATTTGTTGTTAATAAGAAATTGGAAATAATAAGTCTAAAAGAAAATAAAAACCAGTCAGTCAAACGATATATATTCATTTATTCTAAATGTTAAGTTATATACTGAATGGAAAATATAATATTGATTGGACAGATGATTGTTTGTACAATATCATATATAGATATATGAAGAAAAATGAATGTTGGGATAGATGAAGCCGGCATTTCTAATTCACCGTAATTGCATTCTTTATTTTCGCGGTTGAAGCACATTTGATTGTCTTCTCTACCATTAGACAACATCAAGTATTATCTTTTCCAAATATTTTTATATGATTTACTCAAGTTACGATGCTATCAAATCACTTAAATCATACATTTACCAGAATATACTTTATTGAGAATCTTTCACATGCAGAGTGCAATTATAATATGATATACAAATGTATATACTTCATCTGTCCAATCATGCATTTTTTACATCCCTATTTATATATGATACGACATCAAAATGAAGAAAAATGTATGATGTGACACATAAAGCAGCATTTCCAATTCACCCTAATTGCATTCCCTACTTTCACGGCTGAAGAAATTTTTGTTGTCTTCTCTTCCACTAGACGACATCAAGTATTGTCTTTTCAAAATATTTTTATTTAATTTACTCAACTTACGATACTATCAAATCAGTCAAATCATAATTTTTCAGAATATGCTTTATTGATTATCTTTCATATGCATAATGCAATTATAATATGAGCTATAAATGCATATATTTCATCCATCCAATCATGTGTTTTTTCTTCATACTTATTTATATATGATATGATATCACAATGAAGAAAAATGCATGATGGGACACATGAAGTTATACATTTCCAATTTATCATATTCGCTGTTTTCTAATATTAAACATCAAACTGACTTGGTGACTCTTACTCCTACCAAGATAATTACCATATTGAACTTACACACACACACACACAAATCATGATCATGCATTTTCTCACAAACACTTGTACCTGACTATTTCAAGTACTCAAGTTGTCCATGATGAAGCTCAAAGCTTAGTCCATCGGTAATGAAGAGAGGCCATAAAAAAAAAAAGCAAGACGTCAATCGTGACCTCTCTCCCACAAGACATGCTCATCGAAATAGCCATGCAAGTCGTCTCCAAGTTCTCGACTCCTCTCAATGATATTAAAAGCCTACGTGCAACGTAAGCATTTTTTACTTTTTATAATTTTAGAACCAACATATGAATTATCTAATGTTGTTTTGTATGCATTTTAGATGTAAGAGTTTTTATCGGGCCTTCAAAGATAAGATGGTCGGGAGTTCAATCTCGGTGATTAAGGAGTACTTGAAAATGTATTGGTGGGAAAAGGGTGCATGTCAAACTCCGCTTCGAAACTGTGTAAATAGTGGCAATCTTGATACTAACTTCATTCTTGGACTGATAAATAATTTGATTTAATACATATCTTTCTATTTGTATTCTGTTATATATATATATAGAGAGAGAGAGAGAGAATAATGGAGAAAAGAGGCCATAGGAGGAAATTTCCTCCTATGGCGTGGAAAAAATACAACCTCCACCAATTTTTTCGACGATCGGCCCCCATCATCTTCATCGTTATCATCTAAGATGTGGGTACACCAAATTTCATGTGATTCTACAACTTTTTCACCGTTGATTTAGCAATGTAAGAAGTTCTATTGTCGGTAAACCGTTAATTTTGAACCCACTAAATCAACGGTGAAAAAGTTGTGGAATCACATGAAATTTGGTGTACGCACATCTTAGATGATAACGATGATGATGATGGGTGCCGATCGTCGGAAAAAATGGTGGAGGTTGTATTTTTTCCACGCCATAGGAGGGAATCCCCTCCTATAGCCTCTTTCCTCCATTAATCTCATATATATATATATATATATATATATATATATATATATATATATATTGTTTAATTCATCAATATTGGGTTTTTCTTTAAACCTACAGGAAGAGATATACAACTTAGAAAAAATACGACTTTGGACATGGAGCATCTCAAGACAGTGATGACCGGTGGCCACTTTGCAGCGGCATACGTGGTTGGGATCATACTATTTTTTTATGCATATACACGGGCACGCGCTATGGAAATCCTGAATAAAGTTTCTTGCTTGATCTTTTATGCGCTAGTCATGAAGTTAATGTTAGGTCCATGTTACCCACCCCGGTCCTTCCGGAGAGGCGGAATAGGTAAAACGAAAAACTTTCCTAACTAGGTAACATGGACCGTACAAGAAGGATCGTTGCTAAACAAGAACTAACAAATATTCTACAAGTTCCAACTACTATGTAGAATGGTTATACCTTGGTCTTGAACTCCTTCTCTTCTTGTTGTGGTTCTTCCTCTTACTTGCTCCTTGTAGTTGCTTGAACGGATCCTCATTGTCGTCTCCTCTTTGCCATAGATGGATCTATCCGAGGGTCTCGAAGTTGAGCTCCAATCTCAACCTAGAGATGACTAAGGTGTTTGGTTTGCTAAACCTAATACCTTAGATTGAGTAGAGAAGAGTGATGATGGTTTTATCTCAAAGGTTCATGATTTCCAACTCATGGAACACTTGAACCTTGAGAGAGGAAGAGGGATAGATTTTTTCATGAGAGAGAGAAGATGATAGAATGAGCTCTCATAATACAACCATCCTCACAAAAGTGAGAATAATGATAATAATAATAATAATTAAGTATGGTGATGGTTAGTTTCAATGACCATTATCATTTCATGTAATTATTTCATTTTGTAAACAACAAGCAAGTAAAAGTCATACCCATGAAATGATAGCCATGAAATGATGATGGTCAACAAGTCCAAAATGGTCAACCGGTCAACAAGTCAACAAAAGTCAAACTTTCAACTTAACCATGGCACAATAATACTTAATTAATATTATTAGTCATATATCATATTCTCATTAGGGTTTAGAGAAAAGTCAACGGTCAACAAGTCAATCAAAGCCAAATGGTCAACAACCCTAATGAGAATCCTCTGCCTCTGCCTCTGTCAACTGTGCATACACACCCGCATCCGTGCTCCAAGAAACACGAATACACTGAGACAAAACCAATCCCAAAACAATTACTAGGATCTGGCTTAAACCAAAGCCTGCTAGTAACAACTGTCCAGACACCAAACGTGTACAAGTGCGCGGATGTGAACGAACCCCGTTGCAAAACCATGCAACCTCTACTCTGTTTTGCCCAAAGGCGAGTAACCCTCTGTGTGGGACTCTAAAGGCTCGACACTACGCTGGCAGTGGGTTTAACCACAGGCCGCAAGCGGTACTAGCTGTACGTAACGGTCCCCAGGTAGATGCCGATAAGAAGACTGATGAGGTGAACCCATCGAACTCCTACTGAGCCTGAATGTGACAATCTCCGTACAGTCTGGTCTGTTCGTCTGAGAGTATCGCATGGCGGGCCTAGGGGCGGTAAACGTCAGTCCCCTAATAGCGGTACAAGTCGTGTCGGAGTGTAGCCCAAAACACCCTGAGAAACTACTGGTAACACTACCAGCAAATCTCGCTTGCCCTGGCCAGGGACGACTATGTGTAATGGCTCTCCTAGACACAGCGCGATATCAACCCCCAATACCGGGAAAGACGAATCCTGTCTAACCGTCACTGCCTCCAAGTGCTTCGGGACTGCACCCAACTACTACCTGTTTGCACGACTCAGTAGAGCCGTAGTAGGGTAGTAATCTAAGAACAGTGGGAACACACTCGAGGCGAAGTGACAGTGTCAAGTCAGCGGACTAAGCTGTACTCATGTCGCCTGGGAACTGTTAACTGACGATAGGTATAATACCAACCAACAGTTCCCGACGAGTCCTGTCCAGTGCACTCGTAACCTAACGAGTACCTGCATACTATCTCCAGTACGACGTACTGATGGCTGTAGGACAGACCATCTCCCCTGCTGGGAAGAGAAGCGTATGCACCAGTCTACTCTGGAGTATCGATGCCCTGTCTCGATAATCCTACGACCAGGGACCAAAATAAGGATGTGCTTATAGACTACCCAGCCCCCACTAGTGTGATCGCCATCACAACGCCGGTAGTCAAGCAAAGATCCTAAGGGCTCCATCAATATGTATTAGCGATATGTTAAAAGAAACATATACACATATTAAGATAGAAACAAACCAAGTAGCATACTACTATATCGAGCAAGACTGTCGTAAACCCGTATATATATCCCAAGCCTCCAAAATGTATTATACAAACTAGTACTATACAATAATGGCCTCTAGGGCATACATATCTAACAATCTCCCACTTGCACTAAAGGCCAGTAATTGGTGTACCGCATTCACAACGTCTGCACTAAGGACAGCTGCTGGCGTACCGCATACCCAATAGCTCAAAAGGTCGCTCGAACTGTGTTTGAGGGAGGGCCTTTGTGAATGGATCTGACGTGTTGTCTTTTGTGTCCACTCTCCGTACCTTGATCTTCTGGCGATCAATGATCTCCCTGATCAGGTGATACCGCCTTAAGATGTGTCTGGATTTCTGATGGGACCTTGGTTCCTTCGCTAAAACTATAGCCCCATTGTTATCGCAATACAAAGGTATTGGGTCAACAATGGACGGAACCACCTGAAGTTCACTAATGAACTTCTTCATCCAGACCGCCTCTTTTGCGGCATCGCTTGCAGCAATGTATTCAGCCTCCATCGTCGAGTCTGCGACGGTATCCTGTTTGGAACTCCTCCAACACACCGCCCCTCCGTTGAGGGTAAACACAAAACCCGAGACAGACTTGTTGTCATCCTTGTCACTCTGGAAGCTTGAATCGGTAAAGGACTCGACCCTGAGGTCTCCATTACCGTAAACCAGGAACATCTCCTTAGTCCTTCTCAGGTACTTGAGAATGTTCTTCACTGCCGTCCAGTGGTTCTCACCTGGGTTTGACTGATACCGGCTCACCACGCTCAGCGCGTAAGCTACATCTTGTCTTGTATATAGCATCGCATACATTATAGATGCTACCGCCGAAGCGTAGGGTATAGTGCTCATGTGAACCCTCTCCTCGTCAGTCTTAGGAGACATCTTCTTAGAGAGGGTGATTCCGTGCAATGCGGGTATGTTACCGCGCTTGGAATCTTCCATACTAAATCTCTTTAGTACGGTCTCTATGTATCTGGACTGCAAAAGTCCCAGTAGTCTCTTGGATCTATCTCTGTAGATCTTGATCCCCAGAATGTACGAGGCATCACCCAGGTCCTTCATGGAGAACCGTTGTGACAAAAATAGCTTGACCGATTGTAGCATAGGAATGTCATTTCCTATCGAAAGAATGTCGTCCACGTACAAGACTAGGAACACGACAGTTCGTCCTACAATCTTCTTATAGACACAAGGTTCATCTTCGTTCTTGATGAAATCAAATTCCTTGATTGCCTCATCAAAACAGATGTTCCAGCTCCGCGATGCCTATTTTAATCCATAAATGGATTTAAGCAGCTTGCACACCTTCCCGCTGCTCCCACTGTCTACGAAACCTTCTGATTGATCCATGTAAACGCACTCTTCCAAACAACCGTTTAGAAAAGCCGTTTTAACATCCATCTGCCAGATTTCATAGTCATGGAAGGCAGCAATGGCAAGTAGGATCCGAATGGATTTGAGCATAGCCACTGGAGAAAAAGTTTCGTCATAATCCACACCAGGTCTTTGACGAAAACCTTTTGCAACGAGTCTAGCCTTATAGGTTTCCACCTGCCCATCTACACCAAGTTTCTTTTTGTAGATCCATTTGCATCCAACGGGTTTTACCCCAGGTGGAGCAATATCCAAGGTCCACACTTTATTGGTGTGCATGGACTCCATTTCGGATTGCATTGCTTCTAGCCACTTATCAGAGTCCCTACTAATAATGGCCTGCCTGAAACTGGTAGGGTCATCTTCTTCCAAGATGCAATCCTCTCGATCCCCGTCTAGGAGAAAACC
Source organism: Agapanthus africanus (assembly GCA_030015575.1). Lineage (NCBI taxonomy): Eukaryota > Viridiplantae > Streptophyta > Magnoliopsida > Asparagales > Amaryllidaceae > Agapanthus > Agapanthus africanus. The sequence goes on from CM057348.1 coordinate 1,961,263, forward strand.
GTAGTATCTATCGGGTGGATGAGAAATCCTACCAGATCTGCGGAGTGGCTGAGGTTCGTTGGGTGTAACTGAATCTAGCGGTTCCACCAAATCTTTAGTTAAAGTTTGTGTTTCTGGAATTTCATCCAGTTCTACCATGCTGCCACTAATATTTTTAACAAGAAATTCTTTTTCCAAAAATGTGGCGTTCCTGGAAACAATTATCTTCTGTTCCTCTGCATGGTAGAATAGATACCCACTAGAATCTTTTGGGTATCCCACAAACTTAGATAAAACTGCTCGTGCCTCAAGTTTGTCTGGGTTCTGCTTTTTGACATAAGCTGGGCAACCCCAAATCTTAATATGTTTAAGATACAAACTCTTACCACTCCATATTTCATACAGAGTCTTAAGCACGGATTTGGATGGAACTTGATTCAATAGATGTGCTGCTGTTTGAAGTGCATATCCCCAAAATGAAAGAGGCAACTCGGCACTACTCATCATGGAGCGAACCATATCCAATAGGGTATGATTCCTCCGTTCCGATACACCGTTGTGTTGTGGTGTATAAGGAGGAGTAAGCTGAGAGAGAATACCATTCTCTTTTAAGTAATCTAGGAATTCCGTGCTTAAGTACTCCCCTCCTCTATCCGATCGGAGGATCTTGATACTTTTGCCAGTCTGATTCTCTACTTCGTTTCTGAATTCCTTGAATTTCTCAAAAGCTTCGGATTTGTGTTTCATCGGATACACATATCCGAACCTAGAGAGATCGTCAGTGAATATGATGAAGTACGAGAACCCACCCCTTGCATGTATAGACATCGGACCACATACATCACTGTGTATGAGTCCCAAGAGCTCTGCTGCCCTTTCTCCATGTCCGGTGAACGGAGATTTGGTCATATTTCCTTTGAGACAAGACTGACAAGTTTCATAAGATGAAAACTCGAACGTATTCAAGAGTCCATCTTTATGCAACTTACTTAGTCTTTTCTCTCCGATATGACCAAGTCTGCAATGCCACAAGTAGGATTCATTCGTATCTGAATTCTTCCTCTTGCGTGTGTTTTGTACATTGAGAACTGTATTCTGATTTAGAACGTAGATACAATTACACAGCGTACCTTCTACAACCAGTACCTTATGAAGGTAGATGTTCATGATATTTCTATCAAGAACAAAGTTATATCCATCTTTATCGAGTAAAGAAACTGATATGATGTTGCAAACCATGGAAGGTACATAGTAGCAATCGTTCAAAATCATAGTATTGCCATTTGGCAACACAAGGTAATATTCACCGACGGCTGCAGTATTAACTTGTGCTTCGTTCGCTATCCTGAGCGACATATCACCAGGTACAACTCTCCTACTTTTTCTCAATCCCTGCAATAAATTACAGATATGAGATTCTGATCCGGTATCAAGTACCCAGGAGGTAGGGCTGACCGTAAAGCAGTTCTCAATTACAAGAACACCTGAAGTAGATACAAAACTATGCTTCTTCCTCAACTGGGTATCCTTGGAATCCATACAATTCTCTTTCCTTTGCTCATACTTATGACTGTTGTCGTAAGTTAGACCCGAACCAACGTTCCCCAGCCCCGAATAAGAATTCGGTTCGGTCAAGCGATACATTTTATAATCTTGATTAGGACGTGAAATGGTTGCTACCTGGAGAGAGAGAAAAGAAACACTCAGCGTGCGCTCTTGCAAGATTAGATTGGTTTGTTGATTTATCTAATCAGGATGGCTCCCACTGTTTCCTCAAATTCTTCTTCAAACCCTAAAAGAAGAACTAGTCAGGATTAATCGCACGTCACAATACTTGCTTAACCTTTCAGCCAGGCTAGTGTTGGTACTTCGAGGGAGGTTTTCCAACACTTTCGCGAAGTTCCTTAATTAAATAACCTCTTTTCCCTGGAGGCGTAGCCCCGCTAACACCGTTCTAAACACCTACTTGGTTTATAACATTGATTGTTAAGTGAAATAATCTCCCGAGAGTAATCCAACTCATCAGTGGGATCGGGATCCAACTATCATTGTGCGATGACCTAGATGGAATCCACTCTAGTCACCACACTCCAGAAGGTATGCTAAATCTGCAAGTTTCAGTTTCTTTAGAAACTTCCGATGTGGATTTTTGCCCCTAGGACCCAAGTGACCTTGACATAGTCAACAAATCAAAGAGTCCTAGTCAAGTTCAACCCGTCATTATCTTGATTGCATTAAACCCACCCGCATAACCCTTGACACAGTCAACAAGGTTACACGACTGTCCTAACCAATCACATTGTATCCAGCAGATAAGCAATACTCAGCTACCGTTCACTGCGCCTTGACACAGTCAACAAACGCAGCACGAATACTAAGTATAACTTATAAGAAATGACGGAGGGCTACGGCTTGGTTTTTGGCGAAAAACCCGTTAACGTAATGAACTTGATATCGTTGAAGGAACCTGATAACCTTTTTGAAAATATAGTGGCGAAAACTTTTGCTAAAGAAGTCACTCCCTGTGAAGGGATCTCGGCTCTTTTCTCGTCGAATGGGGTGCAGGATATTCCAAACTGAATACCTCGATGCAAAGCAAGAATAATCGACTATAGTGAAGTTATTACCCTGACGCAAACTTTTTGTCCAAGGGGTCACTCCCGATGAAGGGATCTCGGCCCTTGCCTCGTCGACTGAGGTGCTGGGCATTCATAACCGAATAGCTCTATGCAAAACAAAAGAGAACGTCTTTCCAATAACAGCTTTTTGAAAATTGTTCCAACAACGTCTTATTAGGTTTGTTTTCTTGCATTAATTTAATGCGTCCCATCAATTAATCCTACCATTGCAGAAAACAACGAAAATATGACGTACGCTTATGCCATCCGCATTCGCCACGGGGCCCCGTCATTACCCGTTAGGTTACTTAACTAACAACAGAGCGGGGGCTGGACTAGCGCGGATGCAAAACATAAGCAACGCCTAAATAGATATCATATAGATATATACACATTCGTCAGATGCAATGATAGCCATTCCAGATCACAGATGAACACAATGGATATACTAGGAATCCGCGTTTCGTTCGAGCCTGCAACGAAAGACGAATTACACGGTCGCGATGAATAGCCAAAAACCCCACCCTAGACCCCTAAGGGTGCGGCAAACTACCCGCCAAATACCCGAAGTGAAGCAGCCTCCCTCAACACCGTGAGTAGGCCACTCAGCACTTCAACGTACCCGGTAGTTTGTGCACCCCATCTTGGGTCTATCCTAGGAGCAAAAATAGTAAAAGAAATAATGTACAATGGCAGCTACAACCTCATCCCGGATGTGCGGCCATACAAATAATATTACATCAATTACATATTTACATCAAATGAAAGATAAAGAAAACTCTCATCTCACAAAACCCCGGCTATTCATCCGCGACAATCCAACAAGTTCATATACACAATCCAACAACATTACAGATCACAGATATGCACAACCCCCACTAATCGACGTATAGCGATTAGCCGACGTTCAGTGCATATATCACATTACAGATATAACCATTTAGCCAAAGTTTGTAGAATTCCGATCAAAATACAAATTTGTAACTACCCCAAAAATTAACATTTTTCTCTGGAAAATCTGGGCAGAAACAAAATATCCCAAAAATCCCAAAAAAGCAAACAGAGGAATCTGCAACAAATTTGAGCCGCGGCCGAGTCAACTCGGCAGCGGATCCGCGGCGGAACGCATGGTTCCGCCGCGCTTCCGCGGCGAGTTGGGGTCTCAAATTTCTTGACAATTCCCAGAAAACCCTGCTTGTATTTTTCATGTCATACAAAATATTTTTAGGCCTGTTTTGAAAATCGACAGAAAATACATTTTTTCGGTTTGTTTTCAGGATTTTTTCCGGATCGAGATTCTAAAAGCTTTGCTAACAGTTAGTTGTTGCTTAGCCAGGCTCTGATACCACTGTTAGGTCCACGTTACCCACCCTGGTCCTTCCAGTGAAGCGAAATAGGTAAAACGAAAATTTTTCCTAACTAGGTAACATGGACCGTACAAGAAGGATCGTTGCTAAACAAGAACTAACAAATATTCTACAAGTTCTAACTACTATGTAGAATGGTTATACCTTGGTCTTGAACTCCTTCTCTTCTTATTGTGGTTCTTCCTCTTGCTTGCTCCTTGTAGTTGCTTGAACGGATCCTCCTTGTCGTCTCCTCTTTGCCATAGATAGATCCACCCGAGGGTCTCGAAATTGAGCTCCAATCTCAACCTAGAGATGACTAAGGTGTTTGGTTTGCTAAACCTAATACCTTAGATTGAGTAGAGAAGAGTGATGGTGGTTTTGTCTCAAAGGTTCATGATTTCCAACTCATGGAACACTTGAACCTTGAGAGAAGAAGAGGGAGAGCTTTTTTCATGAGAGAGAAAGAAGATGATAGAATGAGCTCTCATAATGCAACCATCCTCACAAAAGTGAGAATAATGATGATGATGATAATAATTAAGTATGGTGAATTTCAATAACCATTATCATTTCATGCAATTATTTCATTTTGTAAACAACAAGCAAGTAAAAGTCATACCCATGAAATGATAGCCATGAAATGATGATGGTCAACAAGTCCAAAATGGTCAACCGGTCAACAAGTCAACAAAAGTCAAACTTTCAACTCAACCATGGCACAATAATACTTAATTAATATTATTAGTCATATATCATATTCTCATTAGGGTTTAGAGAAAAGTCAACGGTCAACAAGTCAATCAAAGCCAAATGGTCAACAACCCTAATGAGAATCCTCTGCCTCTGCCTCTGTCAACTGTGCATACACACCCGCATCCGTGCTCCAAGGAACACGAATACACTGAGACAAAACCAATCCCAAAACAATTACTAGGATCTGACTTAAACCAAAGCCTGCTAGTAACAACTGTCCGGACACCAAACGTGCACAAGTGTGCGGATGTGAACGAACCCCGTTGCAAAACCATGCAACCTCTACTCTGTTTTGCCCAAAGGCGAGTAACCCTCTGTGTGGGACTCTAAAGGCTCGACACTACGCTGGCAGTGGGTTTAACCACAGGCCGCAAGCGGTACTAGCTGTACGTAACGGTCCCCAGGTAGATGCCGATAAGAAGACTGATGAGGTGAACCCATCGAACTCCTACTGAGCCTGAATGTGACAATCTCCGTACAGTCTGGTCTGTTCGTCTGAGAGTATCGCATGGCGGGCCTAGGGGGCGGTAAACGTCAGCCCCCTAATAGCGGTACAAGTCGTGTCGGAGTGTAGCCCAAAACACCCTGAGAAACTACTGGTAACACTACCAGCAAATCTCGCTTGCCCTGGCCAGGGACGACTATGTGTAATGGCTCTCCTAGACACAGCGCGATATCAACCCCCAATACCGGGAGAGACGAATCATGTCTAACCGTCACTGCCTCCAAGTGCTTCGGGACTGCACCCAACTACTACCTGTTTGCACGACTCAGTAGAGCCGTGGTAGGGTAGTAATCTAAGAACAGTGGGAACACACTCGAGGCGAAGTGACAGTGTCAAGTCAGCGGACTAAGCTGTACTCATGTCGCCTGGGAACTGTTAACTGACGATAGGTATAATACCAACCAACAGTTTCCGACGAGTCCTGTCCAGTGCACTCGTAAGCTAACGAGCACCTGCATACTATCTCCAGTACGACGTACTGATGGCTGTGGGACAGACCATCTCCCCTGCTGGGAAGAGAAGCGTATGCACCAGTCTACTCTGGAGTATCGATGCCCTGTCTCGATAATCCTACGACCAGGGACCAAAATAAGGATGTGCTTATAGACTACCCAGCCCCCACTAGTGTGATCGCCATCACAACGCCGGTAGTCAAGCAAAGATCCTAAGGGCTCCATTAATATGTATTAGCGATATGTTAAAAGAAACATATACACATATTAAGATAGAAACAAACCAAGTAGCATACTACTATATCGAGCAAGACTGTCGTAAACCCGTATATATATCCCAAGCCTCCAAAATGTATTATACAAACTAGTAGTATACAATAATGGCCTCTAGGGCATACATATCTAACAGTTAAAGAGTGCACGAGATCGGGCAATCCGATAGTAGACAGATGCAGAAGAGAGCCTTTGCAGATTATGAATAAAAGTTGGACAAGGGCGATATTGAAGATGGAGCCGAGATCTCCTTACAAGGATAAGCACTGTGAAAGGGGTTGTGAAGGTAAAAAGTGATGGCTGGTGGGTTGATAATAATCGATTTCAGAGGGCGTTTTGCAGTCAGTTTTGTCGATGGATGGACGAGTGCTACAAATACTTTGAAAATTAATTCCAATGGAAACATTGCTACCATCTCTTAACTGATTATGTTTTCGAAGTTTTTTTAAAATTTTTAAGTTTCAGAAGTCTGTGTCATATTTGCTGGGTAGGATGTTGAAATCTGTGATCACTTTGTAATGGTTTATTTTTGTAAGCAAGAAACCAGCATCTCCGTTTGTTGCTAAATATAATTTTCATATCGTAACCGGTTTTAGTTTGTTATTAAATGATGGTAGTCTCAAGAGAAAATATTGAAATCGGAAATATTGGCGCCATTCATTTTTTTGTTGTGTTCTTCACCACTAAAAAACATCAAACATTATCTTTTCCCAATATTTTTATTTAATTTACTTAAATTACGATGCTATCAAATCAGTCAAGTTATGATTTATCAAATCTACTTTATTGAAAACCGTTCATATGCAGAGTGAATTATGATAAGAGTAAGAGTTCAAAAAGTAATCGCTTATTAACAAATTAAAATGATATACTTATTAATATTCTATTTTGCTTTTACTTTTTGAACTCTTACTCTCTTATATAAGATGACTTCATTCATTTTCCAAGCATCCCACTATGTTAGGCTGCTGTGAGATTGTAAGTTTTTTTTCCAGTTTGTTATATAGTGTTGTTTCATTTTCTGATGTAATACGGATATAGTGATATATTTTGTCTATACTTAGAACATGAATTTTTGCTTATATTATATGTCTGTTTCAATTAAATGGATGACTAATAATGTGCATTTTCCTTAAAATATCTTTGTGCTATCACATTTTATATGTTTAAGTTATATAAATATCATGTATCTTATTATGCTATCATCCATTAGTGTTTTGCATGTCTTTTCAATTCAGAGAAACAAAAAAACACATATTGTTAATTCTAATTTAAAATAAAAATATAACTTATAGTCTCTTAAGTATCTACTAATCATTTCATTGAGTATAATCAAGATAAGTTATAAATTGAGAGTGCGAGCATTGAAACTAAATAGAATTTAAAGTTTAACCTGAAAACTACTTCATCGTCTCATTATTCTTTATTCATGTTTTTCCCACACGAAGCGCGGTACAATGCTAGTAAATATATGAGAGAAATATCAATACACTCACTATTCTAATAGGAGGTTAATGGAGCTAAGATACAAGTTACCTAATATATGTAAGAGGAGATTTAAAGATTCCTCCAACTAAAAAAAATATAACTTCAAAATAATGAAACCCATCCCCTTTCCTTCTCTCACTACCTTGCATAACTTAGCTAAGTGATATCTTGGCTCCATTTTTCCATTCCAATATCAATGCTCATTTAAGTGGATATAAAAGATTATATATTTGTCTCTATTAGCTTACTACGAAGTAGGAACCCCAAAAAAAACGCAGATGAAAGGTCCTGAAGCTATTTGTTCGTTCACATCACACAAGTGTCAATCACTTATTACCTTCTATTAGTCAAACAGAACAAATCAACTCCTGGGTTCCCAATTAGCGGAAACACCGTTTATCTCAACAAAAAAATCCCAGGGAACTCAATATAATGTGGATGTGGTTAAATCCTGTAAACGTAATAAAAAGCTAGTTCTACAGATCAATTACACATTAAAAAAAATCACCAAAAGAAGAACACCAATATGAGTGTACCGTCCATTACCGGCCTTTGCTCATTTGAAGGAAGAGAAGCCATGTTTCCATTTGAATGACCTTGAGCCATATCTCTCGGGTGCAAAACTCAGGCCAAACATCTCTTTAAGTGCATTTCCTGGTTCTGAGAGTCCAATTAGCTTGGCAACAATAAACGCGCTGTCTCTAACATGCTCAAGTTCTTGGGTCTCGGTCCAAAGACGCCGCACCAACTGCCATTTCCTCTGCTTGGAGTCGAGCGCGATTCCCCACTTTCTGTACAGGCTATCCCTTTCCTCTGATGAGAATCGCTTCTGCATCTGCCTGAAGAGCATCTCCCTTTCTCGACGAAGCCTTCTCATACCGCAACACATGGAGCAATTAATATGTCATCTTGAAGATAAGCTACTACATAAATGGATAGACCGGAAAAATGAATAGGTATTATGTTGTGAGCCAAACTGAGTTTCTTTAAGGTTTCTCCCTCAAAACCCCAGCTACAAATGGTTTCTTGATTTTGTCAAAAGTATTCTACTTTAAACATCACTTTATGGTTTCGTCTCAATTACCTGTTCGTGACACACCATCATCGCCATCATAATAACCTTTTGACACGGGACAGAAATGCAGGGCTAACCATATATAAGATGTGGGATGATGCAACACATTAAATATACATGCAAGTTCTAATCTACATGCAAAGCACACACAGACATATCCAATTATTTGCTAATTTTGCAAAAAAAAAATAAATGATAATAAAACTTGAGTCATATATTGCTAATGATTTCACAGGTATAATGCAATCAGTTTAATGCTGTTAATTGTTAGGTCCTAGAGTGTGACTTCCTTTACATTCTTCAGAAGCATCCATATGTTATATTTTAGGAAAAGTTGACTTGCATAGCCTCAATCTAATATTTGAGAAGCTATTAATATTGAATCAATCTGATACCAAATCTATTACCAATGAATATCCTATAACCAAACCTAGATTTTAATTTCCCCCTAGTTGTTTGGTTAAATGGATGAAAAGGAATTGTCAGACGGTTCAGATATGGAAAAGAAGCACGCTGGCTGTGCAGCTCTAATTCCTTGCTGTTTTGGGCCGCAACCTGGCTTCAACAAGGCTAAAACATAGCATAAACAATGCTCTAACATAGATTGCTATCTTCCATACATCAGAGGACTGAGATACTGAGCGGTTTTAGACTGAAACTTGGTCTGTTTTGAGGTCTTGTTTCGTTGCAAAACTTCTGCAGAAACCTGGGAGACGAATATGATGGTTTCTGAGTGGTTTTAATGACGATGTTTTGGTGGTGAAGGTGAAGTTAGACTGGGGTTGCCGACAGTAATTATGACAGGGAGAACTTTGGAAACTTCTCAACCGCAGTCAATGACCTTTTAAACACAATAAAGGTTCAAAAGCAAGAAAAAAAACCTCATCATTCAAATTCATCAAATTCTGCCCTTTCTCTTACAAAGGCTGTACATTATTCCAAGTTCCAACCACCATTCTTTTCGACAAACAAACACTTAACAGAATGAACCTTAAAATAAAAATATGTGAGACGCATAACATATGGTTATTCTACAAGGTAGGAGAAATATCATAGAGAATTAAAGTTTTTCATATTCTATGTTTAATTGTCCTCCATCATTTCTGTCAAAATTGGATTGGCCATATGAAGTAAGATCCATAATAAATTTTGATAGTTTTACAAAAAGGTCAAAATTGGATTGGCCATATGAAGTAAGATCCATAATAAATTTTGATAGTTTTACAAAAAGTACCTGACTTGGCAATCTCTTCATCATTAGCAAATTTATAACTACCATGGACAAAAATTGTATAATTTCAAACCCTCCCTCTTGGTTTTAAAAAAAAGATATGACTTGAATGATGTTGGTGATAGAGAAAGTTATATGGTGCAGAATAATTCTGAGAAGAGGAGAATACCTTGATGCCAGGATCACATTCTGACATCCTTCTGCAGATTTTGAGCCAAGATTTTCTCGAGAAAATGTTTTCTTCAGAAAGGATAGCCTCCTGAGTTCAACTTCCATGTAAATGGAGTCTGTAGGATCGCCTTTGAAGAGTAAGAAGAAGTAAGTTCTATGGACCAAGGCAACATTGCATGCATTCCAGAGTTCTATAATTTCCTGTTGCTTCTTCTCAAATTCTAATGACCATCTCGATGGAGTTTCAAGGGGATCTATGATCGGATCAAGGCCAAGACCCCTCGTTGTTTCCTGCAATTCAAAGTCTTCATCTGCATTCTGTCCCCTTTCCTGCTATCATAGAAGGAAGAGTTTAATTAGCCCTAACAAAATTCATGGAGATTAAAACATGCAAACCAATTTAAAAAGTTGGGGATAATTCCTAATATTGTTAATTTCTACCTGTTCATTCAGTTCCTTCTGATATTGAGCACGAGCCATCTTCAGTCCTGCAACAAACTCATGGATATCAGCAATGCCCCTTTTAGATGCAGCAGTTGTAACACTCTCCCCTTCAAAGACACAATCACAAGCACTTCTTTCGAAATTCGATTCTTCAGCCGAGGGGATTCCAATTTCATTACCATAGTTGAGTGCAGCAACACACCTTCTTTGAAACCTATCGGTTCTTCCAATTAAGTCTTTATAAGAAGTGCAAGGCGGAGTATTATTGTTTTGTTCTTCCTCCTCAAACCAAGGGGATGAGTTATTCATCATAGTTTCCCTACAGCTTCTACTTCTACTCAGTGAGAAGCCTCTGGAGCTAGACCATGGAGACGATTCATCGGCATACGGCTTGGCAAAATTGTTGAGTCTCTCCCTCACATTCTGAAGGTGTTGTTCCAATGTGATATATGTAGTATTGGGGCGAGGAGGTCTCAAACCCATTTGTTCACCAGGATTTGGTTCTTGATTGTGCATGGTCGAATCTAAAGTCAAGGGTGGCACACTCTCACTTCCCATTGGCCCATCGATCTCAATACATCGAACTTCCTTGCAATGATCCTCGGAGTATTCATCACCTTCTTGAGCAATCTCCTCTTCTTCTTGATTTGCATTTTTATCATCTCTTCCATACGATGCAAACTTTGGATAAGTAATGGATGATTCGGACGTTGAGATACGGCAGGATTCCTCCTAAAGGAGAGACCAAAACAATATGTTCTCAGAGGAAAATTCATTGAGCATCTAAACATCATTGTATCAAAAGCTTGAAATAAAAAAAAAGATACCATTTGACTTGAAGGGCGACCGTTGCCGACAACTCGAAGCAAATCCCCTAGCCGAGTTTGAGCGAGGTCTCGTTGCTGTGTCAGCTCCTTTATCTGCTTGTCCATCTGCAGCAAAACACATGGCCATTTGTCAAGGTCACTCTCTCAGGAGTTTTCAATAAAATAGAATGCAACATATAATTTTGTATTCACCACTACATCTGCATTTATGGACCTCATAGCATCAGCTGCGGGGGGTGGGTGGGTGGGGGTGGTGTTTGGATATGAACATACTAGTTTAGAGAACAAAACAATGTTAATGTGCAGATGCACACATGCGATTATGATGGCAAAGCTGCTAAATACAGTAAAATGCAGGGTAGCGAAAAAGTGCCTAACCTTTTTAATCTGAGTGTCTTTCTCCCTCAGTAACGCTTCAAGATTAGAAGTAGTTGAGCTCAATCGTGGATGATTCAATTCACCTTCCAGTCTGGAAAGCTCTCTCTGCAAATGCTTAACCAGGGCTTTGTCAGACATGACTAAATTAACTCGAGCACTGGTAACTACTTCTTTTGCACAACTTGCAAACAAAAGCGTGTTTCTCGATTGCTCATTATGACTCCGAGCAGGGCAGATAGTGCATATAATAGCAGTTCTAGCATTGCCTCCTAATGAATGTTGAAGTATGCGTGTCAGCTTTGAATCTCGGTATGGGATGTGCCCATTTCTTCCTTTACTGCAAGTGAACAAAAAGGTAGAACAAAAATAAATAAATCAAATAATAAACCTTCGGTAACAGAGACACTAAAAATATATCAAACAAAATGCATCAAAGAAATGATTCAACTATTTTGGTTATTGGTACACCAAATGATCACACACTTTCGAAAAGAAAATTTTTTGTCTCAATTGTGATAAGAAAAATCATAATAAATAGCACGGACAACAACAATCAGAGCGTTTTTTTTAATTTTTAGGGTAATATAGATAACCGTCCTAATACTTCATTGCGTCCTAAATTAAGTGGTGAGATACTCTCAAAAACGTATTCGGACTAGCAAGCTAGCTCAATTCGGAAACAAATCAATACCAGTGGACGGTTTTCACAAATTAGTTTAGAAAATTCTTGGAGACAGATTGTAACTGTTCTCGGGATAAACTCATTGATCAAACCCACTCCTCTAAAGATATTATAAACTCATAGAAATGGTTCTGTAAGATTGCTGAAAATATTTAAAAGCCAGTATCCCTCTTGCCAGGAATCTCAAAACAAAATTTTACTGTACATGAAACCAAGCGTAATAGGACAGTGATACGATTGCTCCATTGAGCCAGAGGTAGGATGATATGCTTCCAAATAGACCATGTAACATGATATAAACGCGACAGGGAATAACATTTATTTCAGATGGTATAATAAGACTGAGAGATAGATTAATCCCTTAAAGAAAACATCACGCATGGATATACTGTCTCCATTTCCAATTTAACCGTTAATGCTAACTCTAGGAATTTGGATGCTTTATCATTCTGGCATGTCCAGTGTTAGCATATGGAGCTCTCAATTCTAACAACCAAAACTTTTCTCATTACGAAACCATTTGGAATAACCCTGCTCACCTTAAGCTACAAGTATTTGCATGGCTTCTCGTTCTTAATAAGATTCTTAACCAAGGAAAAGTTAATATTGAGGGCATGGCTTGGTAATTATGCATGCTTTTTTTATGACTGTACTGCAGAATTAACTAATCATCTCTTCCTTGGTAAATTTGCTAGACAAGTGTGGAAAATTTATCAAATGCCCTTCAGGTATATTAAACACCCTCTTCTTTATTGGATGTTGTAACAACCCTATATTGGAATAAGCAGTTAGCTTCTTGACATAAAGTGACTTCTCTATCAACTCAATTCAATATGCATCTCCTTATATTGACGATGTCTGCTTGAGGTGTTACTAAAAAATAGTCTTCTTTGACTTGCTTTAAACTAGAGCCCGATTTTGGTCTCTTTGTTGTATGATGGACTCCATATTTGAATCATCCCTATGACTCATCTTGACCCTTACTCTGCTGCATTGTTTACTTTATGACCTTGATTTTCAAGGATAACTAACTTATCAGTTTAACTGTTATTCCTCATATTTGTGTTATATTTTATAACTACTTGTTAAGGTCCTTAGGGATATGTAGTATTTTTCTAATAATTATACATTCTCTCAGATAAATAGATAAGTGAGATGGCTTCTTATAATTAGATAAGCTAAGTTGGTATCTTTCAGCAAATACTATTAAAAAACGTGTTGAAACTTCTCATATCATATATAATATGCTTAGCCGTGATAGGTTGAATGTATAGTGTCAAACGGACGGGTCGGGTCACCCGCGGGTATGTCATTACGGGTAGTGGGTAAAACAGGCACGGGTAAAAATGCCCGGATTTAAACGGGTGTTGAATTTCTTGCCCATGACCCGACCAACTACGGGCGGGCCGATAACCTGCAAATTGATAAACGGGTCATCCATCTACAAGTTAGTGGGTAACTTAGAGTATAAGTTTATGGAGTTCGTATACATTAACAATTAAACACAATATATACATTCAAATTTACATTCCCACAAAAATTCTTAATCGTATTCATATATTTAATCTTATATTTAGGTAAATTAATGAAAAGTCGTTGATTTTTTTTCAATACGGGCCGGGTAAAACCCACGGACCCGCGGGCGGGGTTCACCTGGTGAAGGGCCGAATAAAACCCACAATCCCGTGGGTCGGATCGACCCGGTAATACTGGTAAACAGACGGGCTGAATACGGGTAATATTTTAACGAGTGGTAAAACTTTGACCTGTTGCCTATGTTTTACGGGTCGACACACAGACTAAATGGGTAACGGGCCATTATTGACACCTCTAGATATTCCATATCTCAATGCAGTTCGATATAAATAGAGACCATTCTTAATTGTGCACATCCTTGTACAGAATGTCTCTCTTACCCTATATTCTTTTTTCTTTTATACTTGTCATCTTTATCCCTCCCAATATATTGATCAGCTGGATATGGTGTTTAAGTTCCCATCCTTGGTTGATTAAAAGGAGAGCTGGAAAAATCTTTGAAAACAAGATGTATGCTGAGGCTAGGTTAATTAAATTTTGGAGAGTGACTTGGTATACATATCTGTGTTAACGCTGGATGATTGAATCTCTCTTACTTCTAAAATATTCATCTACATAGTGTATATAGTTATCTTTTCCCAATGTCGATGTAATATTCTGATTGCTTTCCTTTTATAAATCTCCTGTTAAACCAGCTATGTTTCATTGAGAAATGTAGGAGTTTTGAACTTCAGTTTTTGTACTGCTACAACTTTGCGATATATTTTGGAGACAGGCTGACAGAAGCCCAGCCCTTTTCTTCAAAAAAGAAAAGAAAAGAAACGAAATAATGATTAATGTGTATGCCGAGTAGATTGTTCCACCCTTGCGATATCCAAACCAAAATGAATTTAAGATAATGTAAGTTTATAAGGAGATATTATAAAATCTAACACCTTAGCTTGCGAATAACTGTTCCAAGTGTAAGTAAACTCCGATTAATGTGGCAGCCTTCTTTCAGCCTATTTCCAACTGATAATGCTTGAGATGCCCGCTCACTCCCTGCCAGATCTACAAAATTCTGCATCCAATTAACAAAGTCAACCTCCTGTTTACACAATTTGTTCTCTCAAATACAAGAACCCAAAACAATAAATGAATATTTTACATACCACGCTGGCAGCCAATGTGCTCGAGCTATCCTTCCCCAAAAACTCACGAGCAGAACTTTCAATCGTCTGCCAATATCAAACAAGTGCAAAATTCAGCGGTGCTTTCGTTTAAGTTTTGCATAGAGTCTTTATTAGTAAATCATCCAATAAGATGCAAACCAATCTAAGTATCTGATGAGATCTGGAGCTCATTTCATTTAGTAAGGTCTCTCCTATCTTTCTTTGTGCTGCAAGTAGTGCAACATACAAATATAGTTCAACAAAATGCCCCAACTAGTAAAATAATAAGAGTATTGAACGGTGCTCTGTTTCACACCTTCACATACGACAAGAAGCTCCTTGAGATGGTTCCAGTCCCTCAACAGCACCTCTGTGAGTTTCTCAACCACAGTTCCTCTCTGACAACTAGAAGATTAGCACCATAATAATAAAAAATACCAGAAAATACTCTTTAAAATAGTAATTTACCTCTGGGTCATCGAGAACCCTAAGAGGAGTGTTGTCCATGCTTAAGAGATCCCTTACTGCTTCGTTGTAAATCTCAATTGCCGAAAACTTCAAAACAAATTCCCTCTCCTCATGCTAAAAGAGTAACAAAGTATAAATCAATATATGAAAAACAAGGATTTGTGTAAAGATAGGAACAGATTTATTACCCTCTTGATGTAATCATATATATCTCCCACAGTATACTCCGTTATTCCAGTCATCGTGTATGTCTTTCCACTACTGGTTTGTCCATATGCGAAAACAGTTGCTGCAAATACATGATACAACAGTTAAGCTGAGTATGAGTGTTGGCGAAGAAAGTGAGGAAAATACTTACAGTTTATACCACTGACAACTGAAAGTGTGACTTCCTTAGCTCCCTGCTCATACACCTCTTTCGTGGTGTTCTCACCTCGAAATAATTTGTCTGAGAAAGGAAAACAATGAGAATGAAAGAAGCTAAAGTGCGGAAAAATTCAGAAAAATTTACTTTAGAAGGAGAAAGGTATTAAACATAAGAAAAATCAGTGATGCAGGAAGACAACATATATGGAAGGGAAAAACTGCTTGAAGACATACTCGAAAACAAAAAACATTGGCATCCAACCCATAAATCGGTTTGTATAGAGATGGATTTGAACTTTTTCCAGGAACTTGTAATAAAATTAGCTGCATACAAGGTGCAAGAGCCCTATTTTTGGCTAAAACCAATGACAAGGTAAAGCTAAGTTACACCTTCATACACAACGATATAAATCCTCCTATTCTAGGATGTTAGCTACTCCACTGTCCCCGTGCAGAATAACAATGACTGGATGGAGAAAAAGCTGAGTTTGGGCCAATAATTCATATAAAATCCCTATTAAACAAAACAAGAAATCGAGAATCTAAATCACACCAACATGATTTAATATAAATAAAAAAATAAGAATCCTACAAAATACAACAAGAGCTGGAACTCACCAAAGGAGTAGGCAGTGGGGGCCATGGATCTTTCACCAAGGATGTTCCTAAAAATGATGGTAGAATCATTGATACATTCCCAGTCAGCAGGATCATTCGCCGCGATCTCTCTGGGACTCAATGGCCTCAGCCTCACAGACACCGATATCTTCTCCAATCTGCCCCCGTCTCCACCTGCCACCACGTCAGCAGCCTCGAGCCCCTCCATCTTCTCCCACTGCATCAACTCGTCCCCACTAATTGCCCCCATTTCTCAAACCCTCTTCTATCTATCTATCTATCTATCTATCTATGTATCACACCCCTACATTCACAAGATGACAACTTTCATTGAAAATTAATCACAAAGGTCCAAACTTTATTAATAGGGAGGGGGTCGTTGTCGATCAGAGGTTCAAATGTCGTTGTTGTTTCAGAGGAAAAAGAGGGAGATAAGTGAGATGGAACAATGCTCTTCATATCTCAGTTGCCTCATCTTTTTTTTAGGGCATAATAGTGATTTTAGGGGTAAGAAGGTGAGCAATCTCTATCTATCTATCTACAGCAGAAGAGGATGAAAATTGTTGGCAGCATAATTAAGACTTGTCAAATGCTTGATCAAGTGGATAAGATCGATGAATACTGCTGCCAAGTTCCAAATCAAAAGGAAGAAACATTTTAGGGTTTGGTTTTTTGTTACCTGAAAGAAAACAAAGCTTCATCCATTAAGAAGAGAGCAGCGCCATCCTCTCTCTCTCTCTCTCTTTTTGTGAGATCCAGACATTGTATTGTTTAAGCGATGCGAATAAAAAAAGATGGAGAATTGAGGAGGTTACATTTGTCAGAGAGGAAAGAGATGGATCGTTTCTTGGTCCTTTTTCATGTTCGACGCTTTTTGCACTTTATAATGTGAAGTCCATATGACACGTGAACTCAAACTCTCATTTCCAAGATTATTTCCAATTTTTAGCTGTAAATACTAAATTGATTTGTCGATGAACTACAGTAAAATACCACCGAGATCACAATTGTCTGTGGATGTTTTATGAAAGATGGTTAAGCTGCCAGCCTCATAGATTCAACATAACCTACCAGGTCGGTGATTAGATGTATACGTGAATTTCAATTTCAAGACGCAAAGCAATTCCGTCTATATATCCAACAAATTCATAGAAAAAGTATTATTTTTGTTTTGTAAATTAGACAACATATAGCAAAATTTTATATAAATATTCATGGCAGCTTTTTGAGAACAAACCGTTGCCGCCGGCCAAAATCAAGGCATCGGCCTCTCCATATGTAAGGATAAAGGGAATTGGTCGTTGAGAATATATATATACACATAGATATATATATTTGAAGGAAAAAGCTGGGTAAGACACCCTACTCAATAAAATAAATTAAAAACCAAAATATTTATAAGACAGAACATGTATGTATCGAGTTAAACCATAACTGTTTGAACTAATATATAATGATTTTATTTATAGGAGGACAACATATTCATCATCCTTCATACAAATGCAACCACGGTATATAAGTTCAACACCACGCAATAAAAGAATCCTTCCTTATTTATATCAAACATAGGTTGAGAATATTTTGAGCATACATTATTCTTGTTGTTTAGTAGCTATTAATGGAAAGGAGATAGTTTGGTGGTATTTTAGTATTGTATCATTGGTGAATGACAATCGTTAGTTTAGGTCATTGGAGGATTAAGAATCATGTTAATCAATTTTTTATCACTTTGTTAATTTTCTTGATATAAAATTAAAAAACTCTTAAGAGTTGGCAGTTGGGAGTCAAACAAAGCTATATTGCCTGAATTATTGTTTGTTAGATTGTTTTATTATAACTATTTTATCTTTTTGGGTTACGGTTTGGCTCTTCTAACAACCTGCTCACAACTGTGCATCATGAAGTAGCGAATTATTCTCTTATTCCATCAAAAATACAACATTTGTGTTCATCACATAATTTGGGATACGCGTATTTACTTATGTTGATAACATGTGATATTATGTGTTGCTATGATATTTTATATTGGATCGTCGTGTTTGAATAGCCGGAGGGTTTTTGCGTGAGATGAGAGTTTTTCAATTTTATTCATGTAAAAATTTGTATGTAATATTCTTTTATTGAGACACTTCCGTGTTGAGGATGATGTCACTATTGATGTATATTATTTTCTTTTCCGCATTAAGATAGACCCAAGACGGGGAACACAAGTAACCGGGTTCTAGAATCCAGTGGGAGACCATCTCGAGAAGTCGAGTCCGGATCTCCTAACTCTAGAATTGGTAGGGTTGCTTGCCGCTCTCGTAGGGGTCTAGGGATGTGGGTTTGGTTATTCATCACGACCGTGGAATCCGCATTTTTTTACTGGCTTAATTTAAAACACGGACCTCCTAATATATCCAATATTTCATATGTTGACTTCTGCTGCAATGTTCTGTGATAGGATCATATAACTGCGTGAGACGAATGCTTTATATTATATATATGATATATAATGAATATTGCTTATGTTTTGCATCCGCGCTAGTCATGCCCCCGCTCTGCCGTTAGTTAACTAACCTAACGGTGCATGAGGACCTTGTGGCGAATGCGGATGGCATAAGCGTACTTTGTATTTTTGTTTATTCTGTGATGCTTAGAAATCATAAATGATGGGACTTCATTAATGAGATTAATGAAAGGAAAGAAACCTAAAAATGTTATAGAATCAAATTTTCAAAAATGTGGCTCTAGTTCTTACTTTGCATAGCGGTTTTCCTTGATGAATATCCAGCAGCTCATTCGACGAGGAAAGAGCCGAGATCCCTTCACCGGGATGACCTCTTTAGCAAAAGCTAGCAGATGCTACACCCACTCGGTTTATTTTGAAAAACTCGATTTTAAAAGCGGAGCTTAAACCACTCCTTTTCAAATCACATGATTCTACAACGATATCAAGTTCATTACGCAAAGGGTTTTCTTAAAAACCTGTCGTAGCCCTCCGTCATTTCAAATAAGTGCTACTTAGTATTCGTGCTATATTTGTTAACTATGTTAAGGAGTATTGTGCGGTTAATTAGTGCTTATCTGCAACCATATGATGCGATTGGATTAAGATAGTCGTACAACTTTGTTGACTATGTTAAGAGTCGTACGGGTGGGTTTAATTCAATTAGAAAATGACGGGTTGAACTTAGCTAGCGCTTATGATTTGTTGACTATATTAATGTCATAAGTTGCTAGGGGCAAAACATTATCGGGAATTTCAAATGTTAAAATTTGCAATGAAATTGCATACTTTCTATGAGATAGTTGGATTCCGATACCCACTACGAGTAAGAGTTACTCCTGGGAGAGTTTTACACTTTTGAATTAGCTAATCCAGTAGGTGTCTAGAAAGGTGTCAACGGGGTTATGCCTCTGAGAAAATGAAGTTTGTTAGTTGTATGTATGCCATAGAGGCCATTACTGTACATGATTGTATATTATAGTGGATGCTTGGACATATATAGAGAGAACTTTCTTGCTTAACATGATAGTATGCTATATGGTTGCTCTTTATCTTAACGTGTAGAGTAGTATTGTGATGTTGTCTTTTCTCTCACATGTTGATAAAGCCCTTAGGATGTGAACTTGACTACCAGGACTATGATGCAGATCATATTAGTGGGGCCAGGGTAGTCCACAAGTTCATCCTTTAATTATTCATAGTCGTGAGAGTATCGAGACAAGGCATCGATATTCCAGAGTAGACTAGTGTGTACGTTTCTTGACCCTGTATAGGGAGATGGATGATCCCACATCTATTGGTGTTTGACATCAAAGATTGTACACAGGTGCTCATTGGAGAATGGGTACACCGAACAGTACTCGCCGAGAACTCCTAGATGGTATTATACTTATCGTCAGATAGCAGTTCTCTGGTAACACTGGTACATGTTAGTATGTAGACCCGAGATCGTCATAGAGTCTTGTGTGATTCCCGCTGTACTTTGATTTTCTCCCCACCGCGCTCAAGAGAGCGTGCAAAACGGCGGTTTTTGGGTACAGTCCCAAGTCACAAGGAGGCAATGAGCGATAAGAGGGGTTTCGTCTCACCCGGTATTAGGCGTTGATGTTGCGCTGTGCTCGATTGGCCATAACAGGAAGTCCCTGGCCAGTGCGGAAACTGAGATTTACTGGTAAGTGTTATCAGTAGTTTCTCAACCCATTATGAGCTTCGCATCAGTACGATTTATCAAGTTATTGGGGTCTGATATTTACCACCCCAAGACTCGATATGCAACATATCAGACGAAAAGACCGGACTGTACGGTAGTGTTACTTATTAGATTCACGGGAGTATGAACAAGTTTGCTTGTTGATCTTCTGATCGATCAATACCCGGGTAGCCGTTACGTCCAGCTAGTACCGCTGACGGCTTGTGGGTAACTGATATGATCATTACCTACTGCAGGCGTATTGACGAGTCTTTAGAGTCCTATACAGAGGTTTCCTGGCTCAAGCGAAACGAAATAGGGCACGTGTGTGATATGTGCGGGATCGAGATTAATACGTGTATGTGATATTGTATTCTAATCTCGCGATATATGATATTAGTCGGTTATATGTGATATAGCCGGATTATTAAATTAAGTGTTGATTTAATAATTTAATATATAATTATATATTTGATATATTAAAATATATTAACTAATATTAGCTCACTTAAGAATTTCTTTTCTACTTATACATTTAATATATATGTGATATATGTTAATGTATTTATTGTGTCATACTTGATGATACATTGGACATGGATGTTTGAGACTCATACCATACTTAAGATAATTTTGGAGATTTAATTATTAAGGGAAAAACAAAATTAGGTGGAAAAAGCCATGGTTTAATATGCTTTTAGAAGCTTGTGGAAATATTGACTTAGTCCACTAATTTTGTTTTACTCTAGATATTTATTGACCCAACCATTATCTTTAGCCGTGGTTAAGTCTCTACAAATATCATATATGATATTTTCTCACCCATAGTTGCCATAATTCACCACTTCTTCTTCTTCTTCATCTCATTTGAGCTCACCGGGCTTTCTTGAGTGAAGAAAAGAAAGAGAGAAAAATAATTCTAAAGTGAGCAAAATTCTTACTTTACCAATCTATACCAAACTATCCATTTAGTATAGCTTGTTTCATTCACTAATTCTCAATTAGTGAAGAGGTAGCTTGAGTTAGAGATTTCTCGACGTAGATCATCTTCGGCCTCGAAGATCTTTAAGCAAGCTCGTTCCTTACGCCTAGTGGAGCCTAACGAGAGTCCGGAAGACCACTACTTGGAGCTAAGGGACTACTACACGGAGCTTTAGAAGTGAAGAATCGGTCTACAAAGGTTTTATTCCTTATTCACTTAGAGTAAAGTTGTTTAATTGCTTAGTTAAACCCTAATTCTCTAGTTAGATCCTTGGTCGGGCTCGCTCGACACCCTAAATTTTTAAAATAGCATACTTGATGCTTGCCGAAACTCGTCGGGGGTGCTAAGCGAACCCAGCTAGAGGATGCAGCTATGTTGGGGACGATGGCTGTGGAGGAAATGTTGCAGGTGAAGGAGGCCGTGGCTTACGGGTTTGTGTTCATGAAGGAAGCCAGAGTTTCAGTGGTGATGGAGTGGAAAATGGTAGAGGAAGAGGAGGTCCTGGTGAGGGACATAACCATGGGGTTAACGTTGAACGTGGCGGGCAAGGTGGTAGTGTTGGAGGATCGAGGAATTTCGTGGAGGTAGTTCGTGCTGGGGGAGGAAGGGTGGTTATTAGGGGAGGACTTCAAGCTACTGGTCAGCACGATCGGATGGATGGGGTTGAGCGGGATGAGGGTGGTGGTCAAGATGGGCGAGATGACGGTAGGTTTTTGATGGTGGTGGCAGTGGTGACGGAAGTAGGATGGTAGACAAGCTGCCGGCAGGTATGTTGAGGGTTATGCTCCAGGTGATCAGGAACGAAGTGGTGAGGGACGTAGTGTCAGTGGCCGTTGTGAAGGTGGGACTGCTCTTGAGGATGTTCGCTATGGTAATGGCTACATTGGCAATGGTGGGAGAGACGTAGAAGGGTATGTAGCTGGTGGTGTACTTGCAGAGGCTCGGGGCCGTGACAGTGAGAGACGTGAGGGTAGTTGCGAGAGGTCTCGTGGAGGTGGCTTCCACAATGGAGAACAGTTTGTAGGAAGGCGTAAGCTTCTTAGCCTTAGGACATGGGCTGTTAATGGGGAATCTTCGAGGCAATGGCAGGGAGAAGGTTGATGGTGGAATATGGATTCGAGGGAAGCTGTATGCTAAGGATGAAGTCATTACGGTGGTGAAGGAGGCAGCTAGCCAGAGATCAGTTAGAGAAAGAGATCCGGAAAATTTCAAGGGCGTGATTTCACCAGTGGATGTTAGACTGATTGATCAAGAAGGTTGGAATCAATCTCCGGTTGACATAAGGAATGCGACCAATACGGTGAGGTCTTTTAATGGTCGGAAGTCACCGGGCGGTAGGTTCAACGGGAACTGCTTAAATTGCAATCAATGGAGGCATTCACAGCATGAGTGTAAATTTGTCCTGATTTGTTATAACTGCCAGGCGAAGGGACATTTAGCAAGGAATTGTCCTTTACTAGAAAGGGAAGATCAGAAGAGATATCGAGATAGGGCAGGACAGGGTACAGATGTTATTGTGCCATATAACGATGAGATGGAGCAAAGAAGGAAAGAGCTCGCAAAAACTCTAGGCGTGATTAGGGTGACTAAGGTTAGGGATGGGACCCCCCAGCAAGGCCAGTAGTGGCAAAGTTGTGTGGGTTGCCGGGGAGATACAAGACACATGATTGGGTTCTGGTCTCGCATCCTTTAGGACACGTTGCACACTTTCTATTGGCGGAGTCTCTTGAGTTACTGATGAAATGCCCGGCGATTGAAGACACCGTTAACAATTTCCAATTTAGAATTACAAAGTGGACAGGTTACAAAGGATCTACGGCTCATCGACATCATTCGGAGGAGTGGTTGCGTATGGAGAATCTGCCTGTGCATGTGTGGTCTTGGCATGTGTTCGAAGGGTTAGTAAAGAGCTTTGGTGTCGTGTTAGAGATTGATGAGGCTACTGAGGCTAGGGTCGTTAGTAATATGGCACGTATTCGTGTGGGTGCGAGGAGAGTCGTTATATTCCCAAAGAGAAGAAAGTGTTGATAGCTGGAAAGGTTTTTAAAGTGTTTTTATCCATGGAGGGGGTGCGTCAATTACAAGAATACCGGCAGTGAACTTCTAGGAGGCGGTAGTCAGTAAAGATGTACGAGGCATGGGAAGGAGATTAGGGCTAAAAGTACCATGAAGCCCAAGGGAGGAAGATGCCAGGAGACAGCCCATTCAAGTGAAGATTTCTCAGGTATCGGTGGAGGTCGGTAAACCCTCGACCTCAATGCCATTCGAGCGCGAGAATCAGGTTAAAGATCGGGAAGAAGATTCAAGCCTCAAGGAGAATATGGTCTTGAGAGATATTAGTAATCTGAGATTGCAAGGGGGTGGTTATCGATCGATGCCCCTTGGAGAGCAAGGTGGGAACAAGACAAGACCTGTTTCAGATATTATTAGGAATCAAAATGTTGTGAAAGAGGCTGCGGTGGAGGTTGGTCATCAAGGAGAATTAAAGCGCAAGAGGAATTCAAAACAGCTAGAGGCGGAGCAATATACAAAAGTAGTAGACGAGGAGGATACGGATTCAGCTGAACGGGTTTCTTATATTTCGGATGATGCTCGATTGAAATCATTAAGTGAGGAAGGAAGCGAGGATGTGCCGGATAGGAGAGTTGATGGGGTCAAGGGGGACGGGAAACAAAGGGAGCATGAGCAGGTTGAAGATAGAGCCACAGACAACAGAATTAAAGACATAATGACCAATAAGCTTGAAGATGTATTCTCAGCAGACTTGGGCATTTTTATAAGGTGGGGGATAGAGGAAATGGTATCCAAGGTTGTAGCAAAAAGAGGTACTTTTCAGGAACATGGTACTAATCTGACGGCTGGTCAAATGGGAGATAATTCAGCCATGCCTATTAATGATAGAGAAAAGGATGCTTTGGTAGGGGTGGAATGGAAGCCGGGTCTGTTTAAGAAGATAGTACCACGAGGGAGAGTAGGAGGAACAAAAGACTAGAGGAAAGAAAGGTTTTTGCGGTGGGAGCCAAGTTAGTAAGGTGTTTAAAGGTTAATTCATGGGCAAAGAACAATGCAACGTTCTCAGGAACATATTCAAACTCTTAGGCAATTTTGGTAATATCCCAGATGAGAAATTATTAAAGATATCAGAGGCTATTGGGGTGGACATGGGTCGTTTTGTTGATCTTATAGATAGAAACCTGAAAGTTGCTCGGTCGTTAGAACTGGATAGGTGTGTCCTAGGGGTTCCTCCTCAGAATGAGGGGGCCACGCTAAGTAGGGATATGGAGAAGGTGATCTCTCAGGGTTAGTTTTGCGTAGATATCCGGGCTGTAGGATGGGGGGTTCTTTTTTTATTGTATGAGATGGGCTGTCTTTTTTGTAATGTGCGTGGGATAGAGTTGGCCTCTAAATGAAGGATGATTAGGGATGTCATTAGAAAAGAGGCTTTTTCTTACTTAGGTTTGTTTGAGACCAAACTGTGTAACCTATCGTCTAGAGTGCTAAATAGTTTGGGTGGAGGAAGTGTAACACCCGAGCCCAATACTACTATTTTCTGTTACTGGTTGAGCATTAGATATTACTCCATTTTTTAGCTTGCCTGTTTGACACTTGCCGTGAAATTTTATCTGGCTAAGTCATTTCTGCATATAACAAATTTTAGCACCTAAAATAAAATTAAAAATATCTATCTTGGCCTAATCGACACCCCTAGCCGCGTGGTAGCGTCCGTGCGTCGGGTTCTCGTCCCGTTCGGTGAAACGGGCGAGTTTGGACGACTACGCGCGCGTACAGGTGTCCGACTTGGGGGTATGCTTTTTAATCATAAAACATTTCATTTTAAAATTTGGAACCCGCTTAAAATCCTATTATTTGAATTTCGAATTTTTGGACCAAACCCGGGCGCGATTTGGAAATGTTTCATTTAGCGCCAAAATCCCAAATTAATAAAATATTCAAAATCTTATATTATTTCGTTTATAATATAAATCTTACTGTTAATAAAATCTTTTAAATCTTTTTTAATAACCTCTTAAACTTCTCAGCCAATCAGGCTCTTTCCTTTCTCCGTGGGCCCCCCTCCAACGTCTTTCTCTCTCTCTCTAGCTGTCTCTTTCTCTCTCTCTTTAACTCTCTCTCTCTCCCCTATATATATATATATATATATATATATATATATATATATATTCCTCCTCCCCCTCATAATTTTTCCCAGAACCCATCGCGAGAAACCCTACGACCCAGCCCTAGCCGCCTCCGTCGTCGCCACCGCAGCTCCGACGCCGGCGCCGGCGCCTCCGTTGCCCTCACCTCCGCCTCCTCGTACCAACCTCGACTTCCCCTCCTTCTCCCCGTGTGCTCGGCGCCGCAGCAGAGACCCCGGCCAACCCCCCGTGCCTTCTCTGTACGGCCGGAGACGTCGCCGGCGACCTTCGTCGTTGTCACCCGCGCCACCTTCAGCGCCTCCTCACCACTTGCGCACTCCAGACCCGACCAGCTCCTTTCCATCTCCACTTTCTTCCCCTTTTCCATACCCGCAGCCCTAGCCCATCGCCTGCAACCTCCTCGTCGGCGCCCCACCGCCGTCGACCCCATCGCTGGCACGCCCTCTGCAACACCAGTAAGCCTTCTCTCCCCTTCCTCCTTCCATTTTCCCTTCGGTTCATCCCTTGGCCGTACATTAACTTTTCCGGTTGTTTTGTCGCTGTTCGCCGGAATCCGGCCGTGCCGGTGGCGTGTCCTGACGATCCAGCAGAGTGCTCTGACCCGTGAGGTCCCTTGGTTCGTCGTTTGGGTTCAATCCGTGAACCGTGCGTCCGTCGCGTGTTTTCCCGCCGACGTTACGTTCCGTTTTCGTCGTTTCGTCGAGGCAAGTATTCGATACTTGCTACATGCTATTACCACTTTATAACTTGCTTTAACATTCATGTATGGTTTAATGACATATCATTTAGTAAATCACCTTACATACCTTGCTTCATGTCAAATAAATTATTTCCTGATAAACCCGTACATAATAGATTGCATTCGATTCACTACTATGATACTTTATTGCCAGTTTAGGTTATCAAAGATGCATAACCGGCTAAGTTACAGTTTGCCACTTTAAACCATATAACTAGGTTTACCTGTTAATCACAGTTTACTGTTTAATAGAAGATAGCCTTTACACATGTAGTTCCATTATATTCGGACATTTGTAATCAAAGGCTTAATATAACTGTATCGCATCATCATTTAACTATTGCATTGCTAAGGGTGCTCAAAACCAGCTAATATAATAAAACGGCTGCACTGTATTACTGCACTCTTGTGATTGAATGAAACTGCTTATTGTTATTCCATGTTATTCAATACCCTGTTCGATTATATATCTGTTTGTGAGCACATCCACGATGTTGTTACATCTTGACCTGACATGACTACACATATATATATATATATATATATATATATATATATATATATATATATATATATATATTGATACACCTGACATGGTACTGTATACTTTTGACTTGACCTGATATACCATGACCTGACCTGTTACCTGATCTCGTGCCTAATGCCAACAAACCCGACATGTAGTCCTCATGGACCATTCCTGTTGTCTATCCAGACAAAATCTGCTGTTACCTGATCCTGTATTGGCATTAGTTCTTGATTACTGAATACCTGACTCGACATACATAGCTTGGGGGTATGGGAAAATCAAAAGTGTAAACTAAAGTGTAACTTAAAAGGGTATTACTTGATCCGTGGTCCCGGGGGGTAACGGGACAGAGCCATTCGTGACTCTTACATTTTCCTGATCCGTGGTCCCGGGGGGTAACGGGACAGAACCACTATTGGTTCACATATTCCTGATCCGTGGTCCCGGAAGGTAACTGGACATATCCTTTGAGTTACATGGAGGATTACTCAATTGATTTCAAAGACTTTAGAATAGAAAACCTGACAGAACAGTTTAGTTACCCACTGCACACTACCCTGCACTGCTCGATTCACATTATTTACTACTCTCATTTTTATTCATGTTTATTTTGCATTGCCTGTTACACTGTTCACATTATATTACTTGATGACATGACGCGCTGACGTCTGGGTTTTGCATGGCCCAGATTCTGTACCGCTGACGCAGTCCGAGCAGGAGTACTTCAGCCAGCAGGCTGAGCTGTGAGTTCAGTAGTAGTTAGTTTATTTTCCTGCATTTATTTCCTAATGTGAGCCCGCATTATGGGACATACTTTTCAGTTATTTGTATTGGATCATTTGCTTCCGCATTTATTTATTATTGACTCCTGTTATTCTGGATTATGGACATGTTTTAGATAGTTTTATCTTGTTCTTGATATCTTTACAGCCGTAATGTGACTGTGGATGGATACTTCCTACCCACAGGTAGCATGGTTGGCTATGTCACGTGCCCAATCTAGCGTACTCCGGGAAGCGGGGCGTGACAGGAAGAGATATCAAATTGGTGGTTAAGAAGACAGAGGGTGCTCGTGGAGGGATCTTGCTAGGGATTCAGGAAGATATCTTGGAGATTGTAGATTCCTTTGTTGGATCCTTTTCAATTACGGCAGTGACTAAAAGAAAGTAAGACGGATTGGTGCAGATGATTACTGTGGTATATGGCTCGACCAAAAGAGAATCACGCGAAGAATTCCGGGATGAGTTAGGCCAGATAAAAAACAGATGGGGAGTACCATGGGTGGTTGGATAGGACTTTAATCTAGTTCGTTTTGCGAATGAGAAGGTGGGGATTTTGAATGATTCTAGTGACAAACATCTATTTAACCAAACAATTGATCAGCTTAGTCTTCTGGAAATTCCAGTAAATGATAGGAAATTCATATGGTCTAATCATAGTCATAGGGTACGTCTGGGGATGCTTAACAGAATTCTTATGTCTTTGGATTGGGAGACTCAATATCCTCTTGCTTTCGCAAGGATGGAAGCGAAAGCAACCTCTGACCATATACCCATCGTACTATTTAATGAGAAGGATGAAAGGTGGCCAAGTACAAAAAAGTTTCAGTTTGAAAAAAGATGGTTGGAAGATTTAACTGTTCATGATATCATCAAGAAGAGCTGGGCGTGTCCTATGAATTCTGTAGATGCCACAAGTATCCTGGTGGTTAAATTGAGAGGGCTTAGACAAGTTTTGAAGAGGTGAGACAAGAAACAAAGAGTGTTGGAGAGACAAAGAAAGGAAGAACTTATAGGATTTATCGAAAAGGTGGAGAAGCGGGAGGAAGATCGAGATCTAACTCTGGGAGAACATGGTTGTCATCAATCATGGAAGGTGGAGTTAAAAGAGATTTATATGACTGAAGAGTTGGATTGGAGTCAAAAGGCAAAGGAGGATTGGTTGAAAGAAGAAGACGAAAATACAAGCCATTTTCACAGGATGACGAATATGAAAAGAATGTCTAATCATATTCACGTGATCGAGGAACATGGAGAGATCTTTACAGATGGGGAAAACTTAAGAAGGGTGGTATTGTGTTTTTATAAGAAGCTAATGGGCATGGTGAAGGAGAATAGATGGATGGTGAAGGACGATTTTTGGAATGATGGGGAAAGGCTTATAGATGGACAGAGAGAAGAGTTAGACATAGGATTCTTAGAAGAGGAGGTTAAAGCAACGGTTTGGAAGATGGGGATAGATAAGACACCTGGACTAGATGAATTTCCAATTTCTTTCTATCGTACTTTTGGGGATATTGTGAAAGAGAATATTTTGAGGTTGTTTGTGGTGATGGAGGAGAATAGACTTAATTTGGATCGCCTTAATTGCTCGACTCTAGTTCTTATTCCAAAGAAAAGCAAGGCTAGGCGTCTTAAGGAATACAAATCGGTAAGCTTAGTAAATTGTTCATGTAAGATTATTTCGAAGGCCTTGGTTAATCGGTTGAGGAAGGTTTTGGGAGATATCACCAAAGATACGCAGACCGGCTTTGTGGCAGGACGGTACATCATGGACGAGATAGCTATAACTAATGAATCCATTCATTCTCGAAGGCGAGGAAAAGAAGGATACATCCTTAAATTAGATTTTGAGAAAGCTTATGACATGGTAGGCTGGAGATGTATTTTAGAGTGTCTAGAGCATAAAGAATTCTCCCAAAAGTGGAAGTTTTGGATTAATTTTTGGTTATCCTCCGCATCTCCCAATAACCGTATAAATGGAGAAGACATGAAAGAGTTTCGGTGTAGATGTGGCCTGCGCCAAGTAGATCCACTTTCACCACTTATTTTTACTTTAGTGGCGGATGGACTTGCACACATGATTCAAAGAGGTAGAAATAAAGGGTTATTGGAGGGAATGGGTCCAGGAGGCATAGGAACAGAGATTATAAACTTGCAGTATGCGGATGATACATTACTATTTGGTAGGCATTCCCTCATAAAATGAGGCAGCGCCTCACGTTTTGGGCACGTGAGTGTCAGCGTGCAAAGCATATGGACGCCTATATCTGATAGAATCAAATCCTAAGGCAGCGCCTCACGTTCTTGGCACGTGAGTGTCTGCGTGCAAAGCACGTGGACGCTTGTCTCTGATAGAATTGAATCCTAGGGCTGGCGTCTCACGTGAAAGGCATATGAGCATCGGTGTGCAAAGCACGTGGATACCCGTTTCAGTAAGAATTAAATTCTTTGGTTACGCCCACGTGCATAGCACATGAGCATCAGCACCCAAGTTGAAGAAGATTTGCTTCGGGTAGAATTAAATTCTATATGGGAAAATATTTTTCTAAAATAAGAACAATATTCTCTGTTAAACAGAGAGCAGTTGGATCAAAGATTTAATAATAGAATTAAATTCTATTAGGGAAAAATATCTCCCTGATCAAATTAAATAAGAACAATATTCTCTGTTAAACAGTGAGCCGTTGGATCAAAAATCCAATGGTGATTTTAAAAATTATCAAAAGATGGAATTAAATTCTACATGGAAAAATATTTTCCTAATCTTTCTAAACAAGAAAGATATACTCTGTTAAACAGAGAACCCTTGGATTAAAAATCCAATAGTGTTAAAAAAATTACCGTTTGAATTAAAAGATAGAATTAAATTCAATGCATGGAAAATATTTCCTCTAATCTTGTTAAAAATAAGAAACATATATTCTGTTAAACAGAAAGCCTTGGATTTAAGATCCACCGGTGATTAAAAATCACCAATTGATTATGAAATCAGATTGAGATCTTTCAAATAAGAGATCTTTTAAACTAACAAACAAATTTTCATCACCTATATAAAAGACCTGAAACTTCAAGTCTCAGGGAGAGAATCAACCCCATAAGGTGATAAAAAAGAAAGCTACAGCTGAGAATTTAATTCTTTTACAAAAGAAAAGCTACTTCTTGCTCCCTTCAAATCCAAAGTAAAGAAAAAAGCAGAGATCAAAATGTCTCCTTTACCTAATATATATAAATACAAGGGTTTAACCCTTAATAAAGAACTCAGTTCTTTCTCTGCATCTGAGACGCGCAAGACAAATCTTCCATAAGTTGAGAATTTAAATTTTATCGGAATGATTTTGTTCTTCAAACTCAAGATCTAGGGGGAAAACTAGATATAAGAAAAGAAATATGAGGAAAAGAAATGGAATGTATCTTCCAGGAATTTAATTCCTTAAAAACAGGGTTCAACTCTTCAAAGAACTTAGTTCTTATAAAAAAAACTTAGTTCTCAAAAAACCGATTTCAAATCTTCAAAAATAGAGATCTTGGTGATCATTAATGGCCAAAACACCATTAATAGAAGTTTAACTTCTTTCAAAAAATAAAAATAGATTCAATCTCCAAAGATCCAGCATCTCACGTGCTTCACACGTGAGCGCCTATAAGTAAAAACTCAACGCCTTACGTGCCTCACATGTGAGCACCCATAAGTAAAGACTCGGCATTTCACGTGCTTCACGCGTGAGCGCCCATAAATAAAGACTCAGCGCCTCATACATGAGCATCCATAGCTAAAAATCCGGCGCCTCATGTGCTACCCACGTGAGCGTTTAAAGATTGTCAAGCCGGAGCGTCTCATATGATACCCACGTGAGTGATGTATAAAAGTGCTTAGCACTATATATTTAAAGTGTTTAAGAGCTTAGTATTGATAGGGCAACGTCCAAGTCTGAGCGCCTCACGTGATACCCACGTGAGCGCCGCAACAAAATTTGGATATTATAAGCATACTCAAAAGACTAAGTGCTTAGCACTGCTAGATTATGAAAAGCCCAAGACTGAGCCCAAAATTGGCTAAATCTCTGAAATTTCCTTGAACCCATATTGTTCATTGTAGCTGAACCCATATGCTCTGTTGATGGATCTTAACAAAATTTAACGATCCTTAACCATATTTGTAAGTTGATCTTAGTCTCATATAAGACTAATGTATCCTTAGTTAAAATAAATTGAGCCCATATACACATATATTTAAGTTGATGTTAATCTAAAATCAGATTAACGGTCCTTAAATAAAATAAAATATCCCCTGAACTGATGGAACATATAACCTAGGTTCAAATCCAAATATATATGTACGGATTTGGACCAATCCACGCCCTACGGACGATGACATAAAATAGTCTCTGTGTACAATCAACGGGCAACCATAATAAACAATATATATATATATATATATATATATGTATATAACACTACAAGAAGTGATCTGCCTGGAGCAGGAGAAAGTGGTTATCGCAATGCGATAACATAATTAACTACAGGAGCTTGTGTCTCCAGAAAAGAGCGTCCCCACAATTAAGAACCCCTCATAAATAAGGGGGAATCTGATAAGTCTGCTACATCGATCGCATCTATCCAAATCTCCGATATACGGTGCCATAAATCAATTTGGCATCTTCGGAGAGGTGGATATGTTCCAAATAGCATCTGCCCCCAAATTCAGGCTAGACGTCTCAACGCCTCAGTCCAGTCTTCGGCGGTAAACAGATTCTGGCACGCCCGGTGGGATCTTCTCCTTTTTCCACTCCACACTTCATGTGCCATGTGTTGGAGATAGTGCCCTCAGAGTCAATTATTGGATCACAGGCACCTGATTGCAATGATTTAGGGAGGACCTATACCGGTAGGACAGTCTTACTCAAGATGATAGTATGCTATCTAGTTTATCTTTATCATCGTGTACTGTTTTAGGTGACCTTACTGGTCGCTATTACACATTGATAGAGCCCCTAGGATTCTTGCTTGACTGCCAGCAGTATGAGGGCGATCATATACGTGGGAGCTGGGGTTTATAAGCACATCCTTAAAAGGTCCCTAGTCGTGGAGTTTCGAGACAGGGCATCGATACTCCAGAGTAGACTAGTGTATACAGTCGAGACCCCGACGAGGGGCGGTGGCCGGTCTCACAAGCCACTGGTGTCAGTTGGTTCACCTAAGATGTATACAGGTGCTCATTGGGTTATGAGTACACCGGACAGGACTCGCCGGGAACATGCTAGTTGGTCTTATACCTGACGTCAGATAGCAGTTCCCTGGTGACATGTGTACAGGTTAGTTCATCGACCTGAGATCGTCATTTGTCTCGTGTGAGTTCCCACTGTACTTTGATTACTACCCTACCACGCTCAAAGGAGTCGTGCAAACAGGTTTTAGTTGGGTACAGTACCGAGCCATATGGAGGCAGTGAGCGGATCTGCAGGGGTTCGTCTCTCCCGGTATTGGGGGTGAGGTCGCGCTGTGTCTAGGAGAGCCATTACACGAATTCCTTGGCCAAGGCAGGAGATTTACTGGTAGGTATTCCAGTAGTATCTCAGGGTGTTCTGGGCTACACTCCGACACGACTTGTACCGCTTTTGGGGGTCTGACTTTTACCAACCCCCTAGGCCCGCCATGCGATGCTCATAAACGAACGGACCGAACTGTACGGATATTGTCACTGACAGGCTCAGTAGGGTGTCAGGATGAGTTCGCTCATCGACGTCCCTTTGATCAATACCTGATACCCCGTTACGTATGGCTAATACCTCTGACGTGCTAGTGGTTAAATCCACAACCAAAGTATTGACGAGTCTTTAGAGTCCCTCACAGACCGTTTCTCAAGTTTCGGGCGAAACGCTGTAGAGGCCGTATGGAGATATGGCAGGGTTCGATCATATACGTGCGGTATTGCACGGATCATGATCGGACGGATAATACTAGCGGGCTTTGGTTTAAGCCGGATCCTAGTAT
The DNA here is from genome assembly GCA_030015575.1 of Agapanthus africanus. Taxonomy (NCBI): domain Eukaryota; kingdom Viridiplantae; phylum Streptophyta; class Magnoliopsida; order Asparagales; family Amaryllidaceae; genus Agapanthus; species Agapanthus africanus. Next base: position 1,994,988 of record CM057348.1, read on the forward strand.
TATATAGTGTAGATTTTGTCTCATTGCATTTATATTCGGTCGGAATACAAATGCGGGTATGTATATACAGTCGCGGGGTTTTCCTGTAATTTATTACGGGATCAGTTATTTTGAAGTTGCCAGTTTGCATTCCGTTTCGGCCATTTTCCTTTGTTTCTTTCCCTGGCTGAATATTGGTGTGGAGGGGCTAATTTGCAAATGTGCAAATTAGCAATTTGGAGGGTGTTTCTTGTTAGTAGTTGGATCATGATGGTTCCACCATCCCTTGACTTCCTTGGTTAATCATTGCTTGACTTTTGTGATGAGATATATGATTAGGTATGGGTGTGACTTTCTTGATGAATATAATCATTCTCCTTCTTGCATTATTACACACTCTCTTTCCTCTCTCTCATTGGAAGTGGCCGGCCATTCTTTAGATGGGGGCTGTCCAAAAATTGAAGTGAGGGATATTGTTCTCATTTTGCTTGCAAAAGGTTCCTCAGCCATCACAAAATTCACATCTCCTTTCCCACTTCCAAAATGGAAACTTAAACAACCCCTAAAGACATGGTGATCTACGTATAACCTACAGCATTCTTGGACACGTCGACTCGCCAACTTCGTGCCCGAGTTGCCTCGGTCCAGAGGTGGGAGCCCGTAAAAGAACCCAGCGATGTGGTGCCCTTCCGACGAGGAGATGAAGACCGGAGATTCCGCGGGAAGATCGGGATGACGACGAAAAGACCGAAGGACACGGATCGTTCGGTATATCTCTCTACCCCTTCTCTAGTTAGCTAGGAGTAGGTTAATGGCCCGATCCGGGTTTTTAGTACGCGGTAGTGCCAGTTGTAAAAGTTAAAGAAAAGTATTGTTTCCGCATTTTGGCCTCGTTCAGACGGCCGGGGCGCTGCCGTGCACTTACACTGGTATCAGAGCCACGCCATTAACCTAGTCTAGCTTGCTCTAACATGTTTACAAGTTCGATCGACCGGATTTTCCAAAAACCGTATTTTCAAGTTCAGTTTCTGTCGAATTTTTCCTGTGCTCTAAAAATTATTTGGTACATTGTAAAAATACGAGCAGGGTTTTATAGGAATTCTGAGAAAATTTGACTGCATGATCGTACGGCCTAGCCGCGGAACTGTGGCAATAACCCCCTTTATGTCACGGTTCCGCCGCCGTTCTGTGCCTTCACTGCTTCAAAATTTCTACAGTACTCCTTGGCTTGAAAATGGGATTTTTGGTATGTTCTGTTTGGGCCCGGATTTTCTTTGAGTGCTACAGTTGTACTTGGGGCCCACTTCGGTAAATTTAGTCGATCGAAAATTTTAAATATGCTAGTTCACAGTATTTACATTATATCTGTGACCGTGAATGTCACTTGATCGGTAAATCCTGTCTAACTGCTATAGCCCTTTTAGACGGATTTGCGAACGTGACATTCACGTTGATGTTCTGTGTGTGTGTTGTGATGTTGCGGATTGTCGTGGTGGATAGCCTGGATGCAATGTTAGTACAGTTTTGGTTTTATATATACATTTGATATTGCGGGGTGAGCGTCCGACATGTGGACTGCCGTCACTGCCTGTTTGTATATTATTCTTTTGGGGCACGACCGGGCTGAGGTCGATTTACCCGTTGTATGTATATTTTACTTTCTGTATTAGGATTATCCCGCGGAGGGGTACACGGATAGCTGGGTTCTAGAGGGCAACGGGCCCGCATCTCATGGCGTTGAGACGGAGGGAGCTTCACTCTAGAATTGGCGGGCTATTCGCCGCACTCGTAGGGGGTACAGGTTGACCCAGGGAGGGGTGCCCAAGTTACCGGAATCCGTGAAGTGCCGGGTGGTCCATTCACGTTGCTGAAGGGGGCTGCCTCGCTTTAGGTTTTGGCGGGTAACTTGCCGCGCCCGTAGGGGTCTAGGATTTCATTGCACAGGCTATCCACACGACCAGGGGAACGTCGGGTTTCAGTAGCGGCTCTATGAAACCCGGGGATCCCAGATATCTATATTGTTCTGTGATGCTTATTACATTTCTGTGATGTTGCATTTTATCACGCCTTGAGCGAATATTATATATTGATATATATACTAGTAGATGTTGTATATATTTTGCATCCGCGCTAGTCCAGTCCCCGCTCTGTCGTTAGTTAAGTAACCTAACGGGTAATGACGGGACCCAGTGGCGAATGCGGATGGCATATACGTACATCATTATTTTCGTTCTTTATTGGTGTGATCAATTGATGAGACTGCATTGAATCGGATCAATGCAAGCTAAACAAACCTATTCTGATGTTGTTAGAACAATTTTCAAAAAGCTGTTATTGCAAGGACGTTCTCTTTTGTTTTGCACAGTGGTATTCAGTTGGAATATCCTGCACCTCAGTTGACGAGGCAAGGGCCGAGATCCCTTCACCGGGAGTTTCCCCTTGGACAGAAGTTTGCGTCAGGGTAACAACTTCACTATAGCCTTTTACCTTTTGCTTTGCATCGTGGTATTCAGTTGGAATATCCTGCACCTCATTCTACGGGGAAAGAGCTGAGATCCCTTCACCGGGAGTGAGCTCTTTAGTAAAGGTTTTCGTCACTATATTTTTATAAAAGCTATCCGGTTCCTTCAACGATATCAAGTTCATTACGTTAAAGGTTTTTTGCCAAAAACCATTCGTAGCCCTCCGTCATTTCAGACGGGTAGCACGTAGTATTCATGCTATGTTTGTTGACCTTCGTGAAGGCATAGTGTATGGTAGCTGCTTGTTACCTTTCTGCTGCATAGATAGATGCGTTAGTTTGGGACAGTCGTATAGCCTTGTTGGCCAAAGTCAAAGGCTTGTACGGGTGGGTTCAAATTAACCTGGACAATGACGGGTAGAACTTGACATGTGACTTATGATTTGTTGACCTTCGCTAAGGTCATAAGAGCATGGGGAAAAAAAAATCACATCGGGAGTTTCTAAAGAAACTGAAACTTTCCAGATATGCGCATACCTTCTGGAGTGTGATAACGTGAGCGGATTCCGTCACGTTATCATGCGATGATAGTTAGATCCCGATTCCCACTGATGAGTTGGTTTACTTCTTGGGTGATCCCGACTAATTCTTCTTTCAGGTTTGGAGGAGAATTTGACGGTACTGTGGGAGGTTTCCTGATTAGATAAATTGATAACCATTCTGATCTAAGTTAGAGTGCACGCTGAGTGTTTCTTTTCTCTCTCTCTTTGGCAGCGACCATGACCCGACCCTTGACTATGACTCAATGACCAAGATTAACCGAACCTTCTTAAACACTGGCTTTTGGATTGTCAGAGTTGCAAACCTCATTGCTACTCCTACTTTTACCCTTTTCTCCAGGACACCCCGTATTACTACGAACGTCCACTTCCATTGGATAAAACCATCGTATGGTTATATACGAACTCGAAGAAATTTATTCGAGGATGGTTTCTGGTTCTGGAGAAAACGAATAGGACTATTCAGTTGTCTTTTCCTTTTACCTTCTCTCAGGTTGTGAGTGCCCCTTAGATTAGGGGATAGTACACCTATTATGCAAATTGGATAGTCTTCTTCCAAACCATAGGCAGGTGCCGAACGGTAGGGAACGAAGAAAACCAATTAGCCTAACGATGGTGTACAGAAGGTAATAAGTTAAGATAAATAAAGGGATTAGTAAGAAGGCAAAGTAAACTGCGACTGCTATTCATGACCAAACCAAGTATTTCATCGCCACTCCCACATCACCTTTGTATTTCTCGAGAACACTCCGTATCACTACGAAGATCCACAGTTTATTGGATACTCCATCGTATGGTTATATACGAACTCGAAGGAACTTGTTCCAGTTCGGGGATGGATTCTGGTTCAGGAGAAATAGGAATAAAGTTTATTCAGGTGTCTTTTATCTTCACCTTCTCTCGCATTGCGAGTGCTCCTAGGATTAAGACAGTACACCCATTACGCTTATTGGATAGTCTTCTTCCAAACCATAGGCTGGTGCCGAACGGTAGGGAAGGAAGAAAACCATTTAGCCTAAGAGGGTGTACAGAAGGTAATGACTAAAGACATATGAAGGGATTTGGAGAGATGACAAAGAAATATACGGTTACAGTTGTGAATCTGGATAATGGAAGAGGCATTACTAGGAATACCAGGATACCCCTCCGAAACATTTACATGTTTCACTTTCACTATGTACTGTTAAAAGAAAACTGATTTCCCAATTAGACACTTGCTCCAGGGTATGTATTTACCAGGTATGATTATCACATCTGTATGGTTTTACAGATGATGAGTGGGAGTAAGTTATTGGGAATTAGGTGATTGTCCTCATTATATCGGAATTCGTTGTAATTGGTGATATTTGAGGAAGTCACCTGGGTTGTTTGCCGGACGGCAAATATTTGGTTTTGAATATCCGCTGTTATGCACCAATTTCAAATCGATACATCTATACGTCTATTTTTATAGAGTGAGATATACCTTTTTGAAATTATGTCCATGATATTTACTTATATCAGTGGATGGTTAGGTAAGGAGTATTAAACAACGGTGTAATTCTTCTTAACCATAGGTACAGTTTTCATCCTACGACACACATGGAATGAGTTATTAGACTCAGGGGACTTATACAGAGTATTGTATGTTGTCCAGTGTCCATGAGGACAGGGGGGTTGGTGCTTGGACTGTACTCTGTTTACTTGTGACTTCTCTAGTTCTTAAACATGTATTGTAAGTTGATGTGCAACACCCCACGAGTTGCGGGGAGGCGAAAATATGAAAAACGATCTTGTTCTTGAAGCATACATCGACTAACCGAAGATCTTTTCTAAATGATAATTAACAACAACCATAGAGTTCTTATCTACTATGTAAAGAGATTATACCTAATGATTCTAGTCCTTCGTCTTTGTGATCTCTACGTCCTCCTCGGTCTCCTTTCCGTAATAGATGATCCACCCGAGTACCCTAATCCAAGCTACTATCTCTAAACTTGAGGTTACTTAGTTTCTCTAGTTGCTAATCAAAGTAACTAAGATGATGTAGAGTTAGGTTATGGAGTGTTTAGTCTATCCTAATCCTAGGTCTCAACTCATGAGTGGTAGGATTAGGGTTTGAAGAAGGAGTGAACTTGAGGAGAGAGAAGGTGGAGATGATAATGAGAATGAAAAAGCTTCTCACTTGAATATATGAAACATAATGAATTATCAAATAAATGAATATAAATGATTATTCACCATGCTTCATTAATTCAATATGAGTGATTCACTATGTGAGTCATTAAGCAATAAATTATGCATTAATGACATAGTGAATCACACAAATGAGTCACAATTTGCATTTAATGAAAATGCCACCTTAACCCCCTTAGTCACCATCCTTCTAGAAGCTTCCCGAAAAATTACGAGAAAGCCCCTCGCATCCGTGAAAACACGGAAAAACTATAGACTGTATAAATCCAATAACCCGATACTAGAATCTGGCTTAAACCAAAGCCGGCTAGTAAAAACTGTCCGAATGTCGTACGTGCTTTTAAACACGTATGCGTCCGAACCCTTTGTTGTAAAACCGTACGACCTCTATATCATTTCGCCTGGAGTTGGGAAAACTCTGTGTGGGACTCTAAAGACTCGACTACTATGCTGGCAGTAGGTTTAACCACAGACCGCAAGCGGCACTAGCTGTACGTAACGGTCCCCAGGTAGATGTCGATAAGAAGGCCGGTGAGGATACCCATCCGAACTCCTACTGAGCATGTGCGTGACAATATCTGTGCAGTCCGGTCTGTTCGTCTAAGATTATCGCATGTATGGTCTAGAGAGGTGGTAAATGTCAGACCCCTAATAACCGTACAAGTCGTGTCGGTATGGCTCTTTTACCATCCGAGTATCTACTGATCAATCTATCAGTAATTCTCAATCAGCCTTGGCCAGGGGCTTATGGTAATGACCAACCGATCGCTGTGCGATATCAACTCCCTATACCGGGAGAGACGAATCCCTAACAGTCACTCACTGCCTCCACGTGGCTCGGGACTGTGCCCAACTAAAACCTGTTTGCACGACTCCTTTGAACCGTGGTAGGGTAGTAATCAAAGCACAGTGGGAACTCACACGAGACAAATGACGACTTTAAGTCAACGGACTATCTGCACACATGTCACCTGAGAACTGCTATTTGACGTTAGGTATAAATACCATCCAGTCAGTTCTCGGCGAGTCCTGTCCGGTGTACTTACACCCAGTGAGCATCTGTATACAATCTTAGGTGCACTCCACCAATGGCTGCGGGACCAATCCATCGCCCCTCCTCAGGGTCTAGATATGTATACACCAGTCTACTCCGGAATATCGATGCCCAGTCTTGATACTCCTGCGACCAGGGACATCTAAGGATGTGCCTATTGACTATCCAGCTCCCACTAGTATGACTGCCATCACAACGCCGGTAGTCAGGCAAACACCCTATGGGCTTTATCAACATGTATATATGTATGAATACTACGCAAAATATATCATATGTTAAGATAAAGACAAACCAAATAGCGTACTATCATATTAAGCAAGACTGTTATGTACATACATATCCCCAGTATCCTATACAATGAAGGCATCTAGGGCATATATATCCAACAATCTCCCACTTGCACTAAGGCCTATAATTGGCGCAATGAGTACCCACTGTCTTCACTATATCCAGTTGCTGGAGTACCGCATGCCCAACATCTCAAACAGCCTCTCGAACTGAACTTGAGGGATGGGCTTTGTGAATGGATCTGCCGTGTTGTCTTTTGTATCCACTCTCCGTACCTCGATCTCCCGACGATCAACGATCTCCCTGATCAGGTGAAACCGCCTTAAGATATGCCTGGATTTCTGATGGGGCCTGAGTTCCTTCGCCAATGCTACGGCCTCATTGTTATCACAATACAAAGGTATTGGATTAGCAATGGACGGAACCACCTGAAGTTCAGAGATGAACTTCCTCATCCAGACAGCCTCTTTTGCGGCTTCACTAGCAGCTATATACTCAGCCTCCAAAGTTGAGTCTGCGACGGTATCCTGTTTGGAACTTTTTCAACATACCGCCCCTCCATTGAGGGTAAACACAAAACCCTAAATGGATTTAGAATCATCTTTGTCACTTTGGAAGCCGGAGTCGGTAAAAGCCTCTACCTGGAGGTCCCCATTACCGTAAATCAAGAATATCTCCTTAGTCCTTCTCAGGTACTTGAGAATGTTCTTTACCGCTATCCAATATTTCTCACCTGGGTCAGACTGATACCTGCTTACCACACCAAGTGCGTAAGCTACATCCGGTCTTGTATATAATATCGCATACATTATAGATCCTACCATCGAAGCATAGGGTATAATGCCTATGCGATTCCTCTCTTCATCAGTCTTTGGAGACATCTCTTTGGAGAGGGTGATCCCGTGACAAGCGGACATATTATCGCGCTTGTAATCTTCCATACTAAATCTCTTTAGTATAGTGTCAATATACCTGGACTGTGAAAGTCCCAACATTCTATTAGATTTATCACGATAGATCTTTATGCCCAAAATGTAGGTTGCATCACCCAAGTTTTTCATGGAGAATTTCTGTGACAAGAAGAGCTTTACTGATTGTAGCATAGGGATATCATTCCCTATTAGTAGTATGTCGTCGACGTACAAAACGAGGAAGACTACTGCTCCTTCTACAATCTTCCTATAAATACATGGTTCATCTACATTTTTGATAAAGTCAAACTCTTTGACTATCTCATCAAAGCAGATGTTCCAACTTCGCGATGCTTGCTTTAATCCATAGATGGATTTAAGCAATCTGCACACACTTCCACTGCTCCCATTGTCTAAGAAACCTTCTGGTTGATCCATGTAAACACTCTCTTCTAAATGCCCATTTAGAAAAGCTGTTTTTACATCCATTTGCCAGATTTCATAGTCATGGAAGGCAGCAATGGCAAGCAGAATCCGAATGGATTTAAGCATAGCTACAGGTGAAAAGGTTTCATCATAGTCCAATCCTGGTCTTTGACGAAAACCTTTTGCAACGAGTCTAGCTTTGTAGGTTTCCACTTGTCCAAGTGCACCAATCTTCCTTTTGAAGATCCATTTGCATCCAACTGGTTTCACCCCAGGAGGAGCAACTTCTAAAGTCCATACTTTATTGGTGTACATGGATTCCATTCCGGATCTCATAGCATCCAGCCATTTCATCGAGTCAATACTCGTGATAGCCTGCTGAAAACTAGTAGGCTCATTATCATCGATGATGCAATCCTCTCGATCCCTATCTAGAAGAAAACCATAGTATCTCTCTCGAGGATGAGAAAGCCTACTAGATCTGCGGAGTGGCGTTGGTTCGTCATGTTCTATTGAAATCTGAGGTTCTTCTAAGTCCTCGGTAGCAGTTTGAGGTTCTGGAATTTCTTCCAGCTCTACCGCGCTCCCACTAATTTCTTTTGCAAGAAATTCGCTCTCTAAGAAGACAATGTGGCGAGCGACAAACACCTTTTGTTCTTCAGTGTGGTAGACCATGTACCCCCTTGAATGTTTGGGGTATCCTACAAACTTGCACAAAACCGATCGTGCCTCGAGCTTGTACGGTCTATGCTTTTTAACATATGCCGGACACCCTCATATCTTGATGTACTTAAGATATGGTCTCTTCCCGCTCCACATTTCATATGGAGTGGTAGGCACAGACTTAGTTGGAACTCTATTCAATAAGTATGCTGCTGATTCTAGAGCAAATCCCCAGAACGAAAGTGGTAACTCAGCACTACTCATCATTGAACGCACCATATCTAATAGCGTGCGATTCCTCCTTTCTGATACACCATTATGCTGAGGTATATAAGGCGGAGTAAGCTGAGAGAGAATTCCATTCTCTTTTAAGTATTCAAGAAAACTGGTACTTAAGTATTCTCCACCTCGATCAGATCGAAGTGTCTTGATGCTTTTACCAGTTTGTTTCTCTACTTCATTTTTATACTCCTTAAACTTCTCAAAGGCCTCTGATTTATGTTTCATTAAGAACACATGTCCATACCTAGAGAAGTCATCAGTAAAAGTGATGAAGTAGGAGTGACCGCTTCGCGCATGTGTAGAGATTGGACCACATACATCACTGTGTACAAGTCCCAAGAGTTCAGTAGCTCTTGCTCCGTGTCCGGAGAACGGAGATTTGGTCATTTTTCCTTTGATACATGACTGACAAGTTGCATATGATGAATATTCAAACGGATCTAGATATCCATCTTTATGTAACTTAGTCAATCTTGTTTCGTTTATATGACCAAGTCTACAATGTCATAAGAAGGCTTGATTTGAATCTGGAGCCTTTCTTTTAAGTGTGTTTTGAATATTGAAAATTCGAGGTTGATTAAGTATGTATATGCCGTTTTCCAGTGTGCCATACCCAATCAGTTCTTGATTTAGGAGAATGTTCATGACATTACTTTCAAGCGCAAAATTATATCCTTTATTAGACAACAAAGATACTGATATAATATTACACAGCATACTGGGAATACAAAAACAGCTGTACAACACCAAAACGTGCCCACTAGTCAACCCTAGGTGATACTCCCCTATTGCAACAGCATCTACATGCATTCCATTGCCCATCCGGAGAGTCATATCACCTGCCCCCAGTACTCTACTATTTCTCAGATCCTGCAATGAATTACAGATGTGAGAACCAGAACCGGTATCAAGTACCTATGATGTAGAGTTTACTGAAAGACAATTTTCGATTACGAACACACCTGAAGCAGAAGCAACCGCTTGCTTCGTGTCCTTTGCCTTAAAGGCCATACAGTCCTTCTTCCAGTGCCCTTGCTTGTGACAATAATGGCATTCGTTTATATCCGCTTTCACCCTTCCTGCCTTGTTCTTTCCCTGCACCTTCTTGACCCCACCCTTCGGTTTGGTGGCTTTCATCTTCTTCTTCCTTTTAGCTTTCTCTTTAGATTTAGAAGTGGATGATTGGCCAACATACAGAACGGGGGTCTTCTCCTTTTTCAAGGAGGTCTCTGCTACCCTCAACATGTTGAGGAGCTTTGGAAGATCAGCTTCCATTTCGTGCATGTTGAAGCTAAGCACGAACTGAGAGAAGGTGTGGGGAAGGGACTGCAAAATCAAGTCGATATACAAATCATTCTCTAGCACGCATCCCAGGTTTGCGAGTTCCTCAATGAGGCTGATCATTTTGAGGACGTGCTCTCCTACAGGCGATCCTGGAGCTAACCTCATCTTGAAGAGTTTCCTTGAGGTCTCGTACCTTGCGATACGGGAGTGCTCTCCATATAATTCCTTAACATGGAGAAAGATGGATACAATATCCATACTCTCGTGCTGTTTCTGGAGTTTATTGTTCATGGACGCCAGCACGATACACTTAGCTCGCTCACAATCCAGATCCCAAGTTTTGCGAACTTCCTTGTCCACAGCTGAGGAATCTGGTCCAGGGATAAGGGGAGGAACATCGGTGGTAACATATGCTACTTTGTCATAACTCAGTGCAATGTTGACGTTCCTTAGCCAATCTTTATAGTTCTGCCCGGTCAGTATATTTTTTTCAAGTAATAGTTTTAGTCCTGTCATGGTAGCTGCTAGAAAGAGAGAAAAGAAAACACTCAGCATATGCTTCTTGCAAGTTTAGATTGGTTATTAGTTTATCTGAACATGATGGCTCCCACCGTTCCCTCAAATCCTTCTTCAAAACCTAAAAGAAGAACTAGTCAGGATTTAAACACACGTCACAATACTTGCTTAACCTTTCAGCCAGGCTGGTGTTGGTACTTCGAGGGAGGTTTTCCAACGCTTTTGCGAAGTTCCTTAATTAAATAACCTCTTTTCCCTGGAGGCGTAACCCCTCTAACACCTTTCTGGACACCTACTTGGTTTATAGCATTGATTGTTAAGTGAGAATGTTTCCCGAGAGTAATCCTACTCATTAGTGGGATCGGGATCCAACTATCATTGCATGATGCACTAGATGGAAGCTACTCTAGTCACCACACTCCAGAAGGTATGCTAAATCTGCAAGTTTCCTTTATGTTTGAAACTCCCGATGTGATTTTTATACCCCAAGCTCTTATAGACCTTGACGTAGACCAACAAGTCATAAGACGCAAGTCAAGTTCTACCCGTCGTTGTCCTGATTAATTTAGGTACATCGTACATGCCCTTGACGTAGGCCAACAAGGCTGTACGTCTGTCCTATACTAATGCATCTATCTATGCAACAAATAAGCAAGCCACACTGCTACCATTCACTATGCCTTGACGTAGGCCAACAAGCATAGCATGAATACGATGTGCTGTCTATTTGAAACGACGGAGGGTTACGGCTGGTTTTTGGCAAAAAAACCGTTAACGTTGTGAACTTGATTTGATCGAAGGAACCAAGATAGCTTTTATTAAAAGGAGTGGTTTAAGCTCCGCATTTAAAATTTGCTTTTTCAAGAAAACCGAATGGCTTTAGAAATTGTTCCAATGATTCAGTTTAGGTTTTATTTTTCTTTGCATTAAAAATAATGCGTCCCATCTTTAACCTATCATTACAGATAACAACGAAAATACAACGTCCTCTTATGCCATCCGCATTCGCTACGGGGTCCCGTCATCACCCGTTAGGTTACTTAACTAACGGCAGAGCGGGGGCTGGGCTAGCGCGGGTGTAAAACATAAGTGACGTCTAAATAGCTATCATATATAGATATTGTACATTCGTCAGACGCAATAATAGGCATTCCAGATCACAGATAAACTTTATTGGATATGCAAGCAATCCGCGTTTCTTTTGAGCCTGTAAGAAAAGACGGATTACACAGTTGTGATGAATAGCCATTACCCCACCCTAGACCCCTACGGGTACGGCAAACTACCCGTCAAATACCCGAAGTGAAGCAGTCTCCCTCAACAATGTGAGTAGGCCACTAAACACTTCGAAATACCCGGTAGTTTGTGCACCCCACCTTGGGTCTATCCTAGGAGCAAAAAACAGTAAAAAGAAATAATACAACGGTGGCTACAACCGCAACCTGGATGTGCCCCGCAAAATAATATTACAACTTATTACAATTACATTGAGTGAATTAATACAATAACCCATCACAAAACCCCGGCTAATCATCACAACAGTCCAATAGAGTTCATAATCACAAACAGTTAAAACATTACAGATATGTGCAACCCCCTGCCAACCGACATACTAGCAGTTAGGGGAGGTTTACGAACACATAATACAGTTCACAGATATAATCAAACAAGCAAATATTGTATAATTTCGATCGATCAAACCCATTAGATTCTGCTCCAAAACTTCTCTGTAAACCTGAGACCTGAGCAAAAAATAAAGCATACCAGAAAAGACAAAATATCACAGAAGATGCACAGGGAAAAATTGGGTTGAATCGGCCTCAACTCGGCCGCGGATCCGCGGCGGATCGGTGGGATCGGCCGCGGTTCCGCGGCTGTATGGCCGATTCAGGGACCCATTTTTTTCCAGTGTTCTTATAATTTCATGTAGGGTGTTCTGGAGGAACCTGAAAAATTTTTGGACCTCATTTAAAAATCGACAGAAACTATATGATATCCGTGTATTTTCCGATTTGTTTTGCATTCGAAATTCATACGACTTTGCAAGTGAGTTAATTATTGTTTAGTGAGGCTCTGATACCACTGTAAGTCGATGTGCAACACCCCACGAGTTGCGGGGAGGCGGAAATATAAAAAACGATCTTGTTCTTGAAGCATACATCGACTAACCGAAGATCTTTTCTAAACGATAATTAACAACAACCATAGAGTTCTTAGCTACTATGTAAAGAGATTATACCTAATAATTCTAGTCCTTCGTCTTTGTGATCTCTACGTCCTCCTCGGCCTCCTTTCCGTAATAGATGATCCACCCGAGTACCCTAATCCAAGCTACTACCTCTAAACTTGAGGTTACTTAGTTTCTCTAGTTGCTAATCAAAGTAACTAAGATGATATAGAGTTAGGTTATGGAGTGTTTAGTCTATCCTAATCCTAGGTCTCAACTCATGAGTGGTAGGATTAGGGTTTGAAGAAGGAGTGAACTTGAGGAGAGAGAAGGTGGAGATGATAATGAGAATGAAAAAGCTTCTCACTTGAATATATGAAACATAATGAATTATCAAATAAATGAATATAAATAATTATTCACCATGCTTCATTAATTCAATATGAGTGATTCACTATGTGAGTCATTAAGCAATAAATTATGCAGTAATGACATAGTGAATCACACAAATGAGTCACAATTTGCATTTAATGAAAATGCCACCTTAACCCCCTTTAGTCACCATCCTTCTAGAAACTTCCCGAAAAATTACGAGAAAGCCCCTCGCATCCGTGAAAACACGGAAAAACTATAGACTGTATAAATCCAATAACCCGATACTAGAATCTGGCTTAAACCAAAGCCGGCTAGTAAAAACTGTCCGAATGTCGTACGTGCGTTTAAACACGTATGCGTCCGAACCCTTTGTCGTAAAACCGTACGACCTCTATATCATTTCGCCTGGAGTTGGGAAAACTCTGTGCGGGACTCTAAAGACTCGACTACTACGCTGGCAGTAGATTTAACCACAGACCGCAAGCGGCACTAGCTGTACGTAACGGTCCCCAGGTAGATGTCGATAAGAAGGCCGGTGAGGATACCCATCCGAACTCCTACTGAGCCTGTGCGTGACAATATCCGTGCAGTCCGGTCTGTTCGTCTAAGAGTATCGCATGTATGGTCTAGGGAGGTGGTAAACGTCAGACCCCTAATAACCATACAAGTCGTGTCGGTATGGCTCTTTTACCATCCGAGTATCTACTGATCAATCTATCAGTAATTCTCAATCAGCCATAGCCAGGGACTTATGGTAATGACCAACCGATCATTGTGCGATATCAACTCCCTATACCGGGAGAGACGAATCCCTAACAGTCACTCACTGCCTCCACGTGGCTCGGGACTGTGCCCAACTAAAACCTGTTTGCACGACTCCTTTGAACCGTGGTAGGGTAGTAATCAAAGCACAGTGGGAACTCACACGAGACAAATGACGACTTTAAGTCAACGGACTATCTGCACACATGTCACCTGAGAACTGCTATATGACGTTAGGTATAAATACCATCCAGTCAGTTCTCGGCGAGTCCTGTCCGGTGTACTCACACCCAGTGAGCATTTGTATACAATCTTAGGTGCACTCCACCAATAGCTGCGGGACCAATCCATCGCCCCTCCTCAGGGTCTAGATATGTATACACCAGTCTACTCCGGAATATCGATGCCCAGTCTCGATACTCCTGCGACCAGGGACATCTAAGGATGTGCCTATTGACTATCCAGCTCCTACTAGTATGACTGCCATCACAACGCCGGTAGTCAGGCAAACACCCTATGGGCTTTATCAACATGTATATATGTATGAATACTACGCAAAATATATCATATGTTAATATAAAGACAAACCAAATAGCGTACTATCATATTAAGCAAGACTGTTATGTACATACATATCCCCAGTATCCTATACAATGAAGGCCTCTAGGGCATATATATCCAAAAAGTATTTCGTAGAAATGCAACGTCTAAGTTTTGAGAAGTTATAGGTATAAGAATAAAGTAGAGAACCGGGTGTTGCAAGTATCAGGATTCTTCAAGGTGATCGAAGATATAGATACTTGTGTATGGTATTCAGTTGATAGTAATGGTTTTGAGAAACTTTTTTCTCTTTCAGGTTACTCATAATTGTAAGTACTCCTAAGTTGATTAATGTTGATCGGCCTCTTTCCATTTAGTTGACATGCACTGGAGACGGCTGCATGATTTGAATCTGATTCCAATTAAATCAGTGCCTCTGTTTCTATATTGGATATAGAATAGTTCATATCTTAACGATGTTAAGGTACGGGGAGTTGTCCAGCTTATGCTTAAAACCAGACACTTGACAACTCAAGGCACGTTTCTGTAATGGCTGTTTGTAGGTTGACCCGGGCTATGATGAGGGTTGACTTTCTACCATCTGGAAGATCAATAGTGATATTATTCTTGACTCGCCACATTTTTAAAAAAAATGGATTTTTTTCAGAAAACAGTAGTGGGGGTATGGTAGAACTGGAAGTGATTCCAGAACCGCAAACGATTACTGAAAATTTGATAAGAACCTTAAGATTCAATCTGGATTGACATTCCATTGGCCACTCCGCAGATATGGTGGGTAACCTCAGGCACCCGAGAGGTACTCCGGTAGCCTCAAGGACAGTGACAGGGAGGTTCTTGTTTACCCAGACTTGTCATTGCTGTTTTTCCAGACTGTGAGACCCGGCAGGAGGATGAGTATAGCGTCGTTCTGAACTAGCTTTAGAAGCGTACGTGTATATGACTCTGCCAGAGGGTTGTCGTAATCAGTGGGAGCAGCGGAAGCATTGGTGGACAACAGGCTTATGTCTATTTATAGACTAAAGCAGATATAGCGGAGATAGATCATCTATTTCTGATGTGACAGTCATAGGTTTGACTTCATCAGAATAGGTGATGGATCTGTTAAGAAGGTAGTAGGGTGTGATGTCCTGGTATTTGGATGACATACACATAGTAAGAAGTGAAATTCCTATACTACGATCGGTTATACATTGGTCGTCACACAGTGGTTTCTCCACATGGGACTTGTCAGATATTCTGGTTACTAGATCTATGGTTTTAGATCTAGATTTGGGCAGTTTCCCAATCTGGGTACTTAGACAGCATTCTAAAGGTGTTTTAGAATAGACGACTCCTGGCACGGTAGTGTATCTGCAGGTGATGGAGTCACCCTCTCTAAAGGTGTCTTATAGACTAAAGGGGAGAGGGATATGCATGATTGGCAGATCACTTGCTTAGGCAATTGAGTCATTCATGAGATGTCAGGTATCACACCAGATGTTGTTTTTGCACTAGATGCAATAAGATGATATTAATCCTATACTGAAGAAACATTCGGAAGCAGTTTTAGAACATAAGTGGATGTTCTAGGGATATGATAACATCAGCCTCATTCAGGAGACGGTTATCATTTCAGGCTTCCAAGGTGACCTGGACGGCAGAAAGACTGTCAGAGTTATAGTTTCCCTCTGACGAGGGGCAGTGTTTTGGACAGGTGATCCAAGCGGACATTGAGGGAGGCATTACGCAGGATACTGATTAAGTTCAGTTGACGATACAGTCTAAGAAGTTTGGATTTAGAGTTCATTTATGAACTAGGTCCCATCAGGTATCCAGACATATTCTAAGACAGGTATTGCTCATTTCGGGAGATGGCTTTCTCCGCGAACTTGAGATAAAGAGAGACATAGAAAGAAACATCAAGGCGGATCCACTCACTGAGGCTATTCCTCGAACGCAATAGTTTTGCAAACGAGCTTTGTGAGACTGACTAGTAGAAGAGTTGGGTGTTCGGTATCACACGGGCTGTGAGTATGCGACATCGCAATAATTAGCCTTGAGTGCAAGTGGGAGATTGTTGGAGATAGTGCCCTCAGAGTCAATTATTGGATCACAGGCACCTGATTGCAATGATTTAGGGAGGACCTATACCGGTAGGACAGTCTTACTCAAGATGATAGTATGCTATCTGGTTTATCTTTATCATCGTATACTGTTTTAGGTGACCTTACTGGTCGCTATTACACGTTGATAGAGCCCCTAGGATTCTTGCTTGACTGCCAGCAGTATGAGGGCGATCATATACGTGGGAGCTGGGGTCTATAAGCACATCCTTAAAAGGTCCCTAGTCGTGGGAGTTTCGAGACAGGGCATCGATACTCCAGAGTAGACTAGTGTATACAGTCGAGACCCCGACGAGGGGCGGTGGCCGGTCTCACAAGCCACTGGTGTCAGTTGGTTCACCTAAGATGTATACAGGTGCTCATTGGGTTATGAGTACACCGGACAGGACTCGCCGGGAACATGCTAGTTGGTCTTATACCTGACGTCAGATAGCAGTTCCCTGGTGACATGTGTACAGGTTAGTTCATCGACCTGAGATCGTCATTTGTCTCGTGTGAGTTCCCACTGTACTTTGATTACTACCCTACCACGCTCAAAGGAGTCGTGCAAACAGGTTTTAGTTGGGTACAGTCCCGAGCCACATGGAGGCAGTGAGCGGATCTGCAGGGGTTCGTCTCTCCCGGTATTAGGGGTGAGGTCGCGCTGTGTCTAGGAGAGCCATTACACGAATTCCTTGGCCACGGCAGGAGATTTACTGGTAGGTATTCCAGTAGTATCTCAGGGTGTTCTGGGCTACACTCCGACATGACTTGTACCGCTTTTGGGAATCTGACTTTTACCAACCCCCTAGGCCCGCCATGCGATGCTCATAAACGAACGGACCGGACTGTACGGATATTGTCACTGACAGGCACAGTAGGGTGTCAGGATGAGTTCGCTCATCGACGTCCCTTTTGATCAATACCTGGTACCCCGTTACGTATGGCTAATACCTCTGACGTGCTAGTGGTTAAATCCACAACCAAAGTATTGACGAGTCTTTAGAGTCCCCCACAGACCGTTTCTCAAGTTTCGGGCGAAACGCTGTAGAGGCCGTATAGAGATATGGCAGGGTTCGATCATATACGTGCGGTATTGCACGGATCATGATCGGACGGATAATACTAGCGGGCTTTGGTTTAAGCCGGATCCTAGTATTATACAGTGTAGATTTTGTCTCATTGCATTTGTATTCGGTCGGAATACAAATGCGGGTATGTATATACAGTCGCGGGGTTTTCCTGTAATTTATTACGGGATCAGTTTTTTTGAAGTTGCCAGTTTGCATTCCGTTTCGGCCATTTTCCTTTGTTTCTTTCCCTGGCTGAATATTGGTGTGGAGGGGCTAATTTGCAAATGTGCAAATTAGCAATTTGGAGGGTGTTTCTTGTTAGTAGTTGGATCATGATGGTTCCACCATCCCTTGACTTCCTTGGTTAATCATTGCTTGACTTTTTTGATGAGATATATGATTAGGTATGGGTGTGACTTTCTTGATGAATATAATCATTCTCCTTCTTGCATTATTACACACTCTCTCTCCTCTCTCTCATTGGAAGTGGCCGGCCATTCTTTAGATGGGGGCTGTACAAAAATTGAAGTGAGGGATATTGTTCTCATTTTGCTTGCAAAAGGTTCCTTAGCCATCACAAAATTCTCATCTCCTTTCCCACTTCCAAAATGACAACTTAAACAACCCTTAGAGACATGGTGATCTACGTATAACCTACAGCATTCTTGGACACGTCGACTCGCCAACTTCGTGCCCGAGTTGCCTCGGTCCAGAGGTGGGAGCCCGTAAAAGAACCCGGCGATGTGGTGCCCTTCCGACGAGGAGATAAAGACCGGAGATTCCGCGGGGAGATCGGGATGACGACGAGAAGACCGAAGGACACGGATCGCTCGGTATATCTCTCTACCCCTTCTCTAGTTAGCTAGGAGTAGGTTAATGGCCCGATCCGGGTTTTTAGTACGCGGTAGCGCCAGTTTTAAAAGTTAAAGAAAAGTATCGTTGCCGCATTTTGGCCTCGTTCAGACGGCCGGGGCGCTGCCGTGCACTTACACCATGTTTCGCGAATAAAATCATGATTCGCTATATTTATGGTTGCCTTTTGGATTCAAGATACAAAAACTTGGTATTTCATTTCTATGTAGAATCAATGGCCTCTCACTGCACATACTATAAAAGCAACTCTCACTCCATCCCAACCGGATGAGTGACGTACGGGCCCAACGTGGCCTCCATATTCTCAATACCGGTGGGAAAGGTCACTCAGGCCACTACCGGGCTATTCTTTGGGACTATGCTCCCGCCCGTAAGCTTCGGCGCCTCAACGCCCCAAGAAGAAGCTTCCCGAAGGTCGGCCTTTGATCGTCTAGCTATTGTGACAGCTCCTATTAGCAAGCCATCCAACTTCGGAGTTTCAGTTTTTAACAGGCTAAAAAAAGCTCAAACGGCCTCGTAATGAAGCCCATGATTCCAGAGGGGGTTGCCCCAAAATGGCTGACCCTCCCTGCTCCTGCCATGCATGAAGCCGACAAAAGTGCTTCATCTCCAAGACGGTCGATATTTGACAGATTGACCAACTCTACTACAGCTCCGCTAAGAAAGGCCATCTTTCATAGGCTGACACCAGGCAAAGCTTCCCAGCAATGCCGGGGACGTGATGAAGATGCCTCTAATGCTGAGGCGATTCCTACTGCCAGGCATGCTCGATGTTGCCACTGGCGCCGAGTGAGACAGGCTGGGGGCAACTCTCCCTCCAAGTTTACCCCACCAGCTCCTATGGTGGATATTGATGCCGCTGTTCCAACCGGGAACAGCTTCGAGCCGCTCAGGAGAGTGCGCAAAAACTCCCCGACGGCGGTGTTTACCGTCGAAAACAGAGATGAAACTGCGTAGGTCGTCTTGCCTGAATTTGGGGGCAGATACTATTTGTTTTTATCTGTCCACTTCTTCGAAAATGCCAAGTTGATTTATGGCACCATGTATCGGAGGTTTAGACAGATGCAGCCGCTATAGCAGATTTCGTCAGATTCCCCCTCGTTTGCGAGGGGTTTTGATTGTGGGGACGCTCTTCCCTGCAGGCGCAAGCCCCTGCAGTTAATTACGTTACCACGTAGCGATAACCCCTTTCTCCTTCTCCAGATGTTCACTTCATGTCGTATGTATTTGTTTTGTTTTAGGTTGCCCGTGGATTGTATATAGAGACTAATTTATGTTGTCGCCCAGGGTATTCCTGAATATCCTGCACCCCATTCGATGAGGAAAGAGCCGAGATCCTTTCACAGGGAGTGACCTCTTTAGCGAGACTAGCAAAAGCCTAAAAAACACTCCTTTTCAAAATCATTAGATTCTACAACGATATCAAGTTCATGCTCATGATTTTCTTAAAAACCTGCGTAGCCCTCTGTAATTTCAGATAAGTGCTATTTAGTATTTGTGCTGCGTTTATTGGCCTTTGTCAAGGCGTAGTGTGCGGTAGCTGGTTAGTGCTTATCTGTAACCATATGATGCGATTGGATTAGGGTACTCGTACGACGTTGTTGGCCTTTGTCAAGGGTCGTGCGGGTGAGTTTAATTCAATCAGGAAATAACAGGTTGAACTTGACTAGATTTGTTGGCCTTTGTCAAGGTCATAGGACGTTAGGGGCAAAATTATTATCGGGAATTTCAAGTGTTGAAATTTGCAATGAGATGCATACCTTCTATATGATAGTTGGATCCCGATACCCACTGCGAGTAAGAGTTACTCCTGGGAGAATTTTGCACTTTACAATTAGCTAATCCGGTAAGTGTCTAGAAAGGTGTCAATGGGGTTATGCCTTTAGGAAAATGAGGTTTATTTTAATTAGGTCTGTGTGAAAGCACGGGGAACCTTCCTCGGAGTACCGATACCTTCGTGGCCGAACGATTGGCGAACCTGTAGGGTGTAATTAATCCCAGCTAATTTTACCTTTTATGGTTTGAAGGAAGATTTGATAAAAACAGTGGGAGCCATCCTGATTAGATAAGATAATAACCAATCTAATCTTGCAAAGAGCGCACGCTAACGCGTTTCCTTCTCTATCTCTCCAGGAAGCAACCAATGTCACGCCTTAATCAAGATAATAACATTGTTGTATTGACCGAACCCTCCTTTTATACAGGGCTAGGGAACATTGGTCTCGCTCTATCTTATGACTGTCATAAGTCTGACCAAGGGATGGGGGAATATCAGGATTCCCATGCCACCCGTGTGAAGAAACAGCATGTTGATGCATCTTCTTCAGGTGTGTTCATTTCCGAGAACTGTTTCTCAGTTTGTTCTACGTCCTGGGTATTGGATACCGGATCAGGATCCCACATATGTAATTTGTTACATGGGCTAAAGAAAGGTAGAGAACCGGGAAAGGGTGATAAATCCCTAACAGTAAGGAATGGTGCAATTGTTGCAGCCAAGGCGGTTGGCGATTATCACCTTGTATTACTAACTGGTAATACATTGATTCTGAACGACTGTTACTACGTACCAAAGATGATGTGCAACATTATATCGGTTTCTTTGCTAACTAAAGAAGGATATAATCTCACATTAGAGGATAATGTTATGAACATTTTCCAAAATCAAGTATTGATTGGATTTGGTACGTTATGTAACGGTATATACGTTATGCAAAACAAGAACTAGAGAAGCTATCAAAAACAAAACCGAGTGGGTCGTAGCATTTACTAGTTTCGCTAAAGAGGTCACTCCCGGTGAAAGGATCTCAGCTCTTTCCTCATTGAATGAGGTGCTGGATATTCATTAAGGAATACCGCTATGCAAAGAAAATACTAGAGCTACCCTTTTTGAAAATTTGATTTTACAACATCTTTTGGTTTCTTTCTTTTCATTAATCTCATTAATGAATTCCCATCAATTAATGTTTCCAAAACATTACAGAAAATGAAACGAAAATAAAACGTACGCTTATGCCATCCGCATTCGCCATGGGCCCTGTCATGCCCCGTTAGGTTACTTAACTACCGGCAGAGCGGGGGCTGGACTAGCGTGGATGCAAAACATAAGCAACGTTTATTATATATCATATATATAATATTGTATTCGTCTCACGCAATTATATGATCAACATCACAGAATCAAGCAGCAGAAGCGACATATGAAATATTGGATATACTAGGATGTCCGTGTTTTAAATTTAGCTAGTAATGTAAAACACAGATTCCACGGTCGTGAGGAATGGCCAAACCCACATCCCTAGACCCCTACGAGAGCGGTAAGTAACCCTGTCAATTCTAGAGTTAGGAGACTCGGTCTCAACTCCTTGAGATGGTCTCCCACTGGACTCTAAAACCCAGTTACTTGTGCTCCCCGTCTTGGGTCTATCCTAATGTGGAAAAGTAAATAATATACAACAGTGGTGACAACATCCTCAACCCGGAAGTGCCCCAATAATAGATATTACACACAGATTTTACATGAATGAAAATAAAAAAATCCCATCTCACATAAAACCCCCGGGCTATTCTTTCACGACGATCCAATAAATCATATCAACATCAACACATGATATCACATATCATCAACGTAAGTAAATATGCGTATCCGTAAAACTCGTTAACATATAGCAACGAGATTGGGATACCCCACATATTACACTTACGGTCGCAGAAAAGAAAACGGAAAACTACAATAATTAGAACCTGCAATATCCTTAGACATCATAAACCCGAAATATCTCATATTCCGAATTTTATGCATAACTTATAAACCTTGTATTTTAGTCTCAAATTGAAAACTCTTTTCAATAAACTGTCGAGTAATTCAGCAACATTCATAACTAAGTGATCACGTACTATACGCAATTGCGACGGAGTTTTTATCCGAATCAAAATTCCGTGGCAATCGATCAATGAGACTAAATGGATAGATTTACAATATACCAACTAGTTTTCACAAAACTAATTATTCCGGATTCTAACAATTGTATCCATATCAAACTAAACCCGAAACGACGTAACAATTACGACTACGAAACACTCCGTATTAGCCCCAATAGAACTGTTAACATCACATGCAAACTGGGCTAATCAAATAATAGCTGAAACCCCAAAATCAAGCCCAAAGAACACACAAAAAATTTGAGCCAAAATAAAGATCAAAGAACCGGTGAGGCCGGTTTTTGTGGGGATTTCGCCGGGCCAAAACAGGCGAAAAGGGCTCGAATTTTTTCAGTGTTCTAATTGTATCACATACAACATTCTGCGGTTGCTTAAAAAAAATTTAGAGATAATTTTGAAATTGACAGAAACTTGATTTTTGGGTTTCGGTGTTTCGGAGTTTTTCGGTTTCGTGATTCTAATTATATCGTCTAATCTTCTAGCTTTGGCTCTGATACTATGAAAGCCTACCTTAACATCACCATGAGGTCTAAGTGGCATCAAGCATGCCAAATTCAAATTTTTCATGGTGCTAAGCTAGACTAACCTAGGATACTAACTAGATGATTAGGGTTTAGATTGATATCAACACAAAACTAGCTAAGAGAAAGAAGACTATACCCTTGAAAATCAAGTCCTTCTCTTCTTAGGCTCCGGGTTGTGGTCCATGCGACTCCACTAGGCTCCACTTCAAGTTAGTGCAAACTTTCACGTAGATCTTCGTGCCGAAAACGATCCACCCGAAGTCCCTCTAGTTCAAGCTAACTCTACACTAAACTCCATTAGTGTAGGAAACGCACCGCACCAAATTGCTAGTTTAGTGTGGGATGGTGAAGTAGGGGATTTAAAAGCTCACTGGGTTTATCGCAAACTCAATGATTCACATCTCATGTGAATGTTTTGGCTTGGAGGTGAGATGAAGAATTGAGGAGAGCAAGAGAGCATGAGCTCTTGAAAAAAATGGCTAAGACAAAAAGAAAAACATCAGGTGAAGAATTAAGTCAAGTGAATGGCTAGCCTTGACCCCCACTCATTCAAGCATGGAATTATTACAATATAAAATTGCAACTATGCTTGAATAGTGAGTCAAGATGAATAAAATAACATAAAGCTCATGCCTTCAACCATGCTCCCAAAGTCTCCTCATTTTCCACCTCATTTCTATTTTTCACAAAAATAGAAATCATATGCCATGCTTCATATAATATATATATATATATATATATATATATATATATATATATATATATAATATACATTAATATATATATACACACTTTGATAAAGCAATTAATGAGTTAATGATATTAGTTAAGATATAATTATATCACATATAATATATATCACATTGTTAAATCAACACTTGATCTAATAATCCAGTTATATCACATATGAACGACTAATATCATTTATTTTTTTTATCACATTATCAAATCAACACTTGATTCGATAATCTGGTTAAATCACATATAACCTAATCGATAACAGAGAACTGCCAGATTACAATACGGTATCACATACTCGTATTTAATCAGGCCCACACACATATCACATATGCTTCCTACTTCGTTTCGCTTGAACCAGGAAACTTCCGTGTTAGACTCTAAAGACTCGTCAATACGCCAGCAGTAGGTGATGATCACATCAGTCACCTACAAACCTCAGCGGTACTAGCTGGACGTAACGGCTACCTGGGTATTGAGCGATATGAAAATCAACAAGCAAGCTCGTCCATACTCTCCATGAAGCCTATCAGTAACACTACCGTACAGTTCGGTTTCTTCATCTGATATGTTGCATATCATGTCTAGGGGTGGTAAACGTCAGACCCCGGTAATGTGATAAGTCATGCCGATGTCTGGCCTATAACGATTCGAGAAACTACTGATAACACTTATCAGTAAATCTCAGCAGCAACCCTGGCCAGAGACTTCCAGTTATAGCCAATCGAGCATAGCGCAAAATCAACCCCCAATACCGGAAGAGACGAAACCCCTCCTATCGCTCATTGCCTCCATGTGACTCAGGACTGTACCCAAAATCCACATATTTGCACGACTCCTTTGAGCCGTGGTAGGAAGGAAAACAAAGCACGGTGGGAGCCACATAAGACTCTATGAGGATCTCGGGTCTACAGACTAACCTGTACCAGTGTCACCAGAGCACTGCTATCGAACGATAGGTATACTACCAACTAGGAGTCCTCGGCGAGTCCTGTTCGATGTACCCATTCTCCAATGAGCACCTTTGTACAATCTTTGATGTCACACACCAATGGTTATGGGATCAACCATCGCCCTCTAAGGGATAAGAAACGTACACACTAGTCTACACTGGAATATCGATGCCCTGGTCTCGATGTTCCCACGACTAGGAACTGATTAAAGGATGTACTTTTAGACCACCCTGGCCCCACTAGTATGATCTCATCATAATCCTGGCAGTCAAGTACATATCCTAAGGGCTTCATCAACATGTAAGAGCAAGACAGTAAAGAATACAAATCAACATGTTAAGATAAAGAGTAACCAGATAGCATACTATCAAGTCGAGCAAGAAATTCCTCTATATATATGTCCAAGCATCCACTATAATATACATCACATGTACAATAATGGCCTCTAGGGCATACATATTTCTAACAAGGAATCCATACGATTCCTAAGGAGAAAATGCACTTACGAGATCCTCACGACTCGTAAAGAGAATATACCCTCTATAAGACCCTCACGACTTATAGAATTTAAAAGCCTTAAGTTACAGAGATCTGAATCTATTCTTAAGCCACCAAAATCCCACAAAACTTTTTTGCCCTACAAGTGGTCCAATATCGACTCTTGTATATAATCCATGGGCATAAATAAATATATCCCCAACCAAATTCCACCAATGGCGAGAAATAACCCCATTTGGTGAACGACACTTGTAAGTCCTCTCGACTTATAAGGAGAAAATACTCTTGTAAGATTCTTATGACTTATAAGAGAAAACACACTTAGGAATCCCCACGACTCCTAAGGAGAAAATATACCTACAAGATCCTCACGACTCTGTTCGCCGCCGAAAACGGGAGACGAGACCGCATAGGTTCGTCTTGCCTGAATTTGGGGGAAGATACTATTTGGTTTTATCCATCCACCTCTCCGAAGATGCCAAGTTGATTTATGACACCGTGTATCGGAGGTTTAGACAGATGCGGCCGTTGTAGCAGATTTCGTCAGATTCCCCCTCATTTGAGGGGTTTTTGATTGTGGGGACGCTCTTCCCTGCAGGCGCAATCCCCTGCAGTTAATTACGCTACCGCATCGCGGTAACAACTTTCTCGTTCTCCAGATGGTCACTTCGTGTCGTGTGTGTTTATTTTTATTTTTGGTTGCCCGTGGATTGTATACGGAGACTGATTTATGTTGTTGCCCGTAGGGCATGGATTAGTCCAAATCCGTATTTTCGTAGATTTGGTTTTGGTTTGGGTTTAAGGATCGTTATTGTAATGACCCCAAAATCTTTATACATTTGTATTATCCCTCTTCAATAATATACCGTATTTATTTGTACTTGGTATTTTCCTTTTTCTATTAAATTTATTATTATTTTATTCCTCAATCTATTATATATTTTTTTCTAGGTACAATTTCTTTTTCTTATATTTAAGTTTTTAACTTCTCATTCTTATTTTTCCTTTCATAAATATTTAACCCAAATCCATTATTCTTATTCTCTACAGCCCATCTAAAAAGCCCATTTTCTTTTTAAGCAACATCATATATTTAATTCTAATTAAATATATGCATGAACAACCTTATAGCTCATTGGTTAAATCCTTGCATTGTTATTCCATAAGTCACATGTTCAAATCCCCATTCTTGCAATTATTTTTTATCATTTTTTATTCTTCTCATAACCTACAAATGAGACCTTTCATTTCCAAAATGAATGGTGGCCTTTCATTTCTCTTTTAATTCTCATGTTAAATGCATATATTATTATTCACCATTACACCATCTTTATTTGTCCTCTTCTATCTTTTCCTTCCTCACATTTTTTATCTCTCACTTCTCTCTCTTCACCTAGAGTCCAAGAAGAAGAACATGAAGAAGTCTTCAAGAAGGTCTCGCTAGTAACGCGAGGCTATCGGCGGATAGACAAACCCGGTGACAATACCGGCTTGTGTATGTAAGTCCCTTCTCTCTCCTTCCCCCCCCCCCCCACCTCTTATTTTCCTCTTGTCATGCATCGTGAACCCCCTATTCTTTTCATATCATAATCCATAAGAGAAGATACACATAAACATATACATATACATATACATAAGTTTAGATATATATGATTCTATATGGTTTAATAATATCTTATTATCTTTTGTTCAAATTAAAGTATTTTTAATTCTTTCTTCATGACTAGGAATGTTTATTACAAGTTGTGAGAACACAAATTTCATGCCACAATATATCTATAATGTCACATGAAATCGGTTTGTTTATTAAAAGAAAAATAGAAGCCTGCATAAAATACTAGTTAATCTTTCTGCCGATTTTAGTATACACATCAATACCTTTAGCTTTAAAATAATTTTTAGAAATTAATTTTTACTTCTGAAAATTTCATGGAATTTACATATGATAGATTATATTATTTTATACATGCTGTAAAAATTTTAGATCGATCCGCATAACGGTTTAGGATTTACATCGTATTTATTCACTGATCGTAAAACAGAAAACTGCAGTTATCGGTCAATTTCTAGGACATATAACTTGGTATACCGGTATCCAAATTGAGCAAACTCAGGTGTTTTTGATATCTACATCGAATGATATAGATTTTCTTAGTTTTATAGTTTTACTAAAAACCCATCTAAGATAAAGAAAACTGCGTTACAATATTAAGTGACGGATCTGGACAGAATCTGTTCCGATTCGCACACTGTTTTTAAATTGGACATAACTCGAACACCCGATGTCCGTTTGTGACAAAATTTAGATGTGTAGATGCACCATTGATAGAAATATAATTTTATGTATATTATATTACTTAGTAATGCATGAAACAAGCTGTTATAGGCTTTGCAATACAATATATAGTTGCTGTCCAGAAATCTGAATGTCTGTTTTAAACGCTGATATTAAAATGATCATAACTAGAGCTTAAGAAATCCAAATCGTATGAATCTTGGTGTTTTGGATAAGTAATTCAAAATATCTACAATTTTCTAATAATCTTCGTAATCTGAAACTTGATGGAAATTAACTCAAACTGCATTTTAAAAATATGTGACGGTGCCGAATAGATTCTGATCTGTTTTGCGCGACGATACGAAAATATATATATATCTCTCAAACCGGTAGTCGTATTTAGGTGAAACTGGAACTCACGCATGCAAAACACTTAGAGCCATATTTTTGTTTATGTTCTCGCATTCGTTTGACTTGATTAATTAGTCGTACATAATATTTCTTTACAGCATTGTTTTTGGTAGTTACTCGTATAATATACTTGACTCATTTCATGCTGTTCGAACATGTATACATATTTATCTTGATCATTAAATTGTTGTATATACATAAAGACGATAATTAAATACTTGAGTTGTATTTTGAAAACTATACAAAAGTATTTTTACATAAAACCCCCTCAAGTTTTATAAATTACCCTAAGAACCCTAGCAATTATAGGACTTCGATTTACATTTCTACGGTCTGACTCGGGTTTGAGTCTGATCATAATCCGACTTGAATATGATTCAAGTACCATATAAATTTTCAAGATTCCAATTCAATATGAACACATGAATCCATGAATACAATTATCAATTTACACAACCTGACTGAACCGTACCATGGATATATATTCCTTTTACATGATTCTCAGTATTCCATTTACATGACTCTACGGTTATAACCGTTTCCTGATATCATGGTTTCGGTCAGTCAGTTAATCAATCGTACAATCAATACAATTTTACAAGATAACAATACAAACAAGACATCGCGGGGTTTAAGGGGAAGATTGGTACGGAAGGTGTTAAAGGTGGCATGAGGTGGTCAGATTAATACACCTAACCTGAATCCCATTGCTGTTGTACCGTGGCATAACGGTTCCTTGTACTACACGTGCCCTAGTCTCTGGCAAGTGAGACTCCCCTCGTATACACTGGCATTCTTCTGTACCAAGCTACAAACAACAACGTTAACATAACATTACAACAATAGTTTATACTTTAAAAATGTATTTTCTTATTCTGTCTTCTCTACTTCCCTCTTACTTTTGGGACTTACCGAGCGATCTGATCGCTGACGACATTCTGTTCTCTCTTCTTTGAATGTCGTCAGGTGACTTGGACCCGGCAGAAGTAGAGCCAACAGAATAAGGCTTGGAGCAATTTGCCGAAGACCCAGCAGTATGATTTCATTGTACACTTTTCTTTTCAGTACTTTCCTTTTCCTGTTATGCCACTGTTTAGGCATCTTTATTTCAGTTGTATTTTCCTTTCTATGTATTGTACAAAGAATGTTAATAAATAAAAGTTGCTGTTCTTTTATACTCTTGTCTCTTGTGTATTTATATTGCTTAGCTACGCTTAGCGTATGTACTTCTGAGTACATACGTAGCGGACCTCGTCGCGTCCACTTCGCCGTACACTGGGAAGCGGGGCATGACAGTTATTCTCATTGAGATTAAGATCAACTTAAACATTTGTTGAGGATACGTTAGTCTAATTTTAGACTAAGATCTACTCAACAAGATTTTGGGATCATTTAGATCCAACAAAAGAGTATTTGGACTCTATCGTCTTAGTTTAAGGACATTGCGGTCCATTGGGTTTAAGGACATCATAGTCCATGGAGTTTAAGGACATCATAGTCCATGGAGTTTAAAGACGTCATAGTCTGTGTGGTTTAGTTTAGGGACGTTGCGGTCCATAAGCTTAAGGACATCATAGTCCATGGAGTGTCTGGTTGTCGGGACACGTCACCTCTCTGAAGACGTTAAAGAATTACAACGACGCATATCATAGGAATGAAGAGATGTATCCTTGAACCAATATTAGTTGAGAGATCTGTAGTCAAGGTTTGGGACCAAGACCAATTAAAAATATTAAGAGCACATGGGCTCAGTTAATCTGAATTGGGGGATTTATGGCCTACTTGGGCTCAGCCCATTCAGTTAAAATGTTTGAACACTTATTTGTACTCGTTCCATTCATTTTTGAACAAAATGTTAACATTTGTTTGGGCTCAAGCCCTTTTTTGTTCAATAATGCAGAGCATTAATTTTGGTTTCTGACGCCCCTTCTTCTTTTGTCTTTTATTGAGCGTTGAACATTCTTCATAGCGCAGAGCGCTTTATGTACAGATCACTTGGCGTTGAGTGCCAGACTTGGAGCGCTGAGGCGCTTCTTATGAAATAGCGCACACGTGAGGAGCACGTGGCGCGCTTGGCGCTGAGCGCCAGATTTGGAGCACTAAGGCGCTTCTTATGAAATAGCGCGCACGTGAGGAGCACGTGACGCGCTTGGCGCTAAGCGCCAGACTTGGAGTGCAGAGTGCTCTTTATTAAATAGTGCACACGTGAGGAGCACGTGGCGCGCTTGGCGCTGAGCGCTAGACAATGAGTGCAAAGCGCTCTTGATTAATTCTGTGCTTTGAGAATTAAGTTCTCATTTATAAGAGACCTTGTCTCGTGGATCTAAGAACTAAGTTCTTTTTTTAATAGGAGATTCTATGATCTCTTCTGTTTTTGTGAAAGACTTTGTCTTTGTCTTATAGATCTGTGATCTAAAGAGAACTAAGTTCTTGTCCCTCCTTTTTTATGATGAGATGCTCCAATCTCTCCTACTCATATGAAAGACTTCTGTCTTTGTGGATATATAATCTAGAAGAAAAACTAAGTTCTTTTTTTTTATGAGATACTTTGATCCCTCTGTTTTATTTACCTTGAAGAAATTCTTCTTTTCAGAGCTTGCTCTTTTCTTTTTCTTTTTGAAGTTTATAGGGGGTTCCTCCTCTCCAAGACTTGAAGTCTTGGGGCCTTTATATAGTGGAGGCTGATTTGTTGAATCAATTAAGGAAATCTTTCCTCTGATTGATTTAGGGATGTTTCCCACCGTTGGATCTTTGATCTAAGGGCTTCTGTTTTACAGAAGGCAATCTTCTTGTTTTTAACAAGATTGGGAAAATATTTTCCCATACAGAAATTATTCTGTTTATTGGTGATTTTTAATCACCATTGGATCTTTTATCCAACGGTGCTCTGATTTTCAGAGGACAATCTTTCCTGTTTGGAAAGATTTGAGGAGTATTTCCTCAACAGAACTTTTCTTTCTGATTATTTTTAATCATCTTTGTTGGATCTTTGATCCAAGGGTGGGGAACATTTTAGTTCCAACACCAGCGCTCTTGTGCTTTGTACATGAGCGCTGCA
Organism: Agapanthus africanus; assembly: GCA_030015575.1. NCBI lineage: Eukaryota > Viridiplantae > Streptophyta > Magnoliopsida > Asparagales > Amaryllidaceae > Agapanthus > Agapanthus africanus. Next base: position 2,025,878 of record CM057348.1, read on the forward strand.
TCAGAGTCTTTGACTCTTGGTGCTAGCGCACTTAGCGCTAGCGCTCTCGTGCTTTGCACGTGAGCGTTGCATTAGAGTCATTGACTCTTGGCGCTGGCGCATTTAGCGCGAGCGCTCTCGTTCTTTGCACGTGAGCGTTGCATCAGAGTCTTTGACTCTTGGCGCTGACGCATTTAGCGCTAGCGCTCTCTTTTTTTGCACGTGAGCGTTGCATCAGAGTCTTTGACTCTTAGCGCTGGCGCTCTTAGCACTAGCGCTTTTATGAAACGCTGCTTCATTTCAAATTTCGAAATTTGAATAGAGGTTTGCTCTAATTGGGGGAAACAAATGCCCCCCCCCCACCGTTGCGCTTACATGGCTTACACGTGAGTGCAGCGGTGGTAGCCTCTCCACCGTTAGATTGTCTTGGAAGTTGGATCGACTTCCAGCATTTATAAATAGGGTCTTTGGCCCCTTCGAGATGACCTCTACTCATCTTCTTGTTTTCTTGTTTTTTCTGAGAATTTTATTCTCTCTTCAGAGCATAGCTCTCTGTTTTAAGAATTCTTTTAGAGACAGAACCCTGTCGAAATTTTTAGGTAAAGATTAAATCTTTGAAGGGGTTACTTTTATAATCTAGGGTTTCACAGAGCTTTGCTCTTTTCGGATCATAGATTAAAGAAATCTTTCTTAGGGTTTCTTAACCTATTAACAGAGCTTTGCTCTTTTCAAATCATATAGATTTGTTAATCTTTCATGAATAACTCTTAGAGTTTGCTCATAGATCTTGAAGATCTCAGAATTTTTAATTCATTAAAAGCATTGCTTTTAGGGTTTCTGATGGGTTACTCCATCATCTTCACAGAGCATAGCTCTTCAGAAATTTTTTGGGGAATTTTTATTCCCTTCATCATTAGAGTTGACAGATGTCACTCTATTTGCAGAGCGCTGCTCTCAAGGGAGATTAACTCCTTGGCCCGAGGGGGCCTCTCATTAAATGAGAATCCTTTTAAGATTTCCATTTAATGAATGACTGTCTCATCAATGATGAGACTGTCTCATCAATGATGAGACGTCATCTAGATTTTGTGTCCCTTTTGGTCCCCTTCCACTGCATTGCAGTGCGGTACAAATTTAAAATACCCGCACCCAAACTTTAAACTGTAGCATTGACGGCTAACTCCTGTTCCTTTTCACGCAGGTACTATGTCTTTCGACACTTTTTTCCCGTTCGTTCGTTCGGAAAGCGGATTCCCTGAAGCACCTGTGGACATGGAAGTCTTCGCGTTGATCAAAGATCACGACCCGGAGCAAAAGAACCTTCATCTATGGGGAATGTGGTACAATCAAATTATCAGGGGCCGACGCAGCTTTTCTTATGCAGCACCTTCGGAGGTGATCTCCACCATTCACTATCCCGACCCACCCCCAGTGAACTACACTGTAGAGGTGGTCAATTGGACTTCGGAGGCTTGCCTTCTGCCTTCCATGGCCGCGATACCCGTACAGCCGCCGATGGCTTTGGATATCTTGGAGCGGCGTATATGTCAAGGTGAGTCGCGCCCATGGAGACAGCCGTACATGAAAGGTTTGACTCCCCGCCACTCAGCCGGATATTTGCAGTGGGCTCGGTACATCTTGTCGGCCAAGAAATCGCAGTTGCTGAAGCTTGGGCTATACCTTGCTATTTATACTTCTCTCTTCCAGTATTCCACGCCCCCTGTATGGTGGGTTAAAGCCATTTTGGAATAATGGAACGTTCCAACTCATACCTTCCTTCTACTGGATCGGGAAGTTTCAATCTCTTTAGAGGAGTTCGCGGAGATCTCCGGCTTGCCTGTCAGAGTGGAGCATTATGAGGAGATATTACCCCCCTGACGAGTATATTTTCTCCACTCGCTCGGTAGTGATGGGTCTGACCCCGGAAAATGCTATTCAGCACCGATTCCCAAGCTTGATCAAGGTGCTAAATATTTACGAGAGCCTATTTCTCGAATCCGGAAACCACGGGGTCAGCTTTACAGATTTCATCGCCCGTTTTCTTCGCCCGAAAGTCTTGTCGAAACAAGGTGTGAAGTTTGCCAAGCTCGACGATCCTTTCGGTTTTGGCTTGGATAGCCGGCCGACAATGGAAGTGGATCAAAAGAATTTTTTCCTCCCGAACGTCGCGGTTGTCCCCTTTGCGGAACTCGCCGCCCCAGACATCGACGAAGAGACGTTCTTTTTGGGATTCCTCGGCTTATGGTTATGTTGGTTCGTGCTCCCCATGCACCCTCGCTATATGAGGCCGTCTGTTTTCTACCCGGCTCACCGAATGGTTGAAGGGACGCAGGTTGCTATTGGGATTGCCGGGTTGGCTTATTTATATCATGGCATTAGCATGGCGGCAGACACCACTCAGCCAGGGGTGCATCCCGTAAACCTCCCGATGCATTACTTCACTTCGTGGCTCGAGTTGCATGTGCTTAGCGCTTTCGGAGCTCACAAGCGGCCCCGTTTCTACAAAAGTTATAACTTTCCTCAGGTTATACGGCTAGTTGACGCTTCCGTCTTGGAACCGACTCAGCAAAAGGCTCGGGGTTTGATTCTTCACCCACATACGGTCGGAGATGGTATGACCTTTGTTGACAAGGTTATGACTATCGGCAAGGAATTTGCTAAGACGGTTCAGCCGCTGCGGGACACCTTCAAAGACGGGGCCTCTACTTTGAAAGCTCGTGAGATTCTTCACTTATATTCGATAAGGCCAGGCTTTTTAGTGTTTAGGCAGAATGATTCGGCGTTGTTCATGAGATACAACCCGCACCGCTTCGCTCAACAATCAAGCTACAATCAGGCTGTCCCGCTTGAGGCCTTCCTAGCTGAGATGGTCGCCACGGAAGAGGGTATCCGCAACGCGCTACACCATTTCATGCGGCTCAACACTGGGTCTAATTTCTTTATCAGTGAACCAAGCTGCGTTCCAAAAGCCTTGAACGTATATGTGGCGTGGTACCAGCATGCGATGGCGCTATCATTAGGGAAGAAAAGAAGCTGCTGCTCGATCGTAAGGGTGCAGCCCCTGCTGGTAATCCGGTCGTTCCTTTAAAGCAACGGACCATCGTTCGTCCCCCTTGAGAGAAGCTGCTGCGGTTATGGTCCCGCATGCTATACCTGAGAAGCCTCTACCTCACGTGCCTGTAGAAGCGGTGGCTACAGCGTCTCCTGATTCTGGCGTGGGCACGGAGATTGGGACTCGTCGTCCAAAATTGCCCGCCAAGCGCAAGCTTCTGTTGCCGGCCGCCGGTGTCCTCTCACAGAAGAAGAAGAAGTCGTTGTTTGCTGCCGATGTCACATTCTGTCAGGAGCCTCATGCTCCTTACAGCTAGGGTTTGAGCGAATATGGGACCAATGAAGGTCTATTTATTGTTGCGGATGATATCGATCTTCAAGCTGCCCTTGCGGCTTCCAAACGACTGGCTCGCGATGAAGCAGCCCTGATCACTATTGCGAAGTTAGTTATGCCTTAGTTGTATATATATATATATATATATATTTTATCGTTTCTCCATTATTAGGCCTTTACTGACGCTTTCTTTTTCAACAGGTATCTCCGCCGAAGAGGCTATTGCGGCTTCCCTCAAAACTTTTGAAAAGGAAGAGAGGCTTCGGGCTTCTTTGGGCCTTGGTAAAATTCTGCTCACTATGTCTCTATTTCTTTCTTTACTTGCGCTCTGATTCATTCTCCCCTTCTGTTTCAGGGACTACTTCAACTCGGGATATCCCAAGTGTAGTGCCTATCGCGAGTGGTGACGTAATGGCATTGTTAGAGCCGGCTACCGCAGCCATGGCTACCCTCAAGCCACCGCAAGGGGTCTCGCTAAAGCAGCCGATGATGGACGTCGTAGCGGTGCCAGAGGCAGAGCTCGGTTCAGATGACGACATACCTTTGACAGAGGTCTTGAGGAGATCAATTCTCACTGCGAAGGCCGACAAGAAGCACAGAAAGCGCGTGGCGAGGGAACGCGATTCTAGCTTGGTTGTGGGTGCAGGTTCAAGCACCACCCCATCTGTCTCTATTCCTCCAGAGGATGCTCCAGCTGCTCTGTCTACCGCTCATAGACAGGTCGTGCGCGCGGCTCAGGAGGCAACCCAGAATCTTTCATAAGGTAATGTAAAGCCCGGTCTTTTCATTTTTACTCGATCCATAAATTTTGATATACCATGTCTTGCAGGGCCAAGTATCGGCGATGAGGCAGCAGGCAAGAAGACGGCGACCACAGAGCCCGAAGCGGTTACTCTCTCTCAGGAGTCTGGGAATACCCCAACCGCCGCTCTTTCCCTTGTGGTTCTTTGCTATCGGTGGGCATCGCGAGTGTCACGACGGCCCTTGTCGAATCGGGGGACGAGGCCACGGGCGCAGAAACTATTCCGATGGTGGAGAGCGAAGGAGCCGCTGTGTCTAGTGATGCTCTCGCCGCGGTTTCGGTTGGCGACCTATCAGGTAGATGTAGGGTCACTATTTTCTTTTTATCTTTCAATCCCGTTCATCCCCATCTGATGAAATTTTGTTCGTTTCGAGTGTAGGTGCATTAAATGCGGAGATTGCTCCATCTGAAGCGCCTCTGGTCGTCGTCGTGACGGCTGTTGTTCCGTCGCCTTCTCCCGTGTTGTCTGGAGTGCTGGAAGGTATATGTTTGCAACTTATCGGTTTCATTGGGGGTAATATAATTTTTGTACTGACATTATATTGTTACCACCTTGCAGGAGTCCTTTTTAACCACCTATATCAGGTGCCGAACCCGCATTTCTCCTTTCAGTCGGAGATTGCTTCACCTGCTGGTGTCGGTGAGTATATCCTTCAGCTAGTGTCCCCTTCTTTCTTTTATGAATAGACATGTTGCTAATTCTTCTTTGAATTGATTACAACATTACAGATTGGAGGAGGAAACAAGAGAATAACCGCGCCTCCGGTACTCCCAACTTTGCCACCTGCCGCAGCCGGTATAATAGACTCCATCGCTCATGTATTCTTTTTTTTATCTTTCGAGTCAACATTTAACCATAGTTTTTTTTGCAGCAGTCGCGTCAACTCTGGCTCCCTTTAAGTCTTCTCTTCTAATGCTAGCAGGGCCCTTTGCTAGGCACCCATCTTCTAGGGACGCTGCGACGAGCCTGCGAATGTTGAGCGAATTCGTCAAGGATCTTGATGCTGAGGCCCTTGCATCTGCTGCATATTTTGCCGCGGAGGTTAATCCCATGCTAGCGACGCTCGTAAACTTTCATAGCGAAGGTGTCGTCAAGTCTTGGGTTAATTATTGCAGGAAGATCGAGGCTTACCTTCATGAAATTGAGCTTAAGCGTCTGGCTCCCGAAGTATTAGCTCTGAACTCTCAATGGGCTGCATGGGTCGAGCAGAGTGTTCCTTTTCTTCGCCATTTTGAACAAGAGGCGACCTTGATGTGGAAGGAACGCGAGGAGGCTTCAGGCGAATCTGCCCGGCTGCGCGTCCAGGTTGAAGCGAATGCTGCACAGCTGAAAGCTATCTTTGAGGGCCTCCTACAATGTATTTCTGACAGGCTGACACTGAGGCAGAAGCTCGACCTCACTGAGCAGGATGCGCAGAGTTGTGAAGCAGCTCAGCGGGAGATCGATGAGAAACTTTCATCTTGTTTGCGGGAGTGGGCCCAAGTCGAAGCGGAGCCGGTCGCGGCGGCTGATCATGAAAAGGAGCTGAGAGGAGTGCATGAGTGGATTGCTGATTTGCTAAATTCGCCTCCTTCTCAACAGTCGTTTTTGTATCGATTGTAATTTATGAATAACATGTATTCATTTCATTTTTTTTATTTTATATGATGTATCTCGTATTCAATTGAATTCATGAATAAAGGACACATTTTTTTTATCTCCGACTACCGCTTTCTTTCCTCTGCTGTGTTGTTGGCATGTGATTTTAGCAAATGTGGCCTGTAGATAGTAGATAGATGTCCATCTTGAACTCTTTATAGGGTAGCGATGGCTTAGGAAACAGGGTTAGGATCTTTTGCCTAAGACTTTCCAACTTTATGAGCCGTGAGGGTCTCATAAAGACTTTTCTCCCTACGAGTCGTGAGGATCTCGTAAGTGTATTTTCTCCTTAGGAATCGTGAGGATTCCTAAGTGCGTTTTCTCTTGAGAGTCTTAAGGATCTCACAAGAGAATTTTCTCCCTTACAAGTCGAGAGGACTCGTAAGTGGTTGTTTCTCCCCTTGTCGATATTCGACTTGGGAGAGTGTGGCCCGTGGATAGTCCATCTTGACCTCCTTGGAGGGCAGTGATGGCTTAGGAGACAGGGTTATGATTTGCCACCTAAGACTTTTCAACTTTATGAGCCATGAGGGTCTCATAAAGACTTTTCTCCCTACGAGTCGAGAGGATCCCGTAGGTGTATTTTCTCCTTAAGAGTCGTGAGGACTCCTAAGTGCATTTTCTCTTGAGAATCGTAAGGATCCCACAAGAGAATTTTCTTTACGTGCAGGGACACTAATTTCCCTGCAGGTGGAGACGAATCGAAAGATTCTCGCAAAGACACCGATTTCCTTGCGGATCGAAACAAATCGAGGTTCTCGCCAAGGACGCTAATTTCCCTGAATCGAGATATTTGCCAAGGATATTGATTTCCCCGGGGGTCAAGACGAATCGAGGTATTCCTGCAAAGACACCGATTTCTCTGCGACTCGACGCGAATCGAGATGTTCTCGTCAAGGACGCTGATTTCCCTGAATCGAGATATTTTTCCAAGGATACTGATTTCCCCGGGGGTCGAGACGAATTGAGGTATTCCTGCAAAGACACTGATTTCTCTGCAGGTCGATGCGAATCGAGATGTTCTCGTCAAGGACGTTGATTTTCCTGAATCGAGATATTTGCCAAGGATACTGATTTCCCTGGGGGTCGAGACGAATCGAGGTATTCCTGCAAAGACACTGATTTCTTTGTAGGTCGACGCGAATCGAGATGTTCTCGTCAAGGACGCTGATTTCCCTGAATCGAGATATTTGCCAAGGACACCGATTTCCCTGGGGGTCGAGACGAATTGAGAGATTCCTGCAAAGACACTGATTTTCTTGCGGGTTGACACGAATCGAGATGTTCTCGTCAAGGACGCTGATTTCCCTGAATCGAGATATTTGCCAAGGACACTGATTTATCTGGGGGTCGAGACGAATCGAGGTATTCCTGCAAAGACACTGATTTCTCTGCGGGTCGATGCGAATCGAGATGTTCTCGTCAAGGACGCTGATTTCCCTGAATCGAGATATTTGCCAAGGACACTGAATTCCCTGGGGGTCGAAACGAATTGAGGTATTCCTGCAAAGACACTGACTTCTCTGCGGGTCGACGCGAATCGAGATGTTCTCATTAAGGACGCTGATTTTCCTGAATCGAGATATTTGCCAAGGACACTGATTTCCCTGGGGGTCGAGACGAATCGAGGTATTCCTACAAAGACACTGATTTCTCTGCGGCTCGACGCGAATCGAGATGTTCTCGTCAAGGACACTGATTTCCCTAAATCGAGATATTTTCTAAGGATACTGATTTCCCCGGGGGTCGAGATGAATCGAGGTAGTCCTGCAAAGACACTGATTTCTCTGCGGGTCGACGTGAATCGAGATGTTCTCGTTAAGGACGCTGATTTCCCTGAATCGAGATATTTTCCAAGGACACTGATTTCCCTGGGGGTCGAGACGAATCGAGAGATTCCTGCAAAGACACTAATTTCTCTGCGGGTCAACGCGAATCGAGATGTTCTCGTCAAGGATGCTGATTTCCCTGAATCGAGATATTTGCCAAGGACACTGATTTCTCTAGGGGTCGAGATGAATCGAGAGATTCCTGCAAAGACAATGATTTCCTTACGGGTCGACGTGAATCGGGATGTTCTCATCAAGGACGCTGATTTCCCTAAATCGAGATATTTGCCAAGGACACTGATTTTCCTGGGGGTCGAGACGAATCGAGGTATTCCTGCAAAGACACTGATTTCTCTGCGGGTCGACGCGAATCGAGATGTTCTCGTCAAGGATGCTGATTTCCCTGAATCGAGATATTTTCCAAGGACACTGATTTCCCTAGGGGTCGAGACTAATTGAGGTATTCCTGCAAAGACACTGATTTCTCTGCGGGTCGACGCGAATCGAGATGTTCTCGTCAAGGATGCTGATTTCCCTGAATCGAGATATTTGCCAAGGACACTGATTTCCCTGGGGGTCGAGACAAATCGAGGTATTCCTACAAAGACATTGATTTCTCTGCGGGTCGACACGAATCGAGATGTTCTCGTCAAGAACGCTGATTTCCCTGAATCGAGATATTTGCCAAGGACACTGATTTTCCTGGGGGTCGAGACGAATCGAGAGAATCCTGCAAAGACACTGATTTTCTTTTGGGTCGACGCGAATCGAGATGTTCTCGTCAAGGACGCTGATTTCCCTGAATCGAGATATTTGCCATGGACACTGATTTCCCTTGGGGTCGAGACGAATTGAGGTATTCCTGCAAAGACACTAATTTCTCTGCGGGTCGACGCGAATCGAGATGTTCTCGCTTAGGACGCTGATTTTCCTGAATTGAGATATTTGCCAAGGACACTGATTTCCCCTGGGGTCGAGACGAATCGAGGTATTCCTACAAAGACATAGATTTCTCTACGGGTTGACGCGAATCGAGATGTTCTCGTCAAGGACGTTGATTTCCCTGAATCGAGATATTTGCCAAGGACACTGATTTCCCTGGGGTCGGTTGACTTGTTTCCGAGATGGAGTCATTGGATGACATATTTCCGAGACGGGGTCATTTGATGACGTATTTCCGCGATGGGGTCATGTGCTGACGCTAGGTTTTCTGTGAACCGTAGAGTCTTGGAACTGGGGACTTTGTCGTGGCTTCGATTGGTGATGTCTCGTCCGAATCCTGCTGGAATGAGGAGGAACGCCGTTGTTGTTTTCTAGGCTGTGGCCATTGAGATTTGGAACTAGGGACTTTGTCGTAGCTCCGATTGGTGATGTCACGTCCGAATCCTGCTGGAATGAGGAGGAACGCCGTTGTTGTTCTCTAGGCTGTAGACATGGCCGTCGAGATTTGGAACTAGGGACTTTGTCGTAGCTCCGATTGGTTGCGACCCTGAGGTCGGTTGTTGACGTTACGTCTGCATCCTACTGGGATTGAGAAGGAACGCCGTGCTGATTTTTAGGCTATAGATAATGCCGTTAAAATTTGGAACTAGGGACTTTGCCATGGCTCTGTTTCGTTGTGTCGCGTCCATGCCCTGCTGGAACGAGGAGGAACGCCGTTGTTGGTCTTCTGGATGCAGATGCTGCTATCGATATCTGACTTTTCCCTTTGACAGGGTTAGTTGGGACATGTGGTTCCCTTCCGTTTATGCCCATGGATTGTATACAGGGGTCGATGTAATCTCACCTGCAGGGCAAAAGTTTCATTCTTTCATTTTTTTACTTCTTTCCGCGATGCTCTATCATTTCAGCTTTTTATATCGCGAAAGTCGCGATTGCCCAATTATTTCGACTAAATTTCGCGGTGCCTAATCATTTCGGCTTTTTTTTCTTTTTACTCGCTGCTTTTTACTACGAGTTGGCCAATCATTTCGGCTATTTTTGTATGCATATCTTTTACTTGCTGATTTTGTTGCAAGCTGCCCTATCATTTCGGCTATTTCATATGCATTTATAACTC